>CM061560.1:136815468-137440468 GCA_030864225.1 Capsicum baccatum var. pendulum
GCCGCCTATGTTCAACTAGGCTTTGCTAAAGGCGCCGTCTATGCCAACCATAGGCAAAGCATTAGGCACCACCTAACCTTTCTTTTTGGTCACCTAACCCGTTTTTACATGGCTCAAACCCGACCTAAGCCTTGGTCTATAAAAAGACCCTTAATCTTAGAATAAAATCTCATTGTTTGCTCAAGATAGGCGCCGCCCAACCTTCCAATTTCTCTCAAAACTTTTCTTTTTGCTCATCTAACCGTGAAAGATCATATTCCGAGTCCATCACCAAGTAAGTCCTTCTTTTATATTCCGTAAGTGTTTAAATGCTACGTTTTTAATGATTTGTTAGATCTTGAAGTGGTGTTGGTAATTTGAATGTGGTTGGTTTGTTATGATACATCTAGTTGAGTGAGAGAATACATGTGGGTGTTCTTGGCTTGGTCCCGACTTGTATTTGATTTTGATACATTGTCATACTTTTTGCGGAATCGACATGGTAAAGTTAATTGCATAATCTTCAAAAATTGAAAGCTTGAATAACTCGTTCATCAAGATAAAAATCATGATTGAATACAAGCATGAGATGTTGTGATTATTTCTATGCCATAACTTGATATGATCTCTATGTAGTAGTCTTGTTCAGAAGGTGCATTAATCCAAACATGAAAGTATAATCAAGATTACATGAAATAGAGTTGGAAAGAATAGATAAGATGACATGAAAGTATGACTGTGTTGAACATATTGTTGGAACATATCGCTCAAATGTATGTCGATGAAGTCTGAGTAATCGACATCACTCGCTTAATTAGTTTGTGTCAACAAATTAAGTGTGGGGTGGTGCCACTGCTGTGTGGTTATCGATTAAATCTTCTGAGATGAACTAACATGAATCTATTTTAATCTCAGGTAGTATGGCACCAAAAGGACGACAAGGGAAAGAAAAAGTGTCCACCTTACAGAAAGGTCAGAAAAGGGGAAGAAAAGAGCAAGCTGAATCCTCCTCGCTGCAAATACCTCGACGTATGTTCGGGATAAAGTGGGTCCTAGAGGAGGAAGGAAAGGAGTGGTACAAGAACAACAAAGTGAAGAAATATGTTCACGTGGAGTTGATACAAAAGGAGAGTTTAGCGAAGAGAGAACCTCACATTTTGGCTAAAATCATGGTGCTAAATCTTGATTTCATTTTCCGAGATATGGGAGAATGCAATCTTGATCTAACACGAGAGTTTTATGCAAATTGGTTCCCAAAGACTACCGGAAGTGAAGTGAAGTTTCGGGGCCAAGTTTTGCAACTGAATGCGGAGTTCTTCAACACTTTTCTGGGTCTTCCATCTGTAGATCCATCACCGCTCAAGGAGCATTATCACAGACCTCCATACAGGGCAATCAGACACATACTGTGCGGAACAAGATCAATGGCACGCTGGAATCGTCATAAGGATACCGGTCGACACAATACTTTCCCGTATGCTTCCCTAAATAGAGAAGATCGTATATGGTTGAGGATAGTCAACTCTTGCCTCATTCCTGGGACACAGTACACAAAGATCACACGTGATAGAGTATGCTTGGTGTACGCTCTGATGACTAATATTCCCATCAACATTGGTGCGGTTATACGATCGTCAATGCGTAAAGCTAGGCTACATAAGAGGTCCCACTTTAGCTTTGGCAATATATTGACCACGATATTAAGGAAGAAAGACATTGAAGAGGAACCTGCAGATCATAAGCTTCCACACAACCCAAAAAAGGTTGATCTAAAAAAGGTTAAAGATTCTGAAAATATGCATGGCGTCAACCTGACCACTGCAGAAAGACATGCTCGCGACGAAAGCTTCTTCCGCCATTTATATAGCATGACGAGGTTTACCATGATGAGTGGGGGTCGTGTTCCAACTGATGTAGAGCTCCAACAGTTGGATTATGACTACCCGATGAATGAGCATGCGTGGGCTATGTGCGGAGTAGGGGTACATTTTGAGGAACCTCTCGATGATGACGTGTCAACTGATGATGATCGCCAAATGCCAGACTCAGAAGTGGAGGAGAACTCTGATGACGACGACTCTGATGATGATTCTGATGCAGGGGGTATGACCCCAAACATAGAGGAGGAGTCCAACTAATCAGGTTTTAGGGGTACATTTTGAGGAACCTCTCGATGATGACGTGTCAACTGATGATGATCGCCAAATGCCAGACTCAGAAGTGGAGGAGAACTCTGATGACGACGACTCTGATGATGATTCTGATGCAGGGGGTATGACCCCAAACATAGAGGAGGAGTCCAACTAATCAGGTTTTCCTTATTTATTTTCCACTGAGGACAGTATGTCCCGTCTAAGTGTGGGGTGCTGGTATTTGCATGCTGTATTGTACTTTTTTGCCTACATTTATCCTTGTTTTTGCTAATTAGTCGTAGTTAGTAGTTAGTAGTTAGTAGTTAGTAGTTAGTAGTTAAATTTTTGAATTTTTTTGTGATTTTGCATGAAGTGCATGAAATTGTTCTGATATATGGCATGGTATTATGACAAGAGTTTGTGCTAAAATCATTACTATTGAGACATTTAGGCTCTAGGTGTGACTCACTGTGTGATAGTTGTGTGGTTTGATTCATTCATCTGTTGGGTCAAGAGTCTATACTGCTCCCAATAAAGTTGACCATGTGCCTTGTGTGTGTGAGGTTATAGTATATTCTGTGTTGTGACTGATGCTAGAACTTTCCTGGTGTGTGGGTAAAGAGAAATAAAGAGTGTGAGTTTAGGAGATGATTTAGGCATTTCCTTGGCAGCCTATAATTGTTTACCTTCTTTTTACCTACCTTTGTACATTATCCTAGTTAACCCCCTTTGAACCTTTAGCTATTTTCCTTAACAGCCTCATATGTAGCCTAATCCAATTTTTTTTAAGACCATAATTTGATCCAAATTCCTAAGCGCTTTAAATTATGGAGTCATGTGATAAAATAAGAGGAAAATGGTGAGAGTGATACCTCAGAGTATATTGGTACTTGAAATTGTTGTGAAAAAGAGTGCTATCATAGAGGTGCTTTAGAAAGTATGAAAAAAAGAAAAAAAGGAAAAGAAATAGAAAAATAAAAAGATAGTTGTGTTTATGTTTGAATAACAAAATAGGTGAAAAGGGGTGGTAGATGAAAGAAAGGTAGCAAGGTTGTTTAAAAGAGAGTGTTAATGGCATAATGTGATGTATTAAAGCGTTTAGGGAACATAGTCACTATTTCTGGCCAAAATAGTCCTACCTGTCTCTTAGCCTACATTACAACCTGTAAAAGACCTATTTGATCCTAAGCTTAGAATTCTGATATTAGTGGAGCATTACACTAAGGGCAAGCCTATGGTCATCAGTTGCTACATATGAATTCTTTGTGAGAGTGAGAGCAAGGAGAATCTTGTACCCATGTTTCGAAAAATGCAAAACTTATGAGTAGTTATGGGTGATATCTTGTGTGAGACACACATGGTTGATGAGTCTTGGGTAGTGTTATATGATTCTTTGTGCCTTAACTTGTGGACACGAATTAACCATCATCACGATTCTATGTTGGAGGTTGAATTGTTTCTAGTAGTGATCAAGAAAACTACTCTTTGTTAATGATTGGCATGCATGTCTTGTTGAACATTTTGTGTTGTTACTGTGAAATTCTAAGTAGATGTTTGCATGGACGTAATATTTTGTTCGAGGACGAACAAAGCTTTAAGCGTGGGGTGGTGATGTTAGGCGTATTTACACGCCTAAACACCATAATTCACCCATGTTATAGCTAAGTTTAGAGGATAAAATATATAATTCCTGCACTTTTAGTCCATTTTCCTGTAAGTGAGCTAACCAACGTGATTAGCATATTTTCAGGTATTAATGATAAAGATTTCAGCACTTTGTGGACCTTTGGGCAGCAAAGAAAAACTTCACGTAAGAAGGAAGGCAGCTTTTGGAAGCTTGCAGACTGAATGTGATACATAGAGAATCTGTCCCGGGCAAAATCAATATTTCTTAATACTTAGGGGTGCAGCAGTAACCAAGTAGTACTAGGACAAGGATGTTATAAAAACCTTATTTGCTGAATTTTTCAGCAAGCATTATTATTGATTCGATCTTTCTATTTATTCGACTTTTAGTATTATTCAGTTCACAGATTCTGTAAGTACAATAGAGAAACACGCTACTTGAGGACGGATAGAAGAACAACATCAAACACTACTTGACTCCATTCTCATTCCTAATGTGAGATTATTCTAACTTTGGTATGATGATGATGTCTTTGTTGATCTCTGTTGTATTCATGAGTAGCTAAACTTCTCTGTTAGGGTTATGGAAGCCTTTTGATATACTATCTATTACTATGAGTTTGTGAATTTTTGATGCATATGCTACTTATATCATTACTCTCTTTGTTTTAATTAAATTCTTGTGGTTGCAAACATATAGAATACGCCATTATAGCATTAACGTGTTCGAGAAAAAAGTTACATGTTTGGAAAAGAGAGTGTGACAAGGAAATAGGGATCCCAACCCCTGTTTACACGTTAATGCCTTAACCGGATTAACCTCTTGGAGAGTTTGTACTGTTAGTTATACACTTTAAGCTCGAGAGAGTTAAAGTGAAATAATCCTGGATGGTCGAGAGACACTAGGATTTACCATTAGAATACGAATCTCTATAAGTGCATGCATGCCTAAATTCCGCATTACTCATAGTTAATAGATACGTAGAACTCATAAGGTGGACATAACCCTAACTTATTATTCTCTATGATTAAATCTTACTAAACAAAGCATTCCATTGTTACTTTAATATTTTTGGTTCAGGCCATAACCCACAATCCCCCCTTTCGGTGGAATTTGACCAACAGTCTGCTAACAATTACAACACTTAGTGACCAAGTATTCCCTGTGGGATTCGACACCCAACCCAGTTGGGTTCTATATTTGACAGCGACCGCTTACACTCTTACGAGAGCTGTAGTTTGGGCATTATCAGTGCTCAGATTCAAGGTGGTAGGGATGGTAGCAAGTGGCAGATAAAGGAGTAGGGGAGTTCCGGATCCTTTTTAGCTAGTGCTCCTTATCATTTGTGAGATAGGCATTATTAAGGTGGTGACATTTCTCGGGCATAGGTTGTTCAATCTCAAGCGAGCAGAGATCAGTCAGTTTCTTTGTGTCCTCCTTATTGATTATGTGGTCTTCTTCATCGGGGTTATTATGAGAAAGAAAGGGACAAGTGCTTCAGGTGTGTATAGGTAGGCCATCGGCTCAAGTATTATCCGATCAATAAGGTTGCTACGGGGACAAATAAGATTTTTGTGGCTTTATATTCTACTCCTACACCTGGTGGGGTGGCATCTGGTTTTGTTACTGCTCTTGGTTCTAGTGTTGGTCGGAACAGGTTGTATGCTTTGCAGTCTGGTTGAATATTGTGACTTTTTTAGGCCATATTATTTTTAGTAATGGGATCATAATGGATTCACAAAATATTATTGTGGTGAAGAGGTGGCCTAGTCCTACAACTCAATCTGATATTTGAAGCTTCTTGGGTTTAACTGGGTATTATAGGTGGTTTGTCAAAGGCTTTTCTTTTATATCTACTCTTTTGATTAAGTTGACTTAGAAGAAGGTTATGTTTTCTTAATCGGATTCTTGTGAAGGAAGTTTTGAGAATTTGAAGGATAAGTTAACTTCAGCTCCAATCCTGACCTAGCCAAAAAGTAATGATGAGTTTGTGGTTATTGTGGTGAATCTCGGGTAGGGCTTGGTTGTGTTTTGATGCAGCATGGGAAGGTGGTTGCCCATGCTTCCAGGTAGTTAAAGGTACATGATAGGAATTATCCTAATCATTATTTGGAGTTATTAGCAGTTGTGTTTGCTTTGAAAATATGGCGGCATTATTTGTATGGAGTTCATTATTTCTAATCACAAGAGTCTTCAGTACGTGTTCACTCAGAAAGAGCTTAATCTCAGGCAGAGAAGGTGGCTTGATCTTCTGAAGGATTATGATATAATTCTTTACTACTATCCAGGTAAGGCTAATATAGTTATTGATGCTCTTAGCAGATTATCCATGGGGAGTTTGGCTCACGTGAAGGAAGGAAAGCGAGAATTGGTGAAGGATATTCACCACTTGACTAATCTTGGAGTTCATTTATTGGACTCTAAGAATAGTGGTGTGATGGTGCAAGAAGTGGTTCGTTAGTCTTTTGGTGCAGCGATTAAAAAGAATCAAGTGTAGGATATTGTCATGATAAAAATCAAGAGTGACATTGGTGGGCAAAAAGTAGTTGTGTTTGAGGTCAGTGGTGATGGTACTTTATGATACCAAGGGAGATTTTGTGTTCTTGATGTCGACAGGTTGCGGCAAAGGCTTTTGGCTGAGGTGGATGAGTCACGCTATGTTATTCATCCCAAATCTACTAAGATGTATAATGATCTCAAAGAGATCTACTGGTGGAATAGCATGAAAAGGGATTTGGCTGACTATGTGGCCAAGTACATAGTGTGTCAACAGGTTAAGGTTGAGCACATAAGGCAAAGAGGGTTGTATCAAGAAATTGATTTACCTGAATAAAAGTGGAAAGTGATCAATATGGGCTTCGTTATTGGTGTTAATTAGTCTCAGAATCAGTATGATTCTATTTGGGTCATCGTAGACAGGATGACCAAGTCTGCATATTTCTTGCCTGTGCGGACTACCTTTTTGGTGAAGGATTATACGCGGTTGTAACTTCGGGAGGTTGTGAAACTGCATGGGTACCTATTTACATCTCATTTCTGGAGGTCTTTTCAGAAAGGAATGGGGACTGAGGTTAGTCTAAGTATTGCTTTTCATCCACAGTCAGATGGGCAAGTGGAGCAAACTATTCAGACATTGGAAGATACGCTTCAGGCCTGTGTGATTGAATATAGTGGCAATTAGGTTAATCGTCTACCTTTAGTGGAGTTTGCTTAGAACAATAGCTATCATTTGAGTATTGGTATGGCTCTTTTCAAAGTGTTATATGGTAGGAGGTGCATATCTCCTATTAGGTAGTTTGAGCATGGAGAGGCGGATATGTTTGGTCTGGATTTGGTTTATCAGGTGATAAAGAAGATCAAGTGATTTCGGATAGGCTTAAAGCAGTCCAAAGTCGCCAAAGGTCCCATGCGGATGTTTGATGTAGAGTCTTGGAGTTTGAGGTCGAGGATAGAGTGTTCCTCAAGGTATCTCCCATGAATGGAGTGGTGCAGTTTGGCAAAAAAGGGAAACTCAGTCCTCGGTATATTGGTCCTTATGTGATTTTGCGGAAAGTTGGCAATGTTGCTTATAAGTTAGAGTTTCCATCTAGCTTAAGTTTGGTTCATCTGGTCTTTCACGTTTCTATGTTGACAAAGTGTCTTGGTGATCCTTCTTCGATTGTTCCTTTGGAAGGATTGGGTATTTCGGATTTTCTGTCTTATAGAGAGGTCTCAGTTGAGATATTAGATAGGGAAGTTCATCGGTTGCGGATCAAGGATGTGGCTTCGGTTAAGGTTCTATGGCAGAACCATAAGGTGGAAGAAGCTACTTGGGAAGTGGAAGAGGACAAAAAAGTCCAAGTATCCACATTTGTTTTCTGCTCTTGGGATTCGTGCAAAAGGTATGTGTCTTGAACACATCTTTATTTTCTGAGTTTGTTAAAGAAAAGACTAACATCTTTGCCTCATTGTATTCAAACTTTGTTGAGGGGATGTTTGATAATGTAGATAACTCTCTGTGTGGTTACCCCTACCTTATCCGTTATTTGGGGATGAATGTTCCTAGTGGGGGAGACTGAAATATCCTAGGTTTAACCCTTAGAAAATTTCCTGGAAATCTGTTCTCCGAACCCAATACAACTCATGGGTACGAGCCGTATGCTAGGGTATGAGTGGTATGGTCCTATCGTATAATGACTAGCATTAGTTGGTGGGATGGTTTTGGTCACTGGAATGCATACGACTTAGAGGTATGAGTCATAAGGGTTTGGTATGAGTCGTAGCAGGGACTCGTATGGTGGGCAGTGTTTGATCCCCCTAGTATTTTATTTTGCCAGGGATACGGGTTATGGGTACAGATCATATGTTGTGGTTACAACTTTGTTGGATGAGTGGTATACTAGATAGTTTTTGATCCAAGGGTTGAGGCTTGGATACTAGTGGTGGATACCAATCGTATAGGAGGGTACGACTCATAGGGGTCAGTCGTATCCCTGTGATGGATTTTTAAGGGATTTAAGTGGGGGTATTCTGGATATTTTCCTACTTACCCTAATTAGGACCCACGACTTCTAATACACTTAGGAGGTTATTTACTCTAATAGTCTATTCATTAACACTTAGAAATTATTCCAAAATACTCCATAATTCTCCTAAGAGCTTTTGGGGCAAGAAGGCTAGGGTTTCATCTTACGGATTGCTTTGGGGCTTGTCTTGGCGATCTCTTTCCATCAATTCTTTGGTATAAGGCATGATTATCTTCCATCATGGTAATTTCACCTAAAGGCGTGGTTTATACAATTGATTTCATGATTTTACTATTTCATGATTACGGTTTTCAACTATTATTGGGGGTTTTGATATTGAATGTTTGGTTATGGTTTCCTATGGTTTTAATTATGCTTTTATATGCATTAATGGTAGTTTGGACAATTGGATTACATGGTAATGTTTGAACGGTCTTTGCAATTGATTTTGGTTATATTATGCCCCTAAGGTTTTTAGTAAAATACTTATAAAGATATGTTCATTCCATTGACTTCTTTTAATAGAACTCTTGCATGTTTTAAACTGGACAAAGGATTTATGCATGGCATAAATGGTTTGAAAATTCTAAAGGCTAAATGGTTATGCTTGTAGATACCATAGAAGTCTCCTAAGTGGATTGAACATGGTAATTGGAAGGGCACCTAAGGTCCCCTTAACCTAAATAGTTTGGCTATGGATATTACTTACAAATAAGGGGTGGTATAATGATACCATCAATATCGGCCTTGGTTAATAAATAGTAAATGGATTGTTTGGACATGGTTTTAATTGGTCATTAATGACGGGGTATGTATCTAAGCCGTGAAAGGTGGCGGTCCCGGGTGATCAGAACCGAAAACTCATATTTGTCGATATGAGTAGTCTTGATGACCATGTCGTGTATCATATTTCATATTGGGGGATCTACTACTCATCCCATGGGATATTCCTTAGTCGTGCAGCTACATGCACTAGGGCCCTTTCAGCAGGGGACTAAACCCATATGGCCCATGGGTGGTTAGGGTGGCAAAGCTACACAGCCTAGGTAAAGGTTTTAGGTGCATGCTAAACTCGATCCCCTTTTCCAGCACTTATATATGTATGGTTGTATATATTATGAATGGTTTTACTTGGTTTTATGACTGGTATTATTTATCCTTATCCTAAGATTCATGCTAGCGGTCACTCGCTAACCCCGTCTACTGGCAGTTGTATACCCATGCTATGCAGGAACTGGCCATTCTACTTCTCCTATTTAGCACGCGGATTCAGTATCAACATTTGGACTGAAGTGGTGATCTTCCATCCTTTTGGAAGGCATCATTTCATGTTATGGATTTCTTTAGACACTTTTCTTTTATTTTAGATTTTGGTTTTGGCCATGGTTGGGGGCATGTCCCAACTGGATTTGTTTACTCTTTTGGATAAAGGATTTGTGGTACTTCTAGGGGTTGATATGGGCGGGATCGGTAGAGGTATCAACCTTAACATTGATATTGATATAGACATGATTTCTCATTGTTCTATCCTACTACATTTTGGGATTGATTTTCATATTATGTTTTAGTATCCCTTTGGTTTATGGTCTTTGGTTTAGTTTTGTATAGTTGGGAAATTGGTGCAGTACAGTTGGACTCAGTTGGGTCGGTCACAGTTGTGACCCAATCCAGAATCTTAATGAGAACAATAACATTATCTTGTTATATGCTCGAAATTTGGCCCATCTAAGGCTGGACATAGGTGGTTGGGTTTGCTAACAGGGGGCGGTCCCCGGTCCTGGTTAGACTTGGGATGCCCATTATGACAAGGCCAGGGGTCGGTTCGGGTCACAATGTAAGATTATTATCTGTGGCTCAAGTTTACTTGTGACCCAATTGTGTCCATAAATAAAGAATAGATCAGGTACATAAACCAGCTACTTGATGGACATACCAGATTAAGTCTTGATTTTTATTAACCTCTATAAATTGGTCCTCCCTCCACCCATTAGGGTTATCACATACTCTTTAAAACTTATTCATCACTAAAGATTGTGGTGACATAAGGTTAAGGGCAAGGAGGTATAAATCATTTTCTATTAACGCTTTCGCTACTCTCTAAGATGATGTCCTTCGCATTAGGTATGTTTCTTATGATGCATCTCTGTAATATTATCATGTTCAAGATCATGATGTGCATTAAGTATTCGAGTTTACACTAAACAGTACTCATGACTTGCAAGACTTATGAATCTATAACTCTAATACTAATTCATCACGATCCAAATTTCCTTAGCTATAATGGCACCCGACTATTCCCAAGCCAAGCAACCAAGTTTTTTGTCAACCCCATTTCAATACAGAGAAACAAAAGATAAAGTCTAACAATTAGAAATATCATAAATAAATATAAATTCAAATTACAACATGAGAGAAGAAATTCAAAAATAAAACCATGTTTTCAAAAACAGGTGTTGCTTTTCAAAAGTCAAACGGGAAGAATGATACAATTGCAAACAATTACATGGTATAGCCCCAATAGTGGCTGGCTTTGGATTTTTGACCCAAATAAGAAAAGTCTTTAAAGACTAGACGTCCTTCCTTTTTAAGTATGACAAGTACAATTTTACTCATCTACACCTCAAATATTTTTAAACTTTTCATACTCATTTTTCTCTCAAATTCTATTTTTATTTATATTATTTTTACTTTTTTATTTTTCTTTAATTTTATTTTCATATTTTAATTCGTTTGTCTCAGCCTTTATTTTTTCTCTTTTTTCTTTTTTTCTTTTTTTCTCAAACATTATCTATTTCTTCATTTTTTTTTAAATTCATTTGTCTCAACCTTTATTTTTATTTTATTTTTGGTTTTTATCATTTCTCTTTTTTCCTCATTTTTATCAAACTTTATTTTTATTTTTTCCTCTCATTTTTATTTTTCTCAATTTTTTTAATTCTTCACTTTTTTCTTAACCTTTATTTTTTTCTTGTCTTTTTTCTTAACCTTTATTTTTTTCTTGTCTTTTGTTTCTCAATCTCTTTTTTTTATTTCTCTATTTTGTTTGATCTCTTTATTCTTTTTTCTCAACTTCTATTACATTTTGCTAGTAAATAAAAAATTGAATAATCCACAAAGGGATCTTCTTTTTATGACATCAAAGCAAATTTAAGGGATTGAATTGTTGTTAGAAAGTTCTTTGGAATAAGTTTTGCCTCTAAGGAAAAAATTATAGAACAACTAGTAAATCAAGGAACAATGTGGTAGTGCCAAGTCTTGCTTATGGAGCATAACTTGTTTGAAAATTCTTGAGTTAAGTCTTGCTTCTAAGGCAAGAGTTATAGAACATCTCATAAATCAAAAAATAATGTGGTAGTATTAACACTTGTCCATTGGGCATAACTTGTACTTTTGGGAGGTTCTTGGGCTATGTTTAGTCTGAGAGACAAGACTAATAGAGCATCACATAAATCAAGACACAATATGATAGTATCAACTCTTGTCCATTGGGTGTAACTTATTGGCAAAGTCTTGCCTCTAAGGGAAGAGTTATAGAATATCTCATAAATCAAGACATGATGTGGTAGTGTCAACTCTTGCCCATGGGGCATAACTTGTTGTTTGAAAGTCCTTGGACTAATTCGAGACTCTAAGGCAAGAGTTATTAAACATCTCACAAATCAAAACATAATGTGGTAGTGTCAACCCTTACCCATGGGGCATAACTTGTTGTTTAAAAGTCCTTGATTTCACAATGTGGTAGTGTCAAATCTTGCCTGTGAAGCATAACTTGTTGTTTAAAAGTCCTTGGGCTAAGTCTTGCTACTAAGGCAAGATTATAGAACATCTCATAAATCAAAATATAATTTGTTAGTGTCAACTCTTGCCCTAGGGCACAACTTGTTACTTGAAATTTCTTGGTCTAAGTCTTGCCTCTAAGGGAAGAGTTATAAAATATCTTATAAATAAATACACAATGCGGTGGTGTCAACTTTTGCCCATAGGCATAACTTGTTATTTGATGGTTCTTAGTTGAGTCTTACTTCTAAGAAAGAGTTATAGAGCATTTTATAAGTAAAAACATAATATGTTAGTGTTGACTCTTGCCCAATATACGTAACTTATTCAAAAAATCTTGGAATAAGCCGTGCCTCTAAGGAGAGAGTTACAGAACATCTCATAAATAAAAACATAATGTGGTAGTGTCAACTTTTGTCCGTGGGAAATAATTTATTGTCTAAAAGTCCTTGAGCTAAGTCTTGCCTCTAAGGCAAGAGTCGTAGAATATCTCACAAATGAAGACATAATGTGGTAGTGTCAACTCTAGTCTGCGGGGCATAATGTGTGGTCTGAAAGTCCTTGAGCTAAGTCTTGCCTCTATGGCAAGAGTTGTAGAACGTATCATAAATGGAGACATAACATGGTAGTGTCAATTCTTGCCCGTGGGGCATAATTTGTCGTTTGAAATTCCTTGAGTTAAGTCTTGCTTTTAAGGCAATAGTTGTAGAACATGTCATTAATGAAAACATAACGTGGTAGAGTCAACTCTTGACCGTGGGGCATAATTTGTTGTTCGAAAGTCCTTGAGCTAAGTCTTGCCTCTAAGGTAAGAGTTATAGAACATCTTATAAAAATCAAAGCACAATGTAGTAGTGTCAACTCTTGCCCATGAAATATAACTTGTTGTTTGAAAGTCATAAGTCTTGCCTCTACAATGTGGTAGTGTCAACTCTTACCCATGAAATATAGCTTGTTGTTTGAAAGTCATAAGTTTTGCCTTTATAATGTGGTAGTTTAAACTCTTGCTCATGATATGTAACTTGATTGGAAGAAATCGAAGAAAATAATAAAATGAATAAAAATTGCGGAAAAGGAAGAAAATGAAGAAAAATATTTTAAAAAATAAAAGTCAAAGAAAATATAGAAGGTTGATAAAAATAAAATAAAAAATAAAAAATAATAATAAAGGCCGAGAAAAATTAAAAAAAAATCAAATAATTTCTTTTTTATTAAAAGCAGACACTGAGAGGAGTAAAGAAAAAAAGTAAGGGTTGAGAAAAACTAAAAAGAACAAAAAAAAAAAAGAGGAAAGAAAAAATAAAAAATTAAAGTAAAAGTAAAAAAAAAGTTGAGAGGAAAATAGGAAAAAAGTAAGGGTTGAGAAAAATCAAAAAAAAAAGGAAAAAAGAAAAATCAAAGTAAAATTAAAATTTAAAAGAAAAAAAATAAAATTTGAAAGATGAATAAACATGGAGTTGTTATTCATTATAAGGATTATTTATGTAATTTACTGTATTGGTCAGGAACAATTTTATTTGAAAATATATGACTTAATAGTTGAATGTTATTTTTATAAAACTTTTTTATTTGGGATCAAAACTTGAAAGCTACCATATTTTGAGGTTATTCCTGCAGTTTTCCCATACAATTGTTTGAAAATGAAATACAGAATTTAACTGAACAAAATACAATAACTAGAATAAATCAAAAGTTGTGACTATTGCAAGACAAAACAAACGGCTCACAATTAGGTTGAATCCTCAAGCTAGAAATCAATCACAGAATTTACTGGGACTAGTATTTGATCTTGCACAAAATTGCAACAAGTCTAGTATGAGTATTGTTGTGTATATACCATAAATTGCGGTAAGTTACAGTTGAAAAGTAAAATAAATAATAAAAAATATATATTCAGACCAAGGCACAAATATCTCGATCTCTATAAGAAAATTCAAGCCCATTGTGGCATAATCTATACGGATCCATCAGTATCTCTCTTGACTTGCCTCCTCTAGAATACAACAGTCTGACAAGTCATACAACTCAAGCAACTCTCCATTAGTTGAAGAGTTCAAAATTCCACCAAAAGATAATCTTCTTTCAACATATAATCACTCTCTTTTGTATAGTGAATTAGGTGGAGATTGAGAATATTTTTTTGGATCAACTCTCTCTTTCACTACACTAACAACAAAATATAAATACAATATATTTTTTATATGTATAAAATACAATGCAAGATTATCACTATTTATAGGTTAAGAATTCTTCCTTGTATTAAATAGAAAAAAAGTGGGATTAAATGTGGGTAAATGAATGAAAGAATAATGCCTTAAAGATTACATAAATTACAAGGTATCATGAGGTAGAAGAATAATGAATATATAATGATTTAGAGGTTTCAAGAGTCAGAAAAGGAAAAATGCCGACAACATTCTTTCTGCCACAATGGAACGTGAAAGAAGAATCATCAAAGAAATCAAATCGGTAATATGTTTAATTTAGACACCAACAACACTTTAGCTTTGTAATATTAAAATATTAATCACACTTGTACAAAAATCAATTTGTATCTGATAACTCTCATTTACAGCTCGAAACAGGATAGTGATGAGTGTTATATCAAGAAATAGTGTTTACCTTTAACACGTGCAGTTTATATAAATGTATAAGGGAGTTGAACAAATGACATAATTATAAAAATTTAATTGACAATTAGCATCACATAAGAATTTATCACAGGTTAAACCATCGAAACAATCATTTTTAATATGGAATAAATCAAAGCAAGGAAATATTCAAGAAAAATAGTAAAAAATGAATCTTTATCACAAAAATTACTTTTCAACTTAGTTGTACAATTCTTTCATATTCAACAAGCACTCCACAAGAAAATGGTAAGAGTGTAATTCATGAAGGACGGATTCATAAACACACATGTACCTAGACCATATGCATGATACCACAGATTCAATAGTCCCCACATCTTTTTATCAAATTGGACTCATGATCCTCATTAATATAACAACATCAAAATTACATTTGTCTAGTGTACAACTAGTTTAAATTTGACATTAGACCATAAACATTATGCTCAACTCATCAAATCACAAACATTAAAAATAAATATATAATATATCATTTTGAGTAATTTTCATACAACACCAGATATATGTTCTTCAAACTATATATATGTTATTTCGACATCACAAGTCACATGAAGCACACAAAATTTTGTAGAAGACTTTCTATTGAGGTCAATAACATAACTTGCCTTGATTAAAGTGAACTTTAAATCTTTCAAGGTAATTTTTCACACTCAAAATCGTCTAAATGACTCAACTATAACCCAAAAGAAATTCAACAATATCAAACAAAGATAAGAAATCAATTCTTATTAATTGATATGTTCTCTATATCAAATTCAATGAAATTCAAATCTAAGTCGCATGATCAAAATTAATTAATTTATAACCAAGTTATTCACAATCCCACATATTCAAATCTATCATTAATTTTCCAAATCAATCCCAAATTGATATTCAAATCACTATTATCTGCACTCTTAAATCTAATATTAAAACTATCATTTTTTACTTTTACATTTCAGAATTTAAGATTAAATCTAGCAAGTAATCATGATATATAATGAAAAATGTGTTTGAAATACTTACCTGTCATACAATTAATAATTTTCTCAAAGATTGCGTTTGACCGAGCTCAAAATATCTAAAAAAAATATAGTGAAATGAATTAAAATTTAAAACTTGACTTTGATACCATAGGAATTATCACAACCATGGTGGTCAACCTAGAAATTGAAGTGTAGAAATTACAACTATGACCACACAATTATGATGACCCTCAAACCTGAGTATCATCACAAAAGTAAGTTCTTACTCATACATATGGTGTTGTAATTGAGAGTAAAGTTTCACAGAGATCAATGCATCAAAAAAGATAAAATTTGCAATAGTGCAATTGTGATTTTTCATTACAAAACTCTCCTGAATCATTTAAATAAATTTCAAATGATTAAATTGACTTATATAAAGTATCAAATCTTAAAATAAAGTATAAAAACTTAAAATTTTGAGTTGGATTACCATACAAATGCTCTTTTCTGAACTTATTTGGTATCAAGATGAGTATGTACACATAATGCAAAAAATACAGTATAAGTTATCCATATAAAGTCAATAAATTTCATCAAGTGTCCGTAATAAAATCATATTGAGGATATATCTACTTTCTTTAACCTATATATAGATATACGATACTAAAAAAATGAAACATAAAAACAACATAATAAAATATGCACAGCTACAGTATATCAAATATGTACAAAATACAGCTACAACACAATATAAAATACATGAATCCTCTAAGTAAGAAATCACATACAACATAATAAAACATGCATAGCTACAGTATATCAAATATGTATAAATTACAGCTACAACACTATGTAAAATGTAAGAATCCTCTAAGTAAGAAATCACATACACATAATAAAACTTAAAATTTTACTCAACACTACTATTTTGCATACTAAATAATCGTACACAGTCATTATTCGGGATAATTGAGTAATATAATTATTCATGAATTTTTTTATATGCAATCATTCATGAAGAATTGATCCTTATCCACATGTAATATCTAAAGTCTATGACTCTATAATGATTATCACTCATGTGATGAATCACACAAGAATCATCAGCTCAAACAAAAATCAATGTAAAAATATAACCTCTAACATTGAAGTCATATATTCGCTAGATTCGTCAATTCAAATACATATAATTATGATATAAATATGTAAATAAGTAAATATATATATAGTTCACAATGAAATAATTAAAAATATAATTTGACATAAATAAATTCTATAATATTAAGTTAACATATCAAAGATGCTAACAAAATTATGTTGGCATGATAAAATATTGTAATCCTATCATAGAAAAAAGCACTTTTAAGTATAGTAATGTAGTTGAATTATGTTTTATTAAGATGGTTTGAATTATGTTTTTAATATGATGTCTTTAGAGTGTTTTGCTTACTTGTTTGTTTTTTAAAATATTGGTATCATTTATAAGATAATTTTGTGTATATCATTGAAGATAATACACAAAGTCTTGCCCTATTCATTAAAACTTATAAACAACTAGATAATACATGTAAATGCTACCTATTTAGAAAGATAATTTGTACCAAAATTATACCAACCGATCATACACGTAAATAATTTGTCCATCTGGCTGAACTTATGAATATCTTTTTGCCAAAGCTTTTATCCATCTGACATCTTGTGAAAGTGAAGTTTACATTCTTTCTGACAAATTTATAAAAGATTTGACTTCTTGTGAAAGTTATGAATAGCGAGGCTACTTTTTACAAATGTGTTAAATTGTGGTACAATTGTAAAACTAATTTTAATCTTAAATAATTTTATTTTGAAAATGTCCCAAGTTGAATGGAGAGGCCAACTTCATCCAGCTGACTTTGACTAGCGATAGGCATGTTCATGATTTGGTTAAAAACCAAATCGACCTATGAACCAAATCAAATCAATTTAAAAAAATTAATATTTGATTTAATTTGGTTAGGTTTGATTTTATATTTTAAAAATCAATAACATTTGATTTGTTATAAATATATTACCATACATAGTGAATCTCTACTTTACCATATATAGTGAATTTCTACTTTATCATACATAGTGAATGTCTACTTTATCATATATAGTGAATGTCTATTTATGAAAAAGTTAGAAACCCCAAGGTTAGTTTTCCCCTATAAATAAAGGGAGTTTTCTTCATTGTAATGAACTCCATCAAGAAACCTCTCAAGAGAAATAATGATCACTCTCTTCTCTCTCTATTCTTGTTCTTCTCTACTTTATATTTCATAATCAGTACGAAACTCTGCCAAATAAGGTGAGATTATGAATCTAAAGGTAATTTTAAGATTAGTGATTCCTTATGTTATTTTTCTTTTGCTACTAATGATATAATTATTGTTGAATTTGAGAAAAATAATTAGTTTGGAACCACTTATGCTTTCAATTTGTTCATGAATAACAATGTTATTACAAGATATGATGATGAATTTAAGTCTCATCTCATTAAGAGGGTAAAATTTAGGTTAAAAGTTTTAATGTACCATGATGATAAGATGTTGGGTTCAAGTCCCATCGATTTATAGCCTAAGACGCCTTTACATAGATAAGACATCGAGTTTGAATCTCAATGCACCACATTGATGATATCATGATGGTTAAGGCAAAATAATGGGTTTGATGTAAAGTTATGAGACATGTCCTATTGAATATGCTTCATTCTCTAAAGTGGATGTGGTAGTAGTACATGATATATCTGAAAAAAGACAAGTGATTGAATGTATGAATACAAGCGTGAAGGGACAATATAATGATAATCATCAAAAGTGATAGTATTTTTCCACGCTTATTATAACTATAAGATATGTTAGAGAAAAATTATCTACATTAGCACACCTTGATTTGCTCCTGAAGTAGCAATATCATAAAAGAGGTTATAAGCTATCAATTTGATAGGCTTAAGGCACGATTATATTTCATTCATGAGAATGAGAATTTTAATTGTTATAATCCATTCCCTGAGGTCAATGTGATGATATTTAGTAAAGCTTATCTATACAAACATACACTTGATTGTGATGGTACCACAATTCGCCTCCAAAAGAAATAGAATAATTGAGAGGAGTTATTCTGAAATCTACTTTCCAAGTAGTAAATCTGAAATCTACTCATATCATAGTAGATCTGAAATTTACTAAAGAAAAAAGTACATGTCATGGTAAACTTAAAGTTTACTAATATAAAAGTTCATAAGTTGACATTAACGATTGTGACATCCCAAAGATGTGCATATTAAGTATTAAATGCATATTGAAGAATTTAAAAATTCTTCATAAGCTTTTAATGTTGCTTGTTCTCATGATAAGTTGGTTGGACTAACTAATATTGGGGTTGGATTCCCTAAATTTTGAAAAGTATAAAAGGTGAATATGAGTTCGTTCACCCGTCATGTGATCTATTAAGATGCATCGAAATAATATGATCGCATGTACATTTATTGTCAATCTGGAGTTTGACATTCATAAGTTACTTGCTCAATATAAATTGAGTTAAGAGCATACTTTTCAGGATGTGTAATCAAGATAATTCATCTTGATGATGATGGTTTAGCATTGAATGCCTTCGATAAATAGCTAAATCATTACTAATGAGAACAAAGCTTCATGTATTGATTTGAAATATTATATACAAAAGTACGTGTATACATCAAATCAATAAATTATGATTAATTTCTCCTTAAAGTTGGTTCTGAGTTAGGAACCACACATTGTCCATCTAATAATTTTGATATGAGGTATACAATTAATGAATATACTAAGATGTACAAAGATGGATTCCCCAAAGAAGATGGAGAATGTATGTTTAGTTTTCCCAACATAAGGGGGAGATTATAAGCAGTTATGAAATATGTTAAGAATTATCATTAGATCCTCATTTAAAAGATAATTCAAGTCAAATATTGAACGTATCTCATATTTAAGCTGCAAGTGCTCCTATTTTGTGTTCATAAAGGACAAAGTCTATGCATGTGTGAAGCATGGTAGATCAATCGATTTCAAATGAAATAATCCTTGAAAAGAATAAAGAGAAAATAATCATAATAAAAAGGCAATATGCTCTTGAAGAGCCTACGACATAACACTTCATGAAACCTTATAAGAGGTTCAGGTACCTGAAAATAATGAAGTGATCAGATCTTAAAATATTATGTCACATTGTGAACCGATACGAAATGATATATCATCAATATCCTTGATACAATATTAGCACAATATTGTGAAAGATTACGGGGATCTGAGTTCTACATTTATTTAAGCATGCTAGCGTAGAAACATTTATCAAGCGGCATGAAAGGTGCATCTTGGTAAGTGAAAACTTATTTGATTTGCACTCCACATACTTGAAGATGTCACACATGAAATGTTGAATATTTTCACTTGACAAAATATATCTTTCAAATACTACAAGGCCTGATATAGCCTTTTTTATTAATTATTAGCAAGATATAGTTCTGCTCCTACTAGGAGACATCGAAATGGGATTAAACACGTGATCTTATTTTATTCTAAAGATTGCAGTCCTGATCTTGTTGGTTATGTTGATACTAGGTACTTATCTGACTCGTATAAAGCTCGATCTCAAATAAGTTATGTGTTCATATGTGGGGGTACTGCCATATATTAAAGATATACAAAGCAGTCTATCTAGCCATTTCATTGAACCGTGATGAGATAATACCTATTCATGAAGCTAGCCAAAACATGGATGGTTGAGGTCCATGATACATCTTATTCGAGAAAAATGTGGTTTGAAATGTGACAATGTACCCATAATTTTATACAGAGATAATGCAGCTTGTATAGCACATTTTAATGGAGTATTCATAAAAGAAAATAGAATGAAGCAAACTTCACCAAAGTCTTTCTACATATATGAGCTACAAGATAATGGTGATATTAACGTGCAACAGATTCATTCAAATGACAATGTGGTTGGTTTATTCACCAAGTCTCCTTCAATTGCAACTTTCAAGAAGATGGTGCACAAGATTTGAAAGCAAAGGTTCAAGGATGTTCTCACTAGGGGGAGTTAATACGCATTGTACTTTTTTTTCCTTATGAGGTTGTCTCATTGGTTTTCTATGTAAGATATTTAATGAGGCAGCCAATATACGTATTGTTAGAGATGTGAACTCTTTTTCCTTATGAGACACATTATCTATCAGTTAAACATTCAAGGAGGAGTGTTATAAATATATGAGATAATACATCAAAACCTCTCTAAACTTGTCACTGCAACTTACTTTAGCACTTAACACGCATTTATTTGTCCCCCTTAAAAACTTTAAACTATATTATTTTCACCCTCTTGTCCACTCAACGAGGTCAAGACTTTGTGTTGTAGGACCACATGCTATTTAATTGGTCCACGTCATTTAATAAATTCGATCCCTACATAACTCGATCCAATGTATATTTAATTAAAATATTGACCCATTTTAATCAAATACCCAACCCACATTAATAAAATAACCCCAAACCCTTCAACTCTTGTCATTTCTCTTTATTTCCATCCCAATCAATTGACCTAATCGATTGAACCCACATATTTGTGTCCAAAAATACTGAAATTCTTGAAGGATTTTTTAGTTGAATCAACGTATTTGTGCCCAAAACTGAAATCTTGGAGGTATTTTTCATTTACATAGTGTAGGGTTTTAACTCATTCGTTTTTTGAAGGATTTAGGATTTTTTTTGTTGTTGTTTTTTCAATCTTTGGTAATGCATGTGCCTTTCTAAATTTTTTGCAGTTTGAAAATGGATTTTGTGCACATTACATTAAGGTTTCACCATTGAGGAATTTTACAATAAAAACCTCGAATTAAATATGTTGGAGGTATTGTTACAAATTGTTTAGATGTAGATGTTGATAGATTCTCTTATTATGAGTTTATAGGATATGTCAAAGAAATTGGGTATAATTGTTCATCTTGTGTGGTTTATATTAGACCACCTAAGTCTTCTAAGTTGATTAAAGTTACATGTGATTGGGATATTTTGGGTATTGTACCCAAATTGAAAAATGGAGATATTGTTCAACTATATCTAAGTTGGTTTATTCTTATTAAATAATTTTTTGTTTTATAATAGGTTGTTATTGCTTCTACTCTGAATGTGGTTGTTGTGGATGGAAGAGGTAGATGGATTGTTGGTACTGCTGGAAAGGGTAGAGGGACTGTAGATGTTGTTGGAAGGGGTACAGGGACTGTTGTTGTTTCTGGAAGGGGTAGAGGGACTATTGGTGCTGCTGGAAGGGGTAGAGGGATTGTTGGTGTTGCTGGAAGGGGTAGAGGAACTTTTGTTGCTGCTATATCTAATATTGGTAGTGTTGTTGGTAGGGGTTGTGGTACAACTTTTAAAAGGCCAAGATTGGTTAGTGTGGGAGTACTACATACACGGAGTTGTTTTACAATCTATAATGTAAGTTGAATGATTTCACAGTTTTTAATTTTCAAGCAAATGATCAAATGTCTAACCTGGAATGCCTTTGAACTTCTCTATAGTGACTGAAAATCTTGGGCATCACAAGCCAAGATCTGGTGTCAAATGGAAAGGAAAAAATTTTGTGACCTAACAAGGACTTTAAGAAATAAGAGCATAAAAGAGAATGAAGACAAGGTCCAAAATTATCGAAATGAATATAAGCCAAACAAGCTCATCAGCTGTCTAGTTAAAGATGCAGTAGTGACTGGTATGCAGCTGTGGCTGCATTAGTTTTGAAGAATTATTAATGAAGTTCTCTTGTATTTTTGAAAAACAATTATGCAGCTTTGACTGCAATGTAATATTGTTCTCTGTTAATTATGCAGTTGTGACTGCAATGTATTCACAATCTTTGGTATATATGCAGCTGTGACTGCACTATTTTGATGTCTAATTTTTCTCTTTTGACTACTTTGGTAAATATTTGCTGTTTTTTGGTATATATGCAGCTATCATATCATTATGCAACTATATATATGTAGTTGTGGATGCACTATCATATGTATGCAGAATTTAATTGAATCACTTTAGATTGAATCATGTTTGACAGTCCAATAAGAACAACAACATTCCATTTGTAATCCCAGAAGAAAACATTACATTAAATTATCATCCCACAAGACCTAACAAAATTTACTCATTTCCAAATATAATGTAAAGATAAAGAACTACTTTACACTACAAATAAGTCAAGAATAATTACATTAGACCAAATTTATTTAAAAATAAAGGATGATACACACCATAATACCAACTAAGAACACCAAATTCTAAGGTAATTTTATTGAGTCTCTATTTACGTAGATCATCCCGAATCAATAGCTAGTAGCTATAACAACAACACAACAACAAAACACAATGATAAACAGTGCATTATCCTTAGTCGTTCCTTTAGCCATGTTACTTCTCCACTTCTTCTCTCTTTCTTTCATCTTCTCAATCTCTTCTTTCAGCTTCTTCAACTTCATATGTACACAATTATCATCTTCTTTGGATGCTCTAGGCTTATGAACTTCTTTAGAAGTTTCCGCAATTAATTTTCTAACTTCATTGAATGATGTAGACTTGTTATATTACGATGATTCCACTAAATTCTCAAGCTCACCTAATTTTTCAATCAATTTAGGAATTACAAATTTGGACCTCAAATCTGTATTTTCTTTATCCCTCCAACACCAAAAATCACAAGATCTTGGACCCTTCCATGATTAAAAAGAAGAAATCAGAATTCAATTAAATCTGTTGCGATAAAAAGAATGAGAAATTGGGAGCAAAATATCATCTTTACCCTATAGTAATTACAAGCCCAATATCTTCTACCGGGATTCGTCGAAGTCCAAGATATATTCAAAGGCACAACAAATCCATGATTGCATCGAACCTCTTGGTTTAAATCAAAATCGTCCTCCTCCATACAAAGCTTACTCAAGTTAATTGATATCATGATGTGCTACAAAGAATTCACTCCAAAAAATTACATCAAATGAAAAAAAGTTGATAAGAAAGCATAATTTTTTTAAAAGAAGAGAGGAATTATACCTTATAATAAAGTAAAGGGCTTGATTTTCTAAGGAATTTCACATCTTGTCTTGATTGAAGATGAAGGAGATAAGAAAAGAAAGAGAAATTAGGGTTCTTATTGAATTTGGGGGAAATATTACCGTTGCCTCGACTTTTATTCTTTTTTTCTTATTAAATTTCGACCTTCTACACGCTTTGATTTGATGGAGAAACGCGCGCCTTAGTTAGAGGGACGAGAGGGTAAAAGTAATATAGTTTGAAATTTTTAAGGGGGGTAAATAAATGCGTGTTAAGTTTAAGTGCTAAAGTAAGTTGCAGTGACAAGTTTAGGGGTTTTTGATGTATTATCTCTAAATATATTATCATATATAGCGAATGTCTATTTTACCATATATAATGAATGTCTACTTTACCATATATAGTGAATGTCTATTTATGAAAAAATTAGAAACCACAAGGTTAGTTTTTCCCTATAAATAAAGGGATTTTCCTTCATTGTAATGAACTCTATCAAGAAACCTCTCTAGAGAAATAATAATCAATCTCTTCTCTCTCTATTCTTGTTCTTCTCTGTGTTATATATCATAACATGATTTGATTTTTATTTTACTAATAAATAACCGAATAAATAACCAAGCTGAATCGATAAATCATGTACATAAATTTTATAATTATTTAAATATATGATATTTATTTTTCATAAAATAATTATAAATATTCCATATCTTTTTAATCATTAATTTGATTTTAGTTTACTTCTTTCACATGAGCTGTAATACTTTTAGGTTTTATTTCTAAAAAGTATATCCAAATCCAACATTCTAAATCTAATTGACATATGTGGTGTGGTATATTATCGATTTTTAATTTCCTTTAGTAAAATATCTATCGACTCTTTAATGTCTTGCCTCTTTGATTTTTATATGGGTAATTATTCTATTTAAAGTTTCATCTTAGTTTTGTGGATGTTAGATGTATGATGTGGAGTAACTTCTATAGTTATGCAACTTAAACATGCTAAAACATCGACATAGTATTGAAAAATACTAAGAATTCATATACATTCATTTTGTCATAGTAAAGAGAAATTTATTGATTCCTAATATTTATTTGATATAATTGTTTCATGTCTCCATTATTTTACTATTATCAATTTATCGTTATCTAGTTTAAAATCAAAAATTGCCAAACCAACGAGAACCAAATTGATAATTCTTCATTTTATTTTATTTTATTTTAGAAATTTAAAAACTGATTAAATTGATTTGATTTTTATTTTAGTCAAAAATCAATTCACCCCAAATTATGAACACCCCCATCTAGCGATTGCAGTGATAATTTCACAAATTTTCTTCGTTCTGAACCTCTATTGTGTGATAAGAGTCATGTTAATATATGAATAAAATAATTTAATCAGAAATTTGATCATCTTCAATAAAACTTTTTATAGGATGACTGAATAGGTGAAACTACTTGCTGTTTATGTGGTGATTTTAAGTCAAAGTCTAATTTTAATTATATTTATTACTAGTACTCAGTGGGATCTTGACCAGAATTTTAATATTGTGTCATTTTCATCTTTCTCTGTGTGAGATAGTATTTTTTTTTGTAATCGTATATTATATGTTAGTATTATTGTATGTATAATAACTTTATATATGATACCATAATAGTAATCACTATCCAACATGTTACTGAAATAATTTTAAGAATGGTCCATTTCGCAGATGCTCAAGATTAATTATCAACAAATCTAACCCAACACTTTTACACTTTTAAATCATAGGATACACCTGCAGTATTTACGTTATTTATCATTCATTCTACACTCTCCTGTTAAAGACAAGGATGTATTACCTCGTTTTGAAGAAAAGTTATTTTTCAACTGATAGTAGTTTTGTGATATCTCTTTCTATTTTACAAAAAGATGGACTTGAATATTTATACTTTTGAGTCACATATTTTGGTTCCACATACTTGTGAGATAAAAATAGGTCAGCATCACACAATTATTATCAGCTGTGTGAGGCATAAATAAAATTTTTCCTCATTTATTCACTTATTACATTGTGTTTGAATATGATTTATGATTTGTTTTTAGAAATCGACTTTTGAAAACATTGTTTGATAAATATTTTGTTTACTTGAAAATACTAGTTGAAAAATTTATAGCGAAAGTGAATCTGCAACAATTATGACGAGTCGCGAAATATTGACAATCCTCATGAAATGAATGACTTAATTTTATCTATCAAAAAATCTCTAGAAGATGCAGAGAGGATTTTTTTTTTTTTTGTTAGATTATTAATCATAACCGTCATTTATTTTTTAAACATTAGGATAACTTATTATTTTTTTCACCGATAATGATGTATTTGTAAGTTATAAGTCAATAACTTATATTCGATGATCTTGAATTTTTTACCCTCTCTTACCCTACAATCTATGGACAAACCTTTAAGTTAAAAAGTAAAAAGATGTTGAATTTAATATTTTGCCTGTCGGAGAAGCAAAGTTAAAAGTTCAATATCAATCACTTTCAAGGTTATTCTTATAAATAACCTGTCATAGTAAAAGTTAAAGGAGCATAACTAATAAGTTAGACATGGTATAAATTTAGTACTGAAATTAGGCATGAAATATACTTATCCTGCATACCAAGGGACACCTTATGGTGGATCCGACCCGATAATTCTGAACCAAATGCACCCCCATCGCCTTTTCTACTACTATTGTTATCAAGCTGTTTTTAGAAAATACTAGAAAATGTTTTACTATAATTTTTTTTTTGTCATTATGGTTATATTTATTAAATATGAAAAAATAAATAAAATAATAATTTTAGTTTTGTTCGTTGCAATAGTCACAAGGCAATCTGTCGTGAGTGACACCCATATTAACTCCCGATGAGAGAATCGTCCAACTCCAAACATGCAAATCCAACAATTAACTGAAAACTAATTGTTTTGCATTAAATAAAATATCATCATTAACAATCTAATGATAACTATGCGGAAATAATCAACACCTAACAATTTCCTAGAATTCGAAAGTCATTGTACCAAAATACTAAAGATGTCAATAAAAGAATTTAACCCAAAATAACTGAAAATATCCAAGTCTAAAACAATGAACTAGAAACATAAATGAAGAACTCATGGCAGTCGAGAAGATGGAGCGCATCCTTGAGTTCGAAAGTTATCCACTCTACAGCTGAGATCTCGAAACAGTCTCTGAAATATGCCCTGCACTCAACAAAAAGGAGAGCACATGTAGTATCAACATATAAGAAACAACGATGTACTGGTAAGGTCATCGGTCAACCCAAAATGTGAAATATAAATAAGTAATCATAACTTAGTAAAGCAAGACAATCATTAACACCTACCATGTTACCTCAAGTATGTAACACTTACACTAATTCAACAATATCATAGAGTTTATCAACAAAAGTAAGCATAGATAACAACTCAAGTCAAGACGGTGATTACCAACAAAACTTCAAGTCAACAACCATGACCCAAACAACTATATCAACCACGTCTCAATTACACCAGCAAATAGACAATATAGAGTTATGCCAACCTTGTAATTAAATTTGGGCAACTCAAGAATCCATTCCAACAATAACTATGGCAATACATGATTCCTAATTTACATCAAGAAATCAAATATAGAAAATAAACACATAAATCTGGTTCACTCAAGAAATCAATTTAATAAATCAACACTTAAGCCCGGTTCACTCAAGGAACCAATATAGCAAGTAAACACATAATCCTCGATTCACTCAAGGTACTGTCACATTCATCTGTACATTGTACAAACATGCTAAGGATCTTATGGTTGCCCATTAGCCATGATCCCCAAGGGATGGGCTCTTATTCATGTACCAATCTCAGATATTAAGTATCTGCTAACATTATATCAATCAAGCCCGTGAAGATATTCAAATATCAATACATCCCATAATAATAACAGATATCACAACAATCACAGCCACAGTGATAACATAAACAACACTTGTAAAAACCACAAGCTTTCCATATAAGTTCGTTGTATGTGATTAACACTTAAAATATCAAATAGTCATTCACTTTTCTCGAACATGCGTTGTAACAAGCAATACAAAGAAACAAATATCATGCATACATAAAAAAAATTGTGTTTCAATTACATTAAATCATCACCTACCTCAAATCCAAGTATGAAACTGAGCTTTCTCCTTTTTTGCAACTTCGACTTGATTGTAGTTTAAAATAGGAATATAATACATAATCAACCTAATGACCTACAATATCGAGAATTATAACTTAATTCCAAACTCCAAATTCAAATTCATGATCATTCCTTTCGTTCTAGAACTTTTTTTTTTATCATAATTCCACCTTAATACTATCAATTTTCAAAATCACCCTAGACCTTCCCAAAACGAGTTTTGAAATAATGAAATGTTTTCGGATATTTTTTTATTTAATCCACGTCTATCCCGTTATAGCTACCCTATCCCTCTATAGCGGCCTCGTTGTAGCGAATTTCGCCCGTTATAGCAGGATTAACCAACTTTGACTCCCAAGATAGCAGCGTAGTCATAGAGGTTTGCCACCCACTATAGCGGGTGTGGCAAGGCAGAAGCTCGAAATTGCTTTCAATTTTGCTTTTTTAACAATGCACCCCAAATCTTGACATTCCGAACTAACCCCTTTACGTCAAGTTCAAAATTAAGAGTTTTACTTACCCAAATTCACTTCTGCAAGATTCTACGGACTCCTTATCATTTTAGCTAACATTAAATCATATTGAATCCTTTCATATTTACCCATCCATTCCCGAATTGTCCTAGACCATACATCGCTTTGGTCTAATACTAGCCTAGCCTAGAATTTTGAATTCCCAATTCGAGAAAAACCTTAACCCGAATTTTGATATACTAGACGTATCCATAACGACGGAACAAGTCGTTACAAGTCTAATTGGTAAATTTTCTTTGACACTAATAATTATAAGGGGTGATTGTGTTATTCAAAAAATAATCTTAATTACCAAACCTATTTAGGATCATTGAAGAATATATATATATAAATATATTCATTCCTTTTTAAGCCTGATATACTCTTTTTACCTATATAGTCATTCCATGATAATGTTCAATATAATAGATCTTTAGTTTCTTTTCTTTATGCATGCTCTTATTACAGTCATTCACCAATTAATGGCAGGATTTCTGGCAATATGTCAAAATTTGACCAATATATGGAGTAAAATTGTGATCTCGATAAGATGTTCATTCTAAAATGATATTTTAGATACTTAGATTTCAAGAAAGCACTATGGCAAAAAAAATTCTCATTATGTGGAAAATCTTGTCTAAGCAATCATGGTCATATTTTACTATTGTTTTTCCTATTGAAAAGGAAAAAGGCCAAAAATAAAAGGAAAAAAAAAAAGAACAGTTGGAATACGATTTTATGTTTAAAATAAAAAAGGGTCAAAAATATCTTTAAAGTATTGATATTGGTTCAAAAATATCCTCCGTTAATTTATTAGGTCAGAAATACCCTTCAATTATTGAAATTGGTTCAAAAATATCCCTCCATCCACCTTTATGACTCAAAAATACCCTTGCAACTAATGATTTTTTAAACTCATATTAAATATTCGAAAAAGGGTCATAAATAGCCTTTAAGTATTGAAATTGGTTCAAAAATACTCATTCATCCACCTTTATGGCTCAAAAATACCCTTTCAACTAAAGATTTTTTTAAAATCATAATTAGAAATTTTATTAAATACGTGACAACTTTCTATTGGTTGAAACTAAATTAATTAAAATATTAAATTCAATTCAAACCCAACTCAAACAACCCGACCCAAACCGTACAAAATTTGCTCCAACTAAAAATAGTATGAGTTATTTTTTCTATCAAATGCAGGAACGTTGTTACTTAAAATCTGTCAGTCTAATGTAATGTTGTGAAGAATTCTATCCCCTAATTATAATGTTAGCTTGATATTTTTTTGTGATGCATATTTTTATGTGTTATCTAGCAAAACTAATTGAGATGTCTTGGTTATGCCGCGTCTTAGGCAACACTATCTTGTTACTTCATTTCATTTTACATGACACATTTAGTTTGTATAAAAAAAAATACTACTCCCTCTGTCCCAAATTTTCTAATTTGATGTCCCATTTTACTTGTCTTTTTTTTTATTAATCAAGAAGAGATAATTTTTTTTTTCATGTTTTACCCTTTACAATAATTACTTTTTCTTCAAATTAAAATGTAAACATCATTTAATAGGGGTAATATGATAAACTAGGCATGTTATTAATTATTTTTCTTAATTAATGCGTCATCTCAGTTTGGAATGAGTAATTTGGAACGGAGAAAGTACATTCTTTCCTAAATAGTTGTCACTATTTTTGTTTATATACATCAAACTGTGTTGCCACCACTGGCAAGTGCATTCCCCATGCGAGACCACACACCACACACTTCACACCATTCACCGATCAAAATTATGATTAATTTTGTAGGATTTGAATTGAGTAGTTTTAGTTGAGTTCAGATTGAGCTAAACATTTTAATTAATTTAGTTTCAACCAATAGAAAATTGTCACACATTTAATAAAAATTTTAATTATGATTTAAAAAATCGTTAGTTGCGAGAATATTTTTGAGCCATAAAGGATAAAGGTAGATTGATGGGTATTTTTGAACCAATTTCAATACTTGAAGGGTTATTTTGACCCTTTTCCGAATTTTTAATTATGATCTAAAAAAACCGTTAGTTGCAAAAGCATTTTTGAGCCATAAAAGTAGATAGAAGGGTATTTTTAGACCAATTTCAATACTTGAAGGATATTTATGGCTCAATAGATTACAACAACAACAAACCCAGTGTATTCCCACCTAGTGGGGTCGGGGGGAGTAAGATGTACGCAGTCCATACCTCTACCTCTAAAGAGGTAGAAAGGCTGTTTCCGATAAACCCCCGGCTCAAGACACGAGATACCGCACAATAGATTAACTGAGAGTATTTTTGAACCAATTCCAATACTTGAAGGGTATTTCTGACACTTTCCCATTTTAAAAAAAAAAAATGCTCGCCAAGAGCATACGATGAACGGCCTTGTTTATCTCCCTTATGAAGTAAGTTGCAACAGCTTTCAATGTTCCCCATTCATTTCTTTTGATAGTATGTAGCAACATCAGTATTGCAAAATGACACAATTATGATATCCTAGTGGCACACTTGAATTTCATAACCAACTTCAGATCTTCACCAACTCTTAGTTAGAGAACACAATTTAGTTCAGCTTTTTCGCGACCAGTGAAGTAATAAAACACTCTTGAATAATAAATTGTCGAATACTTGTACTCCATGGTACTTAACAGCCTCGCAGTAAGAGGAATTCTAGCATTTAGAAGCATTCAGAAGATTCAAACAGCATTTCACCATCTTTCATTTTACACTTGTCTCAGATAATCCTTGCAAGCCCGATTAGGATTCACAGGCCTGCCATGTTGAGGGCCAACACTTCAGCTCTCTTTCTGCTTTATATCTACAAGCTGAAGTAGTCAAAAAAAATGTTGAAGTAAAACAGTTACCAAATGCAATTTGAGGATGAGATGAAGTCCTTAAGGAGGTACTTCATGATCCAAAGTTTGACCGCTTCGCCAAAATAACCATCAAATGCAAATTGATGTTCATTAAGTGGTTCAATTGCATTCTATTATACTTCTACAGGCAAGTGGCAGGCACCAAATCAAATATCTGAAAATTTACGAGGCATAGTGACAACTCTTGTTGCACATGCCTGATCAGTTTGTAACTAACTTTTTGAGCCGAAGCAATCTACGGTAGTAGCATCTCACTGACAAAGGTCATATTGTCTCGTGAGATCACGGATGGTCAAAACAGCATGGACGGCAAAGGCAGTCAATAGCATGTATCAGTTTTCTCCGAGGACCAACAGCATGTGAACCCATCTCCTTGAGCTTTTCCATGGTCAGATTGGCCAACTGATACTTGGTAATGCTCTTGGTTTGAAAGATGTTCACAAAATGATCAAAGCCCCTTGAAACCAGCCAACTTCTCAAGCCTCCAGCACTTTCTAGCTTGCGCTCAAGATTTATTGATCTGATTCTTTTATTTATCATTGCACCCCTATCAGCAGAGATAATTGATAGCTTGGTAATCTTAGAGGTGGAGCAAACACCAGTGGTTCTACTAGTCCTGAAACTATGCATTGGTCGACTTTCTAAACGCTCCCTTTCACTGTACCTTAATGGTCTTGGGAACTGAGAAATTAATCGTGGAGCTACTTCGGCAACTCTTGGTATAGCAAGTTCAGGTGCCAAAGACTTGGGCACCTCCTTTTCACAAACTACACATGCTTCAGTATGCATCTCAACTTGATGTGGTTGAGTATCAGTAGGTTTGACTGTTGGTACATGTAGCAGGCTTTCTCCAGCATTATGCACTGTGGAATGCTTAGGTGCAGGTAAGGGTGGGATCAAAATTGTAACTTTCTGCTTCTTGACTATTATCCAACTGTCTTCACCCAGGTGGTTAACCTGTGAGGCACCCGGACTATCTTTCTTAGTTTTTGGAACACGTACAGATTGTTGATCTTTTAACCTAGCCATTAGTTGCTGACCTGCTGAATATGGAAGAATAAAAACCAATTCTCAATATTGAAGATGATCATATATATGGACTTGCACCAAATGGAAAAGTATGGAGAGCCAGAATATGTGAAAGACGCTAATCCAAAATACAATCCCCCTTCCCCATCATCCCGTCAACGAAAAGGGATGTAAAGAAGAGAAGGTCAAACCAAAAGAAATTCCTTAGAACAAGATCTGCACCACAACACTGTTTAAGAGAACTAGCGCAAATCAAAGATATGTAGGACCTAAGAACTATGTCTCCAACTGACCCCCCAAAAAAACATTAGACGGATAATGCTAAAGCATAAGCTTCACAGTGTCTCTAGGTTAAAAATTTCTACCGGCTGAGGTTTACTAGAAGGATGTTTATATCAAACTAAAAAATAACAATACGGATAGTAGGATGATTCCCTGATGCTGGACACCTGGACCCAATGTAAAAGGAATTGCTCTGCACATTTCCAAGAGTACTGTCTAATGAAATCAATAATTCCCTCCATTGAACCTTTCCACGCTAGACAACATAGAAAATACCACAATAACCAAATAATTTATTGATGGAATTTTTACTACTATATCAAATCCTTAGGTTTAAAACATTTGTGGTCGCATTGGAAACTATTGCTAGAGGCTTTAGGTTTTCGTGGATCAAGGAACATTCATACATTGGCTTGACGCATGGAAGTTGACAGCATCACAACAATGACTGATGTCGTAGAAATACTAAAACAACATCGATGACAACCATCATAAAAAACATATCTGCAGTGATTGCTAGTATTAATCTGATTCACTTTATTTTACCATAATCACAGGCTGCATTACTCGAAGTATGATGTTTGACAGTGTGGCTCCTCAGAGCTGCTAAGCCTACTTCAGAATATTAACGTACTCCATCAGGTACGGGTACGAAGACTTCTTTATTTTTGATAACCGTGGTGTCCAGGCCAGCTTTCGTGCACTTAGACTAAATCCACGGGATACCTACCACCTCCTACCTGCAATAGATATCAGGTAACTCTGTCCACCAAGGTTAGGACAGATGGAAAGAATCACCCAGTGTTTTGTCTCTTGAAGTTGACGGCGACATCTATGAGCCAGATATATCAGATACTGGACTCTGATATCTACAATTCATTTTTTTCCCACAAGTCGGTTCTGGTACAACAATCTAACAAACGAACAATCTACAGATTCATACATCCACAACTTCAACACTTCAAATGTTTAGTCGCTCCCAGAATAAACTGCAATTTAAACTGCAATCACGTCTCTTGTGGCTCAAAAGTCAATACTATACCCAAAGACTACTATGGGTGTCCTTAAATATAGGAAAATCTTCCCATAGAGGCGATGAATAACAGAACAAAGCCCTTGGTAAATCTTCAACAAACTTATGATCAGTTTTCCAATTTACCAAGCATTGCACCAGACTGGGATAGATAGTAGCATCTGGTGCCACCTATCGAATGAAGCCTCTTGATCTTAAAATGAATCAGAATTTACCTTCAGCAGATGGAGTGTTTTTGTTAAGGTGCTTATTCACTTCTTAATCTTGACATAATTTTCTTTTGACAACTGAAATAATGTTCACTGTAGCTTCCAAAGGAAAAAAAAACAGATGGCTAGTCCGCAGATAAGATGTACTGTATTTTGTCTTTTAATTATCCTAAAACCTTTACTCTATGGAGTACCTTTTCATAATTCCAAATTTATAGTTGACTACTTCGCTAATTTCGACAATTACATAAAACTAGAATGTACCATCGAAGGTCATAGTATATACTACTGATTAGCTCATCCTCAAGTAAACATGTCCAGATTCAAGACTTCTTCCTGGTGTAACCTACAGTTTGTAAGAACTACATTGAATATCTTCCAGCAGTTACCACACTTGCGTTGGTTCCTTCTCACATATTATTTACGTCGTTTTTATACTTGATATGGATGCATTTCTTCTCAATTACCTAGTGAAAGACTTCTCTTGGCACTCTATCATGTACCTTTTCGAAGTCCGTGAACATCACATAGAGAGCTTTCTTCCGTTCCCTAGTGATTTCAATTAACCTACTTTGTAAAAATATAACCAAAATCATCTACCAGGCAATCCAAGCTGGTTCTCTACCCCTATAATGCCGCTAAGGAAATGTTGTATCACTATTTCCAAAAGCTTTGTCGTATGCCATGTAAGTGCAATACCACCCTCTCTTTTCTTTTTTTTTTTTTGGACAAGGTAAAAGTTTTATAAAAAAGTACCAAGAAGGTATAGAACGGAGAAAAACTGCAGAGAATAAAGCTGGCAGCCTACTACACTGTCCTTCCTAACAAATATAAGAAATCCAAATGCTGATTCATATTCACTAGTGGGCTACCTTTACACCAGAAGTACAAATTTTGTAAGCATCTTTTTTTAGTATAAGAAATCAGAATTTTTTCCCCCTTCAAAACATGCCTTGCTACTTATATAATATTGGAACAACTTTTAACATCTGCTTTGTTTTATATACTGGAACCAACTCTTCCTCGACTTATTTAGCACCTTTGCATGCCATATTATAAAATTGAATAACCTAGTTAGTCATACTATACCAATATCTGCAAGTAACTTCTGAATCTCAATATCGATTCCATCTCGATGACATGTTTCTATACATCTCATATTATTCATGGCATCATCTACTTCACTTGATCTGATTCTACGAGTTCAAGCATTGTTTCTATTTGTACCGGATGTATGAATATTTGTAAAGTTATTTTTCCAGTCAAAACTTGTTGAAATCATCTTTTGTATACTTAATTTGGATCAAATCTTTACTCCTTTTTTTCGCCAATCATGTTACTTATGCATTTCTTTCTCACCTTCCTACATCCCTTACTGTTACTATAAATCATCTAAGGCTTTATCCAACTTCACTAATCACCTCCTCAGCTTCTTTTTTCTCTCTTATAGTCTTCCAGGCTTTTCGATCTTTTTCTCTTGGTAACTTTTGTCTTTGCTTTCTTTGAGCCGACGGTATTTTGGAAACAACCTCTCATACCTGACAAATTAGAGGTAAGGTCTGCGTACTCTACCTTCACCCGACCCCACTTGTGGGACTATACTGGGTATGTTGTTGTTGCTCTTGGTAACTTTTAAACCACTCTTTTTTAGTAGCTCTTTATACCTCCTCACTCTGCCCCATATTTTTGCGGTCTACTGACTAAGTTGGATTCCAGGCTATTCAAAAGAGAGATAGTTTCAAGTATCTTGGGTCTATCATGCAGGGGAATGGAGAGATTGACGAGGATGTCACTTCGTATTGGTGCAGGGTGGATGAAATGGAGGCTCAGCTCTGGAGTTTTGTGTGATAAAAAGGTACCTCCTAGACTTAAAGGCAAGTTCTACAGAGTGGCAGTCCAACCGGCAATATTGTATGGGCGTAGTGTTGGCCAGTCGAGAACTTGCGCATCAAAAAATTGAAGATGGCGGAGATAAGGATATTGCGTTAGATGTGTGGTCTTACTAGGAGGGACAGGATTAGAAATGAGATTATTCGAGAGAAAGTGAGAGTGCCTTCGGTGGAGGACAAGTTATGCAAAGTGAGGTTGTGATGGTTTGAGCATATGTGATGAGGAGGCACACGGATGCCCCAGTAAGGAGTTGTGAGATGTTGGCTATGGATGGTTTCAGGCGGGGTAGAGGCAGGTCGAAGAAGTATTGGAGGAAGATGATTAGACATGTCATGGAGTAGTAACAGCTTACTGCGGACATGAACCTAGATAGGAAGGTGTGGAGCAAAGTTGCTCGGACTCTCCAAAAATGTTGCCGCACCCGTGTCGGATCCTTCAAAAAGACACTATTTTTGGAATATCCGACACACCCATCGACATTTTTTAAGAGTCCGAGCAACATGGGTGTGGAGGACGCTAATTAGAATACAGGCTAGCAGGTTGGAGCACGTCCTTGCCAGTAAGAACGGATGCTTTGATTGTAGTAGTGCCTGTCGTCATAGTGCTTCGCGTGTGCCTTGTAGTTTCTTGCTCTTGGTGTTTTGGTGATGTTTGTGCTTTTAGATAGATAGTTTATAGCTCTATGCTATGGGTGTCTTGTTTTCTGTTATTCTATGTTGGTGCGTTATTCCTCTTCTCAAAAAAAATGTTGGTGTGTTATTCCATCTCGTGTTTCGCTTTTTCCGTCGCTTTATATGTTTTTTCCCTGAGTCGGGGGTCTATCGGAAACAACCTCTCCACTTCATTTGATGTAGTGGTATGGTTTGCGTACACTTTACCTTCCCAGACTCTACTTTATGAGACTCCACTTTATGGGAATTCACTGGGTTGTTGTTGTTGTAATTCCCTAAGTTGTAACCCAACTAGAAGTCACTTGTTACCACTTTAGTACAACTTATTCCTTCCAGTACTTCCATTTCACCTACAGGAATCTAAATTTAGGTCCCATACACCACTAATGAAGATTCAAGACAGGATTTCTAAGATTGGCTCGAGAATATAGAAACATTTTCACAAAATTCTTGAATATTCATCATTCAAATATTCTTGCTTTGCATTTCATCAGTTTTGTTTCTGACCAAATCATTTTTATTCTATTAAGTACTTCCTCTCCCAAGAAACTTTATTTCCTATTCTACATCCCTAACTAATCACTGGCTTTAATGGTGGGCTTAAAAACTTTAACCTAGAAATACAATACCTTTGGCCTTCAGTGAAATATCAATATCTTTAAAAGTATTTCAGAATCTTTTAAGGTATGAAGAAAGAATTGACGGAGCTTAACCTGCATTAATTCAGAGATCAAAATAGGACTTTCCACTTTCAGCTACAAAAACATAAAAAGAAAACAAGCAATCTAAAAAAAACTAAGTTTTCAGCTAAAAGCAGCAAACCAATAAATTAAAGACAAGAACAATAATTTATGAGATGCTCTCGTTCAATGTGGATAAATCCATTCTCACCCATAACCCAATTATTCAACAAATTCAGAGCTAGAAGTAGAGATTTCATGCGAGTGACCTTAAGTTGAAGTGGGCGACAAGTGGTGGTAGAGGAGGAGGAAGGGTCACAGTGATTGGAAGCCAGAGGAATTATGGTACTATCGTCTGCTCTACTATGGAGAAGAATGAGGGGGCAACGACCGAGTGCGGAGCCAAAAGGGATTTTTTTAATCAAAAATTTTAAGGGGAAAGTGCGTCACTGGGCCGAAATTAATTCCACAAAAGTAGCCCTCCAACTCAAATTTTATTCTTTTAGTCATTTTAATTTGTTGTTTCATCCATATAATTTTTATACACAATTTATAAAGTTTCTATACATATCTTATATATATATAAATATTTTAATATAAAAATTATATAGTTTTGATATATAATTTATATAATAATTATACAATTTTTTTTACACATTTTATACAACAATTATATAATTTTTATACACTTTCTATTCTTTTTTTTTATATATTTTATAAATATACATATTTAATAAAATTATACAATTTCTATACATATATACATATTTTATATAACAATTATACCATTTTTATACAATTATATTTAATTAATTATTTTTAAATATAAAAAAATACAGAATATTTTTCAGCTAAAGAATTTGTAGCAAAAAACATTGAAATATTTTTAGAAAATGACCGAATGGCCCAAGTTGAAAAAGGCTGCTCTATTTTTTTAAGAACTGTATCATATATGGACTATATCAATAGGTATATAAACTGTATTTGAACTACATGGTCCAAAATAACTCAAATTAAGAAATGGTTATAATGCAGAAATTGTTTAGCTGACTGGTTAATTTTTGACAAAATGTCAAATGTTGGCCATTCGTTTTGAAAATGGCTAGTGGGTGTCCTTTCCCCAAATTTTAAAAAGGACACTTGATATTGAAAAATAACAAAAAGCACAAAATGTTATGGGCCAAACAACTTGTAAGTGCCTAGGGCCTAGCGACTTGCAAATCGTCAGACACCCAATGACTTATAAGTCGTCGTACACTCAAATTATATGGCTTAATAAATTATCAATTCATCTTTCTACTCAAATTGTGTAACTACATCTCTTAAATATGTATCAAAACAAAATAAATTATCATAAGCAACGAAAATATAATATTTTAAAGACTAACAAATTTTTTATTTTTGAGTTTGGGGTGGGTGGGGGGTAATAAGACTAACAAGTTTTATTACTGTACAAGCAAAATTTGATGCTAATTCTATTAACCAATGGATTAATAACGAATTATTAAAAATAAATTTGTTAGATACATGCTATTGATCTAAGAATTCATGAAAGAATACATGCTAGTTTTAAATTAATTTTACTTGTGAATCTTCACAAATATTGTCGAGTTATTATCTGTTAAACAATTTAATTATATATGTTTTTAAAATTTATATTATTTCTCTATATTTGTGGATGATAACGTTGTAAAATAATTTGTTGAAATTTATTATTTAATGTGAAAATCAGTTGAGAAGGAAGATTCGGTCCATTACATATACTTGTGGCTACAAAATACTTGGGTCCATTTCTATTTAGTTACACAATATTCTAATGCCATGCAAGTCACTGGGTGTCTGACGACTTGCAAGTCGCTGGGCACTAGGCGACTTACAAGTCGTTGGGTCATAGCGTTTTGTCCTTTTTGATTTTTTTTATATCAAATGTCCCCTTTGAAATTTTTTATAAAAAAAAAAACCCTTTTAGCTCCGAACTCGAAAAAGACCTGTAAAATATATCTTGAGAAAGGCGGGGGGATTAAATTTAACTATTTAAAAGAGGTTTAGGCTCAAATTAGAAATAGGAAAATATTGGGCGTAAGAATTAAATTAAAAAGTTAAAATAGGGTTAAAGAACAGAACAAAAAATTATAGTTCAATGCCTTCAGTGTTATACTTTTTGAAAATAGTGACAATGAATTTCGGGTTGTAGAATAGTTTCAAAATTAAGCATTGATGACTCAAGTCTTAATTATTTGTAGGTTTAATGATTTTCAAATTAATAATTAAGGAGATTAATTACATATTCTTAAGTTTTTTTATTTTACACTTTGGTCCATCTTATATAAAACCCTAATAACTAAAAAAAGGAGGGAAAAATAGTTGTTCTTAGCTCATTTCTCTCTCTTTTCTTTTCTTCATTGTTGTTGTCTGTTGGTGTTCGCTGCTTCTACTTCTCATTCTTCCTTTTCTTCATCATTATTTTCTTGGTTTGGTTCATCATCATCATCATCATCTTCTTCTTCTTCTTCTACTGTTTGTTATTGTCGCCACTATTGCTTATTGGATCACATTTTGTACCAAATTCCATTCGCATATCATCGGGCAATTACTTCATAAGTGATGTTGATAAGTAAAATATTAATTTTTAGTTTAATTTCTCATCTGGGTATAGCTGTTGTTTTTTTAACAATTTTCAGTAGTGTATCCAACAGTTGTTGTGTATGAATATAACAGTTGTTAGATTGTTTCCACTACTATTAAAGTGGTTCTGATAAGTAAGTCATCGACTCATCTATTGTAATAGATGACCTAGTTGTTATTGCAGATGCCCACAAGTAAGCATCAACGTCGTCTGAATTCATTTAGAAAACGATGCACTATCTATCTCGATGAAGTCTAAGTAATCGAGATAGCTATGTCGTGCCGCGACAATAAATCAAGCGCTTGGTGGGAGGCAACCTATTGTTTTTAATTGTTTTGTTTTCCTAGGATTTTGTCAAGCCACGACCAAAACTAAGGCGCTTGATGGGAGGCAACCCATCGTTCTAATCGTTTTTGTTGTTTTTGAGTAAGTGTAGGTGCAAGAGGTATAAAGGAGGAGATTGGCTTCAAATCTTGATTTGGAAGTGTTTCATGTTGAAGGTGGTAAGTTTTGAATGAAGAAGCACAGGCTATGGGTTAGGCATTGCCTATGCAAATCTAGGCAATGAACAAGGCAAGACCTATGTAAATCTAGGCAATGAACAAGGCAAGGCCTATGTTATGGCCTTTGGTCTCTGAATCTAGAATGCCATAGCATAGGCGCCGCCTATGCCAAAGCCTTTGGTCCAACAATGCCATAGCATAGGCGCTGCCTATGCCAAAGCCTTTGGTCCAACAATGCCATAGCATAGGCGGCGCCTATGCCAAAGCTTTTTGTCTCTGAATCTAGTATGCCATAGCATAGGCGCCGCCTATGCCAAAGCCTATGTCCAACTAGGCTTTGCAAAAGGTGCCGCCTATGCCAAGCATAGGCAAAGCACTAGGCGCTGCCTATGCTCACTTTTGGTCTCCTAATCCGATTCCAAATGGGTCAAAACCCGACCCAAGCTTGTCCTATAAATAGAACCTTAGTCTTAAAACAAAAACTCATTGCAAATCCAACCTAAGCGCCGCCTATCTCTCCAAAATCTCTCAAAAATTTTCCTTTTGCTCTTTTAACTTTGCAAGAACATCTTCCAAGGCCATCAACCAAGTAAGCAATTCTTTGCTCTTATTTTATATTCCGTAAGTACTACACTACTACGCCTATAATAAATTGTTAAATCTTGAAGTAGTGTTGGTGATTTGAATGTGGTTGATTTGTTGTGATACAACTAAGTGAGTGAAAGGATACGTAAGGATGGTCTTGACTTGTTTCCAACTTGTATTTGATTTTGATACACTGTCATACTTTTGCGAAATTGACATGGTCAAGAAAATTGCATAATCTTGTAACTTGAAAGCTTTCATGTTCGAATGACTTGTTCATTGAGATGAAAAATCATGGTTAACTACAAACATGAGATGTTGATTATTTCTATGTCATAACTTGATACAATCTCTATGTAGTAGTCTTGTGCAAAAGGGTACATCAATCCAAACATGAAAGTATTGTCAAGATTACATGAGATAGAATCGAAAAGGATAGTTAAGATGACTAGAAAAGTATTACTGCACTGACTATATTGTTGGAACGTACCACCTAAATGTATATCGATGAAGTCTGAGTAATCGACAACGTTCACTTAACTAGTTTGTGCCAACAAACTAAGTGTAGGGTGGTGCCACTACTGATTGTTTGTCGATTGTATCTACCGAGATGAAGCTAACATGACTATCATTTTTAATCTCAGGTACAATGGCACCAAAAAGTCGACCAAGAAACCACCTCATAGAAAGGCCAGAAAAGGGGACGAAAAGAGCAAGCTGAATCCTCCTCGCTGCAAATACCTCGCCGCATGTACGGGATAAAATGGGTTCTAGAGGAGGAGGGAAAGGAGTGGTACAGGAACAACAAAATGAAAAAGTATGTTCATGTAGAGCTGATACAAAAGGAAAGCCTAGCGAAGAAAGAACCTCGCATTTTGGCCAAAATAATGGCGTTACATCTCGATTTCATTTTCCAAGACATGGGAGAATGCAATCTTGATTTAACGCGAGATTTTTATGCAAATTGGTCCACAAAGACTACCGGCAGTGAAGTGAAGATTAGGGGCCAAGTCTTGCAGCTGAATGCGGATTTCTTCAACACTTTTCTAGGACTTCCATCTGTCGATCCATCACCACTCAAGGATCTTCAACAAAGACCTACGTACAGGGTAATCAGACACACACTGTGCGGAATAAGATCAATGGCACGTTGGAGCAGACACAAGGATACCGGTCGGCACAACACCTTCCCATATGCCTCCTTGAACAGGGAAGCTCGGATATGGTTGCGAATAGTCAACTCTTTCCTGATTCCAGGGACACAGTACACAAAGATAACACGAGATAGAGTGTGCTTGGTGTACGCATTGATGACGAACGTCCCCATCAATATTGGGGCGATTATTCGATCTTTAATGCGTAAGGCTAGGCTGCACAAGAGGTCCCACTTCAGTTTTGGCAATCTGTTGACTGCAATATTGAGGAAGGAGGACATCGAAGAGGAACCTGCAGATCATAAGCTTCCACACAACCCAAAGAAGGTTGACCTTACAAAGGTTAAAGATGCTGAATCTATGCATGGAGTTAACCTTACCACTGCAGAAAGACATGCTCGCGACGAAAGCTTCTTCCGCCATTTATATGGCATAACGAGGTTCACCATGATGAGCGAGGGTCGTGTTCTAACTGCTGCAGAGCTCCAACAGTTGGATTATGACTACCCAATGAATGAGCATGCGAGGGCTATGTGTGGAGTAGGTGTATATTTTGAGGAACCTCTTGATGACGATGTGCCAATCGATAATGACCGCCGAATGCCAGACTCCGACGTGGAGGAGAACTCTGATGACGACGACTCTGATGATGATTCTGATGCAGGAGGTATGACCCCAGACATAGAGGAGGAGTCCGACTAACTAGGTTCTTCTTATTTATCTTCCACTGAGGGCAGTGTGTCTCGTCTAAGTGTGGGGTGCTGGTATTTGTATGCTATACTTCTTTATATGCATTTGCATTTATTTATGTTTGTTTGTTTTGTTTGTTAGTAGTTAAATTTTTAGAGTTAAATTTTAGAAATTTTTTTTAATTAAACTTTGCATGAAAGTGTTCTGATGGGCAGCATGGTATTATAACAAGAGTTTGTGCAAAAACCATTACTATTGAGATGTTTAGGCTCTAAATGTGACTCGTTGTGTGATAATTGTGTGGTTTAATTCCTTCATCTGTTGGGTCAAGAGTCTATACTGCTCCCAATAAAGTCGACCATGTGCCTTGTGTGTGTGAGGCAATAGTATATTCTGTGTTTGTGGCTGATGCTAGAACTTGCCCGGTGTGTGTGTAAACCAAAATAAAGAGTGTAAGTTTAGGAGATGATTTAGGCATTTCTTTGGCAACCTGTGATTGTTTACCTTTGCTTTATCTACCCGTGAACATTATCCTAGTTAACCCCCTTTTGAGCCTTTAAGCTATTTTCTTTGACAGCCTCATATGTAGCCTAATCCATTTTTTTTCAAGACCATAATTTGATCCAAATTCCTAAGCGCTTTAAAGTGTAAAGTCATGTGATAAAATAAGAGAAAATTGGGTGAGAGTGATGCCTTAGAGTGTATTGGTACTTGAGAAAAAGAGTGGCTATTATAGAGGTGTGTTATAAAAAAAAAAGAGAAAAAAAATGAAAAGAAAAATAAAAAGTTAATTCTGTTCAAAATTGAATAACAAAATAGGTGAAAAAGGGTGGTAGATGAAAGGAAAGTAGAGAGGTTGTGTAAAAGAGAGTGTAAATGACATAATGTGATGTATTAAAGCGCTTAGGGAACTTAGTCACTATTTCTGGCCAAAATAGTCCTACCCGTCCCTTAGCCTACATTACAACCTGTAAAGACCTATTTGATCCTAAGCTTAGCATTCTGGTATTAGTGGAGCATTACACTAAGGGCAAGCCTATGGTCATCAGTTGTAACATATGAATTCTTTGTGAGAGTGAGAGCAAGGAGAATATTGTACCCATGTTTCGAATAATGCAAAACTTGTGAGTGATTATGGGTAATATCTTGTGTGAGACACACATGGTTGACGAGTTTGGGTAGTTGTGTATGATTCTTTGTGCTTTAACTTGTGGATACAAATTAACCATTATCACGAGTTTATGTTGGAGGTTGAATTGTTTCTAGTAGTGATCAATAAAACTACTCTTTGTTAATAATTGTTGTGCCTGTCTTAATGAATATTTTGTGCTGTTACTATGAAATCCAAAGTAGATGTTTACGTGGACATAGTATTTTGTTCGAAGACGAACAAAGCTGTAAGTGTGGGGTGTTGATGATAGGCGTATTTACACGCCTAAAGTACCTTAATTTGCCCATATTTTACCTAAGTTTTGAGGACAAAATACATAATTCCTGCACTTTTAGTCCTTTTTCCTGTAAGTGAGCTAACCAACGTGATTAGCAAGTTTTCAGGTATAAATGATGAAGATTTCAGCATTTTATGGACTACTGGACGCCAAAGGAAACTTCAACGGAAGAAGGAAGGCAGCTTCTGGAAACTGGTGGACTGAAAGTGATGCATGGAGAACTTGTCCCGGGCAAAAACAGTATTTCTAAAGACTTGGGGATCAGCAGTAACTTAGTAGGATTAGGACAAGGATAAAAACACTATTTTAGTTGGACAAGGATAGAAACCCTATTTCAGTAGGACTAGGACAAGGGTGTTATAAAAACCCTTATTTGCTGAATTTTTCGGCATTCAATTCATTTATCCTATTTTCTATTCAATTCATTCCTCCCCATTCTTTCTTATTACTTACGATTCCTTCTAGTCCATTCGTTAATACATTGTTGACAGTATTATTCATCTATTCGACTTTTAATTTTCACGACAAGAGAAACGCTACTAGCAAGGAATTCACGCCACAAGTGACACCAATACTTACTTATCGTGATACTGTCATTACTTTGGTATGATGATGATATCCTCGTGGTTTTCCTTCACAATTATGAGTAGCTAAACTTCTCTGTTAGGGTTATGGAAGCCTTATGAGATACTATCTATTGCTATGAGTTTGTGAATTCTTGATACGTATGCTGCTTATATCATTACTCTCTTCATATTAATTGAATTCTTGTGGTTGCAAACATATAGAATACGCCAGTATAGCATTAACTTGTTCGAAAGAAAAGTTACATGTCTGGAAAAGAGAGAGTGGCAAGAAAATAGGGCTACCAACCCCTGTTTAAAAGTTAGTGCCGTAACTGGATTAACCTCTTGGAGAATTCATACCATTAGTTATACGCTTTAAGCTCGAAAGAGTTAAAGTGAGATAATCCTTGATGGTCGAAAGATGATAGGATTTACCATAGAATACGAAACTCTATAAGCGCATGCATGTCTGAATTCCGCATAACTCATAGCCAATAGATACGTAGAACTCATAAGGTGGACATAACCCTAACTTACAATTCTCATTGATTAAAATCTTACTAAACATATTATTTTTACTTTGCTATTTTAAATAATTTCACTTCACGCATAAAATCCCCCCTTTTTCCGCAGAATCTTCGACCAAAAGTCTACTAATAGTTGCAATACTTAGTGATCGAGTATTCCCTGTGGGATTCGACACCCAACCCAGTTGGGTTCTATATTTGACAGTGACCGCTTACACTCTTACGAGAGCTGTAGTTTGGGCGTTATCAGCTTGAAAACTATAAATCATAGTGAAATTGATAAATCATGAGCTGAAGACAGTTCTGTAAGATAGAAAGTGATAGAAACATAATTTTTTTATGCAAATCTCTTGTAAGTCTGAATATGCTGTAAAAATTATACTGAGGATGATGTATGAATACTCGTTCTGAAACTATATACTGACACAAATCAAGGATCTAAATATATAAATATACTGAGCATGAATGAATAAGCATACAAACCAAACATAACATGTACTAAGTTATTCTGATTAACTTAATGGCTGATGCCTGTGTGCCTGAACAACTAAAATCTATGTAAATGGATAACTAATTTCTTTATACAAGTAGCTGATATATGAATACCAACTAATTGGCATCTAAATACTGAATAACCAATAACTGAATACTGAGTAACTAATATATGCATACTAATTTATTAATATCTGAATACTGATTATCTGGTATTTGTAAACTGATTAAATGATATCTGAATACTGATCATGTAAAATTAAACTATACTTAGTCTGAATAACTGGAATAAAAATGTGGGATGTATCATATAACTTACATGCCCCAATCTGAGCTAATCGGGGTCTAAACTGTAACCCTAGTTAAAAGGATATTAGTATCGTGCCACGAGTACTAACACTGGCTTTGTAGATCCACTAATCTGATATCCCGATGGACTAGGGAGTCAGTCTTAAATTGGCAGGTGAGTCCCCATCCCTAGGTTCTCTCGGTGCTAAATCCTACTCCCAACTTAATGACACTAGTACTAAACTGAACTAAGTTTAACTGGACATTATTTCTGATAGTGATCATCATAATCATAAATATCTAAGTATAATGATAAGTTTTATGGCTTAACTGACTCATTACTTGAAAATTTGAAATCATGTAAAACACTTAGGTATCGGGTTTTCATATCCCTCCAACACTGGTTAATCATAAAATACGATATCAAAGCTTAAAACTGTAGTATGGAATCATGGTACAAAGACCCAAAACATGAACATTTTGCCAAAAGAGTGAGAACATGAAATTGAACATGGAAATGTATTAAACATGTGAAAACAACATGATTACATGGCTAAATTCGTAATTTAGGGATTTAACATGAAATCTATGTACTATGCCATGAAAACTTGTCATTCAAAATATGAAATAGCATAATTCACTTGGAAACACTTGTAGACATGACTTTCAATTGATTTAGCATAAAATTAAGGAATTAATTTCATAAAGTAGGATAATATTCATACTTTTAAGTTAAAATAGGTTTTTTGGGCTCAATGGGTGAAGGGACCCATTGATGAATACCCACATACCTTATTTGAACGGATTCTTGAAGAAATCTTGAAATTGAAGCTTGAATCCTTATGTTCTTGAGAGAAAATGCTTGAATTATTGTTCTTGGGAAAGGGAGGGCTTCTACATGAGTTGTTTTGAGGAAGATGGGTAAATAATGCCCTTTTTAGTGTTATAAACCATGCTTTAGACGTTTGGGGTTGAGGGAAAAAGGCCAAATTACCCCTTGGCCCATAGGAAGCTGAAACAGTAAGGAAATAGCCCCGTGGCTTCCCCCTGGTCCATGGGAGTATACCTCGCGATGCAACCCAGGAATATCCCTCGCGGCGTGGGCCTATCGCGAGCCCTTATTGTGTCTCAAAAATGGTCATAACTTTTTGTTCGGGTATCAGATTAAGGAGAAATCGGTATCGTTGTAAAGATAATTCAATTATCTACCTTTTGGTGGGTCTTGAGCTTAAAAATTTCACATAAGTTAAAAGTTATACATGATTAAAGTTGATCATTGTTGAATTGATTACCAAAATTTGGCCGAATCAAAGGCTTTTAGCTCAACTTTGCTCTAAGTTATTCTTATGAAGATTTTTCACCTTGATAGCACTTCACACACTAGGATAAATATCATAACATATGTATTCAAAATCAAATCATGGGATTAGAGTTTACACATGTAGGAACAACAGTTTAAAGTCTAGCCCAAAAACACGAGGTATTCCACCCGTAGTTTCCAATTCGAAAATTTTAAAGTACGTATCAGTATTTTCACATTCTTTTAACATAAAAACTACATTATTTTGGGGAATATCAAGGGTCATTAGTGTGGCTTATATGACCCTGACCTCTTCTTACTTAGTATTTTTTTTTCTGATACTTAGTTTAGAAGAGAAAAAGAAGTGATTTCCTTTTCCCAAGCCCAGTTAGGGTTTATCTTCCTCAAGCATCCAACTCTAAGGAATTATTCAGGCCTCTTATATCCAGGTATATAGGATTTTATCAATGGGTACCCTTTCACCAATTGAGTTTTAAAGTTAACCAAATTCTCCAGTATAATTTCTTTTTCACATCTTAGGGTTATGGATATTTGTAGATTTATTGATATCTTAGTATTTTGGTGTCATTGAGTTATAATACCATTTTAGCATGAATTTCCATGTTATTATTTGATTATGATACCAAACCTTAGTTATATTGTGAAATCCATGATTGTTGGACCTGAGTCATTTAATTATGTTAATTCGATCAGTTTACAAATTTGACATAGTAGTAGAATTCTCCAAAGATGGTAGGTTATGAACACTTGATAACGTAATATTTCATGCATATACTATAGATGCTATATTTCCCAATTTATATAATTCGAATGCTTTTAGAGAGTACCTTTATTTTAGTTGTTAGATTATTTCCACCAGTGATTATTATAATTATCAGTGTCATTCAATTAGGAGTAGTACTTAGTATCAAGTGAATGTAAGGATGAAGGTTCATTCGCTAGTTAGGCTGATACCTTTAGTAAAAGTCCCAAAGTCCTAGAATTATGTTGCCACCGTAGGTTCTAAAGAGTCACCCCTCGGGTCAGGCTTGATATCTTAGTCCTTTTTGGACATTTTTTAGTGAATCCATGTTAGTCAGTGTTTGTTCCCTTGGTAAGGTACTGAACACCCTTTTGGTTGGGGTTAATATCATGATCCAAGCCAAGGATCTGGCCGCTATGGGCATCCCAAACCATCAATGCCTGAGAGACCCTTGTAATGGCCTAACCTACTAGTGATATTGTCCGCTCTAGGCCTAGACCTTCACAACTTTAAAATACGTCACTAGGGAGTAAAGCTTTCTTTGCTTACTTATATACCTAACATCCCTTCTATGTTTTGCCGATGTGGGACTCCTTATCCTAAGTTGGGGTGTTATATAAACCTTCTTTATAGACTCAGCATCCTCACTAAGGTTTGCCTCACCGAATGGAATTTGCCTAAACTCTGAACTGAGGTTTGCCCTACCTTATCGGGATTTACCTAAACTCAATTTGAACTCTAGCCCACATCAACAAGGTTGACACAAGAGCAAATTTGATACCATTCTTGTCACGAACTGAGCCGATGCCCTGGCCTTGATAGGCATCCCAAACCATCAAGGCCCGAGAGACCCTTGTAATATCCTAACCCACTAGTGATATTGTTCGCTCTGGGCCTAGACCCCCACGACTTTAAAAAGCGTCAATAGGGAGTAAATCTTGCTTTGCTTACTTATATACCCAATATCCCTCTTGTGTTTTTCTGATGTGGGACTCCTTATCCTAAGTTGGGGTGTTACAGTTATAAATTGTATCCCAGTTAGCTCATATTAGGGTATGTCAGTTATTAGTAACTCCTACAATCCAAAGTTTACATTTTAAATTTTAGATTCTTCCATAACCTTGTATTTACTTATTCAGTTCAGTAACATATGTTTATTAATTGGTCTTGCACTAGTTATCATGTTATATGTACCTTGTTCAACTTATATCAATTATTTTCCTATCTTGTATGCTCAGTATATTCAAAGTACTGATCACACTCTTTTTTGTGCAATATTATCTTATAATATAGGTTCGAACACTTAGCATCCTGATCACGCCTAGTACAATCTTTTATCATATCAGCAGTAGTAGTTTTGGTGAGTCCTGATCATGCAAGGACTATAGTTAACTTTTTCTTTCTTTTCATGTTTGGCATTTTTTAGTTTTCAGACAGTTAGAGTTAGCTGGGGGCTTGTCCTATCAACTCATATTAGTAGAGGCTTTTCAAACATATAATTAGTTATTCAGTTTTGATGTCATACTTGTTTAGTTATTAAACGACCTAAAATTTAATGAAAAATGTGAAATATGTATTTTTGTATGATTTGACTATTTTACCCATCGTCATAATTTCATTGTGGTATTTTTAAAGTGTGGGGGTGATAGGCATGGTTCCCAATGCATTTGGGTGACATTAATCTGATATAGTGGTTTTTGGTGGCTTTGAGAGCCTTATTATGGATTTCTATGGTTATATTTTGATTCTTGCAATTGATGGAAAAACGAACTTCTCCAGTAGATCCAGAACGTTGATTTTAGGGTGGTAACATGTTTGTCTGGTTCTGTGGCTTTTAAATCTCATTTTAACCTTTAGTTTTGAAAGTTTTAATTTTGTGTTTTAGGGGTAACCTTTGTGGAAATGATGTCTTTTTGAAAATATGATATCTCCATTGAGTTTAAAACATCAAATTTGATGGGGTAGCATATTTCATTTGCATTCATTAGATTTTGAATGAATTTCGATGGTCCTGAAGTGACTCAGAATAATCCAAAGTCTCTAGTTGGTGCACTATATCTGGTGCACCTATGATCGCAAAAAGTCCATCAGATAAGGTGTTGCAATTGTGATAGCCCATCCTTGATCGCGAACTGCCAGTCACGATGTAGCAATCGCGACCTGTGGTCCGCGATCGTGAGTGCAAAGTATAAATACCCATGTTTTGTCATTTCTTAACATTTTTGAGACTTAGAGATTAGGGTTTTGAGGTTTTGAGCAACTTTCTCTATTTCTAAGCTTGGGTAAGCTCCATTACACCTATTTCAACTAGTTTCTTCCAGCTTTAACACTAGATTCTTGTTTTATTTGAATTTGAAAATGGAAATAGGGATTTTGGCTCCAAAGGCCAAAAAGTGTATTTCACCAATTTAAACCCAAATTCAACTCCTTTTCACTTAAATAATGTTTCTAATCCTATAATTATTCATTTTTTCTTAATTTCATCTTCAAAACAACTTCGATTCTTGATTTTAAAATGAATTTTAAAGATTTTACTAGATAAAGTTTAAAAATGATTTTTCTTCGATTTGAACCTCATTTTTGCTTGTTTTTTCAGCTGTAGACTCCTAAAAACACAGGGAACATGTTTTTGAAATAAAGTTCCAATTTTGCTCTTCTTTTTCGAAAATCTATTTTGGGTGTCTATTTTGACCCCGATTCAAAAGTAGGCAATATGAGTGTTGTTGGCTTTTTTTTTTAATGCGTAGATTCTATATTTCGATGTTTTAGTTGATTTTGGATCCGTTCGTGAGGGTAGGGCTTTGAGATCGAAGTGTAGCGGACCACTTCGGTATTCGAGGTAGGTTATGGCTTAACTTCTTTCAGATTGGGTTAGGTAGTTAATTTTTATACAAAATGCATGTTAAGGGTGTGGTATCTAATCATGAAAAATGGTTATCTTGTTGTGTTGTGCCCGCGTGCGGGCCTATATGTGACGTAATTGATAAATTTGGTATATTATGTGCTTTGTGTGACCGTGTGGGGTCGTATGTGACGATTGATACCCTATATACATGAGAATAATTGTGTTTTGCTTGATGAAAAGCCTATTGTGTTACCAATTGTGAATGTGATGTATTCATATTTTATTGGCATATGAATTATGTGGGAATTTATGGATGGTTAGAAATAATGAATGGATAATTGGTTCATGTAATTGATTTATTGGTTGGTTCTAGAAATATGCATTGTGATTGGTTATGAACATTGCATCATCATCCTCATGGAATAACATGCTGTTGTTCCCAAGCACACACGCAAGTGTACGTGGTCTCACTAAGTAGTAAAGTGTCCCTTTAGAAGCCAAGTACCAATCCCACAGGGACTAGTGTTAAGCAACTATCCAATTCTAGTTCACTATTGATGATTAAAGTGGTGTAAAGGAAATAAAATGAGTTTTGAATTTGAAAACTAAAGTAAAGTAAATAATGCGGAAAAATAAATGGCTTGGACAATCAATGAGAATGAAACTCGAGTTTAAAGCACTATGAACAATCATACTATCGTTGGTTTGCAGGGTTTATAGTATGATCATGGTTTCTCGATCCTTTAAGCTTCTACCTAATTGGACATTACACCTATATCGTTGAGCGGGGATGTAATAATCCATTTAGATGCATTAAGATACCATCCTACAAGTGAACCAAACAAGGCTTCTAGGTATATCCCTATCCTAGACACTAATTCAAATTCCTTATTTTATAAAAGAATAAGAACCTTGCTCTATTTACCCCCACGTTATATTCTCTTATTACCCCTCCCAAGCTTAAAAAGATGACAATGGATGTATTTTAAGGGGCGCGAATCCTCAAAATAGTAATAACAAGGATAAATAAACAACCAAATATGATAAGCAATCAAAACCAAATCAATTCAAAGAAATAACAATCATGTTCTTGGCCTTAACCCCGGAAAGGGAGATTTTATACACTCATGGACATAATCGTAATCGCCATGGATTATTACAATATAAAATCCATAAATAAAATAAAGTAAAAAAAGAACAACCCTAATTGAAGTGTTTTCCACCCCCTCTCCAAGTTCCAAAGCCGTCCAAGATGTATAACATCAAGTTCAAGTGTCCTATTTATAGTAGGAAAATTTTGCCGTTGTCGGAATAGGGTCCGCATCACGTTGATCTTTCCCATGGAATAGGGTCCATGGCTTGTTTCGCATTCCCATGGAATAGGGTCTATGGCACGTTGGTCATTTCAAGGGAATAGGATCCGCGCCATGGGGCTATCGTGGACCCTCACTAGAAAGTCATCTTAACTTAATCATCCATATATCATAATAATCAACTCACCAAGCTTCCTATAGCATCCAACAACACGGCTTAGAGCTCAAAACAACACACAATCCATAACGGTGAACTAGAAATTTAAGCTAAGAACTAGCTTCGTCCTATTAATCTTTAGCTTAGTGTTTTGACTCTACGTTTGATTCAATTGCACTTTAAACACTCAAAACAAGTTTTTCTACACATAATTACATAATAATACCATTAGGAACTCATTACTCAGATTAAAATCATCGATATCAAATAGAACAACACCTATCTAAAGCTAGTAACACTAGTTTTCTCGTTTTCACTCTAAGTGACCAATCTAAGTGCAAACTTATTTGGAAAACACCTTAAACATTGTAATCAAATACTTATACACTTAGATGTGCAATTATATAATTATTAACACATTAAGAACATAAGTTGTCCTCAAAACAAGTTTAAATAAGCTCGGATAACAACACTGAGGTGCATAAATCCACCTCAGATCACCACCCTACACTTAAAGACTTGTTCATCCTCGAATAACTCTTTACTCTAATCATCATAAGCTGAGGATAATCTACACTTCTACTACAAGCAAGACACTCAGTCTAGTACTACAATGACTATACAAAATGCAAGTGCTACACTAAGTATGTTACATACACGATTGGGAGTTCAAGAATACTACTTCAAAAATTGATAACGCTCAATCTACAGCTCTCTTAGGAGTGTAAAGCGGTCGTTTGTCAAATATAGAACCCAACCAGGGTTGGGTGTCGATCCCACAGGGAATAGCTTGGTCAACAAGTAAGCAAAATTAATAGACTTTTGGTGCAAGTCTCGTAAGAAGGGGGGAATTGTAATATGTAACCAAAGTAATGAAATAAAAGCTGAAAATAGCAAAGTAAAAAGAGAGTATTTCGTAGGTTGTGAAACAATGAGAATTGAAACGTTGGGGTTATGTCCACCTTCTGAGGTATACGTCTCTATTGGCTATGAGTGTGTAGAGTCTTGACATGCAATTGCTTATAGAGAATTGTAGTCGATGGTAAATCCAAGCGTCTCACGACCTAAACAAGGACTATTTCACTTTAACTCTCGCGAGCTTAAAGCGTGTCTAACGGTACGAATTCTCCAAGAGGTTAGTCCAGTTACGACACTAGCTTTTTAATAGGAAAGGGTGTCCTACTACCTTGACATTATCTCTTTTCCAGACAAATAACCTTTCTCGCGAACAAGTTAAATGTTAGACTGGCGTATTCTTGCGTTTGCAACCGCAAAGAATGTAGATTAAGATGAGGAGAATAATGATATAAGCAATATACGTGTCTTGAACTCACAAACTCACAGCAATAGATAGTAACTCATTCGACTTCCATAACCCCAATTAAGAGGTTTAGTTACCCATGAATGCGAAGGATATCACGATTTGCATGGTTGATGGCGTGAGAAGTAGGTGATAGGCGTGTGGTTTTGGTGATTCCCTAGCAAGTAACGATTCTCTTGTTGTGGAATTTAGAATAGAAGAGTAGATTAGAAGTGTTTGTGGTGGAAGATGAGAGGGATGGAAGAAAATTAATTGTTGAATTAAGTGAAGAATGAATTAAAAATCTCTAACATGATAGGGTATTTATAATACTCCTATCCTACTCCTACTAAGCTAATGAAATAAATAGCCAAATCCTACTATACTAATGAAATCCTTGACCCACATGTACTAGGGTAAGGTTACAATATCATAATCCAAATAGAATAGTGAAATACATAACCTAATTGTATTAGGTTGATGTATCTTTGTAAAAATCCAGCTTTGTGTCTGTAAGTCCCCAAAGTCTTCAGAAATGTTGTTTTAGCCCGGGACAGATTTTCCATGCAGCAGATTTGGTCCTTAGGCGTCCAGCTCCCTTCTACTTCGTTTGTGAGCTTTCTTTTGCGTCAAGTAAGCCATAAAATGTTGTATTTTGCATCATTTATACCTGAAACTTTTCTAATCATGTTTGTTAGCTCATTTACAGGAAAAAGGACTAAAAGTGCATGAAATAGATAATTAGTTCTCAAAACTAGGCTAAAATATGGGCAAAATATATTGATATAGGCGTGTAAATTCGCCTATCATCAACACCCCACACTTGCAGCTTTCTTCGTCCTCGAACAAAATATCATGTCCTTCTAAGCATCGACTTAAGGTTTTTACAGCAACAACACAAAACATTTATCAAGACAAGCACAACGATTATCAACCAAGAGTAGCTTTCCGATTATAAATAGAAACCATTTACTCTCAAGCATAGACTCGTGATGGTGATCAACTCAAATGCAAACGTTCAAGTGCATAGAATCATATACAACTTTCCAAACTCATCAACCATGTGTGTCTCACCATTTAGTACCCATAATCACGCACAAATATAGCATATTTTTCAAACATGGGTATCACAGTGTCCTTGCTCTCACTCTCACAAAGAATTCATATGTAGCAACTGATGACCATAGGCTTGCCCTTAATGTAGTACTCTACTAAATGTCAGAATTCTAAGCTTAGGATCAAGTAGGTCTTTTGATGGTTGTAATGTAGGCTAAGGGACGGGTAGGATCAGCTATTTTGGCCAGAAATAGTGACTAAGTTCCTAAGCACTTTAATACATCACATTGTATCATTGACACTTTTTTCTTTCAACCTTTCTTTATTTTATTCTTCCACCCTTGTTCTCATATTTTGTTTTTCAATTTTAAGCACAACTCACTTTTCAGCTTTCTTTTTCTTTTTCTTTTCACAACATACCTCTTATGATAGCACTTTCTTTTTCATAACACATTCAAGCACCATTATAATTTAAAGCATCATACTCACCCAATTTCCTCTTATGTTGTTACATGACTTTTTCACTTTAAAGCACTCAGGATTTTGGATCAAATTATGGTCTTGAAAGAAATGGATTAGGCTTACATACAAGGTTGTCAAAGAAATAGGCTAAAGGCTCAAAAAGGGTTAACTAGGATGATGTTCATGGGTAGGTAAAGCTGAAGGTAAACATGTATAGGTTGCCAAAGAAATGCCTAAATCATCTCCTAAACTTACACTCCTTATTTTCACTTTGCATACATACCAGGCAAGTTCTAGCATCAGCCACAAACATAGAATATACTGTTACCTCACACACACAAGGCACATAGTCGACTTGATTGGAAGTAATATAGACTCTCGACCCAACAATTGAAGGAATTGAATCACACAATATCACATAATGAGTCACAACTAGAGCCTAAACGTCTCAATAGTCACAATTGTAGCACATACTCTTATTATAATCTCATGATGCCTATCAAAATAATTTCATGCGAAGCTAGAAAAATTTGACTCCTAAAAAACTAAAAAAAACGTCAAACGAAAAAAAACAACAAAAAAACGGAAGTAAACAAACAAACATACAAACATAGGTGCAAACAAAGAAGTATAGCATGCGATTCTGCCACCCCATACTTAGACGGGACACTGCCCTCAGTGGAAAATAAATACGAAGAACCTGGTTAGTCGGACCCTTCATCAATGTCGAGGGTCATACCCCCTTCGTTGGAATCATCATAAGAGTCGTCGTCAGAGTTCTCCTCTTCGTCAGAATCAGGCAAGCGTCGATCATCATCAGTCGGCACGTCATCATCTAGAGGTTCCTCAAAATATACGCCCACTCCACACATCTCCCGGGCATGCATGTTCATTGGGTAGTCGTGGTCCAGCTGTTGGAGCTCTTCAGCGGTTGGAATACGTCCACCACTCATCATAGTAAATCGTGTCATGCCATAGAGATGACGGAAGAAACTCTCATCACGAGCATGTCTCTCCGCAGTAGTAAGGTTGACTCCATGAGTTGTTTCAGCATCTTTGACCTTGGTGAGGTCAACCTTCTTTGGGTTATGTGGGAGTTTGTGGTCAGGTGGTTCCTCTTCGACATCCTCCTTCCGCAACATTGCTGTCAACAAATTGCCGAATGTGAAATGGGACCTTTTGTGGAGTCTGGCCTTCCTCATGGTAGATTGAATGATTGCCCCAAAGTTGATAGGGACATTTGTCATCAAAGCATAGACCAAACACACTCTATCTCTCGATATCTTGGTGTATTGAGTTCCAGGAATAAGGCATGAGTTGACAATGCGCATCCAGATTCTTGCTTCCCTATTTAGTGGAGCATAGGGGAAGGTATTGTGATGGCCTGTTTCCTTATGTCTGCCCCATCTTGCCATCGATCTGCTTCCACAAAGTGTGTGTCGTATTGCTCTGTAAGGAGGCCTGCTGTACAGTTCTTTGAATGGTGCTGTGTCGACTGGAGGTAAGCCAAGAAAAGAGTTGATCCAATCCGCGGTGAGCTGTAACACTTGGCCCCGAATTTTGACTTCATTGCCTGTTGTATTCGGTGACCAGTTGGCATAAAACTCTCTTGTTAAGTCAAGATTGCACTCTCCCATGTCGCGGAAGATGAAATCCAGCTTCAAAGCCATTATTTTTGCCAACATTCGCGGCTCCTTCTTTGCTAAGGTCTCCTTGTTGATCAAGTCGACGTGCACATATTTTCTTTCTTTGTTGCTGCTGTACCATGCTTTGGCTTCTTCCTCAAGAACCCATTTTATTCCGAACATTCTGCGTGGTAGGTGTGCTGAGGATGATTCTCCTTGGTCTTTTCGACTTCTCTTCTTGCCCTTTTGGGACGTGGTAGCCTTCTCCTTGCCTTGCCTTGCTTTAGGTGCCATTGTACCTGAGACTAGAAATAATGTAAGTTGCAGCACAATCTCAGTTAATACAATCTATATGCAAGCACTAGGGGTACCACCCCACACTTAGTTTTGTTAACACAAATCAGTAGAGCAAAAGTGGTCGATTACTCAGATTTTGTCGACATACGTTTTAGGATTGTATTCCGACAAGAAAATCAGCAATGCATCACTTACTTGCAGCCATTGGACTACTTTCATGGTGGATATAGCAACACTATGACATAGGGGGTACCACATGGAATCGTTATTCTTACAACAAGCACAACCTCCTAAGTCGATAGGCACTATGACCTTATCCCGATGGACGGGATAGTCTAACATGTAAGTATCCAAACAACAATCTTAAGCACTATTCATAGCCATAGTAATTTCGTAAATACCATAACAATGCTATTAAAACCAATTTCAAGTCGGAAACAAGCCAAGAATTCCCTACGTATATGTTTACTTCACATGATTTTGTAACAACAATCCAAACACATGAATATCACCACCAATCTTATATGGTTTAACAATTCATCATAAACATAGCAACGTAGTACTTGCGCGAAATAAATGAAGAATAAGAGAGTACTTACTTGCTTGAAGTTCGTGGAGATGTTGTTGTGAATTGGAAGAGCAAAAGAAGAAAATTTTGAGAAGATTTGGAGGGTTATGCGGCGCCTTTAGGGTTGTTTCTAATGTGGTTGTGTTATAAAACTAAGTCCCCTTTATATAGAAAGAGTATGGGTCGGGTTATGACCCGTTTACAATCGGTTTTGGGGACAAGAACACCACATATGCGGCGCATATCACTCGGCATATCAATGACATATGCGGCGCATTGTCTATGGCATAATGGGACATATGCGCCGCATAGTCTATGGCATTTGTAGACATATGCGCCGCATAGTCTATGGAACATGAGATTCTGAGACCAAATGCCATAGCATAGGCTGCGCATAGTCAAAAGCATACCTAGGAATAGGCGGCGCATAGTGTATATCACACTAGATTCCGAGTCCTTAGGCTATAGAATAGGTTGTGCATCGTTCGTGGCCTATTTTTACCAAGGCCTAGCCTTCCTCGAAGCCTATTTTGACGTGAGAAAGGCTCAATTCATCGCCTTATGCATCACTATTACTAACTTACCTATTTTACCATACAATGTGTCCAAATTGTCAATGGAGATCAATCTCCTCGTCGCATACTTCTTGCACCTATATTTGCTCAAAATGAAAACGATTAGTACGATGGGTTGCCTCCCACCAAGCACCTTAGTTTTGGTCGTGGCACGACTCTTATTTTTTTGAATTTTAATTTATCAAAAAGAAAAAAAAATACTAAAATGACAAAACGATAAAACGATAAATCGATGGGTTGCCTCCCATCTAGCGCCTTATTTATTGTCGTGGCTCGACGTAGTAATCTCGAGTACTTAGACTTCGTCGAGATAAGTGATGGCCTTGTCATTCATCGAGTAAAGAGGACCGATATATGGCTTAACACGTTGGCCATTCACTTTGAAGACAACACCATCATTGTCTTCCAATTCGACTACTCCAGACGAGTAGACTTGGATGACTGTAAATGGACCAGACCACTTTGATTTTAACTTACCTGGGAAGAGCTTGAGTCTGGAGTTAAAGAGTAGTACCATGTCACCTTTTTGGAAGTTTCGTCAAACAATCCGCTGATCATGATACTTCTTCATCCGCTCCTTGTATAAATCTGATCTTTCATATGCATGGAGACGAAATTCATCTAGTTCGTTCAGCTGCTCCAACCTCAGGTTCTTCACATTATCCCAATTCAGATTCAAGTGCTTCAATGCCCACAATGCCTTGTATTCAAGCTCGATGGGTAGATGACAAGCCTTCCTATAAACTAGCTGATAAGGTGACATGCCAATGGGTGTCTTGAATGCAGTCTTATACGCCCATATTGCATCATCTAGCTTTCGAGACCAGTCCTTCCTATTCGCATTAACCGTCTTGGCAAGGATTTGCTTGATCTCGCTGTTGGAAACCTCAACTTGTCCACTGGTTTGGGGATGATAAGGCGTAGCTACCTTGTGTTTCTTGACTCAATACTTGGCCAATACAGATTTGAATAGCTTGTTGCAAAAGTGAGATCCTCCATCACTTATGATAGTACGAGGTACTCCAAAGCGAGAGAAGATATTCTTCTTTAAAAACGCTACAACACGCTTTCCTTCGTTGTCGGCCAATGCTACAGCTTCAACCTATTTTGACACATAATCCACAGCAACCAAGATGTACTTCATTCCAAACGAATTCACGAATGGTCCCATGAAATCAATACCCCACACATCAAAGAGTTCTACCTCTAGAATTTTGGACATGGGCATTTCATGGTGTTTTGAAATAGCACCTTGAAGTTGGCATTGGTCACACCTTCTCACATAGTCGTGTGCATCTCTGAATATTGTAGGCCAATAATAATCACTTTGCAAGACTTTCCTTGCCGTTCGATTCCCTGCATGATGTCCTCCAACTTGCGAAGTGTGGCATGCTTCCAATATAGTAGGCACTTCTTCATGGGATATACATCATCGAATGATACCATCTGCGCATCTTCGAAACAAATATGGCTCATCCCAATAGTAGTGCTGAACGTCATGCATAAACTTCCTCCTTTGGTGGTAAGATAAATTAGAAGGTAACACATTACTCACCACGAAATTTGCAAAGTCGGCATACCATGGTAATTGCTCCATTGTGGTCGCTAGTATCTCCTCGTCAGGGAATGCATCATCAATCTGATTTTCTGGTTGCGCCACATACTCATTCTCAAGTCTAGATAGGTGATCAGCCACTTGGTTCTCGCAACCTCTTCGATCTTTGACTTCGAAATCAAACTCTTGCAGCAGCAATACCCATCGAATCAGCCTTGGTTTTGCATCCTTCTTCGTCATTAGATACCTAAGAGCTGCATGGTCTGTATGAACGATCACCTTAGTACCCAATAGATAGGCACGAAACTTCTTAAACGCATACACAACCGCTAGGAGCTCTTGTTCAGTAACGGTGTAGTTCCTTTGGGCTTTATTTAGGACCTTACTTGCATAATAGATAGGATGAAACAATTTCTCCTTTCTTTGTCCAAGAACAGCACCAACGGCTACACCACTAGCATCACACATGACTTCGAACGGGAGCGTCCAATCTGGTGCTACCATGATAGGGGCTTCAATGAGTTTTCCTTTAAGGCATTCGAATGCCTTTAAGCAATCTTCATTAAAGTCAAACTTCGCATCTTTCTCCAGTAGTTTGCACAATGGACTAGAAATTTTAGAGAAGTCTTTGATGAATCTACGATAAAATCCAGCATGGCCAAGAAAACTACGAACTCCCTTCTCCGAAATTGGAGGTGGTAGCTTCTCGATTACCTCTATTTTTGTGCGATCAACCTCTATTCCTCTTTCGGAGATCTTGTGCCCAAGAACGATTCCTTCTTTTACCATGAAGTGGCACTTCTCCCAATTCAGCACAAGGTTGAACTCTACACATCTTTGTAATGCCATGCTCAAGTTCGCCAAACATGCTTCAAAGGACTCACCAACAACTGAAAAGTCGTCCATAAATACCTCCAAAGTGTCTTCTACCATATCAGAGAAAATAGACATCGTACAACGTTGAAAGGTGGCTGGTGCATTACATAACCTGAATGGCATGCGTTTGAAGGCAAACGTACCATATGGGCATGTAAACGTTGTCTTCTCTTGGTCTTCAGGTGCAATACAAATCTGATTATAACCTGAATAACCATCCAAGAAGCAAAACCATCCTTTCCCCGCTAATCGATCTAGCATTTGGTCTATAAATGGCATGGGGAAGTGATCCTTGAGTGTCCAAGAATTCAGCCTGCGGTAGTCCATGCATACTCTCCATCCAGTAACGGGCCTGAGTGGAATAAGTTCATTCCTTGCATTCGCGACCACGGTCATGCCTCCTTTCTTGGGAACACATTGTACTGGGCTTACCCATGTACTATCCAAAATAGGATACACGACTCCTGCGTCTAACCACTTGGTAATCTCCTTCTTCACCACTTCTTGCATTGGTGGGTTTAGACGTCTTTGATGTTCAATGGTGGGTGTGCACTTTTCTTGAAGCTGAATTTTATGAGTGCAAATCCCAGGTGGTATACCAATAATATCCGCAATGGTCCATCCAATGGCTCTAATATACTTGCGTAGGGTTGCAATAAGAGCTGCAACTTGTTGCTCACCCAAATCGGCTGCCACGATGACTGGAAGAGTGTTTCCGCTTCCTAAAAATGCGTACTTCAAATGGCTTGGCAGCTCCTTCAATTCTAACGTGGGTGGTTCTTCAATAGATGGCTTAGCTGGTGGTGAAGGTCGATTTTTGAGATCAAGATCCAGCTTCTTGGGGGTATAGCGATATGTTCCTAATCCCGATAGAGCACAAATAGCTTCTTCAAAAATTTCAGCATCCTCATTCTCTCCTTTCATGAGCGAAACCTCCAAAGGATCATCAAGAATTTGTTCTTCTTCAAGTCGTTCTTCCTCGTCATCAACGACAACATCAGCCACAGAAAATACACTCAGATCTTTGGGTTGCTTCATTGATTTGCAAACATCAAAACGAACCACTTCGTTATTGATTCGGAATGAGAGTTCATTAGCTCTCAAATCTGTGAGCACACTTTCCGTAGCAAGGAAAGGGCGTCCCAAGATTATGGGAACCTCTGAATCTGCTTCACAATCCAAGATGACAAAGTCTGCTGGAAATATGAATGAAGATACCTTCACCAAGACATCGCATAGAATACCAACCGGTCGTTTTACCGACCTATCCGCCATAACAAGCCTCATATTAGTTGGTGTAGGATCTCCTAACCCCAACTTCTTGTAGATCGATAATGGCATCAAGTTGATGCTGGCTCCTAAGTCACACAATGCTTTAGCAAAGTCCAAAGATCCGACGGTGCAAGGAATCGTGAAAGCTCCGGGGTCGGCCTTCTTCTGAACTATTGATCGGGTAGCAATTGCACTACAATGATGCACATCATCTTTCAGCTCATAACTTACTTCCCTCTTCTTATTCAAAAGATCTTTCATAAACTTCGCATACCCAGACATTTGTTTAAGTGCCTCTACCAATGGGACATTAATGGTCAGCTGCTTCAACATAGTCATAAATTTGCTGAACTTAGTGTCATCGGCCACCTTCCTCAATCTTTGTGGAAAAGGTGGTGGTGGGTATGGAAGTGTTCTCTCCATGGATTTCTTCTCCTCTTTCTTCCGTTTATCATTTTTTTCAGGCTGCACGTCACTAGGTAAAACATCCTTGATGTTTGAAGTAGTTGTTGCGGCTTCTTCTCTTGTAACGTCACTAGGTGTGGCGTCAATGTCTGCTGCTACGTCAACCACTTGCTTGCCTTTTGCTAAAGTTTCCAGCACCTTACCACTTCTGGTAGTGATGGCCATGCATGACCCATCATTCCTTGGGTTTTGCACAGTATCGCTCGGTAAGGTTCCAGCCTTTCTTTGATTGAATGTTGCTGAAAGTTGGCTCAATTGCTGCTCTATTTGCTTGATAGAAGTGGAATGAGAATCAACTAGTTGCTTTATGGAGGACAAATCATCAATCACCTCCTTAACGCCCGCGCTCGTTGCTTCCACTCCTTTCAATAACTTAGCCATCATGTCTTCCATACTTCCAGAATTAGATATGGTGGTATCACGTCTGCCAGGGGGAACGTACAAACCACTCTTTTCATTCTTGTTCTTCCAACTACCTTGGTCTTTGTTTTCAGATTTATCATAATAGTTCCGACCTTGGTTTCCCTGGGCATTCCCACGGAAACCCCCCTGATTGTTCAAGTAGTTGGCCTCCTCTTCCGAATCAGATTCGTCTCTTCCTTTCAGCGCCACAGCTTTCACTTTTTCGGTCTACCCTGATAATAAGTGCTTTGTCAGAAGATCCAATTGTGTTTTCATGTGTGCCATGTCTTGCTCACGTTCTTCTTCTCTTCTTCTTTGGTCTGCAGACATGCCAATAGATAAAGTGGGGCTTGCTACCTCAGAATCCCTGGTATGCCAAGCTCTACTTTGCTTTGTCATGCGATCTAGCATATTGCTTGCTTGACCAAAGGTAAGGTCCATAAAAGAACCTCCAGCTGCGTTGTCCACCACTGGTTTAGTTACTGAATTCAAGGCTCTATACAAGATCTCCATGAGGTGAACATTAGTCATGTGATGGTTTGGGCATCTCGTTAGCTTTGTTTTGAACCTCTCCCATGTTTCGTGAAGAGCTTCAGAGGGAAGCTGACGAAAGTTGCTGATTTCATCTCTCAATTGAGCCCTCTTGGATGGCGGAAAGAATCTTTCTAGGAAAACGTCTCTCAATTGCCTCCAAATTGTAATTGAATCAGGAGTCAGCCCATTCAACCATAGTGTTGCCTCCCCAGACAGAGACAATGGAAATAGACGTAATCGAATAACATTCTGACCAACACCAGGATTGTCAAAAGACTTGCATGTAGAAATAAAGTTGATGAGATGTATATTTGGATCATCGCCTGCTAGTCCTCCAAATAATCCCTTGAGTTGCAATAACTGAATCATGGTGCTAGTGATGTTGAACTTGGCTCCGGGCGCTAATGGTGGTGGAATTATAGCTCCAGTGGCTCCGACACCATCAAGATCATCATCATCATCGTTGAAAGCTGGCTGCAAAGGTTGGCGATCATACCTATACCGAGCTTGTCGACCTCTTCGGTTGGCAGGTGTTGCCGTTTCAGCGATATGCCTTGGGTTTATCAACTCATCGTCACCTAAATCCTCATCGTCAGGATTAGCTGCTCGCACAGGATTATCCATGTTTTGTTGTTGTACTTGAGCAGCGGCAAGAGCAGCTAATCTCGCCTGCTCGTGTTGAGTAGCCATCCTGTCGATTTCAGCTTGTGCTTCCATTCTTCTAATTCGTTGTGGTTCAGGATTGATTGGTAATAACGGTTGACTAGAACTTCTAGTATGGGGCATGCACTAAAGTAAAAACCTGCAAGAAATAAAAACAAAAACTAAACGTAAAAGTACGAGAATCTTTGACCAAAGGGTCTAGTAATTATCACGAACTTGATTGACACTCGTATTCCCCGGCAACGGCGCCAATTTTTGATAACGCTCAATCTACAGCTCTCTTAGGAGTGTAAAGCGGTCGTTTGTCAAATATAGAACCCAACCAGGGTTGGGTGTCGATTCCACAGGGAATAGCTTGGTCAACAAGTAAGCAAAATTAATAGACTTTTGGTGCAGGTCTCGTAAGAAGGGGGGAATTGTAATATGTAACCAAAGTAATGAAATAAAAGTTGAAAATAGCAAAGTAAAAAGAGAGTATTTCGTAGGTTATGAAACAATGAGAATTGAAATGTTGGGGTTATGTCCACCTTCTGAGGTATACGTCTCTATTGGCTATGAGTGTGTAGAGTCTTGACATGCAATTGCTTATAGAGAATTGTAGTCGATGGTAAATCCAAGCGTCTCGCGACCTAAACAAGGACTATTTCACTTTAGCTCTCGCGAGCTTAAAGCGTGTCTAACGGTACGAATTCTCCAAGAGGTTAGTCCAGTTACGGCACTAGCTTTTTAATAGGAAAGGGTGTCCTACTACCTTGACATTATCTCTTTTCCAGACAAATAACCTTTCTCGCGAACAAGTTAAATGTTAGACTGGCGTATTCTTGCGTTTGCAACCGCAAAGAATGTAGATTAAGATGAAGAGAATAATGATATAAGCAATATACGTGTCTTGAACTCACAAACTCACAGCAATAGATAGTAACTCATTCGGCTTCCATAACCCCAATTAAGAGGTTTAGTTACCCATGAATGCGAAGGATATCACGATTTGCATGATTGATGGCGTGAGAAGTAGGTGATAGGCGTGTGGTTTTGGTGATTCTCTAGCAAGTAACGATTCTCTTGTTGTGAAATTTAAGAATAGAAGAGTAGATTAGAAGTGTTTGTGGTGGAAGATGAGAGGGATGGAAGAAAATTAATTGTTGAATTAAGTGAAGAATGAATTAAAAATCTCTAACATGATAGAGTATTTATAATACTCCTATCCTACTCCTACTAAGCTAATGAAATAAATAGCCAAATCCTACTATACTAATGAAATCCTTGACCCACATGTACTAGGGTAAGGTTACAATATCATAATCCAAATAGAATAGTGAAATACATAACCTAATTGTATTAGGTTGATGTATCTTTGTAAAAATCCAGCTTTGTGTCTGTAAGTCCCCAAAGTCTTCAGAAATGCTGTTTTAGCCCAGGACAGATTTTCCATGCAGCAGATTTGGTCCTTAGGCGTCCAGCTCCCTTCTACTTCGTTTGAGAGCTTTCTTTTGCGTCACGTAAGCCATAAAATGCTGTATTTTGCATCATTTATACCTGAAACTTTCCTAATCATGTTTGTGAGCTCATTTACAGGAAAAAGGACTAAAAGTGCATGAAATAGATAATTAGTTCTCAAAACTAGGCTAAAATATGGGCAAAATATATTGATATAGGCGTGTAAATTCGCCTATCATAAAAAATCATAGCCTCAATAATTGACTCACCAAGTTGGCAAACTCATGCATATTTCTCAATCAAAGACATCATACAAATCACCCAACTATCATCAAACATGTGCCTTCACAACAAGATAGTTACCTATAATCACACACATAAATGCATTTTATAATAGAATAGGTACAAGAAACAAATTACACTCACTCTCACCAAGAATTCACAAGTTACACAAGATGAACTATAGGCTTTCCCTTAGTGTAGTACTCCACTAATATCAAAATGATAAAGCTTAGGATCAAATAGGTCTTTAAAGGTTGTAATGTTGGCTAAGGGAAGGGTAGGAACTATTCTGGCCAGTAATATTGACTATCCTCTATAAACACTTTTATACATCACACTTTTTCATTCAATTCACCTCTGACAACCCATTTATACCACTTTTGTCTATCCCTATCTTTTGTTTCCCCCCATCTTATTAAGCTTATTTACATAGACTATGGTGGGAGTATTTTTTATTCATTCATGATTCAATTTTACCCTTCTTCATACCCACTTTACATAACGTTCCCTTATGATAACTACCCTCAACTTAAGCGATTTGCCTTAGTTCAGGTGCATAATATCCTAGGAGGACCAGGGCTAAAATAGGTTCATTATTATACAACTAGGCTAAAAATGGGAATTTCTTTATCACAAATTTCTCTAACTCCCAACCACAACACATCAATTGCACATACCAATATCTATTACTTTGGGGCTTCACTTTCACCTTCCTCCTACTTAAATTTCAAACTCCTTACTCAATTAATTTTACACTAAAGCGCTTAAGAGATTTGGATCAAATTAAGGTCTATCAAAGAAGGGGATACAAGATACATATCAAACTTCAAAATAATAAGCTAAAGGCTCAATTAGGTTAACTAGGATTATTCACACGGGTAGGTTAGAAAAAGGGTATAAAACATGGCTATCAAAGAAATGCATATATCATCTCTTAAACCCACACTCTCTATTTTGCTTTGTATACACACCAGGCAAGTTCTAGCATCAAATGCAATAAAGAATGTACAAACACCTCTCATACACATGGCACATGCTCAACTCAAGTAGGATCATCATAGACTCTCAATCAAACAGTAACATGAATTCAACATTAAGCCAATAAGTACAAGAGTCATAATCATGAGCCTGATAGTCTCAAAATTAGTAATTCACACAATCAAAACACTTTTACCACTAAAAAACTTGCATCATGTAGTAAAATATAACACCAAAAAGAATATCCCACTTATTCCTAACACAAATTTTTTTAAAATTACTCATAAAAATGGGAATTTTCCCACCCTACACGTAAAAATCTACTTTATCCCCAAAGTATACTTAAAAGTAGAGATAGAAATACTCTATGAGGCCTTTAGGCCTAGCAGTATCATCTTTATACATCAAGAGGTTTTGAGAACCCCACACTCAGTTTTGCCAAGCTCCTTATACTTAGACTTTCCATCAACCTGTGACTCAACAAAAATAATAACTAGTGAATTAAAATCTAAAATACTAAAAATAAAACATACCTGAACTTGGATTTCCTCCCAAGAAATGCCTAATTTAGTGTCGCGGCATAACCCACATCAACTTTTTCCTCTACCTTGAGGATTTAAATTTTACCCTCAAACTCACATCCATTTTTTTGCTCCACTCATAGGGTGGTGGTACAAAGATGAGTGAATCGAGTAATGGATGTTGCATGGTAAACCAATCACCCTTAAAGTGAGGTATGTTTTTGCTTGCTTTTCTGATGCAAAATTAAGAATATAGGATTCTTGTTCCTCATATTTACACTCTTCCACTATTTCAGATAACTATGTCATCATCTAAACATAATTTAGAAAAGTTATTTGAATGAAGCCCAACCAATTCCACTTCAAAATTTACACCATCCATAAAACACTCACTCTTATTTACCTTCTCAATTTCAGTCTCAGGAGAAAGATGACAGTTGAATGGCTAAAATTTATATGTTTGCTCCACAAATTGGCTAGTATCCTTCTTTTCTTTTCTCAACTTCTGTGGAGATGGTGATAGTGGTATCTTCTTAACCTATTCAACAACTTTAGTTTTTGAGTACTCAGACTTTCTTGAATGGTCAACAACTTTATCTATAATTGGTTGGGGAGTCAACTCTGCATCTGCCTCCTTAGTTGTCTTTGGAGGTTCTTAGTTGAGCTCTTTACTATTCCTCAAAGTGATTTCAATTACTTGTTTAGGAAGTTCAGTGTAACTTGGCAAACCACCTTGAGAACTTGAATTTTGTGATTTTTGTATCTTCCCCAACTAACACTCACAATTTCTTAGAATTATTTGCCGATTATTAAGTTCAACAACCAACTGTTCTTGGGTGGCCATGATCTTCTTTAACATCTCCTCTATGTTACTGGCCTATGTGTTTTGCTGTTGCTGTTGTTGGTTGTACCATAATTGAATTGGCAGCTGAGTCTGCCACTTTTGACTGTAGGCATTCCCATAATATGGCCTTTAAGCATTTCCCACAAATATCACAGGCTCAGGATTGGTAGCACACATAGCTTAAGAATGGCCACTATTTCCATAAACCTTACACCAACCTATGGTATGCTCCGCAGATGGGATAGTATCCACCTTATATTGTAAAGGTACTGTCCATGTTCTTTCAACAAAATCTAGACAAAAATCCTTTCGATAAGGTCCCCCACAAAAATAACAAAAATCATCATCACTCAAAAATCATCTATCTCAGGCTGACATATCAAGAAGTTTGAGAAAAAAAGTAAAAGAAACTAAGAAGAAAAAAATACTAAACTATGTACAACTCAACATAGCTAATCTAAAAATAAGATAGTTACTTATTTACAAGTCCCCGACAATGGCGCCGAAAACTTGTTGTGCCTAAATGTACGCGAAAGTGTACGTGGTCTCACCAAGTAGTAAAGTGGCTATTTAGAAGCCAAGTATCGATCACTTAGGGACTAGTTTTAAGAAACTATCCAATGCTGGTTCATTATTGATGATTAAATCAATGCAAAGAAAATCAAATGAGTTTGGAATTTGAAAACTAAAGAAAAGTAAATAACGCAGAAAAATAAATGTCTTGGACAATCAATGAGAATGAAACAAAGGTTAAAGCTCTATGAACAATAATATTATGCTATTGAACTTCATTGGTTATGTTACTTATCTTGGTTGTTGATTGGTAGGGTTTATAGTATGATCATGGTCTCTCGATCCCCTAATCTTCTACCTAACTGGACATTACAACTACATTGTTGAGCGGGGATGTAATAATCCATTTACATACCTTAAGATGCCATCCTACATGTGAACCAAACAAGGATTCTAAGTATATCCCTATCCTAGACTCTAATTCAAATCCCTTATTTTATAAAGAATAAGAACCTTACTCTATTTACCCCTATCATCTATCCTCTTATTCCCCCTCCCGGGCTTATAAAAACGATAATAGATGTATTTAAGGGGTACAAATCGTTAAAATAGTTATAAAAAGGACAAATAAATAACCAACTACGATAAGAAATCAAAACCAAATCAATTCGAAGAAATAGTAATCATGTTCTTGGCCTTAACCCCGAAAAGGGAGCTTTTAGCCACTCATCTACATAGCCGTAATAACCATAGATTATTAAAAGATAAAATACATAAATAAACTAAATTAATAGAATAAAAACCCTAATTTTATTTTTTTCAGCCACTCTTCAAGTTCAAAAGTCGTACAAGGTGTATATGTAACGCCCCGAAATTGGGTCCCGAGACATCACACAGTGCTTAGGATCACAAGTGACCCCACGCTAACCCTTCTACTGGCATAACTCATAAGCAACTGAACAAAAAGTATAAATCTATACAAATCTGCAGAAAATAACTCTTTTCTGAATATGATAGATACAAAACTAAATTTACAAGATTACAACTCTGCTTTTATAACCAAAACTGAAATGAAATACATCAACTTCTACTGACTGTCTATGAAGCCTCTACTAGTACTGACTATAGGTAGCTGGGTCATGACTCCCGACTATCCCAACTCAATATGATTGAATAAAGAAAATACAATACTATTAGTTCTGCATAATTGACCCAAGCCCTTGAATCAAAAGGACTCATCACTTGCTGACTAGATACCACAAACTGACTAGATCTGAAGGTGCATACTATACCTTGTACCTATATTCTGAGAAAATATAGCCCACATATGAATATGTGGGTCAGTACCATGGAAACATACCGAGCATATGGGGGTGCAATATATATATAAAATAATATCTTAATATCTCAGTTTATAAAATTATGCATGCTGATATAAATGACTCACTTAACTCGAATTAAATTATCGAAATCATGGATGAATAATACATGTAAAGTAAAACAAGTGAGTCATTACAATAAGTTCTCAATTCACTTCTTCCTTGGTTTCAAACATATAGAGTAATCAAGTTTCAAAACAATTCTCTTTAGAACATATAGTCTTTAAACCTTTTGAAAACAATGACTTTCTCAAACTCAATCTTTCAAGAAATTATATTTTCATCTCAGATAGAAGAATACACACACACTTGGAGTCTCTTACAACCGACATAAACCATGTGAGCTATATGGAGTCCAACATTCTAGCCACGTTGGAGAGAGTCGCCCTATTCCTTGCCATCAGAGTAAGACCTTAAATCATCAATCCAAACACTAGTGATCACTATATAAATTAGCCTCAGGCTCACATCCTATGGGGGCATGTAGTTCTAGGGAAGTACCAAAATAGCTATACCTCCCGCTCGGTGCTAAAGACTACTCTTGGACTTAGCTCAGATCTTTTCCAAAGAAAATCCACTAATAAACAGTTCAATAATTCACAGCGGGAACCATCTTTCTACCCTTTTCATAATAATCAATAAAAGTAAATTTCTTTTCTTATCTCAGGTTCAAAAACACCTCTTTTTACTACCGAAAGGTCAAAGCTTCTTCATCATCTCAAATCATTCAAAATCAAGGTATTTATAACACATGATTTCTCAAAAACAACAATCTCAAATAGATTTCAAAACTCATGTCTCAATATCACATTAAAACTTAGCAAGATTTAAGCTTTACATCATAAACATATATAAATCCCTTCAAAAGCTGGAAAATTCAGTTATAAGGCACAAAATATCATCATTCTCATATAATTCCACTTCTAAAATATCAAAAATATCATAATCTCATGATAATCAATATAGGATATAAGTTCGTGATTCAAAATCATAGTAAAACATATGATATCTATAACTTCATAAAAAAAAGTATTTTTGGGCACAAGAACGAAAGAGTGTTCTTGTTAAAAAAACCCCACATACCTTAAACTTTAAGCTTTGAATGAATTTTTGAATGACTTAATGCTATTCACAAACTTTTGGGTGTCCCCCGTAGCCTTCGTAACGGGGATTCTTATTATGTAAAAATTATAGAATTCTCACAGTTGAATCTCTAGCTATTGGAGTTTTTATGTTGAAACTCTAAAGGTTTTTCTTGGTGATTTTGAGAGAAATTAAACTTATTTTGATGTTGTTGGAGTTTAATCTCGTGTTTTAGACATATATAGGGGTGTTTTTAGCACTTGAAAGTGAGGTATGCGGCGCACAACCCATGGCAGACCTTAAGGTGTGCGTTGCACACCTTATGAAAGACATTTAAGTGTGGCTCACACTACCAATCACACACATTTGATTGGGTGGAGCATTGCCCAACACACACCCTTACTGCCTCTCACGAAAATGGGCATAACTTTTTGCTCGGGTATTGGATTTTCACGAAATTGGTATCATTGGAAAGATAATTCAATTATATATAATTTGATACGTATTGGGATGAAAAATTCCTTGTATATTAAGAGATATACATATTTGAAGTAGTCCCTTATAGAATTAAATGTCAAATATTAGACAAATCAAATGATCTTAGCTCAACTTGACTCCAAATGATTTATATGAACATTGTTGACCTCAAGAGCACTTCACATACTAGGATAAAGATCATGAAATCTATATTCATGTGGAATCACTTTGATTAGAGCTTAGACACCTAGGAATGATGGTTAGAATTCTAGTATGAAAATACGGGGTATTACAGTATAACATCAAGTTCAAGTATCTTATTTATAGGAGAAAAATTTTGCCATTATGGGAATAGGGTCAATGGTATCTTGCTCATTCCCATGGAATAGGGTATGAGGAACATTTATTATTCCCATGGAATAGGGTCCATGACACGTTGGTCATTTCAAGGGAATAGGGTCTGTGCCACGGGGCTATCGCGGACCCTCAATAGAAAGTCATCTACGCTTCTAAACTCATCTTGTGAATTTGTCCTTCCATCTTAAGACTTGTGGTGTTGTTTTCACTTGATTTAAAGCTTGTTCATCATATATATATCATCATAATAAACTCACCAAGAATACTATATCATACAACACCATGGATTAGATCTTAAAAAAATACAAAATCCATAACAGTGAACTAGAAACTTAGGCTAAGAACTAGTTTCATCCTATTAACCTTTAGCTTAGTAATTTGACTCTAGGATTGATTCAATTGCTCTTTAAACACTCAAAATAAGTTTTTCCACACATAATTACACAATAATACCATTAGTAACTCATTACGCATATTAGAATCATTGAGATCAACTAGAATAACACCTAGCACAAGCTAGTAACACTAGTTTTCTAGTTTTCACTCTAAGTGACCAATTTAAGTACAAGTTTGTTTGGAAAACACCTTAAACATTACAATAAAATAATTTAACACTTATATGTGCAATTATATAATCATTAACACATTAAGCACACAAGTTGTCGTCAAACAAGGCTAAATAAGCTTAGATAACAACACTGAGGTACATAAATCCACCTCAGATCACATGTATAAATTCACTTGTTAGTTGTATGCTTTATATATATACTTCTTGTTGTTGTATGTGTACTTGATGTGTGTCTTATGTTATGTATGTGCTCTCAGAAATGCTGGTAATACTAGAAATACATAAACTACTGGAAATACTAGAGATTTTGGAAATACTGGGAATATCAAATTTTATAGACCTTCTCCGAGGAGGTGCCAGAGAGGAGTCATAGATATTGGTATCAAATATTGTATCTTATAGACCTTCTTTAAATATTATGCAAAAAGATTCATGGATCTTGGTTGTATACGGGTTGATGAACCCCCCCATGGGTCTTACTTCAGGAAGCTTTAGCTCCCTAGGTATATATGAGGTAGTATATGGGTTGGCAAACCATCTGTGGGTCTTACATTGGGTAGTTTTAGCTTCGTAGATATATACGAAGGTTGTGTGACAACCTCATGCTTAACCCTTATTATCATTAACATGATCATCATCATCATCAGCATCATCATCATTCTTATTGTATTTTCTTTATTGTGTTTGTGATATGATTGCATATGCTATTTTGACTTGTTATCTATCTATTGTTCTATCTTTGTTTAATTATATGTAAAGTTCTCGTATATGTTATTCTATCTTACTTTATTTATATGTGGTGTAATGGTATACTTTATTCCTTAATAGTGCGTGCTATATTATATATGAATATTGTAGATCTGTTAGTGCAAGCAATGCTGGCTACCATTGTGGGATATTTTTTGTTTACAGGTGGCGTGTCCTTAGTGTGTATTTTATATGTTTTGTTATCTACTTTGCTTGATCGGCCTTGATACCTATTGAGTATAAGTGGACCGTACTCGCGCCTACAATATCTTTTTGGCGCAGGTCCTAGTTCAAGTGTTACCCATCTTGGTTGATTCGGGCATCTATTTGGAGCTTTTAATGTAATGGGTGATTTTCAGGCATCTGGATATCGTCTACTACCTTTCTCTATAGACTATGTGTTTACTTTTATTTTAGAGGCAATATTTTTCTTGTATTTTGGATATCTTATGTATTTCATTTGGATCCGAGTTGTATTAGATATGTTCTAACACTAGTGACACCAAGTTTTAGGAATATTTAGCATTTTGGCTTATTTTTTGATTCTATGATGTTTTTATGGCTTGGGGTTGCCTATAAGCCTTGCCTTGGGGTTATTTCTATCTTCCCCTCCTTTGTGTATCAGGTTGGGTGATAGGCTTACTTTTTAAAGTTTGCCATGACAAGTGCCATCATGACCCTTGTTTTTGGGCGGTGACAAATTGGTATCATAGCAGTTAGGTTTTATTGTTCTCAATAGTGTAAAAATAAGATGTCTAATAGAGTTCTTATAGACCAGCACATAGACGCCCATATCTATCTTCGTGAGGCTATAAGATGTCTTTAGGGAACTTTCCATTATTTTATTTCTTATCGTGTAATTTTTTTTCATACTGAGTGTTTTGAATTTTGTTTCACTCTTTTTGCACAGATGGTGTTTACTAGGTCTCATGAGATTAGAGATGCAAAGCATTTACCTAAAGGGTGAGCCTCGAGTCATTGACAGGCTTGAGAGGGTGGATGATCTCGTGGATCAGCCCCATCCAGGAGTAGTGCTAAGGGAATTTCCCTTGAGCCTTATATTGAGCATGTTAGAGGTGTGGGTTCAACTCTAGTTCCTTTGAGTTTTTCTATCTCAGTCTTGTAGGGATTACTGGTTCATTAGTTAACCCGTTTAGAGGGTGCTCCTTTGAGTTTGTTTGGTATTCCCCCAGCTCCGAATGTTGTACCCTGCCTGTACCAGAGTTTGTTTATGCTATTTCTCCTGTCATGAGTGTGGGTCCTCTAGTTGCACCTACTTTTCTTTTGGGTACTCCTCAGAGCCTGGGTATTATTCCTCCTTCAGCATCAGCATTTGAGTATAGTGTTCCGAGATCAAGAGTTTAACCTTTATCTATGTTTTCTCCTCAGGTGGGGTCTTTGCCAGTTGGGCTTACTATGCCTCCTTCTTTTTGGGAAGCCACAAAATAGATGGTAGTATTTGGGGTATCTTTTTAGTGTATAGAGGGTCAGGTAAGGATACATTGACCTACCCCTCGAGCGTCTTAAAGAGACGCTAAGAGGGTGCACTGTTAGGATGATTTTATAGGTTGCTTTTTGTGTGATGAGTTTGGTTATGTAGATAAGGGTTTCCTCGTTGTGTGATTTGACCTGCTCCTATTTTAACTGTGAAAGGTAAGGGTTTTACCAGAAATATGAGAGGCAAAGATAGCGGAGCCTGTGGTGGTCATGGGGCTATTCAGCCAGTTAGTAGTTATGGACAATGCTATGTTATACCAGCCAGACCAGAGGTAGAGGCTTCAAATATTGTGATCATAGAAATCATCCCTGTTTATTTCAGATCTATATCTGTGTTATTTGATACTAGATTGACTTTCATCTATGTGTTTGCATATTTTTCTGTAGATTTTGATTTTGTTATTGAGCCTTTTAATATGCCTATTCATTTATATACCCTAGTAGGAGATTCTTTAGTGGTGGATCGGGTGTTCCAATCTTATGTTATGACCTTTTTTGGGTGTGAGACTTAGGTAGAGTTGCTTATTTTAGATATGGTTGATTTCATTATTATCTTGGGTATGGATTGGTTGGCTCCTTATCATGCAGTTTTAGGTTATTTTTCTAAGACCATGACTTTAGCTTTGCTAGGTGTGCCTAGGATAACGTAGAAGGGTGTGCTTCACTCAGGCCCTAAGAGGATTATATCTTATGTTCTGGCTCGTAGATTGGTTGAGAAGGGGTGTTTATCTTATTTGGCTCATATTCATGATACTAGTATTATTTTACCTCCTACTGTAGATTCTATTTTTGTGGTTCATGAGTTGATGGATGTGTTCCCTATTGATTTGCCTGGTATACCTCTGAATTATGATATTGGTTCTCCTATTAATGTTGAGCTGGAATCAACCCTATTTCTATTCCTCCATATAGGATGGCCCTAGTCGAGTTGAAGGAATTAAAGAATTAATTATAGGAGTTATTGGATAAGGGATTTATCCAACGTAGCTTATTGACTTGGGGTGTGCTTGTCTTGTGTGTGAAGAAGAAGGATAGATCTACATGGATGTGTATTGATTATTGGTATTTGAACAAGGTGACGGTTAAGAGTAAGTATCCTCTTCTTCATATTGATTATTTACATAATCAACTTTAAGGTGTCACGGTGTTTTCAAAGATTAATTTAAGGTCCAGTTATCTCTCGTTGAGGATTAGAGATTTAGACATTCTGAAGATAACTTATTGGACTCTATATGGTCATTATGAGTTCTTGGTAATTTCCTTTGGGTCGACCAATGCCCCTACCGTATTCATGAGTTGATGAACCAGGTGTTTTAATCGTATCTTGACTCTTTTGTTATCATCTTCATGTATGATATCTTGGTTTATTCCAAGAGTAAGGTTGAGCATGAGAAGCATTTGTGGATTGTGCTTCAAACATTGAGGGATGAGAAGTTGTATGCCAAGTTCTCCAAGTGTGAGTTTTGGTTGGAGCCTATTTCTTTCTTGGGTCGTGTGGTGACTAAGAAGAGTATTATGGTTGATTCAGTCAAGATTGTAGCAGTTCATGATTAGGCTGGGCCAACTTCTCCCATTGATATTTAGAGTTTTGTTGGTTGGGTAGGTTATTATCGGTGTTTTATTAAGGGTTTCTCATCCATTCTAGCTCTATTAGATAAGTTGACTCTAAAGAAAATTTCTTTTCAGCGGTCTAATGCTTGTGAGGTGAGCTTCCAAAATCTCAAGGATTTATTGACTTCAGCTTCTATCTTGACTTTGCCTAAGGAGGGCATGGGTTTCACTATATTTTGTGATGCTTCAGGCATTGGGTTAGGTGCTGTGTTGATGTAGGAGGGTAAGGTAATTGCGTATGCTTCTAACCAATTGAAGCACTATGAGGGGAATTACCCTACCCATTAGTTGGAGTTGTGTGCGATTATTTTTTATTTGAAGTTGTGGAGACACTACTTGTATGAAGTCCATTATAAGATTTACTCAGATTATTATATCCTTTAGTACCTTTTTACCCAAGATGATCTTAATATGAGGTAGCGTCGTTGGCTTGAGTTGCTTAAGGATTATGACTTGACTATTCTCTATCATCTAAGCAAGGATAATATGGTTGCGGATGCCTTGAGACAAAAGTAGGATAGCATGAGAAGCTTGGAACATCTTTTGATATAGGAGAGGCCTTTGGCCTCAGAGGTTTAGTCATTATCTAACTAGATGGTTAGGCTTGATATTTCGACACCTGGGTGTGTTTTGGCATTCATAAAGGCTAGGTCTTCTTTGATGGAGCAGATTTGTGATCCTTATTTTGACGATGTAGGATTGAGTAGATTCATGATAAGGTGTTTAGCGGCGAGCCAAAGAAGCCTACTTAATTTAGATGGTGTTTTAAGGATTGGGGGTTGAGTTTGTGTGTTTAGAGCTGGCGATTGGATTAGATCAATTTTGGAGGAGGCTCATTGTTCCAAGTATTCCATTTATCTGGGAGTGACTAAGATGTATTATGATTTGAGGCAATATTACTGGTGGGGTGGTATGAGGAAGGATGTAGCAGATTTTGTAGCTCGTTGTATTAATGGTATGCAGGTGAAGGCCACGCATCTAAGACCTGGTAGATTGCTTCAGAGATTACCCATTCCTGAGTGGAAGTGGGAGCCAATCACTATAAACATATTAATTGGATTACCTCGCACAGCCTATGGATCTAATAGTATTTGTGTCATCGTAGATCGATGACCAAGTTTGCATATTTTCTTCCTATGCAAGTCTCTTTTAGTGTTGAGAGGCTGGGCCGTATCCATATTCATGAGATTGTACAACTTTATGGTGTGCCAATGCCTATTATTTTTGCCAGGATTCTATGTTCACTTTGCATTTTTGGAAGACTTTTCAAGATGAGTTGGGTTCTCGGGTTGACCTTAGCACAACATTTCACCCCAGACTAATAGTCAGTTAGAGCGTACTATCTAAGTTTTAGAGGATATGCTCTGCTTGTATGTGATGGATTTTAGTGGCCAGTAGGAGCAATATTTAGCATTAACGGAGTTTGCTTATAATAACAACTACCATTCCAACATTGATATGGTTTCTTTTGAGGCCTTGTATGGTTGGTTTGTCGTTCTTTCATAGGCTGGTTTGATGTTTCTGAGGTGAGACCTTAAGGTACGGACTTTCTTCGTGAGTCTTTGGATAGGGTTTTGATCATCCAAGATAGGCTTCGTGCAACCCAGAGTAGGTAGGAGTGCTATGCAAATTGTAGACTTTGTGCCTTGAGTTTTTGTATTGGTGATTGTATTATCCTTTGAGTTTCACCCATAAATGGTATGATGAGGTTCGAAAAGAAAGGCAAGCTTTGCCCCAGATATATTGGCCAATTTGAGATTTTTCAGACTATTACTGATGTTGCTTATGAGTTGGCATTGCCTCCAAACCTATCATCTGTTCATCCAGTTTTTCATGTTCCTATGATTCACCTTTACATTTCAAATGAGTCTTATGACATTCATTGGGAGTCAGTTCAGTTAGATGAGAAGATTATCTTTTGTTGAGGAGCCGATCTACATTTTCACTAAGGATGTTTGGCGGTTGCGCTCTAGAGTTATCCCTGTGGTTAAGGTTTAATGGAGATATCAACCTGTAGATGAAGCTACTTTGGAGGTTGAGTCTAATATGAATGGTTCTTATCTGCAGCTCTTTGTTGATTCAAGTATTTCTTTGCCTTAGTTTGAGGACAAACTAGATTTTTAGTGGTAGATGATGTAACGACCTGAAATTTGATAAAAATGTGAAATATGTGTTTTTGTGTAATTTGACCATTTTACCCCTCCCCGTAGTTACATTGTGTTATTTTTGGGGTGTGGAGGCTATAGGCATGGTTTCCAATGCATTTTAGTGCCTTTTATGCAATATTGTGGTGTTTTAGTGATTTCGAGAGCCTTATTATGGATTTTATGGTTAATTTTTTATCCATGCAATGGATGGCAAAATAGAATGCGTCAACAGATCTGGAACATCGATTTTAAGGTGGTAACATGTTTGGGTTAGTTCTGTGGCTTTTAAATCTTATTTTGACCCTCAATTTAGAAAGTTGTGATTTAGGGTTTTAGGGGTCAACTTTGTGAAAATAACATCATTTTGAAAATCCAATATCGCCATTGAGTTCAGAGAATCGAATTTGTAGTAGTAGCATATTTCGTTTGCATTCATGGGATTCTAGATGAATCTCGAGGGGCCCGTGATGACTCAAAATGATACAAAGTCCCCACCTGATGCACCATATCTGGTACACCCGCAATTGTAAGCCTTGGGCCGCAATCGTAATAGGGCTATTAGAATTGTTGTTGTGATCACGATAGCCTATCCGCGATCGCGATAGGCCTGCCAGTTGCAGTGATGCGATTGCGACCCATGGTCCGCGATCGCGAGTGCCAAGTATAAATACCTATGTTTCATCATTTTCATAATTTTTGTGACTTGAAGCTTAATGTTTCTTGGTTTTGAGCTACTTTCTCCAGTTCTAAGCTTGGTTAAGTTCCATTACACCTATTTCATCTAATTTCTTCCGTCTTTAACACTAGATTCTTGTTTTAATTTGAATTTGAAAGTGAAAATTGGGAATTTTGGCTCCAAAGACCCAAAAGTGTATTTCACCAATTTAAACCCCAATTTAAGTCCCTTTTTCCTTGAATAATGTTCCTAATCCTATAATTATCCATTTTCCTTGATTTTATCTTCAAAACAACTTCGATTCTTGATTTTAAAATGAATTTGAAAGATTTACCTTGTAAAGTTTAAAAAGTGTTTTTCCTTGTTTGAATCTCATTTTTTACTCATTTTTACTTGATTTTTAAGTTGTAGACTCCTAACAACTTTGATATAGTTTCAGTTTTGCGCTACTTTTTTGAAAAATTAATTTTAGGGATTCATTTTGATCCTAATTCAAAAGTAGGAAATATGGTTAATGTTGTCTTATTTTTGATGCATAGGTTCTATATTTTGATGTTTTAGTTGATTTTGGATCCATTCGTGCAGAGTAGGGCTTCGAGATTAAAGTATAGCAGACTGGTTTTGGCTTTTGAGGTAGGTTATGGCTTAGCTTCTTTCAGACTAGGCTTGGCAGTTATTTGCGTATAAAATGTATGTTAAGTGTATGAGATCTAATCATAAAAAATGGTTATCTTGCTATGTTGTGCCTATGTGGGGGCCTATATGTGACGTAATTGGTGGATTTCGTATATTATGTGTTTTGTGTGACCGTGTGGGGTCCTATGTGATGATTGATAGACTATATACATGAGAATAATTGTGTTTTCCTTTATGAAAAGCTTATTGTGTTAATAATAGTGAAATGTGATGTACTCACACTCTATTGGCATGTGAATACATGGGAATTTACATATGGTTAGAAATAATTAGTGGATAATTGACACATGTAATTGGCATATTAGTTAGTTGGAGAAATTCACATTGCAATTGTTTGTGAACATTGCATCATCATCCTCATGGAATGACATGCATAATTTCACTTGTTTGTTGTATGCTTTATATATATGCTTGTTGTTGTATGTGTACTTGATGTGTGTCTTATGTTATGTATATGCTCTAAAAACCATCGGGAACACTGGAATTACTGGAAATACTGAAATTACTAAAAATACTGGAGATTTTGGAAATATTGGGAACATCAGATTTTATAGACCTTCTCCGAGGGGGGTGTCGAAGAGGAGTCATGGATTTTGGTATCGGATATTGGATCTTATAAACCTTCTCGAAGATTATACTGGAGAAGAGTTATGAATTTTGGTTGTATACGAGTTGATGAACCCCCAATGGATCCTATGTTAAGAAGATTTAGCTCCGTAGGTGTATACTGGGTAGTTATGGGTTGACGAACCCTTCATGGGTCCTACGTTGGATAACTTTAGCTCTTTTAGTGTATCCGGAGGTTGTGCGACAACCTCATGCTTCTCCCTCATTATCATTATCATTATCATTATCATCATGATCATCATCATCATCATCGGCATCATTCTTATTATACTTACTTTATTATGTTTATGATGTGATTGCATATGCTATTTTGACTTATAATCTATCTATCCATCTATCTATTGTTCTATCTTACCTTACTTGTATGTAATATGTTGTTCTCTCTTACTTTGCTTATACGTGGTGTAATGGCATAGTTGTATTCCTTAATGGTGCTTGCTATATTATATGTGAATATTACAAATCTGTTAGTGCAAGCGGTGTGGGCTACCATTGTGGGACATTTTCTAATTGCAGGTGGCGTTCCCTTAGTGTGTAGTTTGTATTTTTTATTATCTACTTTGCTCGGTTGGCCTATGTTATCTACTGAGTACAAGTGGAACGTATTCACACCTACTGCACCCTTTCGGTGCAGGTGTGTGCCCCAACTTGGTTGATTCAGGCATCTATTTGTAGCTTTCAAAGTAGTGTGTGATTTTTAATCTTCCAGATATCTTCTACTACCTTTATCTATAGACTATATGTTTACTTTTATTCCAGAGACAATATTTCTCTTGTATTTTGGACATCTTATGTATTTTATTTGGATTCGAGTTGTATTAGATATGTTTTTACACTATTGACACAATGTTTTGGGAATGTTTGGTATTTTTGCTTATTTCTTTCTGCATCTATGATATTATTATGGCTCGGCTTTGTTTATAAGCCTTACCTTGGGGGTAATTTTGTTTTTCCCCCTTTGTGTATTAGTTTTGGTGATAGGATTACTTGTCAAAGTTTGCCGCGACAAATGCCATCATGACTCTTGTTTTGGGTCATGACAGTTTTGGTTTGATTTCCTTTGGATACTTATTGTTTTATTCAAGTTTAGCTTTTGCATAAGTTTTGATTTATCAATTATTATCCATATTTCTTAGTGTTTCTCTAGGACATGGGTTAGCTTAGGGTCACTTATGATTCTAAGCACTGTGTTATTACTAGGGGTACTCAACGATCGTAACAAACTTTGTATTAGAGAAATAGATAAAAAGTGTCCTAGGGTGTTTAAAAATTGCATCGAATAGAGTCTTATTCATAGGTGCAAAGCGCGCCATACTTATGGGTAAGAGACTATGAGACTATCTAGAAAAAGTTTCCCTTCTTTCATGCTCTGGTCGTGCGGTAGAGTGTGAGCTCTATTAAAACTTTCTTCTAACTCATTCTCTACATGTTTACAAATATGCCTCTAAAGAGGACGAGGTGGAGAATTAACAAGCATCGCCATCTCCGGAAAATCCCCTCAATGAAAAAGTCTTCCATGCCAATTTAGGGCTACCTTTACAGTCTTAGCACAATTTTGCACTGCCCAGAATAACTAACCTATTGTGGCACCAGTCAACCTGGTAGAATGAGATAGCGGTAAGAGTCTGAGATTTCACTCGGATGAATCTCCCAATGTTCTTTGGATCTAAGTCTGAGAAAGATCCACATATGTTTGTGGAATGTATCAAGAAGGTTAAAGATATTATAGTTGTTACTCCAACTGAGAGCGCCAAGTTGGTGGCCTATCAACTACAAGGAGTAACCCACACCTGGTATAAACAGTAGAAAGAGGATAGGGGTACGGACACATAACCAGTGGGATAAGTTTGTGATTGCATTTTTGATAAATTTTTCCTACTTAAATTGAGGGAGGACAAGGTGTTGGAGTTTATAAATCTGAAGTTGGGTTGCATGAGTGTGAAGGAGTCTTCCCTCAAATTTACTTAATTAGCGCGGTATGCTCTGACTATGGTTGCTGATTCTAGGACCGTATGAGCAAGTTTTATGTCTGGTGTTTTTAAGGATGTAGTCAAAGAGTGGAGGATTGACATATTGGTGAAGAAGACAGACATATCCAGACCGGTTGTTCATGCTTTGAAGATAGAGAAAGAGATAGTTAAAGAGAAGGAAAAGAGAATAAGAGGGCCAGAATAGGTAGCTTTAATTTTTCTCATCAAAGGTCAGATAGTGGAAATCACTCTCAATTCTCCAGAAATCTTCAACTCCAGCCCTATTTTATACTAATGCCCCAATACCCAAGTTTAGGCAGAAATATCATGATAGGGAAACTAGCTCTAAGTCTCAGGGTAGTATGAGAAGTTTTCATACCAACCCAGTGTGTAAGAAATGTAGTAGAACTACAAGGGTGAGTGTATGGACAGTAGTGATAGGTGCTTTGGTTGTGGTAAGCTAGACCATATGCTTAGGGAATGTCGATTAGCTTCTTAGAAAGGTAGAGAAGACCATCAACAAAGCCAGCCAAAATTTTCAGCAGTTCTCTGACTCTGTAGGGTACCTCATCTAGTGAAGCTAGTGGACAACGTCAAAATAGGTTGAATGCTCTTCAGACTCGATAGGATCAGGATGGTTCTCCTGATGTAGTCAGGGTATGCTATAGGTTTTCCATATTCATTTTTATGTATTATTAGATCCTAGAGCTACACTTTCTTTCGTAACTCTCTATATAGCAGTAGACTTTGTTGTCAGTCCTAAAATACTCTTAGAACATTTCATGGTCTCTAATCCAGTTACTAACTCGATCAAAGGTAAACGGGTATACGAAAATTTCCCAGAAATTCACCTCAATTGATCTTGTAGAGTTAGACATAGTAGATTTTGATATCATTCTTGGTATGGATTCACTCCACTCTAGCTAGGACTTAATTGATTATAAAAATAGAGTAGTGTAATTTTTGTTTCCAAATGATCCAATCATAGAGTAGAAGGGTAGTACCTCAGCACCTATAGGTCGACTTAGCTCTTAAATTATGGCTGGGAAGTTGATCTTCAAAGGGTGTATCTATCATCTTCTTTGGGTTAAGGATTCAAAATTTGAAACCCTAACTCTGCAATCAATTCTAGTGGTAAATGAATTTCTATAAGTATTTCTGGAAGATCTAATCGGAGTTCGTTCCGAAAAGGAAATTGGCTTCGAAATAGATATCCTTCCAGATACCCAACCTATTTAATTCCACCTATAAAATGGCTTCAATCTTGCTTAAAGAGTTGAAGGAACAATTAAAAAACCTCCTATACAAGGGTCTTATCAGGCCCAATATTTCTCCATAAGGCTCTCCAATTATTTTTGTGTGTAAGAAAGATGGATTGATCAGAATGTGCATCGACTTTCGTCCATTGAACAAGGCCACAATAAAAAATAAGTATTCTATCCCCAGGATTGATGTCTTGTTGATCAACATCAGGGTGCAAGTTGTTTCTCTTAGATAGACCTCAAATCAGGCTATTATCAGCTCAGATTCAGAATATAGTATTTCATAAACAACCTTCAGAACACGGTATGATCACTTTGAACTTTTCGTTATGTATTTTGGACTAACGAATGCTCTTGAAACTTTTATGGACTTGAGGAACAAAGTGTTCAAGCAGCACTTGGAAATGTTTATTATACTCTTCATATTTGACATCCTTATTTATTCTCAAAGTGAGGATGAACATACAAATTATCTGATAATTATCTTGTAGACTCTTAAATATCACCAGCTATTCACCAAATTCAGCAAGTGTGTATTCTGGTTAAAATCAGTAACCTTCTTCGGTCATATTATCTCTGGCAAAGGCATTCAAGTTGATCTTCAAAAGACTTAAAGTAGTGAGAAATTGGACTAGACATATCTCTCCAGTAGATATCAAGAGTTTCTTAGGTTTAGTCGGGTACTACAGATGGTTTATTAAAGTATTCTTCTCTATTGCTTATGCTATGTCTAGGTTGACTTAGAAAAAAATCAAATTTCAGTGGTCTGATTCTTTCAAGAAAAGTTTTTAAGAGTTGAAGACTCGATCCACTACCACTCCGATCTTAACTCTACTCGAGGTCTTAGATGGTTTTATGGTTTATTGTGATGTTTCCAGAGTTGGACTTTGTTGTGTGTTGATACAGTCGGGCTAGTTCATAAAATACGCCTCTAGACAACTTAAGACTCATGAAAAGAATTACCCCAACTCATGATCTAGAGTTAGAAACAATTGTTTTTGCCTAAAGATTTAGATAAGTTACCTCTATTGGGTTCATGTCGATGTGTTCACTGATCAAAAGAGTCCTCAGTTAGAAAGATTACCTCCATCATAGAAGATGGCTATAGTTGCTAAAGAATTATGATAAAAGTGTTTTGTACCATCCGAGTAAGGCCACTGTAGTGGCTGATGCTCTTAGAAGATTATCTATAGGGAATGTTTCTCATGTAGATTATGAGAAGAAAAAAATTAGCTTACGAGGTTCACAGGTTATCTAGAATATGAGTATGGTTGGTCAACTCACCCGTAGGCAGTATGTTGATCCAAAATGGTTTGAAATTCTCTTTGGGAGCTGAGGTTAAGGAAAAGCAAGCTAGTGATCCTATTTTGCTAAGATTGAAAGAATAAGTCTAAAGTTAGAAGGTTGAGGTTTTCTCCTAAAGGGGATATGGTGTTCTTTGCTATAAGGCATACTTTGTGTTTCAGATATAGATGAAATAAGATAGCAGATGCTAGCGGAGGCTTATATTTCTCGGTATTTGATTCACCTAGAAGCCACTAAGATGTACTGTGTTTATTAGAAGTCTATTTATGCAATGGTATAATGAAAAATATCATGGAATTTGTGGCTATATGTCCAAATTATCAGCTTGTTAAGGTTGAGTACCAAAGACTCGGTGGACTACTTTAGGAAATTACTTTTCTTACTTTAAAGTGGGAGGTAGTAAGCATGGACTTTGTTACAAGGTTGCCTCACAATCATCGACACCATGATTCTATTTGGGTTATTATGGATAGGATGACTAAGTGGGCCTATCTTTTTCTAGCTAACACTTCAAATTTAGTTAAGGACTATGCCAAACTCTACCTATAAGAGTTGCTGAGATTGCATGGTGTCCATTTGACTATCATTTTAGATAGAGGTACTCAATTTCCCTCTAACCTTCCAGCTCAGTCAATTTACATGTAGGGACAAATGATCTCAAGGGAGAGATATTGTAACACCCTAAAAAATCCAACCCTAGAATAGAGCCATGCTTTAAGTAAATCTAGGGTAAGTCATTAAGTTTTAACAGTATGAGAGGGGATTTGTCCAAGTACTAAGTACACAAGGACCCCATAGCCCTTAACCAAGCCAAAACCTCTCTTACTGATCAATTCCTAAGAAAGTGATAAACTTTAAATGAGCATAACTTCTAGATTCTGATGCATTTTTGAGTCCCAGACCCACCAATTTAAAATATTTAAATTAACTTTCCAATGCATTCAGTTTTTCCTTAATCCAACATCGGAGTAGGAAGGTATGACCTTTTCAGTAAAACACTACTCTATAGTGAGATACCACGAGACAAAACCATGAATGTAGTTAAACAGTGCGACTGTACAATAGTCTCATTTGATATATATAACCCCAACTTCTAAAATCTAAGAAAGTATACCTTCATTCCACGAGAGGGAACCACGATTGTGCTTTGAAACAACGTTCCCCAGGAACGATCGTTAGTCCCATAGATGCCCTTAATGTAATCAGAAGCCATACAAAAAAAGGTATGATAACAGGTAGATACCTTGATCGTACCAAGGCTCATCTGATAATATTTAGCAAGTTGTCATCTAGATCCCAAGTAAGAGTGCAACTCACGATTGTAGGTAGTTCCCACAACCGTGTAAAGGTCTCGTATGTCCCTTATCATAGTTTCCAATTCCTATATCACTCTTTTCCAACTCTTTTAACATTAATACTACATCGATTTCGGGAATATCAAGGGTCATTAGTTAGTTTTATATGACCCTAATCTCTCATTACTTAGAATTTTTTAGATACTTAGTTTCAGAAGAGAGAAAGAGACGATTCCTTATTCACACCTCAGGGTTATGGATATTGGTAGATTTATTGATATCTCAATATTTTTGTTTCATAAAGTTATAATACTTATTTTATTGTGAATTCATTTTTATTATTTTATAATGATCCCAAACACTAGTTACATTGTGAATTCTATGATTGTTGGACCTGAGTCATTGAATTATGTTAATTCAATTAGTTTATGAATTTTATATGATAGTTGTATTCTTCAGAGATGGTAGATTATGAACATATAATGACCTAGGATTTCATGCATACACTATTAGATGCTATATTTCTATGTTCACATGATTCAAATGCTTTCAGAGAGTACCTTTATTTTAGTTATCAAATTATTTCCATCAGTGAGCATTGCAGTTATCAGTGTCATTCAAATTGAAGTAGTACTTAGCACCGAGCGGATGTAGGGATGAAGGCTCATTCACTAGTTACGATGAGACCTTTAGTAGAATTCCCTAAGTTCCAGAACTATGGTGCCACTATAGGTTCTACAGAGTCACCTTTTGGGACAGGCTTAACATATTTTTCCTTTTTGGAAATTAGTGTAGTGGATCCACATCAGTAAGTATTCTTACCCTTGACAAGGTACTGAACACCCTTCAAGCTGGGGTTACAGGTCAAACCCTAGTTAGCTCATATTAGGGTATGTCATCAATTAGTAACTCCTATATTCCATAGTTTATAGTTCAGATTTCAGATTCTTGCGTAGCCTTGTATTCAGTTATTCCGTTTAGTTTACAACATGTGTTCATTACTTGGTCTTGCACTAGTTATCATATTATATATACCTTGTTCAACTTATATTAGTTATTTTCCTATCTCACACACTCAGTGCATTCAAAGTACTGATTGCATACTTTTTTTTGCTACTTTTTCTTATAATATAGGTTCAGACGCTCAATAGACTAATTGCACCTAGTACGATCTCTTACCATATTTGAAGCAACAGTTTTAGTGAGTCCTCATCATGTGAGGGCTAGAGTCAACTTTTTATTTTATTTTGTCTTTAACGTTCCCAGTTTTTAGATAGTTAATTTGGCTGGGGCCTTTTCCCAATAACTCATATTAGTAGAGGTTTTTCAGACATAAAGTTAGCTGTTCAGTTTTGATCTCAGACTTGTTTAGTGATGGTTTGATTTCCTTTGGATACTTATTATTTTATTCATGTTCAATTTCCACATAGGTGTTGATTTGTCAGTTATAATTAATATTTCTTTGTGTTTTACCAGGCCATGTATATGCTTGGAGTCACTTGTAATTCTAAGCACTGTGTTACAACTAGGGATAGTCTCGAGTCGTAACAGGTACCTTGGGGAAATATTTGAAATAACTTACATAATTCAAAGGTCATATCTCATTTTATAAAGCAACGAAAGCATAAAATAGAGTTGAATTCTGTGACCATTTCAATCAAATAAAGAATATTGTACCCAAGACAGCCAAATATCTCGAACTTGTCAAATTCCATAGATGGAGTAGGGCATTTTATCTAGGAAATATGTACAATATTATAAATTTAGTGTCTTGTTTGATTTTATTGTAATACTATGCCTTACTAAGTTATTTTTTGTATAGGTATAATATTATGATGTCAAACATTTCTGAGTTGTTGAATGCAATATTTGACATTGAAAGAGAATTTCTCATTGTCACTTTATTTGATGAAATAAACGTGAAGTTTGGAAAATTATTTCACGAAAGGCATTAGATCACCATACAAACTTGTTTCTTCAATGGAAAAAGAAATATCAAAGTACATCAATTCAGGGGATAAGTTATTGGCCCATCAAATATCCAATTACAAGTTTAGTATCAATGGTCATGGTGATGCTGACACAGTCAATCTTCAAAGAAGAACTTGTACATGTCAAGTTTTTGACTTGGATAATATACTTTCTCCACATACTATGGCAATGCTTCGAGCCTAATATGGTGCATAATTTGGAAAATAAATTTATCAAAACTCATCTCCATATTATTTGATTAAAATATACATAATTTCATATTGTGAGGAAATTAATCTGGTACCTCCTAAAAATTCACGAATTGTTCCTTTGGACATTTTAGAAAGAGATATACCTTGTCCATATGCTGACCAAGAAAAATGGGAAGAAAGCAAATGGTGAGGAGGCGTGGGGTCGAGGAATGATTTACAGCAAGAAAAAATAAGTTCTCCCAATTAGCCACAAAAGAACTACATGCCCGTATCAAAATGTTGCATAATTATAGTAATAGTAAATAGTCTTATTGTTGGTTTAGTTATGAAATTGATAATTTTAACTCATTTTAGTTGCTGATACATATTATTTATTATATAAAATATATTTTTGGTTTATGCTCCAACAACTTTTGTATGCATGGGAACAACTTCTGTTGCAACATTTGTTATATATGTTGCAAAAAATGACTCATTTATTGAAAATAATCAAACAAATATGCACATTTACTGCAGAAGATGAATGATATTGATGTTGGGTGTATTTATGCATTCTAGCGTCACTATTCTAGTCATTTTAGCCTTGTTTTGAGGATGATTCGTATGCTATATGGGTTGACAATGAGATAAATGTGTATCAAAGTGTTAAAGCATGTGTTTATAATGTTCAAAGTGAATTTCAAATAAGTTTGTACTTAATTAGGTCATTTAGAGTTCAATCCGAAAAACTAGTGTTACTAGCTTGAGCTAGGTGCTTGTCTAGTTGGTTCCGTTGGATTCTAGTGTGTTTAATGTGTGATATTTATTGGAATAACTTGTTGGTAGTAAGAAAATTTCAATTTGAGTGAGTGTTCAACTGGAACAATAAGTGAAAGTTCAATGCGAACTAGCCTAGCTTAGCTCTTGTTTTGATTTGTCGTTATGAGTATTGTGTTGTGTTGTCTCCTAATTCGTGTGGTATGATTATGTAGGATGATTTTGGAGCTGAATATGAAGATATTTTGATGTTAAAAAGGATTGAAATCCATGGGAAAGACACTACACGACAAGGGACTAAGAGGGGAGACTCAACACTTAACTAAAATTCGGAGAGCAACTTCTAGAGGCTCAGGGTGATATTGAGGAGCCATCCCACCTGGAGTAGGGCTATGGGCAGGGCACAGCCTTGCCTGGAGCAGCACTCTAGCTAGGTCTCAGCCTCACCTAGAGCGGGGCTATAGCTAGGGCAGCGACCTACCCATTCTCGGGCTCAATAACTGACAATTTCCAACTCCAACACAGACTTGGCTTACTCCTATACTATAAATACATGTTATATCACGTTTGTACATATATTTGGACATATTTTGGTGATCAAGGGGATTCTACATCTTCATAATTAGGTTTTTGTTATTTTAATTTAGTTAATTCATGTTTTTAGTCGTTAATTACCACCTTGTGACTATGATTATGACTATTCGTTGCTAAACACCTTTTTTTGGGGTTGAAGCCAAGAACATGAGTACTATAGTTTCAAATTGAATTTTTTTAACTTTGCGTATCATTCTTTTCAACTTTGTGAACTCGGGAGAGGAAATAAGAAGATAGAACATGGGAATAAACAAAGTTTGGATTTTTATTCTTTTATAAAATAAAGAATTGTACTTATAACCTAGGACAGGGATGCACTTAGGAGCCGAACTTGATTCAAACATAGTATGATATATAAAAGAACTTAAGGGGACTATTACATCCCCGCTCAGTGATATAGCTGTAAGGTTCAACTTAAGTAAAGGGTTAGAGGTTGGGAAACCACAATCATAAAATTAACCCTACGAATCAACAACCCAGATAAGCAAGTTAATGAATGAAATTCAACAACATGGTATGATTGTTCAAAGTGATTTAACCATAGGTTTTCTTCTGCTGATTATTTCAAGATCTTTAATTTCTGCATTGCTTAGTTTTCAACAATTTTCAAATTCCAAACTCTCTTTTTGGTTACACTTGCATCAAATGAATCTAAATTGTGAACAAAATTGAATCATTGCTAAATCAAGTCTCTATGGGATCGATACTTGGCTTATTGAAGGCCATTTTACTACTTGATAAGACGATGTACACTTGCGTGTGAGCTTGAGCACTATCAAATATGTTTGATTATTTCCAACATACTCTACATATGTTTGATGTGAAATTCTTCCTTAACCATAATCAGTAATAAATAAAGCTATTTAACTATAATTAGTATTTATTTAATAAGTTCAATTACAATCTCAGTGATTTGCATAGTAATTACATGACCAACTAAGTGTATTCGTCCTAAATAAAGTGATTTATTATCTATTTTTTGTGAAATACTTTATTAAATCATGATTGGTAATAAACAAAGTTATTTAACTATAATTAACATTCAATTAATAATTTCAATTCTAATGTTAATGAATTATATAGTAATTAAATGATTAACTAAGTGTATCTGTCCTAAATAAATGAGATCTATGACTAATTTGATGTGAAGTGATTTATTAAACCATGATTAGTAATAAATAAAGTTATTTAACTATAATTAGATTTCAATTAATAATTTTAATTACAATCCCAATTAATTACATAGTAACTACACAATCAACTAAGTGTATTTGTCGTAAATAAAGAGATCTATGACTAATTTAATGTGAAATTTTTACTAACTATGATTAGTAATAAACAAAGTTATTTAAATATAATTGGCTTTCAATTAATAATTTCAATTACAATCTCAATGAATTACATAATAATTACATGATCAACTAAGTGTATAGCCTATTGCAGCAGATTATAACATGCTGCAACATATCTCTAAATTTGTTTGATTATTTCCAACGGATGAGTCATCTATTGCAACATGTTAGTCATTTATTGAAACAGATGTCTATATCTATTTGACTAATTTGTTGTGAATTTCTTCATCAAACCAGAATTAGTAATAAATAAAGTTATTTAACTAAAATTAGCTTCCAATTAATAAGTTCAATTAGAGTATCAATGAATTACATAGTAATTACATGATTAACTAAGTGTATTCATCCTAAATAGAGTGATCTATATACTAAAATGCTTTAATAAACCATGATAAGTAATAAATAAAGTTATTTAACTATAATTAGCATTCAATTAATAAGTTCAATTACAAGCACAATAAATTAATTATACGATCAACTAAGTGTATTCATCTTAAAAAGAGTTATCAATTAACTGATTTGATGTGAAATACTTAATTAAATCATGATTAGTAATAGATAAAGTTATTTAACTATAATTATCATTCAATTAATAAGTTCAGTCACAACCTCCAAGAATTACATTGTATTAACATGATCAACTAAGTGTATTTATCCTCAATAGAGTGATCTATTGACTAATTTATTGTGAAATGCTTCATTAAATCATGATTAGTAATAAACAAAGTTATTTAACTATAATTATCATTAAATTAATAAGTTCAAATATAATATTAATGAATTAACTATATGATAAAATAAGTTGTATTCGTCCCAAATAGAGTGATCAATGGACTAATTTGATGTGAAATGCTCCATTAAACCATGATTAGTAATAAATAAAGTTATTTAACTATAATTATCTTTCAATTAGTAAGTTTAATTACAATCTTAATGAATTACATAGTAATTAACGTCACGACCAATTTACGATACATGATGGCACATACTTTATTCCGCCAGTAGGTAAGCCAAACCGTAGCTCAGAGCTATAAGCAATGGGCTAATTTGGTGCAAAAAGACCTAAAGGCCAGAAATCAATAATCATAGACTTTATAAAAATAATTAGACAATAATGATAGTCCAAAGATAGATAAAACATCAACAACCATCCACAACCTAGTAGTATTAGTATAAGAGATACTACAAAGGGAACATAACTACTGAAATAGTCAAATACAAATATGTCTGGAATAGTTAAAGACTTGATATAGATAATAGAAGGAAAAAGGGGCAACACCAACTCCGAGAGCTCACCTTATATCCAAAATCAACTCTAGACAATCGTCACATCAGGGAAGACCTCTAGTACTTTGATCTGCACTAAAAAGATACCAAAGTGTAGTACAAGCACTGTAACACCCTGAAAATGAGTCCTGAGATATCACACGATGCTCAAGACTATGAGTAGTCGCAAGCTAATCCTTTAAGCCTTCTACTAAAGTAGAAACTCATACTACAAGAATCAAAGCATGCAAAAGAATACAGAACTACTGAATACTGTCTGAACTACACTAGAATTAACTAAACATAATGTATGAAAGTGTTTAAATAGGAAATCGAATAACCAACACTTTAAGTATGAAATGTATCTAACAGTCGGAGAAGCCTCTAACACTACTAACTAGAGAGCTGCTGGGAAAACCCCCCAACTGATTTGAACTGACTGAAATTAACTGAATAAACTACTCTGAAAAGATAAAAATCTGATTAACAGGGTCTCAAACTATGAGGAATCACCAATTGTTGGGATGTAGATAGAGATGCTTATGGTCAATCATGCTACTGGAACTGAGCACCTGAACTTTCATTATTAAATAATGTAGCGCACAGACATATATGTGGATCAGTACTTTTGGAATGTACTGAGCATGTGAGGGTGAATACATAAGTAAAACAGTGATGGAATGTATATCTTTCTCATCAAAAATGCATGCTAAGTATAAATGGCTCACCTTGGCTTGAGTAATTAAAAGCTGAAATCATAAATCATGAATGATAAAATATACTATATGAATACTGTGAGCCACCATACTTAGTTCTAAGTCTGTACTTGAAATTTATTCTCAAATAATGCATGATAAGTGTAGGAAGGACTCACTATTATCATATGAAAAATAAAAACTGAAGCTCTGTAAGTAATGTTTTAAGTAGGACCATATCTGAGTAAATTTGTGAGCCTTTACACTTGGTTTTCTAAAAGTTATTCTGTTATTCTATTTTTAAGACTCAGGTTTAGGGAAGTTCTTCTAACCGACATACATTATGTTAGCTATCACAGTTTCCAATGTCTAGTTCCCGTAAGGGAAAACCTCACATTGGTGAGAGATGTCATACTCTTGCACGGGAGTATAACCTGAGCTAAGTGATCGCAATATGTATCTGTCATCCATTTACATGGGAATGATCTGAATCTATACCTATGTTGGCTCATAGTTCTGAGGTATGTGAACTAGGACACAAACCCAACTCAGTGCTAAATACTATTCCCTTTAATTTATATTCTCATTCTGTAGGAAATCTACTTTAAGACTAACATAAGGGTTTACAGTGAAAACTAGTTATGCATCTGTTTACTTTAAACTATAATGAAAATAACTATGCAGATTCCATATCTTAGCCGAGGATCAAAAGATCAAATCTTGTCCAAAATCTGAATGTAAACTAGTCTTAGGGTACTTAAAAGCAAAATCTTCTTAAAATATTAATACTTAATCTAGGGCTTAAAAATTCAAGCTTTAAACTCATATCAAATCATCACAAAGTGCATGCTCAATAATGATAATCTTAAAATTCTTTAACAATTTTAGTCAAGACAATGAAATTCAATTCTCAATCCGTAAAATCATGACACACGCATAAAGATGTGAAATGAAACATGTAAATCAACATCTAGTTCACTTGTAACATCAACATCTTTGAACAATGATAATTGGGTATCTAAATTGAAATTCATATAATTTCATGTAAAATACAACACTAAAACTAGTTTTGGGCACAAGTATGAAAGGAGTATCCTTGTTCATAACCCAACATACCTTATTCGATTATTTAAATTCAAAAGTTTGAACTTTAAATTCCTACAGCTGTTCTTGAAGCTTCTTCTTGAATTTCTTGAACACAAAAACTTGAATTCTTGGTTATCTTGAAAAAGAATGGTGAAACTTTGGATTTCATGGACTCAAGGTTGAAGCTTTAGGATTTTCTTGGAGAGAAATTTGGTGAATAAAGAGTGTAATATGCTTAGAATAAGGTTAAATCATCTGTTTTCATGAATTAGGGCGAGAGTAACTGACTTAAATGCCCTTTGGAATTTAAAACCGCAACTGGAGTTCAATTTTGCACCTCAGCACGATGCGATGCTATCGCATTGCGTTATGAGTGTAAATTTGCACTTTACTATAATGTAGTGCTATCACGTTGCATCACCAGAAATAGATGAGTGCAAAATTATACTTCACTGCGATGCGGTGCTATCGCGTTGCATCACTGAAAATGAATGAGTACGAATTTGCACTTTACCATGATGCATTACCTGTTCCACCATAAATTTTGGCGCGACACTGGCCAATTACGGTGAGCTACTGGAAAGGACGATTGTGATTTTGGGGCACACTACAACACGATATAATTGCGGTAAGCTACTGCCTCACATGAAAAAAATGCCATAACTTCTCATTTGGGTATTGGATTAAGGCTAAATTGGTATCGTTTGAAAGCTGAGTCAATTATCTAAAATTTGGTGGGTTTTGAGCTGAAAAATTCTACATAGATCAAGAGTTATACACTTTCAAAGTTGACCCATGTAGAATCGAACACTAAACTTTAGACGAATCTAATATTCTTGGCTCATATTGGCTCTAAGTGATTTCTATGAAAATTCTTGACCTACTAAACACTTCACACACTAGGAGCTAAACTGAACTAGGAAAAGTATGGGGTATTATAATATCTCCCCCTTGGGAACATTTATCCTTGAATAAAACTATTTAAGCTGAGGATACTGAGGAATTTAGACTTTATACTGGCATGCATAATTGTAAATAGAACTACATGACTGAATCTAAAACATAGTGAGCGACTGAACTAATATGCAAATGCATGAAGTGACATGAAGATAATCACATGGCTAATTAAGACTGGAAAAGAAATAAGCTAATGAAGACTTTTACCTAAGAATGAATTTAAGTTTGCGGAGAAGAGGTGAGGATACTTGTTTCGCATGTCTACTTTTGCTTCCCAAGTTGCACCCTCACCAGTCTGATTCTACCAAAGAACTTTGACCAAAGGAACTTCTGTGTTCCTTAGTCTACGAATATGGTGAACGAGAAACTTACTAGAAGTTCTTCGTATGAAAGGCTATTCTGAATACTTGTGCATTCTAGAAGGACTACAACAGTTGAATCATCCATACACTTCTTCAATAAGGATACATAGAACATTGGGTGAACTGATGATAAGTCTTTAGGTAGCTCAAGCTTATACGCTACCTCTCCCACATGACTCAATATCCTGTAAGGACTACATACTAGGGTCTAAGCTTCCTCTTTTTGCCATTCTCTTCACCCCCTTCATGGGTGAAACCTTAAAATAAGCTAAGTCATCGACTTCAAACTTAAGATCTCTCCTCCTTATATCTACATAAGATTTATGATGACTCTGAGCTGCCTTCAATCTCTCTCGAATCAACTGGACTTTCTCCATGGCTTCAAACACCATATCTAGCCTAATAAAAGTGTCCTCATCCACTTTGAACCAACCAACTGGTGAACTACATCTCCTTCCATAAAGAGCCTCAAATGGGGGCAACTGAATACTAGAATGATAACTATTATTGTAGGCAAACTCGATCAATAGAAAGTAGTCATCCTAACTTCCATTGAAGTCAAGAACACATGCCTTCAACATATCCTCTTGGGTCTGAATGGTCCTTTTTGCCTGACCATCTATTTGACGGTGCAAAGTTGAACTGATATTAATTTGGGTACCAAGAACCTTCTGAAAGGCTTTCCAAAATTGAGAGGCAAATTGAGTACCCCAATCTCAAATGATGGACAAGGGAACTTCATGCAATCTAAGAAACTCTCTAATATACAACTTAGCATAATCTTCAGCTGTTTAGGATATGTGAACTGGCAAGAAGTGGGCTGATTTGATCAACCTGTCTACAATAACCCAAATCAAATTATGCTGACAACACGAATAAGGTAATCATGTCACAAAGTCCATGTTCACCTCTTCTCACTTCCAAGTGGGGATACCAAATTCCTGTAATATGCCACCAGTTCTTTGATGCTCTACCTTAACCTGTTGGCAAGTAGCACACTGATGTGTGAGCAGATGCTAACACATTTGATGCTTTTAACTGAGAATAATTGCAAAGTCTTAAGCAACTTTTATCATTTTTGATTGTTTTCTCTTTGATATTTTGTAACAGTCAAGATGCAAGATAACCAGAAAAAACGGAGGTAAAAGAGTTGATTTCTGAGTAAGTAGAGATAAAAGTATGGCCGATGACTTATTTGATAAGTCGTCAGCCTTGTGATAAGTTATCAGAAGTACCGTCAGCCTTAGACAGAGAATGGACTTCAGCTGAAGATATGGCGATATCCGTGATAAGTTATCAAAGGTCTGATAAGCCATCACACCTCAGCGTCAACCTAAGGCAGAGATTGTCAAAAGTGAAGAAGAGCTGATGACATTCCTGATAAGTCATTAGACTCCTGATAAGCCATCACCCACAACGTCATCTATCCGAGAAAAAAGCTATGATCTGTGATTTTGTTTCCATAATTAAGCTGAAGTATTTAAGGACAAGTTCTAGGGTTTTTATTCATCATCTTGATAAAGTAGAAACGACTGGAACTTATTCCAGAGGATTTCACTTCTCTTTGGGGGCTCTTAACTGAGATTTCAATTTTCAACTCCTTGATTTGGTTGTGGGAATTTTCTCTTGAACTTAGAAGAGAATCAACTTCAAACTTCATCTTTTGTAAGTTTAATTACTTTGAATGATGATTATAATTTTTGCTATCTCTTTCTTTCTTTATCATGTGGAACTAAAACCCACAACTAGGGTTGTGGGATCTATGATTATTCCTCCATGGATTTAATAGTTGGCTAGGGTTTGAGTGATTGCGGGGACATCTTGATAATTCCTTTGATATGATTGTTATTTATTAGTTGCAAACAATAGATCCCATCTTATGTTTATTTGCTCGAACTGAGAAATAAACTAAAGGTAGCGAATTATCAACGAGGATTTGGGAAGGTTAAGTTCTCATATAATGATTAATGCTGTAAAAAGATTGATTAACTTGAGATAAAATCAGTATGAATAGAATGATTTCATATGTTCGAGAGAATTAGGGAGTTCAACATCAAAGTAGGTTGAGAAACACATAGATGGACTTTTGAATATTATAATTTGGTGTTTCCCACAAGTCATGAGAACCCAATACTACAGTTATTATCTAATGGGAATTAATAATCATAGTGATCACAACCCTAGTTCCTCTCTATCACTGATTTGAACAATTGAAATTTTATTTTGAGCTCTGAAGCAAATTAAAACTTTAACATTTGTTTGGTCATCAAAAACCCCCATTTTACCTTTTCGTATCATTTGTTTGAATTCAACTTATAGCTATAGTTTCAAATTAGTTTAATCGTCACTCACATTATTCCTCGTGGATTCGACCCCGACGACCGCCTTGCACTAAATTAATGTGTAAGTTGAGCATTATCACACACCTGACCACAAATTCTGTGATATCTTCCTTCATACCACTCCACCAATAGACTTCCCACAAATTGTGGTACATCTTGGTGGCTCCTGGGTGAATGGAGTAACGTGCACCATGCGCTTCTGCCATAATCCGTTGCCTCAAAATGTCAACGCACGATACACACAATCTACTATGGTATCTCAACACACCATCTCCCTATTGGGAGAAAACCTCTACCTTTTGGTCTTTAACTGACCCCTTTAGCTTGACCAAACTAGAGTTCTTTTCTTTCTTCTCTTTCACTTTGGAAACTAGAGAAGATTCTGAACTACTTTGAACCCACATATTACCCTCAGCTGAGTCAACTAACCTCACACCCAATGTAGCTAACTGGTGAACTTCTCAAACTATTCTCTGTTATCACTCTCCACATGCGCAACATTGCCCATAGAAAGTTTACTAAGGGTGTCACGACCCAAAAACGAGGGTCATGATGGCACTTGTCGCGACGTACCTTGATAAGTAAGCCTATCATCCAAACTAATACGAAACTAGGAAAAGACAGAAATATCCCATGGTAGGGCTTCTAGAATGAAGACAAACCATATAAGTAATCATAACAATATAGAAAAAACTTATCCAAAATACCAATCATGTCCCAAACCCGATGTCAATAGTGTAAGAACTACTAATACAATTCAAGAGTCAAATACATCAGAAAAATAACCGCAAATGTATAATATCTATCTTCGAATACTAATAAAGACATAACTACTATAGAAAGATAGAGGTGAACTTCGAATGCATGAAGGTCCAACCGCTACCTTAGAAGCTCCAACAATCGCCCGAGTCAAGTAAGCTGAGGCATACTTGAGGTAGGACCTACATAAAAAGGGCACAGTAGGCATGAGTACGGTCCACTTGTACTCAGAAGGTATCATAGGCCGACCAAGCAAAGTAGTAAATAAAGTATACCAATATACATTAAGGGCATGTCACCTGCAATTAGAAAATATCCCACAACGGTATCCTACACTGCTTGCACTAATAGTTCTAATATACCTCACATATATTGCAACATCATACCAACATAGAACAAAAGTACGTATTATATCACATACAAAAAAGAACAAGGGGAACATGCATATACAAGATCATAAAATACAAGTAAAAGAAGATACGATAAATACATAGATGACAAGTCAATATGCCAATACAACACAACATAACACAATAAAGTAAGTGCAATGTATATGATAATGATGACGATAATGATGCACGAGGTCGTCGCACAACCTCTGGGATCATCACACAATCCCCGTATACATCTGCGGAGGCAAGCCTCCCAACGCAGGATCCATAGGGGGTACATCAACCCAAATACAATCCACATATCTCATATCTTATTTTCCATACATCCCTTGGAACGGGTTTTATAAGGTGTTACAATCTCTTTTAAAAAGATGTTGCCTGTGTTTATCAAATGTTGCCAGGTGTGGTACCAATGTTTCATGAATGAGTATGATATGAAGATGTAATGTTCAAAACCAATCACAATGAGTATTTCCACAAAAAACCACATGATATATTTCCACAACCAACCACAATGATATATTTCCACAACCACATGCGTCAATACCACTCATTATTTTCATATCATCCATAAATTTTCACATGCCTCATTTGTCAATAAAGTATGAACATAATCACAATACACCAATGGTACCACATTAGACTTTTAACAACACAATATAATTATTCCTATGTATTCAAGGCTATTAATATCACATAGGACCCCACACCGTCACACATATCGCATAATATCTCAATTTTGACAATTACATCTCATATAATCTCCCACACGGCGCAACACATAGATAGTCATTTTTTATGATTAGTTCCCACCCTTAACATGTATTTTGTATCATCATTCACTACCCAGCCCATTCTGAAGGAGTTAAGCCATAACCTACCTCGAAAGCCAAAACCGATCTGCTACACTTGAACCAGCGATCTTACTTTTCACGAATGATCCCAAACTCCACTAAAACATCAAATTGAAATCTATGCATCAAAGCAAAACCAACGACACCCATATTGAATACTTTTAGTTCGGGGTCAAAACGGATCCCTAAAATGAGTTTTCGAAAAAAAGGCAAAATCAAAACTTTACTTCAAAATTATGTTACCCATATTTTTAAGAACCTACAGTTGAAAACCCAAGTTAAATCGAGTCAAAAATAGGGTTCAAATCGAAGAAAAACCATTTTTGAGCTTTACCGGATAAAATTTTTGAAATCCGGGTTAAAATCAAGAATTAGAGTTGTCTTGAAGGTTAAATTGATGAAAAAATAGTAATTATAAGATAAAAATATTGTGAAAAGGAGAAAAATTTGGGTTTAAAATCATGTTTTAAGTTGTTTTGAGAAATTAATCAAAATATTACTAAGAAAAGGGTGAATTTTTCCTTTAATCCGTAATAAAACCAGGAAAAATGTGTTAATCTAGCTTTCCAAGCTCTCTTAAACTTTGCTTTTAAGCTCCCAAACTATTTATGATTTGACTCTCAAGAGACAAGATGAAAAATGAGGAAAATGGACTCAAAAACTATTTAATAGTGCAGAAAATCTGCACTTAGAGGGAAAAAGCGGTAGTTTTTGTATTTTAAGTTCAATTCGGACTTCGATTGGGTGCCCGAGATTCGTTCGGAGTTCAATTTATGCAAACAAAATATGCAACTATACTAAATTTGACGTTAAGGATGCGATGGCGATATCAAATTTTCAAAAAATATCATTTTCACAAAATTGACCCCCGAAATCTGAAATCACAATTTTTCAAACCGAGGGTTGAAATGAGATTTAAAAGCTGTAAAATCATGCCAAACATGCTAACACATAAAATTGACATTCCAGATCTGCTGGGAAAGTCGAATTTTCCATCCAATTTTATTTTGACCAAATGTGGGTCCCAAATGCATATTTTCAATTTTTTAACTTTCCGACCAATAGGTCGAAATGAGCTCGGGTGCACGGGACCTGAACCAAAGGTCTACCTAGCCTAAATTGACATTGTGGAGCTGCTGGCGTAGTCCATTTGGTCATCCATCGCACGGATCAAAATATATCCACATAAGTCCAAAATAAGACTCTAAAAGCCATCAAAAACCACAACACTGTATAAATAATACCAAAATGCATCAAAAATCCTGCCAATCACTCCTACACCCTAGAAATATCATAATGCAACTATGAGGAGGGGTAAAATATTAAAATCACACAAAATCACAAATTTCATCAAATTTTTATGTCATTACATCATCCACCACGAAAAATCTAGTTCATCCTCAAACTACGACAAAAGAAATACTTGAATCAACAAAGAGCTAGGGTTAAGAACTACGAATGTCAGACTCGACCTCCCAAGTAGCTTCATCTATAGGTTGAAGTCGTCACTGGACCTTAACCACATGGATTACTCTAGAGCAAAACTGCCTAAAATCCCTAGCCAAAATGGAAACCGACTCCTCAACAAAGGACAACCGCTTATCTAATTGAGCCGATTCCCAATGAATGACATGAGACTTATCAAGAATATAGCGATGAAGAAGAAACATGAAAAATTGGATGAATAGCTGATAGATTAGGGGGTAAAGCCAATTCATAAGCCACATCACCAACAACCTCAAGATTCTCAAATGGACCAATATACCTGGGGCTAAGCTTGCCCCTCTTCCCAAACCTCATCACACCCTTTATGCGTGAAAATCGAAGGAAAACACAATCACCAATACAAAATATCAAGGCATGAAGTCTACGATCAGCATAAAACTTCTGCCAACTCTGAGCCGATCTAAGTCTATCCTGAAAGACCCAGACTCTATCTAACGACTCATGAAGCAAGTCCATACCTCGAGGTCTCACCTTTGAAACATCGAACCAACCTACTGGGGAGCGACAACACCTACCATACAATGCCTCAAAAGGAGCCATATCAAAACTAGAAAGGTAGCTATTATTATATGTAAACTCTGCTAAAGCCAAATGCTGCTCCCACTGGCCACAAAAATTCATCGTGCATTTGTGAGCATCCTCCAAAACATGATAGTTCGCTCTAACTGGCCTTTATTCTGGGGTGAAATGCTATGCTAAGATCAACCCGAGTACCCAACTCATCTAGAAAAGTCTTCCAAAAGTGAGATGTGAACACAAAATCCCGATCTAAAATAATGGACACCAACGCACTATACAAATGCATAATCTCATGAATAAAGATATGGGCTAACCTCTCAGCACTGAATGAGACCTGAATTGGAATAAAATAAGTTGACTTGGTCAATCAATCCAAAATGACCCAAACACTGTCAGAACCATGAGATATATGACGAAAACCAGTCACAAAGTCCGTAGTGATTCGTTCCCACTTTCTCTCGGGAATGGGTAACCTTTGAAGCAACCCACCAGGTCTTATATGCTCGAATTTCACCTGCTGGCAATAAAGGCAATGAGCTATAAAATTTGCTACATCTTGCCTCATACCACCCCACTAGTAGTGCTATCTCAAATAACGATACATCTTAGTCACACCTGGATGGATAGAATATCTTGAACAATGGGCCTCCTCCAAGATCAACCTAATCCAATCACCACTCTCGGCATACAAACTCAACTCCCGATCCTAAAAACGTTATCTTAATCAAGTGAGGCTTCCTTATCCTCCCCACTCAACACTTTATCTTGAATCAACCTCAATCCAACATCATCAAACCAATGAGCTCGAATTAGTTCCATCAAAGAAGATCTATCCTTCATAAATGCCAAAGCATGCCAGGTGTCAAAATATCAAGCCTAACCATTTGATTAGCTAAAAACCGAACCTCTAAGTCCAAAAGCCTCCCCTAGGTCAAAAGATGCGCCAAGCTACCTATGCTAGTCGACTTTCAGCTAAAGACATCCACAACTATATTAGCCTTTCCTGGATGGTAGAGAATAGTCAAGTCATAATCCTTAAGTAACTCAAGCCAACGTTGCTGCCTCATATTAAGATCTCGCTGGGTGAAGAAGTACTGAAGGCTATGATAATTTGAGAAGATCTCACAACGGACTCCATACAAGTAGTGCGCACTACTCTAAATCGTGGGTAGGATAATTTCTCTCATGTGGCTTCAACTGATGAGACACATATGCAATCACCTTGTCCTGTATATCAAGACAACACCTAATCTAATACTGAAAGAATCACAAAACATGGCAAAAACCACGCCCTCCTTGGACAAAGCTAATATAGGAGTTAAAGTCAACAAGTATGTGAGTTTTTGGAAGCTCTCGTCATAAGCATCAGACCACTCGATGGAAATCTTTTTCTGAGTCAACTTAGTCGAAAGAGCTGCAATGGATAAAAAAACCTTTGACAAAACACCGATAATAACTTGCTAAGACAACAAATCTCCAAATTTTGGTGGTGAAGTAGGTCGAGCCCAATCACAAACCGCTGCAACCTTGGCTGGATCAACCATAATAACTTTCTTAGTCACCGCATAGCCCAAGAAAGAAACAGACTCCAACCAAAACTCAAACTTAGAAAACTTGGCATACAACTTCTCATACCTTAATCTCTAAAGCACAATATACAAATACTCCTCAGGGTTAACCTCACTCATAGAATAAACCAAGATATCATCTATAAATACAATAACAAAGGAGTCAAGATACGGTTGAAACACTTTGTTTATCAACTCCATGAACAAAGTAGGGGCATTGGTCAACTTGAAAGACATGACCAAGAACTCATAATGACCGTATCGAGTCTAAAAACCTATCTTCAAAATATCCGAAGCTCTAATCCTCAACTGGTGATAATCAAACTGCAAATTAATCTTCAAAAATACCGCAACACCCTGGAGCTAATTAAATAAATCATCGATGCGAGGAAGAGGATACTTATTCTTAACCGTTACCTTATTCAACTACGATAATCAATACACATCTGCATAGACCTATCTTTTTTCTTCATAACACGATAAGTGCACCCCAAAGTGAAATACTAGGTCAGAAAAATCCCTTATCCAGCAACCTCTGCAACTGATAGGCTTGGTGCCCGACTCAATATCAATAATAAAATTAATATCTCAATCCGAAGGCATACTAGGCGAGTTCGTAGGGAACACCTCTATAAACTCACGGACAATATAGACAAAATTCAAGAAAGGAGGTGAAACAACACTTGTGTCATGAATAGGGGCCAAGTAAGATAAACATCCCCTCTCAACCAATTTACGAGCCTGAACATAAGATATGACCCTCTTAGGACTCGAATAAAGTATACCCTTCCAACCTATCCTTGGCACATCCGACGAAGCTAAAGTCACAGTCTTGGCATAACAATAGAGGATGGCATGAGAATGAGCCAGCCAATCCATACCTAAAATAATATCAAAATCAACCATTTCTAATACAAACAAGTCTACCAAAATTTCATGACTGACAAAAGTCAAAACACAAGATCGGTACTCCCGATCCACCACTAAAGAATCACCTACCAGTGTAGATACACGAATAGGCATAACAAAAGACTCACTAACAGAATTAAACCCTAAAGCAAAATACATAGACATATAAGAGATAGTCCATTTGGGATTAAATAATACAGATGCAAGTCTTAAATAAATAAGGAAGGTACCTATAATCACAACATCAGAAGCCTCTATTTTAGGCCTGGCTGGTATAGCATAACCCTATCCACAACTACTAATTGGCTGAGTAGCCCCATGACCACCAATACAAGCTCTACCATCTCTTCCTTTTGCACCTTTAGTAAATACCCTACCTCTCACACTGAAATCAGAATAGCTCTAATCACATGGCGGAATAGTCCTTGGCCACATAGCCAATCTCATCACACACATAGCAACCTCTATGAACAGTCTCTATAAGAGAAAGTATAACTGAGCCCAAACGGCCACCCTGAACTGCTGAACTAGAAGATCCACCAGCTAAACTCTATAAAATCACCTACACTGGCCTACCATGGTATACACGAGAACCTCTAAAATCTCTGCCTCGAGAGGTCTGACTCCTGAACTCACCAAAAACATCGAGCCTTCTTGGCCCTTTCTTGAGATGCACTAATAATATCCTTTATCATCTTAGCATGATTCACTATACCTTGGAAACAAAACCCAAACACAACTATCTAAGATGTAGCCAACTAAATAAAAATATCCTAACCCTTCACGAACTTTCAAATCTTCTCAGACTTAATAGAAATGCTATTATAGAAATATTTGGAAAGGGCATAGAAGCATGCCTTATACTTAAAAACTATCATAGAGCCCTGTTCCAAATAATCAAACTCATCCCACATATGATCTCTCAAACAGAAAGGCATAAATCTCTCTAGAAAAGCCTCGATGAACCGATTCTAAGTTATCTTAGGAGAATCATGGGGCTACAACTGACAAAAAACCTTCACCAATCTCTCTTCGTATCTCTCAACTGATAGGATATAGTATAAGTAACACCATTCACACAAAAAAAGTGAAACACAACTCAAAATACAAGGTATGAAAGAACTTCGCACGATAAAGAATAAAATGAGAGGAGTTTCCTAAAGACATCTTATAGCCTCTCAAAGATAGATACAGACGTCTACATATTAATCCACAAGACTTTATTAGACATCTCGTTCTTACACCATTGTAACTAATGAAACCTGGCTGCTTTGATACTAATTTGTCACGACCTAAAAATGAGAGTCATGATGACACTTGTTGTGGTGTACCTCGACAAGTAAGCCTATCACCCAAACTGATACAAAAAGAGGAAAAGACAGAAATATCCCATGGTAAGGCTTCTAAAATAAATCCAAACCATATAAGTAATCATAATAATATAGAAAGAACTTATCCAAAATACCAATCATGTACAAAACCAGGTGTCAATAGTGTAAGAACTACTAATATAATCTAAGAGTCAAATGCATCAAAAAAATAACCAAAAATGAATAATATCTGTCTCCAAATACTAATAAAGACATAGCTATTGTAAAAAGATAGAGATGAACTTCAAACGCATGAATATCCAACCACTACCTTGGAAGCTCCAACAATCGCATGAGTTAAGCAAGTTGAGGCGCACTCAAGCTAGGACCTGCATCAAAAGAGCATAGTAGGCATGATTATGGTCCACTTGTACTCATTAGGTATCATAGGCTGACCAAGCAAAGTAGTAAATAAAGCATACACAATATACACTAAGGGAACGCCACCTGCAATCAGAAAATATCCCACAATGGTAGCCCACAACGCTTGCACTAACAGTTCTAATATATCTCACACATATATTGCAATATCACACCAAGATAGAACAAAAGTATACATTATATCACATAATAAAAAGAACAAGGGGAACATGCATACATAAGATCATCAAATACAAGTAAAAGAAGATACGATAAATACATACATGACAAGTGAATATGCCAATACAACACAGCATAACACAATAAGAAAAGTACAATGTATATGATAATGATGATGATGATGATGATGCACGAGGTCATCACACAACCTTTTGGATTATCGCACAATCTCCGTATACACCTACGGAGGCAAGCCTCCTAATGCAGGATCCATGGGGGGTTCGTCAACCAATATAAAATCCACATATCTTATATCTCCTTTCTGGCACATCCCTTGAAAAGGATTTTATAAGGTGTTACAATATCTTTTAAAAAGGTGTTGTCAGTGTTTCTCAGATGTTGCCACAGTGGTACCAATGTTTCATGAATGAGTATGATAAGAAGATAAAATGTTCACAACAAATCACAATGAGTATTTCCATAAACAACTACATGATATATTTCCATAAACAACCACAATGATACATTTCCATAACCACATGCGTCAATATCCACTGATTATTTTCGTATCATCCATGAATTTTCGCATGCCTCATTTGCCAATAAAGTATGAATATAATCACAATATACCAATGGTACCACAGTAGTATTTTAACAACACAATATAATTATTCTGATGTATTTAAGGCTATCAATATCACATAGGACCCTACACGGTTACACATATCACATAATATCTCAATTTTGATAATTATACCACATATAAGTCCCCACAAGAGCACAACATATAGATAGAAATTTTTCATGATTAGTTCCTATCCTTAACATATATTTTGTATCATCATTCACTACCCATCTCAGTCTAAAAAAGTTAAGCCATAACCTACCTAGAAAGCCGAAATCGGTCCCTACACTTGAACCCACACTCTTACTTTTCACGAATGATCCCGCACTCCTCTAAAAACATCAAATATAAAATTGACTCATCAAAATAAAACCAACGACACTCATATTGACTACTTTTAGTTCGGGGTCAAAACGGACCCCTAAAATGGATTTTCGAAAAAAAAAGGCAAAATCATAAAGTTACTTCAAAATATATTACCCATATTTTTTAGGAACCTATAGTTCAAAATCCAAGTTAAATCAAGTCAAAAATGGGGTTCAATTCGAAGAAAAACTATTTTTGAGCTTTACCGGGTAAAATCTTTGAAATCTTAGTTAAAATCAAGAATCAAAGTTGTTTTGAAGGTTAAATTGATGAAAAACTAGTAATTATAAGATAAAAACATTATTCAAGTGAAAAGGAGAGAAATTTGGGTTTAAAATCATGTTCTACGATTTTTGAGATTTTGAGAAATTAATCAAGAAATTATTAAGAAAAGGGTGAATTATTCCTTTAATCCGTAATAAAACCAAGAAAAATGTGTTAATCTAGCTTATTAAGCTCTCACAAACTTTTGTTTTAAGCTCCCAAACTATTTAGGGTTTAACTCTCAAGAGGCAAGATGAAAAATGAGTAAAATGGACTAAAAAACTATTTAAATAGTTCAGAAAATCTGCACTAAAAGGAAAAAAGCAGAAGTTTTTGTATTTTAAGTCTAATTCGGACTTTGATTGGGTGCCCGGGATTCGTTCGGAGTCCAATTTATGAAAACAAACTATGCAACTGTACTAAATTCGATGTTACGGACACGATGGCGATATAAGATGTTTTTAAAAAATTTCATTTTCCCAAAATTGACCCCCAAAATCCAAAATTATAATTTTCCAAACCGAGGGTCGAAATGAGATTTTAAAGCCATAAAATTATGCCAAACACGCTAACACCCTAAAATCAATATTTTGGATCTTCTGGAAAAGTCTAATTTTCATCTGAGATTATTTTGACCAAATGTGGGTCCCACTATATATTTCTAATTTTTAACTTTCTGACCAATATGTCAAAATGAGCTCGGGTGCACCGGGACCCGAACCAAAAGTTTACCTAGCCTAAAATTTATATTCCGAAGCTGGTGCTGTAGTCCATTGGTCCATCCATCACATAGATCAAAAGATATCCACATAAGTCCAAAATAAGACTCTAAAATCCATAAAAAATCTCAATATTGTATAAATGATACCAAAATGCATCAAAAATCATGCCAATATCTCCCACACCCCAGAAATATCATAATGCAACTATGGGGAGGGGTAAAAAAGTTAAATAACATAAATCATAAATTTCACATATTTCATCAAATTTTTAGGTCGTTACAAAGGGTGTCTCTACTACATTGGCCTTGCCGGATGATATAACACACTCGTGTCATAATCCTTCAACAATTCTAACCACCTTCTCTAATAAAGATTTAAATCCCTCTGAGTAAACACATATTGCTAGCTTTTGTGGTCTGTGAATACATCAACATGCACTCCATAAAGATAGTGCCTTAAGATTTTCAATGTAAATACAACGACAGCTAGCTCAAGATCATGGGTAGGGCAGTTCTTTTTGTGAGGCTTAAGCTGTCTAGAGGAATAGGCAATAACCTTACCTCTATGCATCAAAACACAACCCATACCAGCTCTAGAAACATCACAATAGACAATGAATCCATTTGTACCATCAGGTAGCGCTAAAACCGGGGCTGAAGTGAGTTGAGCCTTCAACTCCTGAAAACTCTTCTCACAGGAATCTAAATACTAAAACTTAACTTTCTTTTGGGTCAATCTAGACATGGGGGAAACAATAGATGAAAACCCTTCAACAAAACATTTGTAATAGCCAGCTAAACCTAAGAAACTCCTGATATCTAATGGAGAGATGGGACTAGGACATTTTCTCACTGCTTCAGTCTTTTGGGGATCAACTCTAATGCAATCACTAGAAATAATATGGCCGAGGAAAGGTACTGATCTTAGCAAAATTCATACTTTCTAAATTTGGCGAACAACTGGTAATCTCTAAGAGTTTGCAACATAATTCTAAGATGGTCTGCATGGTCATCCTCACCATGAGAATAGACAAGAATATCATCGATAAAGACTATGACAAACATGTCCAAATACTGTTTGAACACTCTGTTCATCAAGTCTACGAAGGCTACTGGGGTATTTGTCAGCCTGAAGGACATGACTAGAAACTCAAAATGACCATAAAGGGTTCTGAATGCTATCTTTGGAATATCACATTCCCTTACTCTAAGATGATGATAGATGGATCTAAGGTCTATCTTGGATAAGTAACTCGCACCTTGGAGTTGGTCGAACAAGTCATCAATCCTAGGAAGAAGATATTTGTTTTTGATTGTGACTTTATTTAATTGATGGTCGTAGATACATATTCAGAGAGAACTATCTTTCTTATGCATGAATAGAATGGGAGAGCACCGTAGAGAGAAACTAGGCCTTATGAAACCTTTATCTAAGAGGTCTTTAAGCTTCTCTTTTAACTCCTTAAGCTCGGTTGGAGCCATACGATATAGATGAATGAAGATTGGCTGAGTATCAGGAAAAAGGTTAATACCAAATTCTATTTGCAGATCAAGAGGTACCCCTGGCAAATATTTAGGAAAATCTTCAGGAAATTTATTAACTACGCGAACTGACTGAACAGTTGGAGCCTCAGACTTAGTGTCTTTGATTTGAACTAGATGATAGATGCACCCTTTTGATATCAACTTTCTGGCTGTAAGATAGGATATGAAATAACTCTTGGGAGACACTAAATTACCTTCCTACTCAAAGGATGGCTCGTTAGGAAACTAAAACTTCACTACTCAAGTGGGACAATCTATGCATAACAGGAATATAGCCAATCCATGCCCAAGATAATGTCAAAATCTACCATGCCTAACTCTATTAGATTTGCTAATATAATCTTATGAAGGACAGTGATAGGACACTTTCTATAGCAACAAATAAATCACCCACTAGGGTGTAAACTAAGAAGGGATTAGGGAGTTTTTTAGGACCTTCCCCAAAATTCACTGTAACTAACGGCAACCTGGGGTCCTACAGTACATAAACATTAGGATGAAAGACATAAATCATACCAGAAATAACATCTGGCTAACTCTCCTGCTCCTGACGGGATGGTAAAACATAGAATCGATTCTGTTACACACCGCCACCAGTACTATATGATGAACCCTGAGGAGGGACTGTGTGACCTAGAGGAGCTGGTCTGCTAGTACCTGAGTCTTGGGACGAACATCCATGCTTCCCTTCTTAGCATGCGGATACTCTTGGATTCTATGACCCAACTTACCACATCCGTAACGACCTTTTTGTCCCAACAAGCACTCACCAAGATGGTTCTTACCACACTTAGCACATGAAGGATAATTGGGTTTTCCACTCACATTACTCTGAGACATGGTCATAGAAATTCTACCCTACGACTCCTGCCTGGTTCTAGGTGTGGGAGCATTAGCTAAAGATGGGGCTGACATAGATGAGCGACCCTAAAACAGTGAGCAATTTCCCCATCCAGACTTTTTCTAGCCATGTTCAAACAACCCAATTTTAGCCTTCTTATTTCCCCCTCTTTCCCCTTCAACTTTTCTACCTTAATTTGTTGAGCATGAATCATCAACTTAGAAAGATCTATATCCCTAATAAACATGAGAGTCCTACACATTTTGACCACCAAACTAGACACTCTAGTAATAAACTTACTCATACCTGACCTAGGGTCAACCATCATGTCAAGGGCATACATAGATAACTGATTGAACTTAAGGCAGGGCTCCTTCACTGATATCGAGCCCTGCCTTAGGTTCATGAAATCCTCTACCTTAGATTCTCTTAACTCACGCGAAAAAGAACCTCTTTAGAAATGCATCCTAAAATACCTGCCCACTCATAGGATCTGCATTCTTACCTCTACCATTCTTCTATATTACCACCCAATATTACACCATATCCTTCAGCGTATAGGATGCCAAATCTACACTCTCCTTCTCCGTAACATGTTGGGTGACATTTCTTACCCCATCTAAGTAAAACTTTGGATCCTTACCTTCTTTTGACCCAAAAAACTCAGGCGAATTCATTCTCATAATGTCATAAATTCTGGCTGCAGCTAAATCACCATTGTTCTGAAGTAGAAATGTAGCCTGATGTTTTCCCCAAACATTAGTAGTCATAGCTTGGGCCAATCCCTAAAAGGTAACCCGAAATTTATCATAGGATACATTTTCATTCAGTGGGTCAACATGCTCGGGTGGCTGGTTATCATTTCTGCATGTATTAGCTCGGCGAGGAGGCATATTCTGTCACATAAAAGCATGAGTTAAAAGAAGATGGAGACACTGTAAGCATTATAGATCATGAAAGAAAAGGATGATTTCCTAAATCATTCTGTATCCTCTTGCTCATAAATGTGGTATATTTCACACCTTTGATTAAGACTCTACGTAACACATGTTATTTGACTCCCTAGGAATCTTTAAACCTTAGGCTCTGATACAATGTTTGTAACACCCCACAAATGGGTCTCGAGACGTCACACAATGCTCAAGACTATGGGTATTCTTAAGCAAACCCTTTAATCCTTCTACTAAATTGTAACTCATAATACAAGAATGTAAGCATGCAAAACAATACTGAACTACTGAATACTTTTTGAATTGAACTAGACTTAATTGAACATAATGTCTAAAATTGTTTAACTAGGAAATATGAATAACCAAAACTGTAAGTCTGAAATATATCTAACAACCGAACAAACCTCTAACACTACTAACTGGAGAGTCGCTGGGACAGACCCCCAGTTGACTCAAACTAACTGAAAATAACTTAATAAACTACTCTAAAAAGCTAGAAATCTGATAAATGGGTCTGCAAACTATGAGGACTCACCAACTGTCGAGATGCAGATAGAGATGCACACAGTCAATCACGTTGCTGGAACTGAGCCCCTGAACTTACATTGTTAAATAATGTAGCACATATATATATATATATGGATCAGTACATTTGGAATATACTGAGCATGTGAGGGCGAATACATAAGTAAACAGTAATGGAATATATATATTTCTCATAAATAATGCGTGCTAAGTATAAATGGCTCACCTTGGCTTGAGTAATTGAAAGCTAAAATCATAAATCATGAATGATAAAATATACTATATGAATACAACGAGACACCACACTTAGTTCTAAGTCTGTACTTGAAATAATTTTTTGAATCATGCATGCTAAGTATAGGAAGGACTCACTATTATCATATGAAAAATAAAAACTGAAGCTCTGTAAGTAATGTTTTAAGTAGGACCATATCTGAGTAAATTTGTAAGCGTTTGCTATTATATTTTTAAGACTTAGTTTTAGGGAGGTTCTTCTAACTGACACACACTATGTAAGCTATCATAGCATCCAAAGTCTAGTTCCCGTAAGGGAAAATATCACGTTGGGGAGAGGTGTCATACTCTTTCCAATGAGTATAACCTGAGCTAAGTGATCATAATCTGTTTTTGTCATCCATATACATGGGAATAATTTGAATTTGTACCTATATTGGCTCGTAGTTTTGGGGAATGTGAACTAGTACATATACCCAACTTGGTGCTAAATACTACTCTCTTTAATTTATATGCTCATTCTATAGGAAATCCACTTTAAGATTAACATAAGGATTTACAATGAAAATAGTTATGCATCTGTTTACTTTAAACTATAATAAAAATAACTGTGTTGATTCCATATCTTAGTTGAGGATCAAAAGATCAAATCTTGTTCAAAATCTGAAATAAACTAGTCTTAGGGTGCTTAAAACCAAAATCATCTTAAAATATCAATACTTAATCTAGGGATTATAAACCCATGCTTTAAACTCATATCGAATCATTACAAAGTTCATGCTCAATAATGATAATCTTGAAAATCATCATTTAAATCACTTGTAACATCAACATCGTTGAACAATGATAATTGGGTATAAACCATATACTAAAAGTCATATAATTTCATATAAAATCCAACTCAAAAACTAGTTTTGGGCATAAGGATGAAAGGAGTATTCTTATTTATAGCCTCACATACCTTATTCGATTATTCAAATGCAAAAGCTTGAACTTTGAATTTCTAATGATGTTCTTGAAGCTTCTTCTTGAATTTCTTGCACCAAAAAACTTGATTTCTTGGTTATCTTGAAAAGGGAATGGTGAAACTTTGGATTTCTTGGACTCAAGGTTGAAGCTTTAGAGTTTTCTTGGAGAGAAATTTAGTAAATAAAGAGTGTAATATGCTTAGAATAAGGTTAAATCATCTATTTTGACAAATTTGGGTTAGAGTTTTGACTTAAATGCCCTTCTAAAATTTAAAATTGCAACTGGAGTCTAATTATGCACCTCGGCACGACGCGGTTCTATCGCGTTGCATTACTAGAAACGGACGAGTATGAATTTTCACTTCACCATAATGAGGTGCTATCACATTGTGTCACTGGAAACAGACGAGTATGAATTTGCACTTCACCTATCTCATTGCATTACTGGAAATGGATGAGTGTGAATTTCCACTTCACCGTGATGCATTGCCTGTTCAATCATAATTTCTGGTGCGACACTAGGCAATTATGGTGAGCTACTAGAAGGACGGTTGTGATTTAGGGGCTTACCGCGACGCTTTATAATCACGGTAAGCTACTGCCTCAACTGAAAAAATGCCATAACTTCTCACCTGGGTATCAGACTAAGGAAAAATTGGTTTCGTTAGAAAGCTGACTTAATTATCTACAATTTGGTTGGTCTTAAAATGGAAAATTCTACACACATCAAGAGTTATACATTTTCAAAGTTGACCCTTGTAGAATCGAACACAAAACTTTGGATGAATCTAAGGTTCATGGCTCAACTTGGCTCTAACTGATTTCTATGAACATTCTTTACCTACTAAACACTTCACACACTAAGAGCTGAACTAAACTAGGAAAAGTACAAGGTATTATAATAGCTCACCCATGGGAATATTCTTCCTTGAATGAGACTAGTTAAGCTAAGGATACTGAAAAATTGAGACTATATACTGGCATACATAACTGTAAACTAAAATGTATGACTGAACCTAAAACATAGTGAGCGACTGAACTAATCTATGAATGCATGAAACAAGATTAAGATAATCACATGGCTAAAAATAAACTGGAAAAGAAATAAGTTAAGAAAGACTGTTACTTTAGGCTGAATCTGAGTTTGCAGAGAAAAGGTAAGGATACTTGTTTCGCATGTCTACTTCTGCTTCCTAAGTGGCAGCCTCAACAAACTGATTCCTCCAAAGAACTTTGACCAAGGGAACTTCTGTGTTCCTTAGTCTATGGATTTGGTGATCGAAAATCTTTACTGGAAGTTCTTTGTATGAAAGGCTATTCTAAATACATGTGCTTTCTAGAGGGACTACAATAGCTGAATCATCCATAAAATTCTTCAATAAGGATACATGGAATACTGGGTGAACTAATGACAATTTTGCAGGTAGCTCAAGTTTAAACATTACCTCCCCCACTCGATTCATTATACTGTAGGGACCCATATACCGGGGACTAAGCTTTCCATTTTTGCCAATCTCTTCACCTCTTTTATGGGTGAAACCTTCAAATAAACTAAGTCATCGATTTCAAACTCAAGATCTCTTCTCCTTACCTCTACATAAGTTTTTTGACGACTTTGAGCTACCTTTAATCTCTCTCAAATCAACTGGACTTTCTCCATGGCTTCAAAAAGCATATTTGGCCCAATTAAAGTGGCCTCACCCACTTCAAACCAACCGACTAGTGACCTATATCTCCTCTCATAAATAGCCTCAAATGGTGCCATCTGAATACTAGAATAGTAACTGTTATTGTAGGCAAACTTGATCAACGACAAGTGGTCATCCCAATTGCCTTTGAAGTTAAGAACACATTCCCTCAACATATCCTCTAGGGTCTGAATGGTCCTCTCTGCTTGACTATCTATCTGAGGTTGCAAAGCTGAACTGAGATTAATTTGGGTACCAAGACCCTTCTAAAAGGCTTTCTAAAATTGAGAGGTAAACTGAGTACCTCTATCTGAAATGATGGGTAGGGGAACTCCGTGCAATCTGAAAAACTCTCTAATATACAACGTAGCATAATCTTCAGCTGTGTAGGACGTGTGAACTAGCAAGAAGTTGGATGATTTGGTCAACCTATATACAATAATCCAAATCAAATATTGCCTATGACTTGAATGGGGTAATCCTGTCACAAAGTCCATGTTCACCTCTTCCCACTTCCAAGTGGGGATACCAAACTCTTGCAATGTGCCACTAGGTTTTTTGTGCTCTACCTTAACCTATTGGCAAGTAGCACACTTGGTCAAAAATTTTATGATATCTTTATTTATACCACTCCACCAATAGACTTCCCTCAAATCGTGGTACATCTTAGTGCATACTGGGTGAATAGAGTAACGCACACCATACGCTTTTGCCATAATCCACTCCCTTAAATCGTCAACGCCCAATACAAACAATCAACTCTAGTATGATAACACACCATCTCTCCATTGGGAGTAAACCTCTACCTTTTGGTCTTTAACTGACCCCTTTATCTTTACCAAACTAGAGTCCTTATCTTGCTTCTCTTTCATTTTGAAAACTACAGAAGATTCTAAACTACTTTAAACCCAAATATTCTCCTCATATGAGTCAACCAACCTCACGCCCAATCTAGCTAACTGGTGAACTTCACAAACTAGTTCTCTCTTATCATTTTGTTCATGCATAACACTGCCCATAGGCCATCTACTAAGGGCATCTACAACCATAGTGGCCTTTCTATGATGATATAACACACTCATGTCATAATCCTTCAAAAATTCTAACCACCTTCTCTGATGAAAATTTAACTTCCTCTAAGTAAACACATATTGTAAGCTTTTGTGGTACGTTAATACATCAACATGCACCCCATAAAGATAGTGCCTCCAAATTTTCAATGCAAATACAACAACAGCTAGCTCAAGATCATGGGTAGGGTAGTTCATTTCATGAGGCTTAAGCTGTCTAGAGACATAGGCTATAACCTTATGTATCTACATCAAAACATAACCCAGGCCAGCTCTAGAAGAATCCAAATAGACAATGAATCCATTTGTGCCATCAGGTAGCGCTAAATTTTAGGCTAAAGTGAGTCGATCCTTCAACTCCTAAAAATTTTTCTCACAGGAATTTGACAACTGAAACTTTACTTTTTTTTGAGTCAATCTATATATGGGGGATGCAATAGATGAAAACCCTTCAATAAAACATCTTTTATAGCTAGCTAAGCCCAAGAAACTTCTAATGTCTGATGGAGAGATGGGTCTAGGATAGTTTTTCACTGCTTCAATCTTTTGGGGATCGATTCTAATGCCGTCACCAGAAATAATATGGACAAGGAAAGGTACTGATCTTAGCCAAAATTCATGCTTGCTGAATTTGGCAAACAACTGGCGATCTCTAAGAGTTTGCAACATAATTCAAAGATGGTCTGCATGGTCATCCTCACTATGAGAATAGACAAGAATATCAACGATATAGACTTTGACAAACATGTTCAAATACTGTTCGAACACATTGTTCATCAAGTCCATGAAGGTTGCTGGGGTATTTGTCAGCCCGAAGGACATGACTAGAAACTCGAAATGATTAGAACGGGTTCTGATTGCTATCTTTGGAATATCACATTCCCTTACTCTAAGCTGATAATAGCCAGATCTAAGGTCTATATTAGAGAAGTAACTTGCACCTTGGAGTTGGTCGAACAAGTCATCAATCCAAGCAAGAGGATATTTGTTTTTGATTGTGACTTTTTTCGATTGACGGTAGTCAATACACATTCAGAGAGAACCATCTTTCTTTACACATGAATAGAATGGGAGCGCCCTATGGAGAGACACTGGGTCGTATGAAACCTGTATCTATGACATCTTTAAGATGCTTTTTTAACTCCTTAAGCTCGATTGGAGCCATACGATTTGGAGGAATAGAGATGGGTTGAGTATCTTGAAGAAGGTCAATACCAAATTCTATTTCTAGATCGGGAGGTACCATTGGAAAATCTTCAGGAAAAACTTTAGGAAACTTATTAACTACGTGGACTAACTGAACTATTGGAGCCTCAAACTTAGTGTCTTTGACTCAAACTAGATGAAAGATACATCCTTTTGATATCAACTTTCTGGCTTTAAGATAAGATATGAAATGACTCTTGGGAGACACTTAATTACCTTCCCACTTAAAGGCTGGCTTGTCAGGAAACTAAAACTTCACTACTCGAGTGTGATAATCAATAGATCCATAATAGGAATAAAACCAATATATGCCCATAATGTTGTTGAAATTGACCATCTCTAACTCTATTAGGTTTGATAATATCATCTTATAAAGGACAGTGATAAGACACTTTCTATAGACTCATTTGGCAACAACTAACTCACCCACTGGGGTGGAAACTAAGAAGGGATTAGGGAGTTTTTCAGGACCTACCCTAAAATTCACTGTAACTTACTAGGTCACATAAGAAAGATTTGACCAGGGGTCTAATAGTACATAAACATCAAGATGAAAGACATGAAGCATACCAGTAACAATATCTATCGAACTCTCCTGCTCCTGACAGGATGTAAAGCATAGAACCAATTTTGGTGCTGACCACCATCGGTACTAGATGTTGCATCCTGGGAAGAGAGTGGGTGACCTAGAGGATCTGGTGTGCTCGTAGGCTGAGTCTGATGATAAAAATCTATGCTTTCATACTTAGCATGCAGATAGTTTTTGATTCCATAACCCAACTTAACATATGCATAACAACCTTTCTGTCCCAACAAGCACTCACCAAGATGATTCTTAGCACACTTAGCATATAAAGAATAACTGGGTTTTCCACCCACATTACTCTGAGGCCTGGCCATAGAAGTTCTACCCCACGGCTCCTGCCTGGTTCTAGGTATGAGAGCACTGGCTGAAGATGGCGCTGACATAGATGAGAGACCCTAAAAATATGAATGATTTCCCTTCTAAACCTTGTCTGGGCATAGTCAAACTGTCCGATTCTAGCTTTCTTATTTCCCTTCTCTCTCCCTCTTCAACTTTTTTGCCTCAATCTATTGAGCATGAATCATCAGCCTAGAAAAATCCATATCCCCAATAAGCATGGCAGTCCTACACTCCTTGACCAATAAACTAGACATTCAAGTAACAAACTTACTCATACCCAACCTAAGGTCAGTTATCATGTCAGGGGCATACTTAGACAACTGATTGAACTTAAGATAGTACTCCTTCACTGACATCGAGCCCTGCCTCCGGTTCATGAATAAATCTACCATATCTTATCTCAACTCACACGGAAAGAACCTATCTAGAAATGCATCTTAAAACACCTACCAACTCATAGGAGCTGTATTCTCACCTCTACTATTCTTCCATATTACCATCCAATCACACGCCACATCTTTCAGCCTATAAGATGCCAAGTCCATACTCTCTTCCTTAGTAACATGTATAATTTAGGTGATCTTTCTCACCTCATATAAGTAAAACTTGGGTCCTCACTTTTTTTGACCTAAAGAACTCAGGCGAATTCATTCTTATAAAGTCATAAATTCTGGCTACAGCTAAATAACCATTCCACTAAAGTGGGACTGCATCCTGATGGTTTCCCAAAATATTGGCCGTCACAACTTAGGCCAATGCTTGAAAGGAATCCTGAAATTTAGCATAGGATACATTCTCATTCAGAGGGTCAACAGGCTGGGGTATCTGGTTATCATTTCTATGTGCATTAGCTTAGTGAGAAGGCATATTTTATGATGTAAGAGCATAAGTTAAAAGTAGATAGAGACACTGTATGCACGATAGATCATGAAAGAAAAGGATAATTTCCTAAATTATTCTATAGCCTCTTGCTCATAAATATGGTGCGCTTCACACCCATGATCAAGACTTTTTGTAACGTGGCTTATCTGACTCCCTAGGACTCTTTAAACCATAGGCTTGGATACTATGTTTGCAATGCCCCAAAAATAGGTCCCGAGATGTTACACGGTGCTCAAGACTACAAAATAGAATCTAAGCATTCTACTAAAGCTGTAACTCATAATACAAGAATCTAAGCATGCAAAAAGAATACTAAACTACTGAATACTATCTAAACTGAACTAGAATTAACTAAACATAATTTCTGAAAGTGTTTAACTAGGAAATCTGAATAACCAACATAGTAAGTCTGAAATGTATCTAAAAGTCGAATAATCCTCTAACAATACTAACTAGATAGTCGCTGGGATAGACCCCCACCTGACTTGAACTGACTAAAACTAACTTAATAAACGACTCAGAAAGGCTGGAAATCTGATTAACTGTGTCCCCAAAATATGAGGAGTCACCAACTATTGGGATATAGACAAAGATGTTCGCAGTCAATAGAGATGCTAGAACTAAGCACCTGAACCTACATTATTAAAAAATGTAGTACGTAGACATATATATATGGATCACCACTTTCGGAATATACTGAGCATGTGGGGGTGAATGCATAAGTAAAATAGTGATGGAATGTATATTTTCCTCATAAAAGAGCATGCTAAGTATAAATGGCTCACCTTTACTTGAGTAATTAATAGTTGAAATCATAAATCATGAATGATAAAATATACTATATGAATACTATGAGCCACCACACTTAGTTCTAATCTATACTTGAAATCATTTTTCAAATCATGCATACTAAGTGTAGGAAGGATTCAGTGTTATCATATGAAAACTAAAAATTGTAGTTCTGTAAGTAATGTCTTAAGTAGGACCATATCTGAGTAAATTTGTGAGCCTTTTCTATTCTATTTTTAAGACATAGGTTTAGGGAGGTTCTTCTAACCGACATACACTATATGAGCTATCATAGTGTCCAACGTCTAGTTCCCATATAGGTAAACCTCATGTTGGGGAGAGGTGTCATACTTTTTCCAAGGAGTATGACCAGAGCTAAGTGATCACAATCTGTATCTGTCATCCATATACATGGGAATGATATGAGTACCTATGTTGGATCGTAGTTCTGGGGTATGTGAACTATCACACATTCCTAGCTCAGTTCTAAATACAACTCCCTTTAATTATATGCTCATTTTGTAGGAAATCCACTTTAAGACTAACATAAGGGTTTACAATGAAAACCAATTATGCATCTATTTACTTGAAACTATAATAAAAATAACTCTGTGGATTCCATATCTTAATTGAGGATCAAAAGATCAAATATTGTTCAAAATCTGAATATAAACTAGTCTTAGGGTGCTTAAAAGCAAAATCTTCTTAAAATATCAATCTAAAGCTAGGGCCTAAAAACCCATGCTTTAAACTCATATCAAATCATCACAAAGTTCATGCTCAATGATGATAATCTTTAAAATTCTTTAACAATTTTAGTCAAGGCAATGAAATTAAATTCTCAATCTATAAAATCATGAAACACGCATAAAGATGTGAAAGGAAACATGTAACTCAACATTTAAATTACTTGTAACATCAACGTCTTTGAACAAAGATAATTGGGTATGGACCTTAAACTAAAATTCATATAATTTCATGTAAAATCCAACTGTAAAACTAGTTTTGGGCACAAGGATGAAAGAAGTATCCTTGTTCATAACTCCATATACCTTATTCGATTATTGGAATGCAAAAGCTTGAACTTTGAATTCCTAACGATGTTCTTGAAGCTTTTTCTTGAAGTTCTTGAACCCAGAAACTTGAATTCTTGGTTATCTTAAAAAGGGAATGGTGAAACTTTAGATTTCTTGGACTCAAGGTTAAAGATTTAGGGTTTTCTTGGAGAGAAATTTGCTGAATAAAATGTAATATGCTTAGAATAATGTTAAATTGTTTGTTTTCACAAATTAGGGTGAGAGTTATTGACTTAAATACTCATCTAAAATTTAAAATCATGAGTGAAGTCTAATTTTGCACGTCGGCGTGACATGGTGCTATTGCGTTGTGTTATTGGAAATAGACGAGTGTGAAATTGCACTTTACCGCAATGCAGTGCTATCGTATTGCATCACTCATAATGAAAGAGTGAGAATTTGCACTTCACCATGATGCAATGCTATCACATTGCGTCACTGGAAATGGATGAGTTTGAATTTGCAATTCACCGTGATGCATTACCTATTCCATTGCAATTTTTAGTGCGACACTGGCCAATTGCTATGAGCTACTAGACAGGACAATTGTGATTTAGGGGTTCACCGTGATGTGATATAATCGTGGTAAGCTACTGCCTCACTAAAAAATGCCATAACTTCTCACCTGGATATCAGATTAAGGCAAAATTAGTATCATTTGAAAGCTGACTCAATTATCTACAATTTGGTGGGTCTTGAGAAGGAAAATTCTACCTACATCAAGAGTTATATATTTTCAAAGTTGACCCTTGTAGAATCAAACACCAAACTTTGAACGAATCTAAGGTTCTTGGCTCAACTTGGCTCTAAGTGATTTATATAAAAAAATTTCACCTACTAAACATTCACACACTAGGAGCTGAACTAAACTCAAAAAAGTATGGGGTATTACAAGTACCAAAACTATGGGTACTCTGTAGGCATCATCGACTGACTGAGTTAAATTATGATATAAATATGATAAGATGAAAGATAAATAAACTAAGTCAAGGTAAGGGGAAAAACCTGAAAATAAGCTCTAACATTATAAATAAATGAACTAAAGAGACATAATATGAAAGAAAACATAATTAATACTACAAGACACCCCCAAAAGACTGTAAGTGCAGAAACGTAAATAACCAACCGCGGACCATCATAAACCAGGAGGGTGCAATCAAAGGAAAGTTAATAATCAAAATTCCATAAAATTATTGAATCACAAGATATAACCATGAATCCATCCATACAGTATCACATCACAAGTCACTCTGAATGTCAGACTCAAACCAGAAATCATATCATCATCATCATTATTGTTCAGACTTGAACCAGAACTTATGTCATCTATATCATCATCAATTATTGAACTTAAATTGGGCCTCAATATCAATAAACCACCAGGCTTTTTTTGAAATTAGCACAAACTTCCGAGTACTAAACTAATATAACTATCATGAATCTAATCTCCTCAAAGTCTAAAATAAGCATTTTAACAAGTATAACATGTGTATAGAAAGATAAAAGTCTACAAAAGCTAACATAAGTCTTAGCCTAAGGTGGGTTGGAGGGGCACACTTCTAATCTCCAAAATCCACTCTAAAGCAAATTCTACTCCAAATTAGACTACGGTATATAAATTTGCTTTTAGGTGTTAAATAAGCCATACTTAGCCCTAATATAGCAATCATATCTAAAAGATGAGAAACTAAGTCAATTTGGCCTAAATTACTATTTCTTATTAGGATAAACAGTCCAAATAGTACTAATTATGTCATTCAAACCTCCAAAACCTAAATCCCATCCCATATCTAGCATAATATCATGGCTATACTGTGAATTAGCTCAATCTATGAAGAAGGTAAACCTATCCTGCCTGGACACTGAAGAAAACCCTAAAGAATCTCCTAAATTGATGGTTTCCCATTTTGAAATACTTTTGCAAGATCACACTCTATTTAAATCATAATCTACCCATCAAAATGAGAACATTGCTACCCATATCGCACTATTTTAGTTTGAGTCCAAAATTACGTAAAAATCCCATGTGAGGCCTATTTCACCCAAGCGTACATGTAAGTGTATGTGGTCAACCAAGTAGTAAAATGGCCTTCAAAAAGCCAAGTATTGATCCCACAGGGACTTCTGTTGGACTACTATCCAATTCTAGTCCAACTATCAAAATTAAGAAAGTTCAAGTAACCAAATATTCTTGAAAGTTATAAACAGAAATTAAATTAAATAATATGATAAATTAAAGGTTCTTGAATAAAATTGGGGAGAAATGATGTGTCATGAAAACATGACCCTTTTGATGCTTAAAACCATGAAAATATGTCTGTACTTAGGTTATTTTGGTTGATATGATATGGTTTGTTGCTTGTTCTAGGTGAAACAGGTCTATAATAGTATCGGGATAAAATTAGAAGAAAAAGACCAAGACTGTAGATGATACAAGTCTCCTCATAAGTCGTCAACACCTCATATGACTCGTATCCTAGCTAGTAATCAAAATAGACACCAAAGCCAAAAAGAAAAACTAAGTGATGAGAACATACGACTGAGGATATGAGCCGTAAGAGGAGGATAAGGGTTGTGTCAAGAGATCGTATACATAATAGAACCGTAGGATATAATTTAGAGGTGAAGTCTCAGAAGAAGATGACTTGAAAGTCTGAGTATAACTCATATGGACAAACCATAAGCAGACAATTGTTCAAAGGATTAAATGAAAGAAGTCCTAGGTGGATATGATGAAGGCCACAAGTCGTATGGTTAAGGTATGACTTATGAGCATGAGTCATAAGAAGAACAGAAAGTTGAAGCCTGGAAAATCAGACACTGGAAAACATATAAGAGACACAGTATGACTCATAAGGAGTGCATGAGAATGGATGAGAGAGCCGTATCATGTACCAACATCACTTTTCCTTTTATGTTTTTATTAGAATTTCTAAGTAATTTTGAGATACTATAGTACCCTAGGGTTTATCTTTTATTAGGTGACATTCTGTGACATTATCTTACGTACTATTACATTCTATTACATACTTTACACTATTCTTGAGATTTTTGGGTTGTTATTCAATAGATGATTTTGAATTTTATTCTTCTCATTATTTTGAAATTAATTAAATGTTTTCTTTATTGATCATAATGGATTGTTGCATAAGCATGACTTTCTAACTTCCCTGACTAGGGTTGTGGGAACCCTGGTGGATTAACTACGTAAGGGAAGTGGGAGAGTCATATATTCTAAAATAGTTATATATATCTTAATCTTATTTATAATAATAGACCTTAGAGCAACTGCAGAAGCTTGAGGATTGCCTGTATTTGATAACGTCCTCACAAAGGAGCTTAAGATTGGGAAAAAAGGATTAGTATAGTAATTTGAGATTCACTTCCATCTTGCCATTCCACCATGCCATCTAATCAACTCAAGACTCGAAAGGTGAGAGTTGAAGTGAAGTTATAGACAAGGAGAAATACGGCAACGCCCTATGAATCGCAAGGTAAAGGGTGAGATTTATCAACATGTTCATGTAAGAATTTGCAAAATCCTAGTCATCTCAGTCCTATATAGCATGCCAAAAGAAGTCCCAGAATTAGAAAATTTTAGTTAATTGTTAATACTTAGCCTCATTTTGTCCTTGATATTTCAATGATTTTATTTTTGATCTTTCCGACCTTAGAACATTGATTTTTAAGTTGATTCATGATAAGGGATGTCAATAGGTCATATTAGGTGAGTTTCAAATTTTTTGGACAGTATTTGAGTCATGTTTGGAAGACCAAAACAACAAGCCAATGCAATCTTGATGTATCGTATTAGTACCATCGACGTGATACATCGGCTATTGCATCGACAATATTGATGCGGTGCATCATGTATCGTGTCGCTATGATAGTTTTATCTGTTAAGTTATGGGTTTGTGGGTTTAATTAAGTCATTTTTCTCCCACATTAAACCCCTATAACACGAATTTTAGCCCCTCAATAGGCTAAATAAACTCACTCATTCACAAAATCCTCTCAAGAAATAAATCATAGTTCATCAAGCTCAAGATCAAGTTCCAATAAATCCCCAACAATCTTCATGAATTCCATCACTCAGGTATGTTTGGTGTTCATTCTTGGGTTTCTTTCCACCCTTGGAGTTCAAGAACTCTTTTTAAAATGTGAATTATGATTCCCATGCTATGAATTGAATTATGTTCATATTTGTATTGTTGTATGGGTTTCAAGTTAATATCTTTATGAGTTTCCATGAAATTATGTTAGTATGTGTGTTGAATTATGAGTCTCTCATGTCAGCATCCTTTAATTTGCAAGATTTTATGTTGAAGTTATGATGCCTTATATGTTATTCTTCATGTATCACAATCATGCTCCCCAAGTGTTTGATAGAATGTCCATGTGAATTGAATAGTGTAATTATGACATTTAGCATGTGTTCTCATTCATGTACAAGTTCATAACCTCTAAGTGTTTGACAAAATATCTCAGTGAATGAATTGTGAACAATCAACTATTGTTATGGTTTCAAGATTTGCTATGTTTTACTGTTGATGCTATCGAGTCATGGGGGTACTTGTTACCCAAAATGTAGCTGTTTATTTAACTGCAGTAGTTATAGAATAGTCCCAGTATAGGTCAAGAACAGTAGTACTCAGTTACTAATAGAACTCAGTGAACTCAGTCCAGTTCAGTCAGTCAATACGATCAGTGCTAGTTCAGTCAATCTTAGTATAGTCTAGTGATCAGTTCAGTGTTGATTCAGTTGGGAGTAGTATTCAGCACTGAGAAAACTCAGGGATGGGGGCATTTCTGCAAGAAGAGGTTTGACCCTTAGTAGTAGTCCCTAAGTTACAGAACTACGTAGCCAACGTAGGTTGAGATATCTTCTTGACAGATAAGGGTGGACATATCTCGTATAAGTTTCCTGCCAGTGAGGGTTGATAGAATATCTTCCTACCAGTTAGGGTGACTCACAACTAGTGTTAGTAACCCGTGGCATAGTGCTAACACCCTTTCAACTGGGGTTATAGGTTGTACCCCAATCAGTCCATATTGGGGCATGTCGGTTAGATGATACCTCCCACAGTTATAGTTTCAGTCTCAGTATTTAGTAAAGAACTCAGACAGTTCTACAGAAATATGGCTATCAGTTATCAGTTACTTAGCCATAAAAAATAAGTACTTTAGTATCAGTATAAACTTTCAGTTATCAGTATTCATCTATTAGAACTCAGTATTTCAATTTTAGTCTAATTCAGGCAAACGTTGTATATACAGTATTGTATATTCAACATGTTCAGTAGTTACAGTATTACATAAAATCTCATCAAGTTACTTTATGATGTTCAATCATTCAGTATCATCTTATGCATATGAACCCATGTATATCAACCTACTTCACTTAGCATACAGTATATTTTACATACTGGCGCATACTCTTTCTTTGTGCTATGATGTCTCATATCATAAGTTCGGATGCTCAGGGTCCTGACCATACTTATAATCTTAGGATATCAGCAGTACATACAGTGGTGAGTCCTCATATTTTGAGGATAGAGTTTATTTATATCATTATTTTAGTTATCTTAGTAGTTATTTCAGTCGGGGTTAGTTGGGAATTTTTTCCATCAACTCTATATTCAAACAGTTAGAGGCTTTAAGACTAGCACAATTAGCTATTTAGGTTTTCATATGTTCTTATCATTACATTCAATTATTCTTCCAGTATTTTGAGAACCTTATGGCATATTTAGTTATACTTCCACATATATTTTCAGTATTACTATTTAGTGCTCACAACAGGTACCATTCATGGGTTAGCTTATAATCCTTCAGGGTCATAAACACCATATGACTCTAGGGTGTAGACTCGAGGATTTATCGTTCACAAGACTATTGGTAATACATAGCTTGTCAACTTTACATGTAGAGCAACAAAATAGGTGGGTTGAACACTAGCAACTTACAGAATTAAGAAGCCAGGGAGAACGCAGTCCTAGTGTTTGTCTTCTATTATTTACAACTCAAAACATTCAAGTTTGGTTACTACTTACAATTGATTTCCAAATTCCCCCATTTACTTTTCTTCACTGCTCGTGGATTTCAATAAATTAAGCAACGGTTTAATATTTTCCCTGTGGGTTCAACCCAAAACTGGTTTGTGTTGCTATATTTGGCATCAATTGTAGCATACTTCTTTGGAGGTTAGTTTTGGGTGCAATCAAATTTTGGCACCATTTCTAGGGAAGACAGTGCAATTTTTTGATTAAATTTGGTGAAATTTGCGGGTTTATTTTTCTATTCTTGATTTGGCATACGCCAGTGTATGTCAAACACTCAGAGAAGAGGTAATTGCTTACTCCCTTTTGATCAAGAGCCAGAAAGAATCCTTCAAACACCATAAAGAATGGCAGAACAAATTCATGATGGTGTTTCTGCTGGGGTTTAAGGACCTTACAATGTTCCTCCTTCCCCACCTAATGATCCACAAAATGTTGCTGACAGACAAACTGAACAAATATAAGCAGCAAAAACTAAAGAAACTAGAGTGGATGAGGAGGCACGATTAGCTGAAAGGCTAGGTTAGCCCATTAAGCAGCGCTAGTAAGTCCAAGACAAGTTCCTGTACAACAAGGAAGAGTTCAAAGAGGCAGAGCTTCGATGATTCCTATATATCAACATCTTCAACTATATGACGAAGATAAGGATATATGATATATTGAACCTGCTGAGACAGAAGCCATCATTCTTCCTGCTCTACCCCACAATGTTAAATTTGACATTAATAGTGCTATTATATAATTTCTAAACTTGAAGGGTATATTTTTGAGATCAACAACTGATGATACAAATATGTATCTAGCTAATTTTACTGGGACCTGCTCGGCATATGTTGTTACTGGGGTAGATTAGGAAGCTTTGAGACTACGATTGTTCCCATTTTCGTTGACTGGAGAACCATAACTATGGTTAGGGGAACTTTTGAGAGGTTCAATCACCATTTGGCTTAAGTTACATAGATTGTTTTTGAATAGATTCTTCCCTCCTACAAGGATCCTATAATTAAAAGATGAAATTTATAATTTCATACAGTTACCTGCAGAATCCATATATGAGGCATGGTTTTGATTCAAGAAGAAGCTGAGCACGGTACCTAATCATAGGGTCCAACTTATTGGAAATCTTTTAGTGATCACTGAATGCCATTTCTAGAGCAATGATAGATACAAATTTGGGAGGTGCATTTATGTATCTTCGGTGGGATGCTGCACAGAATATGCTTGATGATATTTTGGAGACTAATAGAGGTTGCCATACTAGAGATGTTAAGCTTGGTATAGGTAAATATTCTATTGGGGCAGATAATGCTTATGGATCTAGTAATGAATTGGTAGCACAAGAGGTTGCACAACTTTGGACAGACATTGGTCTGCTTATAAAATAATTTACAATAGTGAGTTCTGAGAAAGTGAATGCACTTGCAGCATAGGGATCTACTTCTAGAACTTTTGAGATTGAATCTGAAGAGAAAACAAAGTGCCTTGATCATAGGTTGGAAAATTTCTGAGCCCAAGGGCAAGAGAATCAAGATTGAAACTACTATAATGATAGATACAGAGACAGATGTAGAGAGAGATGGTGATTGGAAGAGGAAAGATGACTATAAGGAGAAGAGTAGCAAGTATGTTCCAATAGGTAGTCGTGATTCAGAGTCTAGAATAGAGGCAATATTGTCGAAATTGGTCAAAGAAAAAGAAAGTCAAGAGTGTTAGCATCTCTTTAAGTTGATTTTACTTATGTGTTGCATTTTGGAACCCTAGTTCCTAGAATTAAGTTGAAAATGGAAAATGGGGGTAAACTTTGATATTTTTTATTGAAATTGTGTGGTTTTGGACTGATATGGGGTAGTCATGCTTTAAAATGTAAAAGGGTAATTTGGGAATTGTGTATTGGAGTCAACTCTGAAGTTGAACTTCTATGTTGTAGTGGATACGAAAACTCTTACAACTCATACCCACAAGTAACGGAGTCGTAATAAAAATCGTACCCACTAATAACATAGAAGTCTAACTAAGTGTAGATTCTGGTATGGGTATGACTTTCTTAAATGATTCGTATCCATCCGCTACGAATCATACACATATGTCGTAAGGACCTGGGTAGATATCATATATTAAAAGTTATTTCTGGTCTGCTTAATATTGTTGGTAATGAGTCATAACCTGTCTTTATGACTGGTTAGGAGGACTCGTAAGCAGACCAGTGAACAATCATATACAGACTTTTTAGCATATGACTTGATCCTAGGAGTTGTATCCATCCCATACGACTTTTATCCCACAGTCGTACCTTGTACAGAACATGCACACTGCCACTTTTTTTCTTTGTTTTAAATTTTTTTCTGAGCATTTACTAATAAGTTTATATATACAGGTAACATGCCTCCCAAAGGTGATTTATACTCATACAAGTGGCTAAAAAAGGAAACAAAAAGATACCGGTTTCAAGTTTTGAGTCCATAAAGTCATTTAGCAGTAGTGGTGACTGTGTCGAATACCTAATAAAAGGAAAGGCTGAACCAAGAGGCAAAATACCTATGAGGGGAAAGAAAATAGAAATTCCAAAGGACACACCTCCATGAGGACCAAAAATGCTGAACCCCAATACCTCCCCTACGTGCTCACCTCCACCTTTGGAGATAGAAAATGATGTTGAATCAACCTCCAAGGGAGTGAGTCTGGAGAATGCTAGTGATGCTGAGGAAGAAGTTGATGTGCAACCTATTATTGTGAAGCACCCACCACTGGAAATTACACCTACTCTAGTGCCCAACACTGAACAGTGGGGGTACCCCGGTGTGCATACTACATATAGTGATGGCCTGAGCAGACTCCTCAATGGAAGAATCAAATTGAGTCTATACCTGAAAGGGAGACTGACTACACTGGGATGACTGAGTAGCCTAGATTTGAAGTATGGTTCAGACTATATGGCTTCAAGTGGATGATCAGAGTGCCTAAAAGATACAATCCTATACTAGTGCAAGAATTTTATGCGGCGTATAAGGGGGAGCTGCAGAGACAGTATCCACATGGGCTTCTATGGAGAAGTAGTGATGCCATTACCTTATTGATCATTCGAGGACTGTGGGTCAATAGCTCCCCACTCACTATTTCTAATTCTTGTACGGACCAAACTATCAGCCTCCGGTGAGAACAGGTGACATGGAGTACCACATGGAAAAAATACAAAAAATTACTCGAAAATAGATGGGGATGGATGATAAAATGGGTTTTTTAGGTGGATTGACAAATTTATAACGTCGAATGGCGAGAATGATGTTTTGGTGGAAGGTGGCTCGGGTGTTAATTCACAAAATATAAAGAAAAACAGGCTGAATTTTGAGGCCAAGGCATGGTGGACACTGGCCTAACACAGGTTATGTCCCACTACTGGAGACAACATACTTAGCCCAGTTTGTACTGCACTGATTGCTGGATTCATGGCCAGATATGAGTTTGATATGGGGGAGTTCTTAGCTCGAGAGATGAGAGATTGAGCTATGGGAAGAGAGAAGTTATTTTTGGCATATCCATGCATTCTTATGCTGTTGTATAGCTGCGAGGGTATAGGAACTCCCAGGTATTAATGAGTTGGTTGAGTCCACTAACACCACAAACTTAGGATTGATCGGAGATGCAACTAACCCATTGGCCAGGCAAGTAAGACGTGGAGCGAATATGTTAGCTAAGATGTTCTAATAGAGTGGATAGAGTGAGGCTACTGAGCTAGATGAGATAGTTGTGCAGACGAATTCACTGACTTTAGATGCAGTGGGTACACCTAGTGCCCCTTCTAGTATAGTATATACCACATAGGCCGAGAGCTATGTCGGATGGATTGATCATGATCTCACAGACTATGTGGGATGAAACGATGAAGAGGTTAGGCAGATTGGAGGCCAAGGTCAAGAACATAGAAGGGGGTGTTAAGACCTAGGTCGATGCAAAATTAGAGAACCAAGAGAGATAAGTGTAGGGTTGGTTAGATATATTAGAGATGTGAATAACTAGATAGTTGGGTAGCGGTCAAAACTCAGATATTACAGAGGTAAAAGATGAGGTGGATGAGATAAAATAGATGGGTGCTAAGTAATATGACAAACCAATCATACCTAAGCTTGTGGTTGCATCTGTTTTGCTCGAAGTACATGTTGATAATATTTGGGCTATTTCATACCCGAGAAAAGAGCCTTGATAGGAAATAAGATAAAAAAAGAAGAGAAAACATCAGATTTTTGAGAAAGATGCCATGAAAAAGGAAAAGACAGATAGACTAAAGAGTGAGCAGGACTGACAGGTGAGGGTCCAGGTGATGCATTCTTGAACCGGTAGTTTGAGACCAACAGTTATTGACATTGAGGAAGGAGGTGATGTAGACCTACCGAGTGATGTACCATTGATATTGCCAGCCACAACTAATGCCATTGTTGTTGACACAGTCCCAGTAGCTGATGGGACTCGCGATGAGGATAGTGGGACTCAACCTGAGGGCCCACATGATGATGCCATTTCAGCTGGTACTTTGAGCACCCAGGCATGTTATCGATCCCTTATAATTTATTTTTTAGATGCGCTGGGGATAGTGCATAGGTATTAAGTTGGGGTGCGGATGTACTAAGGTCACCACGGGCTATACTTTCCATATTTCGAAGCCCGTGGCCATAATCTAAAAAATTTAAAGAACTAGCATGTTTTGTGTTTTTTTGTATTGTGTGCTGGAAATATAGAAGGAGAGTTTTTATCTATGGAAGTTGATTTATTTGGGATAATTATGCTTGAAACTGTTTGATTTTGAAAGATTTTATGCTGAAAATTTGATACCCCTCCTAAAATTTTTGTGACTGTGTGATATATGTATGTGTGTGAGACAACTGTGAATCTGATAATGGTATTAGGATTAGGAATAGAACAACTAGGGCAAACAATTGCATAACTGTATAAGTAGTACCTAGCAGCATAACTCTGTGTGAGTGTGTGTGGAGAGCTACTTAGTTCTCGATTTATATGAATCTAGAACTTTCCCGATTACTTTTACTTTGGTGCAGGATAATAGAGTAGGAAATGATCATAGGCCAGTTTTTGTTTTAAGTTCACTCGATCTTAAATGCCCAACTGAATGATGAATCCCTTTGATCTAAATATTTGAGCCTTAATTGACCCAGTTTTGTTGTTTACACCGAGTTTACCTTTCTATTTTATAATGAACCTGTATTGGACCTGGTCCTCCTTGGAAACTGTGCACCTCAACTCAGGAAAATCGCCTAAGTTGAGGGTGGCTATTATAGGGGTGTGTAGGAAAAATGAGTGTGGAGAAAAATGTATGGAAATAAGTGAAGAAGAACAGGTGTGGTGAAAATAAAAGAAAACAAAATAAAAAGAAGAAAAATTGCAAAAAAAAATAAAAGATACAGAAAGTTAGAAAAAAAAACCCGTACCTGGTCCAAGCTGTATGTGCTTTAAAGTAAAAATAGAGACATAAGAGCGGAAACAAAGAAAAGGTATAAAACAAGTTGACCTAGAAGAAAGTATAGTGTCAAGGAGGTGTAGTCACAAAATAAATCCCAAAAGGATACCACACCTGCCCCTAACCTATGTTGCAAGCCGAATAAAGTCCTTTAGTTATCCTGTCCCGACCTTTCAAAAACTTAGGAAGAGAGCATATGGTCAAACCTATGGTATTTTTTATACACTGGTGATACTTCTTTGTAAGTGAGAGAATTGTTTATTATATCCCTAAATTAATTGATTAATCTTAACTAAGAGTGAATGGGATTTATTTAACTGTGAGCGCACATGGGTTATGTGGTTAGGTTACTAGACTATTTAGTTGGTGAGGTTTGTGACTATGCCCAATTGTCTGTTATTAATGTAATGCCATCATTGGATTCCCTTGTGTTTCTCCATGTGCTAAATTGTTATACACAATCTGACTCTTGAAAAGTTAAAATTAGGAGGGCAAATAAAATATGTTAAGAACTAAATTGAAAATTCACTGCCATAGGTATCTTAGAATCTTCCTGTTTTAGCATCATTGTGTTTTGATAGTTTTTTCTTTTTGTTTTGCCTGAGGACATACAAACTTCTATATTGAGGGTGTTGAAGTGCCGTGTTTACTTTCGATACTTAAAACCATGAAATTATGCTTGTACTTAGGTTATTTTGGTTGATATGATGTAGTTTGTTGCTTGTTCCAGGTGAAAGTGATCTATAATAGTATCAGGATGAAATTGGAATAGAAAGACCTGATAAAGACCAAGACCGTAGATGATACGAGTCCCCTCACAATTCATCAACACCTCATACTAGTCGTAGGCTAACCCGTAAGCACAACAGAAACCAAAACCAGGAAGGAAAACTAAGTGATGAGAACGTACGACTGAGGGTATGAGCCATAAGTTGAGGATATGGATCGTTTCTGGAAACGGTAAGCCTAATAGAACCTCAGGGTTTTATTTAGACGTGAAGCCTTAGAAAAATAGGAGTCAGAATTCTTAGTATGACTCGGATAGACAAATCGTAAGTAGACCAGTTTTTAAAGGATTAAAATAAAGAAGTCCCAGGTAGATATGAGTGAAGGCCACATCGTATGGTCAAGGTATGACTTGTGAGAATGTGTTGTAAGAAGAATTGAAAGTTAAAGCCTATAAGATCAGACACTGGAAAACATGCAAAAGGCACGGTATGACTTAAAAGGAATGCATACGAGTGGATGAGCGTGTCTTACCATGTGCCGATATTACTTTCCCTTTTCTAATTTATTAGGATTACTGAGTATTTTTGAGATACTATAAATACCCTAGGGTTTATCTTTTATTAGGTGACATTTTTTGACATTCTCTTACGCATTATTAAATTCTATTACATACTTTATATTGTTTTTGAGATTTATGGGTTATTATCAATAGCAAATTTCATATTTTATTCTTCTCATTATTGTGCAATTAATTACATGCTTTCTTTATTGATTATCATAGATTGTTGAATATGAATGAGCGGCTAACTTTACTGACTAGGGTTGTGGCAACCCTAGTGGATCAACAACGTAAGGGAAGTTATAGAGTCATCTATTTTAAAGTAGCTGCATGTATCTTAATCTTGTTCATGATAATAGAACTCAGAGCTACTGTAGAAGCTTTAGGATTTCCTGTATTCGATAACGTCCTCACAAGGGAGTTCAAAATTGGGGAAAGAGGATTAAGATAGTAATTTGAGATTCACTTCCATCTTGTCATTCCACCATCTTATCTAATCAACTCTAGACTCAAAAGGTGAGAGTTGAACTGAATTCATAGACAAGGAGCAATAAGGCGATGCCCTGAGACTCACAAGGTAAAGGGTGAGACTTATCAACACATTCACAAGACTTTTGGTAATACATAACTTTTCTACTTTACATGCAGAGCAGCAGAATAGGTGGGTTGAACACAAGAAACTTACAGAGTTAAGAATCTAGGGTGAACACGGTCCTAGTGTTAGTCTTCTATTGTTTACAACTCAAAGAATTCAATCTTGGTTACTACTTATGATTGATTTCCAAATTCCCCCATTTACTTTTCTGCACTGCTCGTGGATTTTAATAAGTTAAGAAATTGTTCAACGTTTTCCCTATGGGTTTGACCCCAACCTGGTTTGGGTTACTATTTTTGCATCAATTGCAACATACTTCTTTGGAGGTTAGTTTTGGGAGACATTAAGAAACCCATGGTTAAGGCTCTCCAAACAATCATACTAATATATATAACTTCGTTGGTTAGATTAATTATCTTGTTTGTTGGTACACGGGGTTGATATTATGACCATGACATTTAGAACCTTTAATCAACTATCTCACTTAGCCCCACAACTACATCGTTGACCGGGAATATAAGAACTAAGTTAAATGCATCCATATTTCATCCCGTAATTGAACCAAATAGGTAACTTAGGTATATTCCTATCCTAAATTCAAAACATAACATCATTCAATTGAGAGATTACGATCGTATTCCATCTATCCCACGTTCTATCTTCTTGTTCCTCCTTCCGAGATCATGATAGAATTAAGCATATATTCTAAGGGTCACAAATCCATAGAATAGTTAAAACAAGGATAAATAAACAGCCAACAATGATAAATTACAAAAAACAATTCAATTCATAACAAGAGTAAGCATGCCCTATTTATACTAGGACCAAAATTGCCGAAGTTGTCCTAGCCTCCGTACCACACCAATATTGTATGGATTAGACAGAGTGTCATGGATTAATAATGTAGGGATACTGGAAATGCATTACAAATGTATCCAATGGCGTTCCACACCCTTATATAGGTGGCTAGGCAGTGTGGCACACCCCTAAGCCCCAAAATTCCAGATTTTGTCAAAATTTGCTCCATGCTATTTCCCTTTCATTCCGCTCTTTGAGGTGATTTTACTTTGGATTTATAGCTTGTATATCATCCATTTATAATATTTATCAACTAAAAATTCACCCTATAACATCACACACCATAAATTAGAGCTCAAAACATAATCGAATCCAGCACGATTAATTAGAAAGGAACATACCTAATGTTAGGAGTACTGGTTTCATATTTGACTTTTAACTGAATGAATTTGACTCACAAATCATTGTAAAATCACCTTGAACTTTTTAATTATATAATTTTACACTTAGACACTCATTTTTTACAAAGATGAACTCAATCAATACAAGAGAAGTCCTCAAAACTAAGCTAAGTAACCGTAGATAACAACACTTAGGTGCATAAGTCCACCAAAGATCATCACCCCACACTTAAAGTCTTGTTCGACCTCGAACAACTCTTTAATCTAAGAAAAATATCAAGAGATACTCCACATCACTAATACAACACAAAAAACACTCAATCTAGCACTACAATGACTATATAATAGCAATGATCACATTAATCATGTTATATTCAATTAAAATCTCATGAACACTACTTTGGAACATCCTAGCCTCAAGAATTGACTCACCAATTTAGAAAACTCATGTATATTACTGAATTAAAGGAATCATACAAATCACCTAACTATCATCAAAAATGCTCCCTCACCACAAGAGAGTTGCCCATAATTACTCACACATAGATGCAATTTATCACAGAGATAGGTATAAGAATCAAATTACACTTATTCTCACAAAGAATTCATAGGTTACATAAGATGAACCATAGGCTTTCCCTTAGTGTCGTTCTCCACTAATATTAGAATATTAAAGTTTAGAGTCGAGTAGGACATTGAAGGTTGTAATTTAGGCTAGGGACGGGTAAGAACTATTTTGGCTAGTAATAGTGACTATCTTTCCTAAGCGCTTTAATACATCACATATACATTAAGACCAATCACTAAACAACTACACTTTTGACCTCCTCTACCTTCCCATTCTCTTTTGTTTTTCCCCATCTCATTAAGATAATTTGCAATTATTATGGAGGGAGTATTATTAATCAACTCATGATCAAATTCTAGCACAGTTTCTCTCTTTTTCACTAAAAAACTCCCATCCACTACACATAACTTTTTAACACCAATAGCTATTTTTGGGGGCTACACTTTCACCTTCCCGACTTATTTTTTTACTCCTTACCAAACTTAATTTTTAACTAAAGTACTTAGCAACTTTGGATCAATTTAAGGTTAATCAAAGAAGGGGAATAGGCTACACATGAGACTACCAAAGAATATAGGCTAAAGGCTAAATGAGGCTAACTAGGAATATGCACAAAGGAATATAATGTCATAACCCAAGACTACCCCCTAGTCGTAACATGATGCTTAAGGCCACAAATGACCCCAAGCTAACCCATGATCTAGTATCTACTGTGAGCACTAAATAAAGCAATAATAAAACATCATATGTGGAAGTTAACATTACTAAACATTTTGACACTCTCCCGAATGACCCTTTTAACACCCCTAAATCATAAATTAATGTTTGGAACTCGGGAAGGCCAAAGATAAAATGCTCTAAATCTTAGGGTGTTAAAAATGGCCATGTCACTTGTATTTAGTGTGAAATAATGACTTTGGGACTTCTAAGCATGTGACCAATAGCTAAAAACTTGCCTAGGATCTTGTGGGGTAATATAATATCTCCCTCATTGGGATCATTCATCCCTAAATAAAACTTTTCAAGATAAGATACTATGAAGACTGGGATTATGTATTGAATACTTCTGAGCTAAATCATGATTAAGTAACTTAGTCTGAAACATGATGCATGGACTGAGTTGAATTCATAAATGCATGCTATGAAATGAGGATGGTTATATAGCTGAGATTGAAAACAAGAATATCACTTAAGGGAAACCATTACCTTAACCTGAATCTGAATTTATAGAGAAAAGATGGGGATACTTGGCTCGCATATCGACTTTTTCTTCCCAAGTAGCTTCCTTAATGGACTGACGTCTCCATAGGGCTTTAACCAAGGCGACTTCTTTATGATTCAACCTACAAACCTGACAATCAAGGATCTCACTTGGGACTTCTTCGAAGGAGAGGCTATCTTGCACATCCATACTCTCTAGAGGAATGATAGGAGTTGAGTCACTAATACATTTCTTTATCAAAGAGACAGTAAAACATAGATGCACAAATTCCAATTCTATAGTAACTCAAATGGCTCAAGATCCTGTATGGGCCAACATAGTGGGGACTGAACTTTACTTTCTTATCGAATCTCTTTAACCCTTTCTTAGGTGAATTTTTTAAATAAACCAAGTTACAATGTCAAACTCAAGATCCTTTCTCCTCACATCTGTATAGGATTTCTATTGATTGGGCTATATTCAGCCTTTCTTGAATTAATTGAACTTTTTCTATCGCCTCATACACTGAATCTAGCCCTATTAAGGTAGCCTCACCTAATTCAAACCAACCAATAGGGGACCTACACCTTCTTTCATAGAGATCCTTAAATAGAGCCATCTAAATACTAGAGTATAACTGTTGTTGTAGGCAAATTCAATTAAAGGTAAGTGTCCATCCAAACTACCCTTGAAATCGATAACACAAGTTGTTAATATATCCTCTAACATCTATATTGTCCGCTTTGCCTGACCATCCTTCTGAGGATGATAAGATGTACAGAGATAGACTTGGGTACCAAGACATTTCTAAAAACCCTTAAAATAAGAGGTAAACTTACCTCTATCTGAAATAATGGTCAATGGAAACCTATGCAACTTTACTAAATTACTGAGATTGAGTCTAGCATAATTCTCCACTAAATATGAAGTATGGACTGGTAAGAAATGGGTTGACTTTGTCATTCTATCCACAGCGACCCAAATTGAATCATGCTAATGCATACAAGGTAACCCTACAACAAAATCCATTTTCACCACTTGCCATTTCTAAGTGGGTATGCTGAACTACTAGAGCATACTACAAGGCCTTTGATGTTCAACCATAACCTGCTATCAATTTGAACACTTATCCACAAATTCTGCAATATCTTTCTTCATACCATTCAACCAATATATTCCTCGCCAATCACGGTACATCTTAGTGGCTCCTGGGTGAATATAATATCATGCACCATGCCCCTCTGCTAATATTCCATATCTTAAACCATCCACACTCAAAACACATAATCTGCCCTGATAATAAAGTGCACTATCTCCCCCTTGGGAGAAAACCTCAACCTTCTGATCCTGAACTGCCTCCTTTAACTTGACCAAAATAGGATCCCTGTCTTGCTTTTATTTCACTTCGGTCTCTAATAAAGATTTTGAACCATTCTAAACCCATATACTCGCTTCAACTAATTCAACCAATAAAACACCTAATCTAGTAAGCTGATAAACTTTATGGACTAGATCCTTCTTATCCTTCTTAACATGCATAAAACATCCCATAAAAAATCTACTAAGGGCATCGGCCACTATATTAGCCTTACTCGGGTGATATAACACAATTATATCATAGTCCTTGAATAATTCAAGTCACATTCTCTGACAAAGATTCAAGTCTTGTTGTGTGAACACATGCTCTAAACTCTTATGATCCATGAACATATCAACATAAACCCCATAAAGGTAATTCCTCTAAATCATTAAGGCGAAGACAACTGCTGCCAATTCAAGGTCATGGGTCGGGTAATTCTTCTCATGGGGCTTAAGCTATTTAGAGGTATAGTCAATGACCTTACCTCGCTACATCAATACCCAACCAAGACCAACTATTAAAGCATCAAAATAAACTAAAAACCCATCTAAACCCTCTGGTAGAGTCAATATTACGGCAAAGGTGAGTCGAGTTTTCAACTCCTGAAAACTCTCCTCACAAGAATCTGACCACTAGAGTTTTAACTTTTTTTTGGGTTAGTCGAGGCATGGTAAAATGCCTCGAACCTTGGCCCTTGAAAATTTAATTGATTTTGAGCTTTTCTATAATCTTACGACTCATACCATGAGGCATATAGTATGGTGACGAGTCTAGGAACCAAAGTCGTATGTTGGTTAGTGTGTTGTTAGCCAAGTTATGTCCTAGTTATGGGAGACTTCATACGAGTTGTATGTTGGTGTGACGAGAGGGTGGATTCAAATCATATGTTTTCCAGCGTCTAGATCTGTATATTATATCTTGGGTACTATTGGACAATACTAGTTGTATAGTCTAGGGACGATTGGGGCAAGTGAGTCGTAAGTTGGACAGAGTGTGGTGTCCAACCTTCTATCTTGGTGATGAATTGATGGTACTAGTCGTAGCTTATGGTGACGAGTAGGAGGGGCAAATCGTAACCTCATGTGAGCTTACTATAACTTTAAGATGGGTGTACTTTGGACATTTCCCACCCCAAGTCCTTAAGACCCCACATCTTATAACACTAGTTGGTCACTCTTTATACACTTTAGAATAGTAAAAATACTCTCTAAAGTATCTCTAAAAACCTCTAAAAAGATTTGGCTAGGGTTTCTTCAAGGTGACCATCTAGAGGCTTAAGGATCAAAATCTCTCTGTGATTTTTCATAACTTAGGCATTTTACTCCTCCCTTACTATTATTTTACAAAGAGCATATGTTTGAATGTATGATTTTTATGATATTTCTATGGTTTGAAATAATGATTTGGGTTTTTTTTTTTATGTTTGTGGTTGAATAATGTTCCTCATGGTTTAATTATGTTTTCCCTTATGTTTTTAGTATGATTTTGGGATTATGAGATGCATGTTAATGGAAGAGGTATTTTGGGGTATTATGGATTCCCAAACTACTTGGTTATGGTTTTGAAACTTATATTCTCTCAACTTGTTTGATAAAATGCCAATGAGAATTGTTTTGTCACATAATTTGACTACTCTTAAAATCTTTGCATCGCATAAATGGTAATGGAACTTAAATTTGTTTGGTTGGTTTTAAATGATTTGGAAAGGACTTGATGGCTATGGTTTTAATTTAATTGGAAACATGGGAGTCAACTTGGTTTAATGTCTTTGGTATGGCATAAAATGATGGATTTGCAAGCTCTAATTTTTGTATGACAATACCAATGGTTAATGCCTAATTAAAAGACACTTTGGTAAATGGTTGGAACGTGTAAGTGGTTTTAATCTGGTCTTAAAGAGGGTCAAGTAGAAAAGACGTGGAAGGTGGAGGTCCCAGGGGGACTGGTACTAGAAACTTACATTTGCTGATTTGAGAGTGGTCTTGGTGACCATGTGAATGATGTCACACTTTATATTTTGGGAGATGATTTAGTTATCTTAGTTCTTTTCTCCAATTGTGTGACTAACATGCAATGCGGACCTTTCAGTACGAGAAGCTGAACTAATATAGCCCGTGGATGGTTTTAGGATGGTCAAGCTACTCTACCCAAGTTAAGGTTTTAAATGCATGCTAAACCTTATTACCTTTCCCAACATGGTGTGCATATATATATATATATTTATATGTCATTTCATATAGTTATTTACTTTGGTTTTGAATTACTGGCATTATTTTATGCTAGTGTTCACTCAACTAACCATCTTAAGGCGTTGTATCTCCATGAGATGCAGGAATTGGCCATACTATCATACCTCCTGCTTAGTGACTGGGTGATTCAGGAAAAACTTGTGTCTGAATGAAGTGGTTAGCTTCTATTCTTTAGAAGGCTTATTTCATGTTACAGTTTATCTTATGTCTTTATTATTCCTTTGACATTGGTTTTTGGATATGGTTGGGGGCATGTCTCGACTCAATATTCTTTGACATTGTTTAGAGGCTTTATATGGACAACTGTGGAATTGGGTATATTATAGGTAGTTTGGTTGGGTTTTGACGGTATGAATTGATTGGGTTGGTCACGGTTTTAGACTTATCCCAAAGTCATAGAACTATAAATACTCTATCTTGTTATATTTTGGAATTCATCCGACACAGGTTGTATATTGGTGGGTTGGATTTGGAATAGGGGTGGTCTCTAGTCCTTATTGGACTTGAGATGCCCAATATGACTAGGATCTGGTTCGATTCAAATCATATGGGGGAAGAAATAGAAGAAAATCCTTCAACAAACCATCTGTAGTATCCAGATAAGCCCAAGAAACTCTTGATATTTGATAGAGTGATGGGTCTAGTCTAGTTTCTCATTGCTTTCGTCTTTTGAGGATCAACTCGGATGCCATCACTGGAAATGATGTAACCAAGGAAGGCTACTAATCTCAACTAGTATTGCAATTTACTAAACTTAGTGAATAATTGGAGATCCTTAAGGGTCTGCAATGCAATCCCCAAATGGTCTGCATGATCACCTTCACCTGGAGAATAGACTAGGATGTCATCTTTGAAGATTATAATGAACACATCCAAGTACTGCTTGAACACCCTGTTCATTAAGTTCATAAAAGATACAGGAGCATTTGTTAGTCCAAAAGACATAACTAGAAATTCGAAGTGACCATACCGAGTTCTGAAGCGGTCTTTGAGATGTCACATTCTCTAACTCTAAATTGATGATAGCCGGATCTGAGAGAAATGCCTTGCGCCCTGAAGTTGTTCAAACAATTCATTAATCCTGGGGAGAGGATACTTATTCTTGATTGTGACTTTAATCAACTGGCGGTAGTCAATGCACATTATTAGGGAACCATCTTTCTTATGCATGAAGAGAACTGGAGAACCCCACGGAGAGATGATAGGCCTGATAAAACCATTATCTATGAGATCTTTCGACTATTCCTTCTATTCCTTAAGCTCAGCTGGAGCCATTTTGTAAGGTAGAATTGAGATAGGCTGCATATGTAGTAGTAGATCTATTTCAAAATCAGTTTCCCTTGCTGGAGAAACTCTAAGAAGATTTTTAGAGAATACTTCTGGAAACTTATTTATAACTGGAACTGGCTCAAGGCTTAAAGTTATAGAATTTTAGTCATTGACTCAAATGAGATGGTAAATACATCCCGCAGATGTCATCTTTATTTTCTTAAGGTAGGAGACAAATCAACCTATAGGCATTGAAGTACTACCCCTCCATTCTACAGTAGGTTTATTAGGAAACTGGAACTGGACTATTCAATTTCTATTGTCAACTGAGGCATAGCACGAGTGGAGACAATCCATGTTGAGAATGACATCAAAATAAGTTATCTCTAACTCCATAAGGTCAACTGAAGTGACCTTACGAGACACTGTGACTGGGTGATTTTTGTATACCCATCTAGATATAATAGAACTATACACTGGGGTAAACATTGAGAAGGGCACTGCTAATATATCGAGACTAACACCAAAATCTATATCTATATAAGGAGTGACAAAAGTAAGTGAAGCTCTAAGGTCTAACAATATATAAACATAAAGGTGGAAGACTTGTAATGTTACTGAAAGCGCCTAAGAACATACGCGAGTGTCCATGGTCTACCAAGGAATATAGTAGCCTTCAAGAAAGCCAAGATATCGATCCCACAGAGACTAGATTTAGCAACGATTTTATTTTAGTTCACATTTTAGATTCAATTGATTCTAAAGTAACCAAAGAGGTTTTGGAAGTTATAATTGCAAGAAAAGTAAACAAAGCGTAAAGTAAAGATCTTAAGACAATCAGTAGGAGAAAACCAGGTGTTGAAGTACTCTGAACAATCATATTATGCTATTGGATATCATTCATGAAATTTCTTATCTTGGTTATTGATTAGCAGGGTTAATTGCACTATTATGGTTTCCCAATCTCTAATCTATTACCTAAGTTAAACCTTACACCTGCATCATTGAGCGGGGATGTAATAATTAACTTAAGTTTTTAGCAAATATCATCCTACATATGAATCAAATAAGGTATCTAAGTACATCCCTTTCCTAGATACTAATTCAAGTTTCTTATTTTATAAAGAATCAAGAACCATACTCTGCTTATTCTCATGTTCTATCATCCTATTCCCTTTCCCGAGTTCACAAAGTTTACAATGGATGTATTCTAAGGGTTGAAAATCCTTAAAATAGTTAAAACAAGAATAAACAAAAAACTAATATTGATAAGTAAATCAAACAAACTTAATCCATAGCAATAATAATCATGTTCTTGGGTTCAACCTTGGAAAAGGGGCATTTAGCCATGCATAGTCATAATCGTAATCACAAAATAGTAATTAACGACTAAAAAATGAATGAACTAGATAAAAAAAATAAAAACCTGATGAATAAGTTATAGCATCCCTTTTCTCTCCAAAATATTCTAAAATATGTGTTATAACATAATACAACATGTATTTATAGTGTAGGAGTAATCCCAATCTGTGTTGGCCAAGAAAGGTTTCAGTTGTTGAGCATGGGAGTGGGTGAGGTGGTGACCTAGGTATCCCCCCACTCAAGGTAGGGTGGATCACTGGCTACATCCCTGATACTGGTGGGGCAGCACCTCAATATCGCCCAGGCTCTCTGGATTTTGCTCTCCAAAATTTGGTTAAGTGTTAAGTCTCCCCTCTTGAACCCTTGTCTTATGGAATCTTTCCCATGGATTCCAAGCCTTATTAACATCAAAATATCACCATATTCAGCTCCAAAAGAATCCTACCCAATCACACAACACGAACTAAGAAGAAAACACAACACTACATCCATTACGACGAATCAAAACAAGAGTTAAGCTAAGCTAGTTCACATTGATCTTTCACTTATTGTTCCATCTGTACACTCATTCAAATTGGAATTTTCTCATTAACACACTTTATTATACGCATAATAACACATAAAGACCATTTGGACACTTTCAACATAATAGGATCAACCGAAATTAACTAGACAAGCACCTAGCTCAAGCCAGTAGCACTAGTTTTTTGGGTTGAACTCTAAATGAACATTTTAAGCATAAATTTGTTTGGAACTGACTGCTAACATCATAAACACATTCTTCATCCCTATGATACATATTTATATCACTATCAATCTATATAGTATATGAATCATCCTTAAAACAAAGATAAAATGGCTAGAATAGTGATGCTAGAATACATAAATACACCCAACATCAGTAACCGTAACCATATCAGGGAAATTTTTTTAATCTTGTCGAGTCTGTAGAGTATAAAGTTAGTTTTAATGCTACCACCAGTGGAACTGAAGATGGCGCCCTGCTGAGTCTGGTGACCTACCAAAGTTGATGAAAAGTTGGACTAACCTTATTGATAAAAATCATCCCTTTTGGGTAACCCCTAGGCAATCCCTAATCCTGTGGCCTAGCTTGCCATATCCAAAACACACATCACTGCCTTCCCTAATTATTCTTCAATATCCTCTACAAAGTAGATTGGTGTGACCATTATTCATGGTATCTTAGGACTTAGAGCATGGCGCTCTATCCTGATTGTTTTGCCTGAACTTCGACACTAGCGCACTGGCTAAAGATGGGGCTAGAGCTGAAAATATCTGGCAAAATTGAGAATGATTTCCACCATCATACCTTTTCTATGAGAATTTAATGCTATCATTTGTGGCCCTCTTATTCTCCCTTTTCTTCTCTTTAAGCTTGTCCTCCTTAATTTGCAGAGCATCAACCATCAACCTAGAAAGGTCCATATCCTTAATCCACACAACTATTCTACACTCATTGACTATATTATCTGACATACCAGACACAAACTTATTATAGCCTATAATCTACCAATATAGTTAGAGCATACCTCGCCAATTGGGTAAACTTGAGTGAGTACTCCCTTTCACTCATGTTATCCTGCTTCAGATTTATAAACTCTTGCACTTTAGCCTCCCTCAACTCAAGTGGAAAAAACCTGTCTAAGAAGGCCGTAATAAGCTCCTTCCACTCCATAGGTCCTACCTTAATACCTTTGTCCTACTTCTATAGCTTGAACCAAGTATGAGCCACTCCTTACAACTAATAAGTGGCTAAGTCAACACTCTCACTAGCAGTAACACCCATGATATCTATCACTTTTTGTACACCATCCAAAAATTCTTGCGTATCCTCCTCAGACTTGGATCCAAAAATTAATGAAAGATTCATCAAAGTGAAGTATCAGATCCTAGATACTGTCGTGCTCACTACAAGATTGGATAGGGAAACAACCTGCTGGTTATTCTAAGCAACCTTATTTTGGCCTAAAATAGTGAAAGTGGTCCTACATTTGGCATAGAAAACATGTTTGTTCAGCGGGTCTTCCTGAATAGGTGGTGGTGCAAGCTGATCTCCGTTCCTTCTTTTGTTATTTCTTCTGGGAGGTATTTTCTGTGAATGGATAAAGGACGAGTTGGAAAGGGAATTCAATAGAGATCATGCTCTTTCTCATGACATGAATACTGAAAGAAGGGAAACTTTCCTAAAACATCTCGTAGCCTCTTTCCATAAGTGTGGCACACTTCACATCCATGCACAAGACTCTACTCAATTCAGATTTTAGAAATCCTAGGACACTTTGAAATGATAGGCTCAAATACGAAGTTTTGTCATGATCCGAGACTACCTTGTAGTCATAATACAATGCTTAAGGCCACAAGTGACCCTAAGATAACCCATGATCTAGTATCTGCCATGAGCACTGAATAAAGTAATAATAAAACATCATATGTTGAAGTTAAACAGATGAAAATTTTGTCAATATATAATATTAAAATAATGCCCAACATGTCTGAACTACTGATGAAAACTGAAAACACGTCTGACTATCTGAAAGCCTCTAAAACATGAGAAGTTGATGGGACAAACCTCCAACTAACTCTGGATGAATGAAATAAAGAAAGTACTAAAAATAACTACAAATAACTTTTCCTCGATTAATGAGGACTCAACCACAATTATTGTTGAATGGCACTGAACTGACTATGGGTGATCGGGGAACTGAGCTGACTATTTGAAAGCCTCTAAAACATGAGAAATTGATGGGATAAACTTCCAACTAACTCTGACTGAATGAAATAAAGGAAGTACTAAAAATTACTACAAATAACTTTTCCTCGATGGATGAGGACTCAACCACAATTATTGTTGAATGGCACTAAACTGACTATGAGCGATCGAGGCACTGAGCGTCTAAACCTATGTTATAAGACAACATAGCACAAAAGAGAGTATGTGATCAGTACTTTGAATGTACTGGTACGTGATATAAGGACTAACTGAAGTGCATATAGATATTGAGCATGAATGCATGAATATGTAAAATGAATGCAAGACCAAGTAAAGCATATACTAAAATAATTTGTAAAACTGACTAACTGAATAGCTGATAAACTAAACACTTGGTCATGCAAACCTTAACTAATATAACTTGAACACTGAATTGAAACTATAGGAGCTATCATGTAATCTACATACCCTTATCTAAGCTAACCAGGGTCCAGCCTGTAACCCTATTGAAAGTATACTGGTACCTTTCTAAGGGTACCCACACATGGATGACGTTGTGGATCCAACAAAGCCAATGTCGTGAAGGACTAGGATGTCACCCTAGACTGCTAGGTGCCCACAAGAGAGTGTCAACCCTCAACTAATGGGAAGAACTCTCAATACCTACCTTGCTACGTTGTTCTGGAACTTAGGGACTACTACTAAAGGTCTCACCCTCAACTGGAAGGAAAGCCTTCATCCCAAAATTTTCTTGGTGATAAATCCTACTCCTAACTGAACTGACACTTAACTGATTAAAGTTATCAGGACTCATAATTGATAATTGCTCAATATGAATATGATAATCTAAATATGGTGATAAAATCATGATATGACTGACGTGTGACTTGAAATCGAAAACATGCATAAACATATAGGTATCGGGTATTAATAACCCTTAAGCACTGAATAATACTTTAAATACAATAACATCATTTAAAACACTATAAGGAAATTCATGATTTAGAGACCAAAAATATAGAATATATCACTAAATTGATGAAATCCACGATTATGAGTATGGGAATATATTAAACTTATTTGGAAAACATGCTTACATGGTTCAATTCATAAATTGATAGACTAACATGGTGTAAACTAAACTTGATGTGGTGACTAAAATTATAAAGCGTGTAAGAACATAATTCACATGGGAAACATATGATCATGACTTGTATTCAAAACCATTATAAAAAAATTGAGTAATTTCATACTTGACCATGAAATTTAATAAGAAGAGGGACAAGGGTTTTATGTTTAAATACTAGGGATTTTTGGGATTTAATAGGTGAAAGAAACCCATTGATGAATACCCTACATACCTCAGTTTACTTGAATTCTTGGAGAAAACTTGGAGTTGAGACCTTGGAAGGTTGACTTCTTGAAAAGGAACTCTTGTTTTTGTTTTTAAGAGTAGGAGAGGGATAAATAATGTTAACTGACTGTGGATAGGGTAAATTAAATTTATTTGGGGCCCTTCATCATGAATTAGGTGTTTAAGAAAGAGGGGAAAAATACCAAAATGCCCCTCACCTATTTAATGAAAGTTATGGGATTTACGCTACACCATGACACAGAGGTTATCGCAGAGGATAGCCTCCATGAAACTCTGTGTATCTTGTTGACTAACCTCTGTGAGACACTACATATCGTGGAGGGTCAATCTCCATGGCACATCAAAATCGTGGAGGCATACTGTCTCCATGGTCCAAAAATACCCCAAGCCTCTTCTGAAAATTCAAAAACTCTCCTGAATAACCCTTTTAACATTCCTAAACATATTTCAACAAATAATTCAACATTTTGAACTCAGGAAGGCCAAAAGTAATATGCTCGAAATCTGGAGGTGTTAAAAAGACCACCTCATACATAATCATACATAAATATTTATAGTAAGAAGGTGGGATAAGTGGATTATAGACTTTAAAAGACTACTTTTTCATCATCCAACCTCATCTTGAGAGTGCTCTCTCTCATATCAATCAGTGCTCCTTCTATCGCAAGGAATTGGCGTCCCAATATGATTGACACCCCTCATCTTCATCATAATCAAGCATAATAGAATTAGTAGGCATAATGAACTTACCAATCTTGATGAGCACATCCCTAATGATTCCTTTGGGTTGGACTCTGGTTTGGTCTACTATCTGGAGCACCATAAAGTATGGTCTCGGCTTAGCCAAACCTAGAGTATTGAACACTGAAAGGTGTATCAAGTTTATGATCACCCAAATCACTCAAGTAATGGACCATATCACTATCATGAATTTATATAAGGAGGGTGAAAATCCCTGGGTACTTTAGTTTTTTATTTATTTTTCTCATCACCACAGAGTTGCACTCTCAAATAAGTGCCAAAGTCACAATGTCCTCCAGCTTTATCTTGTTAGTCACCACATCCTTTAAGTACTTGGAATACTTAGGCATACCCTACGAAACATCTAAAAGAGGAATTTTAATATGAAGTTCTCTAAATATGTCAAAGAATTTCTTGAAGCATGCATCCTCCTTGGCTTTCTTGAACCTCTGTGGGAATGGTGGCGGTGTCCCCTCATTCACTTGCTCAGTAGCTTTAAATTTTAGGTACTCACACTTCCCTGAGTTATCGATATATTTACTTGTGACCTATTATAGAACCATCTCTGCCTGTACCTCCAAATTTTTCTTTGGAGGTGTGTCAATAAGCTCCTTATCTCTTCTCAAGGTGATTGACATTACTTGCTTTATAGGGTAATCATACCTTAGAAAATCACCATAGATCCTAGTTTTCTATTCCTGATCTACCTGCTTCAACTGTGTCTCTAACTTTTTCTGTGCAATTTGCTAATTTTGGATTTGAGCAGCCATCTATTCTTGATTGGCCAAGATTTTCTTCAAAGTTTGATAAATGTTGCTGGCCTGTGAATTATGCTGTGGCTGCTAAGGTGCTGCGGCTAATTATTTCCATATGAATAATTGGGTTGTCTCTGCCACTTATGGTTGTAGGCATTCCCATAAGTACCTTTTTGTGCGTTGCCTACAAAGTTCACGGATCATGGATTTTCTACCCACAAGTCTACAGAGTGCCCACTGTTACCATAAATCTCACACCATGATAGAGCCTACTGTACTACATTAAACTAAGCCTGAGATTGATGCACACCCAACTTATTGAATTGAGTAATCATCTAATTTTGCATAGCTTATACTTTAGCGGCTAAGGCTCTGATACTATCCACTTCAAGCATACGAATAGAATTTTTCACTGCACCTCAAGACATGTCACTATGCTAGTTAGGATTCCCGTGTTCAATATGGTTCAAAAAAGTATAAAGCTTATCATAGGTTTTCTTCAAAGCTTGACCACCTTCAGCTGAATCGAACAAAATTTTGTTTTGTGATGACGAGCTTGTACAAAGGTATAAGTTAATACCTCATTGGACTACTAGTGATGTGGATAGTTCCAAAGAAGATATTTTGACCTCTCCCAAGCATGATATAGGTTCTCATACAGCTTTCGCTTGAAGCCCAAAATCTCACTGCTCAACCTCTTAATCTTATCGGATGGGAAGAAAGGGATGAGAAAGTTTTGGGCCAAATCATCCCATGTCATGATAGAACCATCCAACTCTGCATTCAACCACTTCTTTTCTTCCTCCAAAAGTAGGAAGGGCAAGAGTGTCAGCCTCATATAATCAGTGGACACTCTAGTTGGAATGAATCTATCACTGATTTCCAAGATATTTTGCCAGTTAACCTGTGGATATTCATGTGACAACTTGGTGAACTAACCACTACTATGAAAAAGCTACATAATGTTTTTATTCAACTCATATCCACCTCCAGGAGACTGTCTGCAAATAACGGAGGTAACATTCGTCACAAGCAGGATTACCACTTTGAAAACTGTCCTGCAGGCTAGTGGATCATCAACCATGGGTGAAAGAATATCTTCTTCTTCAAGAATTTGAGGTGTTTGGTAGAGAAGTACTTCTTATCTCCTTAACTTGTGTAAGAATATTTTAGGCTCGGGATATGGCTCAACTAACTCCCTATCCTTTGCCAGCTTAGTAACCTGATAAACCTGTGCCTGCAATTCAAAAGCTAAGATCAAGTAAGTAGAACCAAAGAAATAGAAAAGTAGAACTAAACTAAGACAGTGGCCTATTTACAAGTCCCAGCAATGGCACCAAAAAATTATTGCACCCAAGCACACACGCAAATGTATGTGGTCTACCAAGTAGTAAAATGGCCTTTATAAATCCAAGTATCGATCCTACAAGGACTTTTGTTAAACAACTATCCAATTCTAGTTCAACTATCAAAATTAAGCAAGTGGTAAAGTAACCAAAAGTGCTTGAGTGTTATAAATTGAAAGTAAATTAAACAATACGATGAATTAAAGGTTCTTGAACAACAATGGGGAGAAACCCATAGTTAAGGCACTCCGAACAATCATACTAAGCTATATAACTTCATTGGTTAGGATAATTATCGTGTTTGTTGGTCCATGGTGTTGATATTATGACCACAAAATTCCAATCCCAAGGTTGTCCAAGGTGTTTACAAAAGATTAGAAGTGTCCTATTTATACTAGGATCAAAATTGCCGAATTTGTCCTAGCCTTCGTGCCACGCCAATATCACATGAAGTAGGCAGTATGGCACGACCCAGTCGCATAGGTATACTGGAATTTGCATTCCACAATGTAGAAAGGGCTTTCCATACCCTTTTAATGGTGGTTAGGTAGCATGGTACGCCCCTAAGCCCCAAAATTTAAGATTTGGTCAAAGTTTTCTCCATGCAATTGCCTATTTATTTTGCTCTTTGAGGTGGATTTTCCTTTGGATTTACAACTTTTATATAATCCATTCATCATCTCGACCAGGTCACTAAGCATTATATAATATCACACACCAAAAATTAGATCTCAAAATACAATCGAAACTAACACGATGAACTAGAAAGGAACATTGCTCAAGCTAAGAGTACTTGTTTTTGCGTTTGACTTTTAGCTTAATGTTTTGACTCAAAAATCATTGTATACACACCTTGAACATTTTAATTACATAAATTAAAACTTATATGCTCATTTACATAAAGATTAACTCAATCAACACAAGAGAAGTGCTCAAAACTAAGCTAAGTACGCATAGATAACAACAGTTTGGTGCATAAATCAACCTAAGATCAAGGCCCACTTGAGGAGTCATACTTTCAAACCCAAAAATACGCCCCCTATGCTCCAGAAATAGTTACCCTCAAGAATAGGTGAATTCTGAGCTTTAATAATGCTACAATCCACCCACCAATTTCTAGATATTTTAAAAAAATATGAAGGATTTAATGATGAAATTGACGTATGATTACCAGGAATTTAGAGAAGAAACATGCAATTTAAGTTCAAAAATTCTCCAAAATAACCCACCAAATATTCTCCCAAGTTTTAAAACTTTTTACAATTCTATACTCTTGAAAATAGTGAAATATGGGAGAAATTAGACTAAGTCGGGGTATATATAGCCTTTTCAGGAATCTAGGTATTGCTTAAGCGGAGACTAAGCTGTTTGAGTAGTGATCACTTAAATGACTTAGTGTTGCTTTAGCAACATCTTCTGTTTTCCAATGTACCACTGATGTCGGCCAAACATACCTCCAAGAAGATACAATGTAGGTGCTATCAAATTATAGTAACCCAACTAGGTTGGGTTCGATCCCACAGGTAATTGGTCAAACTTGTATCCCAAACTTATTAAAGTACTCGAAAGTTTGGGAAAGTAAATGGGGGGGGTTGCAGTAATAAAAAAAAAGTAACAAGTTATGAATGCTTTTTTTCTTGTAAATAATCTGAAACAAACACTAGGACTGTCTTCCCCTTGGCTTTCTAAATCCATAAGTTTCTTGGGTTCAGTCCAACTATCTAACCATCACACATGCAGAACCTAACAAGCTAGGTATTACTAACTGTCTTATGGACTTGTACGTAAATTTAACCCTTTACCTTCTGATTCTTAAGGTGTTTCCTTAATAACCCTTGTTTTTTATCCCAGTTTAACTATCACCTCATGGATCTCAAGTTATTAGATGAAGGTTGATAGCCTTAAATCAATTTTGTAATCCCCTTTTCCCAATATCAATCTCTCTTGTGAAGACGATCTTGAATCCAGGTAACTTCTTAGAGTTGGCCACCACTAAGAATGCAAATAAACTGAAGAAGATTACAATACATGTGTAGACAATGATCTAGCTGAATTTCACGCTTCCCCTACTTTATTATTCTACTAGGGTTCCTGAAACCCTAGTTAAAAGAATTAGCCATTCGTAGTTGAAAAACAATCCATAAAGTTCAATAAATAAATTATATAATTAATATCACAATAATGAATAATAAAACTCAATGTGTCAAATTAAATAATAAATCAAAAACCAAGAATAAGAGGATTTCAAGATCAAAAGTCAATATTGAAATCAATATGTGCTTGTAAGAGTACAAAGTGTGTAACCTAATATAAGAGAACCTCAAGGGTATTTGTAGTTTTTCAAAATAACAAATAAAACCTAACAAAAAAAATAGGAAAACTAAGTCGGCAGTGGTCATGCCTCTGGAATGAGTCATCGAGACTAGCGAATTACTCATTGCCTGCTTTTGTTGCTCTCTTTTGTCTTCAGTAGTGATGACTCTTTGTCACTCATAATGAGTCATTGGCTACAAGTCATTGTCACTCTAGTGAATTTTTAACTTCTAGTACTTTTGGGTCTGTTGTCAGAATGACTCCTCACCATGAGTCGTTATCAGTCATAACGTCTCATAGTTTTCTCCTGTGTCCTCTGGAACCTCAACTTGGCTATCCTCAGGACTTTTTATCATATGCTCAGAATGACTTACACCATGACTCGTTGTCACTCCTAACGAGTTGTGGTCAACTTTTACTTTTACTCCTAAAATTAACATCACGACTTGAGCGATGAGTCATTAGGTGACTAAACATCTGATGGTCCATTCACCACTTTGATTATTCTTGGATATTTTTCATCTTTTATAATCCACACCACTTCCAACCTAATTCACCTGCAACATACACAAAACATACATCATATCTAACAAAATGGCCTAATTATTTGCATATTTTCACCATTTTAAGCAATGAAAGTTCCATGCAACGATGGAACATCGACACCCTTAACGTAGAATGTTTGTATGTCCTCAAGAAAAAAGGCAAAACAAAACAAACACGATGCTTAACAAAGAAAAACCAAAGATACCTACGGTAGTCAATTTCATTTTTAAGCTCAAAAACATCACCCCTCCTACATTTACTTTTCAAAACTAACATTGTATGAATCAATGAAGCACAACAATTTGACACAAAGGAATTAGGCTATGGCATTACATTAGCAACAAACAACCACTCATATAAACAAATTACATTATCCAATCAAAAAAGCAGTTAGCAACACAACTCATGCACCATTGCATTAAGGAAGTCCCACTCACTCAGATAGATCATGCATGTTAATGCGGGAACAATCATGGAACACTCATGCTCACAAAGAAATTCCAACACTATGCATAGAATACCATAGGCTTGTCCTTAGTTTCTTTACCTCAGTTTTCAGACAGTCGGGTTGGATCACTATAGGACTTTATTTAGATTGTAACGTAAGCTTGAGGGATGGTATGGTACATTTGGGAATTTAAGTGACAAAGCCTCCTTGTCACTACAATTATGTTTCGTGGTCCACTTATCTACTAATATCCTTTTATTCCACCCTTATTTCTTCTTTTTTATTTTTTTATTGCTCATTTAGGTTGGGTGTGGTTTCTTTTATTCCTTTTTCAATAATTCTTTTCTTTTTATCCTTTTTAGCACACTCGACCCTATTTTTTTCTCTTATATACCCTTCTTAATATCCTTTTTAGATCACACACCTCCATGATAGCCACTCTGAACTTAGGTGATTTTCCTGAGTTGAGGTGCAAAATGTCCAAGGAGGAGTAGGGCCAAAACTGGTTCATTATAATACAAATGGGAAGGTAAAATGGGAAAAAATAGTCTATAGGCTCAAATAGGGATCAAAGGATTTCTTATTCACATTTGGTAGGTCATTTGGATAAAAGTGGACTACTATAAAAAACGGCCTATGATCCTTTCCTAACCAACTAGACAAGACCAACTCGGCAAGTTCTGGATTCAACACACAAATGGAACGAAGTAGTATCTCACACTCACATGGCATAACATTACGTCAGAAGTACTACCTATTCGGTTCATGCAAATGTTATCTATTATTATTATTCCACTAATCCTAATGCCATAATGATATCTACAATGGTCTTTTACACCTACACATCCCATAATTCAAATTTTTTTTTGGAGGGGTATCATTTACCTAACACATTTATTCAGAACAAAACACATCACCTACCTTGGATACTTATTTCTTCCTAGTTAAACCAAACCAAACACAACACAAAACAAAATACATCATACCATAATTATTTCCTAGACATATCGATTCTACAATTAAATCACAACAGAAAGAAAAAAAAGCACGATAATAAAAACCCACGGTGGCTGCGATGCACCCCACCGCCAACCTAGAGCATATGAACTATCCCCTGTGCATCTAAAAATTAAAAAATAGGGTGTGAAGACACACTGGCCGTATTAGGCATCGGCTCAAGATGTCTCAGCATGGGGACCTTTGAATGGGCCCCGCTCTTATTAGTAATGGTCCCAAGTAGTGCTCGAGATACTCACATAAACAGTGGCAGTGACAGTGGTCAGTGCTCTCAATGGTGCCTGTGGAATGGGAGCAGTGCTATTACTCAAATTAGTTGCATCTAAAACCTTCTCATCAACAATGAAGGAGGTACCGACTCCCATTGTAATCTCACGGACCCTTGTCTGGTAATCCCATGCAGAATCATCACTGGACGCCTTGGTTACCTCAACTTCCTTATCACTCTTCTAACTCTTCTTTATTTTTTTCCTCGATTTCTCACCATCATATTTTTCAGGAGATTTTTTATAACTTTCAACTCACTCCCATAATTAAGGGGTGAGGCAGTTGTTGTTAAACTACCCAACTAGAGTTGGGGTCGAATCCACAAAGAGCGAATTATATGCTTCAAATCGTATGGGCGTTCTAGTTACTACAAGTTTATCAGAATGATAATAAACAAGACATGTAAAACAAAATGGGGGGATTTGACTTGGGGATAGTTTGTCAACTAACGATGCACAGATATTATACTTTTAATTTAAAATTAAGAATAGAGAGGGTCTTAGGATCATGTCTACCTAAAGGTAAAGTGTGAGGTTTAATGATGGTTTAGCATGAAGTTTAGTTATTGATCAAAAGATAGTGTAGGACAAAAGTCATTGTAGTCAATCTTTCAATAAAACTACTATGATTTCACCCTTTGGCTCTTTTGAGCACCTAATAAGTGTGCAATTCGTAATCACCCAAAACATCAATCAAGTATCCCTATTTCTAGGATGATGCTCTTAACATAGTTTACACTCTAATCACAATTATTTCAAAGATTGAAAAAGGTGGTAAACCATAGACTTAATTGTCCACCATTACTTTTTCCCCCTATCACCCTCTTTCAAGGATGTTATGGGTTACATCAAGTTCACCTTCATTCCCTTTTAAAGGATGACAAAGGATTTTTAGAGTTTGGGGTTTTCACCCATCAAACCCATTTGGAGATTTGGTGTTTTCACCTATAAAATTCCAACTCATTACCCTAAGCAATGGTGGAATCCATACTCAGCATCTAAAAATCATGCAAACAAAATAATACCCGCTCACAATTACACTTTAGTTCAACATAATCCCAAGACTAATTTACTTAGCTACTCATGAAGAAAGTAAAAAGAGATATACCATGGGGATTATCCAAAATATCCATTCTTCACAAAATTACTAAGAAATTAAAACTCCATGATTAGTTACACGCTTGTCCAATTAGGGTTTCTTGCTTTTAAATCCAAAATAGCTATGAGGTAAGCGATACCTAAAGAAGAAATGGTTTTTCCTATATATTATTTGGGATTTTTTATGTGATTTTACAAAACTACCCTGGGCCTAATCTCGCTGAACTAAGATCGCAAAAGATTGACCACGACCGTAGCCGTGCATCCCTGGTTGTGTTCAGTGACCGTGTTATGCTGATCGTCTTGACTGATTGCGACCATGGGTTGAGAACTGTGGTAGCGATAACTGAGGATGATATGGTCCAGGTCTTCAGCTGTACTCTTCCTTGCTCTCTTTTTATCATTTTAAGCTACATTCCATATATTTTTCTCTCTTCAACCCTATGCCTTCAATGAGTGGATATTAGTGCATTTACTTATAAATATGTCTTATTTATTCATTCAAAACAAGGTAGTGTGCACGAATGTTAGTGAGAATAGGTGGTAAAATCACCACTCATTAACACCCCCAACTTAAGATCTTGTTTGTCCTCAAGCAACATCACCTCTTATTATGAGACAATTTCATATTTATGCCCTCATTCTATCACCCAATGATCATGATGACTTAAAATTGATTGCTACCACCAAAATCTTTTCACACATGGGCAAATAGGCTTTTAATGACTGCCCTCATCATAAAATGGGATAGTGAAGGATACAATAGACTTTGAGGAGAAACCATGTAACAACTACTAACACTCTAGAAATGACTCACATGTTGACTACAATTATTCTATACTTACATTTATCTCATTGTGCAGAAGATGACAAAATCACCCACCTCAACTAGTTCACATGCCTCCTCACAAGAAAGCAAAAATTCACACACCTAGTTATCAATTATGCAATAAGTAATTTTAAGTGCAAACAATCACTCTCTCAAGAAATTCTCCATGTTAACAAGTTCCATGCCATAGGCTTTCCCCTATTTTCAATCACCACTACAATGACCACACTTGGTTGGGAATCACAAAAGGACTTTTTTAGCTTCTAATGTAGGTTTAGGGTAGGGTAGGATATTAACTTGGGAAAATAAGGCTAAACCCTCCATGAACTTCTACATCATAATCCTTTCATGCAGTGCTATTTGGGCCACTTCTTTTTTCCTTTACTAATTTGTCTACTTTGCCTTTGTTTCTTTACTTACATGCTGTTCGCCTTTTTTTCTTCACTCTGTTTGCATGTAATTAAAATTTATGCATTTCATTCTCTTAATGGATTTTATCTTTCATCAAACTAAAATGCTTACTTGTTTAAGCTCGCAGGCATTTTATTACGACTTCGTGGCTCAACTATACTTTTGTTTCTTTCCACCACCCCTAACTTAGGATTTTAGCCTAAATTTGTATTCTTAAGTTCAAGGAGGATAGGGTTCAAGAGAGGATGAATAGAAAGGTCACAACTCATAATGCGTTTGCCAAAGAAAAGTTCAAATGCTCAAAGAGGGTAACTAGGGGTAACTCCTATGTATTAGGAGGTTTATCAGGCTAAAGTGGGATTCCAAAATCACAAGATGTCGTATGATCATTTTACCAACCAAGCACAGTCAAAATTTAGCTTTGAAATAATAATGGGATAAGTTCTAGATGGTATAAGAACACATAAGATGAAGACAATTAACCTCATGCACATGGCATGCGAATATTGTCAAGGGGGTTCAATTATTCTACCCGCTCCAGACAAAGATAGTGTATTCATTATTTTTCCGAAGTCAACATTTGGAGTCATAGAAAGAGGGAAAGTTTCATCATGAGGTTGATCATTTCATGCCTTTGAATCTTGCAAAATGTTTAGATGAAGAGAGTTGTTTGCTTTTGTATCCGCACCACACATAATTTGATAACCATGGCAACCATCCAAGCTATAGTCTCACATTTCAAATTATAGTACAGGAGACCCACCCATATGGTCACTCAAACTTCACCAATGAATATGAATACAATTCCAGATCATCAATGCTATAGGTACTCAGACTTACTTTTTATTTTACAGCCTTGATGCTATGGGTACTTAGACTTCCCCTGCACCTATAGTTGGAAACCTAATCACGATGGGAAGGATCATCCACTAAAAAATAAACTAAAATAGCAAATAAAAAACAAAGTAACTAATCCATGCAAATGTAGACACCATCAGAGTGCTCGAATATTACAACCTGAATAAAACTAAGAATCATCTAAAAGAGCAGAAAAGTATGCAAAAATATCAATAATATAGGCCCAAATTAAATGAATAAGGAGACACCCCCAACTGAATGGATAGCAATGTCCCCACTGCATAAATAATCAATGATAAAAGAGATAAGGGTGCTCCTTATAACCGCATCAAGGGCTGCTTTCACTTTCGCATTTTGCATCATCACTATTTTCCTTTAGATCAGTCCGCTCGGCTAGGGCCTCATCATCACTCTCCACCCAAGAGTAAGGAAGTCTATCTTGGTGTTTTAAGAACTTTCATAGACCCTTCACCCTCCTCCATATCTTGATAAATAAATCATCCAACTTTTTCTCTCTTGTAACCTTTTTTTATATTCAATCCAGAGGTCTTGGTGTGACTCTACCAAAGAAGAGTAGGCTTTCTCAAGTTTAGTAATGGTAGCCTCTTGTTTCTTTTGGTTCTCCCTGTACTTCATATAATTGGCATACGACACATATGCATGATGGGTGGTGAAAGGATCTCCTAGTCCTTGGGGCAAAAGAGACACAAGCTCTTTGATGGTTGCAATATTTACTCCAATCTTCTCAAGAGGACCCGTGGTGATTGGCCTATAAAAATAAGCTCACTTTATGCTGACTTTTCTAAGTTGATCTTTCTTTTCTTATTTTTGTTGGTATTCCCTCTCCTCAAATCCTCAAGGGGTAGATGGGGGCACTAGGATGCACCCATATGTCACTAGCATATTCTTCCACCCCCACTTTTCTTCAAAGGTCAGGAATAAAAAATGAGAAGAACAGATGCGTTCCACCTTGGCTCTTGAAATAATCTATTTCATTGACCATGAATTGACCAACATCCAGTGAGATGCTATCTAGAATACAAGCAACCATATTATGAGTGCAAGGAGAATCTCATCTACAAATGATGTGCAACCATATCTGAGCCTCGAAAGTGAATTCGTTCATGGAGATGTTGCTTTTAGTCTTAGTCCAAGTGACTTCCTTTCTGGGGCACTGCAATTGCGGCAACTAACTCCCAAATTTACACCCCTTTGCTTTGAATTCACCTATGTTTTCATGTTTGAACATATAAACATCATTTATTTTCTTATCCCCAACTTTAACCAATTTTCCCCAAATCTTGACAGTCATATTTAACGGGTTCAAAAAAGACACTTCACTGATGTTGGCATAAAATTTGCTAATCCATTGTTCATTTTCATAGCATTGATCCAGGGCAAAGCACTACCACCCTATGGCTTCAAGTTTGTCATGACACACTGGTAGTTTCTCCAGTACATTCTCCGAGAAATTTCTCCTTTTGGGAGCAGTTTGTTCTTGGTAGATCAGTGTAGTAGTGAGTGTAGCACTCGGGTGCCATGAATCGGATGTGATCATACTTGTCCATGAGGTTGTCTTGAAAGAACTAGGTGCATATTATATTAATCAATGTTATTTTAACATGCCAATTGTACCACATTGTTCATTAATGCTCATTAGAACCGGTGCTCGGTGGTGCTGAGTTAAAAATATGAAGTGTAGGATTTTGGCATGGTAGGAAACTGGCCTAGGATACTGTGATCGCAAACAATGACTGCATTTGCATTTCATGCCAGCTTCTCACATTCAAATTTTTTCTAATTTTTTTGGTTACTAGCAGGCTCTACAATATGGTTGTATAGGGAACAAAATTGAGCAATGCTAAGTGTTTGAATGTGCCTTTTAAACTACAGTCGCCCCTATTGAAAGTTTATTTAGGCAAAGTGTCAAACGCATGGTGTGCACATCTTGTTTGTCCAAATTTTACACACACTATTGGGTATTGAAGATATACCACTTGTGTGCATATCTTATCTAAGCAGCTAACATTACACCACACCAAGTATAAGAACATGGAAGTTATAACAATCAAAGATTTAGGACCTCCCTTAAACATTCATTCTAGGGCCTCTATTTAAAAATAAAACCATGGATTTATGGCACTTACCTGAGTTGTGATGCAAGAGAGGTGCAAGGATGCTGTTTGAAAGCTCACAACTTGGACAGAAATTTGCCCGAATTAGAGAGTGCAATCTATAAAGGGAGTGTGGGGTAAATGAGGAGAAATGAGGGTTTAAACTTTGAAGTAGCTGTGATCGTGGTTAGGTGGTCGTGATCATAGACACCTACATTACCGCAATTGCGGTAACTGAGAGAAATTCTGCTCCCCTATTTTCCCTTGTTCAACTATTTACTTAATGCAGAATTAATCACTTTCCTATTTTCAAGATCATCCAATGCACCCCATAGGGCCACAAATGCATATGTTATTCATATGCAAAAAATAACATCTATGCTACAAAAATATGACAAAAAGGATATGAGCTACTCTCGTGGCATTTGTGGGTTCCTTTCTACCTAGCACCTTAGTTATTGTTGTGGAATGGCTTTTTTCTACCTTCATTCTCAAGGTGGGTCTTTGATATTGGGAATATTTATATGTCCAAATACCGCTATTCACCCATATTTACACTTTTTTGGAGAATAAAAATTATGCTAATTATATTAGATTGTGAGTTAAATTGTGTTTTGTGGCTAACCGATGTGATTAGAGATACAGGGTAAATTTCCCATGGATTCAAAAGAAAATTGAATACATATTATAAAGATGTAATAGACCATGTTAATCAATGTCAAACATACATGTAGATGCGTGAGAGTAAGTATAAAAGAAAGGAGCTGAGGATTTATGAGAAGAAATGGAATAAAATTCCAGTGATGCATTGCTAACTCGACGGGTCACGTCGACTCGTAAATGTGGTGCCTTAGCCAAAATTTCATGAGCAACTTCCAGTGCATCGATGCAAAGTCAACGTGTCATGTTGATGCGTAAGTTTTGAGAATTAGTCAGATTTTGATATGATAATTCCAGTGGCACGATGCGATGTCGACGTGTCACGCCGTGTGTTGAAGAACTCAACTTTGTTGGATTTTTAAAGACAAATTCTAGTGCATCAAGACAATGTTGACATGATGCGTTAGCTGGATCGACGCGATTAGCGTCGTGTCGCGTCAAGGCTTCAAATCTAGTGAAACTTTTTCAAGTATAAAAGGAACACATGAGCAAAATTTCAAGGACTTTTGGCAATCATAGCAGCGACGGAAAAGCATAGAATTCTTTCTTTTATCGTTCTTATAATTTCTTTTGAACTTCTTTACTTTAAGATTACTTTTGGGTATGATTAATTACTTGTTTTTGATATTTAATTCAAGCATGAGTGGCTAAACACCCTTGTTTTGGGGTTGAGGTGAAGAACATGATTACTCTTTGATATTCTTTATAGTAGTTTCTTTTTGGATTATCATCAAGGTTTTCCTTAATTTCTTGATCTTACTATTTTAATAAGTGGCCACCATTAAAATAAATCTTTAATTCTATGTGAATCCGGAAGGATAATCGTGGGGTAGAACGAAGAAATTAAGGATCAAGGTTCTTACCCTTTTATTAAATAAGGGGTGTGAATTAGCATCTAGGATAAGGATATACCTAGAAGGCTTGTTTGGTTTAATTCCAAGAAGATTAATTTATGAATCCAAAAGAATTGTTGTATCTCTACGGGAGTTGTAGCTGCAAAATTCAATAGATAGAAGATTTGAGGTCGGGAGACCAAGATCGTAGCCTAAACCTTGCAAACCAACAACCCGATAACCAATTAGACTGCTATAAGAATAAAGATTTGTATGATTGTTCAAAAAGCCTCAACCATGAAATTCTTATCATTATTCTTTACAACATTTGATTTCTTTGCTTTAGTCATAAACTTTTATTTCTTATTAATAAAATGGTCAAAAGCCCCCCCAACCTTTACCTAAAATCTCAACTACACACTTATACGTTACGGGGGTCCTATGACCCCCCTGAACTATTTTAAAGTGGAATTATTACTCCCCCAAACCAGACAACCAGTCATTTTGGATAAGGTATGATGCACGCACCAATAGTATTTTGACACATGTTCTTTTGGTTTAAAATTAATTTTTATTTACTTTCTTTTCCATTTTTATCACTTTTATTATTTTTCATTATTTTTTTACCATTATTTTTTTTTCACCATTACTTTTCATCTCTTTTCCTTTTCATACTTTATAATTCCTACTTCTATGCAAATAATTTTACGATGACCTTGAAGTGAAAAATAATGAACAATAATGAATTTGAAATTTCCAATGATCTTGAAGTTGAAAATTATATACAACATCGAATTTAAATTTTTTTGACAACCTTGAAGTAAAAAAAATGACCATATCAATTATTACATTTCCGACGATCTTAAATTCGAAAACAAAAAACAATACCAATTTCAAAATTTTCAACGACCTTGAAGTCAAAAACAATGAACAATACGTAATTTAAAATTTTTGATGATCTCAAAGTCGGAAACAATAGAGAATTTTGAAATTTTCGACGACATCCGACGATCTTAAATTTGGAAACAACGAATAATACCAATTTCAAAATTTTCAACGACCTTGAAACTAGAAACAATGAACAATACAAAATTTAAAATTTTTGACAACCTTAAAGTCGGAAATAATATAGAATTTTAAAATTTTCGACGACCTTAAAGTCAGAAATAATGGACAATACCCGTTTTTAATTTTACGATGACCTTGAAGTAAAAAATAATGGACAATATCGATTTTAATATTTTTGATGATTTTGAAGTCGAAAATAATAAACAACATCGAATTTCAAATTTCTGACAACCTTGAAGTAAAAAATAATGAACAATATCAATTTTAAATTTTTGACGATCTTAAAGTCAGAAACAACGAAGAATATCAATTTCTAAATTTTCGACTACCATGAAGTCGGAAACAATGAACGTTACCTAATTTAAAATTTTCAATAACCTTAAAGTCAAAAAACAATAGAAAATTTTGAAATTTTCAACGACCTTCAGGTCGGAAACAATGGACAATACCGATTTTAAAATTTATGATGAATTTAAAGTCGTAAATAATGTACAATATCAATTTTAAAATTTTCGACCATCTTGAAGTTGAAAACAATGAAGAATACCCATTTTGAAATTTTTAACGAATTTAAAGTTGAAACCAATCGATTTTGTGCTTGGAGATAAGAAACATGATAAATTAATTTTGGATGTTATTGATGAGTTCTTGGATGCCAAGGAGACATTTCAGGAGCCAATGAGTGCCACAGTAACTGATGATGGTTCTAAAGACAATGGAGAGAATGAGGTTAAGAAAAAAATGGCAAGTGATGAAATTCATATGGACAAGAAGACTCTTCCCTTATCCTTTTCTCAAAGAAAAAAGAAGCATCAAGAGGAGGCGAGTTATAAGAAGTTCTTAGATCTTCTAAAACAAGTTTATGTAAATCTGCCTCTTATTGACATTCTGCAGAGTGTGCCAAAATATACAAAATATTTGAAGGATATAATTGTAAATAAAAGTTGGTTGACCGAATATGCTATAGTTTCACTTACTAACGAGTACAAATCCAAGATTCAAAATAAATTACCCACGAATCTAAATGATCCAAGTAGTTTCACTTTGCAGATTACCATTGGATAGACCATTAGTGCTCGTGGATTGTGTGATTTAGGGGCTAGCATCAATCTTATGCCCATACCGTAGTACCGGAAGATGGGTATTGGGAGTCTTAAATCCACTACTATTATTTTGCAGTTGGCAGATAGGTCCCTTGCTAGGCCTGATGGTATTATCAAATATGTCTTGGTGCAAGTGGGATCCTTAATCTTTCTGGTGGATTTTGTAATTCTTGACTTTGAAGCTGATCCTGTTGTTCTATTTATTTTGGGATGACCTTTCTTAGAAATAGTACAATCATTAATTGATGTAACAGCAGGGAAAATAAAAATGAGAGCACATGATAACGTAGAGGTTTTTGATGTGTACAAAGTGTTGAAATTGCTAGCTTTATATGAGTTGTTGGCTATATCTATTATTGATCTCGAGTCTGATTAGAGGCTTCTATTGTCAGATAATCCTTTAGAGAGAGCTTTGGTAGGTTGCGATCTTTATAGAGATGTGTAAGCATTAGCATTAGACTAAGTCATGAATTCGATGCTCATTGAAATAAGAAAATTTCCCTTTGACCCTTTGAATATGCCAATTTGTCCATCCCCCAAAGCTCCAAAATTGGAGATTAAGGTTCTTTCTCCTCACTTGAAATATGTTTACCTTGGTGATAATGATACCTTACTTGTTATTTTGTTTGTAGGATTATCTGATATACAGGTACAGGAAGCAATAACAATGTTGAAAAGGAGGAAGAAGGCGATTAGATGGAAAATACCTAACATTATAGTAATAAATCCATCTTTTTGCATGCACAAAATACATATGGAGGAAGGGTTTAAGCCACAAGTGTAGCAACAGTGCAGGCTGAATCTAGTGATAAAAGATGTGGTGTGAAAAGAGGTTATTAAGTAGCTCGATAATGGGATTATTTATCCAATTTTAGACAGCAAGTGGGTGAGCCCAATACATTGTGTCTCAAGAAAATGTGGGATGACCATGGTTACTAATGAAGTAAATTAGCTAATCCCCACTAGTATGGTGACTGGTTGAAGAATTTGTATCGACTATCGGATGCTAAATAAAACCACAAGGAAGGATCACTATCCTATTTATTTCATTGATCAGATGCTAGATAGGTTGGTAGGGCAGGAGTATTACTGTTTTCTTGATGGTTACTCAGTCTATAATATAATTACCATTGCTTTTGAGTATTAAGGGAAGATAACTTTTACTTATCCGTACGGTACCTATGCCTTCAGACGTATGCCCTTTGGCCTCTGTAATAATCCTGTGACATTTCAGAGATGTATGATGGCAATCTTCTATGACATGGTGAAAGAATTTGTAGAGGTATTTATGGATGATTTTTCTGTGTACAGTGATTGTATTGATAAATGCTTGCAGAATTTAGATCGAGTCCTAGCTCGATGTAAAGAGACAAATTTGGTGCTGAACTGGAAGAAGTGCCACTTTTTGGTAAAGGAAGGAATTATCCTTGGCTAGTGGACTTGAGGTAGATCATTCAAAAATTGAATTGATTGAAAAATTGCAATATCCAGTCACAGTGAAAGAAGTGCGAAGCTTCTTGGGGAATGCAAGTTTCTATACGATATTTATTCAGGATTTCTCAAAGATTGCAAGCTCGATGTGCAAACCTTTAGAAAAAGAGGCTAAGTTTAATTTTGGGGCAGATTGGAAAAAAGCATTTGAGAAGCCAAAAAAAAAGCTAATTGAAGCTCTTATTCTGATCTCTCCAGATTAGGAGTTGCCATTTGAATTGATGTGCGATGCTAGTGATGTGGCTGTCAAAGTTATTTTGGGGAAAATAAAAGATAAGGTATTTATCTCTATTTACTATGTTAGTAAAGTCTTGAACGATGCCCAACTTCATTATATTGTCATTGAAAAAGAGATGTTATTGGTGGTGTATGCATTTGATAAATTCAGAGCGTATTTGGTGGGCACAAAGGTTATTGTTCACAATGACCATATGGACATCAAATATCTCTTCAACAAAAAGGATGTAAGCCTAGATTAATTTGGTGGATTTTTCTATTACAAGAGTTTGACTTAGAGGTTTGTGATCTTAAAGGAGTAGAAAATCAAGTAGAAGACTATTTGTTAAGGTTAGAAACTCATGATCATGTTGTTGATGACTCTCTCTTCATTTAGAAAGAGTTTTCGGATGAACAATTATTGTCTATAAAGGAGTGTGAAGTTCCTTTGTATGCAGACATTGTACATTTGTTGGCAAGTAGGTTTTATCCTCCTGAAAGTACAATTTAACAGAGGAAGAAACTGCTTACAATTTAACAGAGGAAGAAACTGCTTTATAACTCTCATGCTTTTATGTGGGATGGGCCTTATCTTTTCAAGCATGGGCCAGATGGTATTATACAAAGAAGTGTTTCGAAAGCTGAATTTTCACAAGTACTACAAAAGTGTCATTCAACCCCTTATGGTGGCCATTATGGGGGTGAAAGAACTAGAAGAAAAGTGCTTCAATCTAGTTTTATTTGGCCTACATTATTTTGGGATGCAATAGCTTTCATGAAGAATTGTGAGCAATGTCAAAGGTTGGGTACCATATTGAGACGTCATAAGATGCCAATCAACAATATTCTAGAAGTCGAAGTATTTGGTGTTTGGGGGATTGATTTCATGGGACCATTCCCACCTTCAAATGACAATTTATACATCCTTGTGGCGGTTGATTATGTCTCCAAATGGGTGGAAGCTGCAGCTTATCCAACTAATGATGCGAGAGTAGTGCTGAAGTTTGTGAAAAAGAGCATATTTTCTATATTTGTCACTCCAAGAGCTATAATCAGTGACAGAGGTACACACTTTATTAACACTTGGTTCAAGAATCTACATATCATCCATAAACGAGTGGACAAGTTGAGTTCTCCAACCAAGAGTTTAAACAAATACTGCAGAAGATGGTCAATAGGTAACAAAAAGATTGGGCTGAGAAGTTAGATGATGCATTATGAGCATACCAGACAACGTATAAGACGCCTATTAGTACTTCCCCATATCATTTGGTCTATGGGAAAACATGTCATTTACCTGTTGAGCTTGACCATCAATCTTATTGGGCTGTTAAAAAGTTGAATCTTGAGATGAAAACCTCGAGAGAAAAGATATTATTGCAGCTCAATGAACTAGATGAACTTCACCTCAATGCTTATGAGACTACAAATCTTTACAAGAAGAAAACCAAGAGATGGCACGATAGACAGATTCAAGATTGAGTGTTTGAACCCGGACAACTTATTTTTCTATTTAATTCGAGATTAAAGTTGTTTTTGGGAAAATTGCGGTCTAAGTGGTCTGGAGTATTCGAAGTAGTACAAATGACACCTCATGGAGCAGTTGAATTGTGGAACAAAAAGAAGACTTAGAAGTTTCTAGTGAATTGACAAAATGTGAAGCATTACTGGGCTGATCATGGAGACAAGCACAACGTGTCCACCACTTTTGTGAGGAGTGAGACTGAGCTACGTTGTGCCATGACTTAATATAAGGCATTGTGTGGGAGGCAACCCACAAATGTAATGTAATAGGTAGTTTAATTTTTAGTTGTTAAGGATAAAAAGAAAAATATAAAATGATGAGTCATGCCACGACCTGAAATAAGGCACTTGGTGGGAGGCAAACCATTCTTTCTTACATGATTTTGTTATTTTTGGTCGATATGTAGAAACAAGAAATGTGGTGGAGATATAGAAGATGAGAATAGGGTGAATATTGATATTTGAGTAAGAAAATAGGTGATAGATAGTGAGAAAAAGGTAAGGGGTAAGAAAGATGCATTAAAATATAGGAAATTTAGCCTTAGAAAATTTTTTGGATGCAATTTCTAGTGGATCAATGCTATCTTGATGCGTCGCATCGATGTGTATCATTTCCAAGCTTATACATTTTTAAAGGCTATTTCCAGTGAACTGACGCGATGTTAACTCGTCGCGTTGGTCGTACAATGCGTTACCCATCGTGTTGCATCAGTATTCATCCAGGTAATATTTAGAAAAATTATTTGAGAGAATTTCCAGTGTGACGACGTGGACTCGATGTGTTGCATCAGTTCTACAACATGATTGCTGATGCATCACGTCGTCTGCATCCATCGGTACAAAATTTAAAATAATTTACCCCCTCTTTAAATACCTCACCTCATTAATCTCCCCCTTACTCCCTAAACCCTAGCCACACCGCCCCAATTTTCTAAAACCCTAAAGTTACTCCATTTTGAAGTCTTGTCCTTTCTTGGCAATAACAACAAGATTCAATTTCATCTTCATTCTTTCAACTAAGACCAAGGTAATTTTAGATATTTTTAGTCTTATTAATCCAATTTCTTTACATGATTTCATAAGATTGTTTCATTAAAAATTTGTGATATGAAAATTAGCTTGAATTGAAGTTAATTGTCTAATGTTTTGTATTTAAATCATTTGAACTTTCATTGAATGTTAATTTACAATCTTGTTAGAGAACATCAGGGGGTGATAGTGACATACTGTTGTTTGTGGTTTGTTCTTTCTCACGTGGGAAGTTAATGTATCATGAAATAGGATTCTTGATTTAATTCAATTGGTTACACTAAGGGTCTGAGATCTGAATTGATAGATAATTGAATGTTTTGCTGCACCATGTGTTGAATTTCAATGAGTTGGGATATTTTTGATTTACCACATAATTTCAACTAAGTGTGGGGTGGATTCCAATACTACACCACCTTAGTGATAGCTATTAATTTCTTAATTGGGTGCTATTGAAGTGATATCGGGTTTAACATGTAAATGAACATAGGTGATAGAGTTAAAGTGAGGTAATATGCTAATAAAAGCCTATTTTCTCTATACAAGTTAGCAGCCACTAGGTTAGTGTGATGAGATTTGTTTAAACTGTCATATCCTTGAAATGAAACTTTTATTTGATGCTGAAAAATTAATGATGGAAATTGTGTCGAACAAGGGAATTCTAAGTACCTTGAGTCCCTCTTTTATGAACCTATATTAGCAATTAAGTGTGGGGTAAATTTCACACTTAGTGGTTGCTAGTTCCAAAGGTGCTTGCTTTATGTGTTTGTGGGCTGTTATGATTGCTAGGTACAATGTTGAGTACCAATCAGCAATGAACCAAGGGGAATAATGCAAGTGGTATCTTTTATCCCAGGCATAAATAGAGTCATCAAGCTAATAGGGTGCCCTCATCCCCACATCTTCCTAGGGGTCAAAAGAGATTCAGGACTAAGGCTGTGGCTGAAGCAGGGAGGAAATGGTAGTTAGAGCATAAAGAGTCGAAATATTAAGACAATCGATTCATTAATAGGGCAAGCTTGATGAAAAATATCCATCTATGGTGCGAAGGATAAAGGAACAACATATGAATGTTCTCTCTAAGCAACCAAATGAATGCAACTTAATTCTAGTAAGGGAATTCTATGCGAATTGGAACCCAAAAAACTCTAAGGTTGAAGTACGTGGTCATGTGATCACTTTTACTGCTAATACTATTAAGAGCTGCTAGGTACACCCTTTATGGATGCAAATCCATTGAAGAGAATGATTATTGATCCACCATATCAGCATATCTATCATCTTTTTTGTGCCACTCTTTCGACGACTAGATGGATTCACCACAAAGAAGGTGGTACTCATGTATCACTTTCATTTGCTCATTTGAATAGGGAGGATCGTTTATAGGGAAGAATCATCATTGTCTGTCTTGTTCATGGTATGAATTTGATAGAGGTGACTCATGATAGGGTTTGTATCATCTATGCTCTGATGCGTGAAAATGTGAATTTGAATATTGGTGCTATTATTTTTTCGGTAATGAGAAAGGCCATATTTTTAGGGGGTCACACATATGGTTTTGGCTGATTGCTAACTAGATTTCTGAGGAAGTAGGGTGTTCTCGAGGATGAGGTAGATTATATACCACCTATTGGTGATAGGCTATTAGATTTTTCACGTACTAAGGGACCTGTTCCTCGTGGCATAAATTTGACTATGCCCGAGTGTCAAGCTCGAAATGATGAGATCACAACCCATATGTATGGGATAACTATATTATAGCTGAAAAATAGGGGGCGTCCAGCCACCCAATAGGGGATTAATGCGGTTGAGTTAGACTACCCACTAAAACCTCATGCTTGAATTATGCTGTGAATTAGCCTGGATTTTGATGATCCATTGGATGATGAAATCCCTACAGATAAGGAGAGACAATAGGTTATTCTGACGATGAGTCCGTGGATAAGTAGTAGTCATATGATGGTGATTTAGGTGCGATGCCTTTGGTGGCGATGATGGTGCTGATGATGAGGTATTATCCTTAATGACATTTGATGGAGCAGGGAGTATGACGCCACCTTGCGTTATGCTTATTTCTAGCACTGGGACAGTGCTACGTTTAAGTGTGGGGTGGTTGGTCTTTGATCTTGATCTTTATCTCCTTCATCTTAAATTTCTGAACTATGTTGGTTTTTGGATTGAACAATTTCTATTTCTATTTTTATATTTTGTTGGGCTTGTGTGTTGACATTATTTCTCCTTTCGACAAGATTATTGCCCTCTTTGGCAAATTTAGTCTAAAGTGTTTGTTTTATTTTCACCCTTCATGGTAATTTTCAGATTATAGTAATTATGTGTGACCTTTTTGGCAATTCTCATTTTTCAATCATCTTAGTTAGTTGCCTTCCCTATAATAGATAGATGACGAGCGTCTTAAGGGGAGTGCGTCTTTAGAAGCTGAGAAAATGATAGGACCCTGATTGCGACCTTTGAGAAATGCTATATGTTGGGCAAGTTGTTTTATTTTGTGTCTATAAATGAGATGTTTTTAGATGTTAAACCCAAAAAAGTGTAGTTCTACTTGATTGGCTTAATGTTGAATTTGATAAAGAGCAATATCAAAAACTGTAAGGATCCGACTTGATTCTTAGCATGCACTGAGTGAGTGAGTATTTGTTTATATTCTACATGTATAGGAATGTACAAAGCGAAATAAAGGGTGTTGGTTGTAGGAAGTGATTTAGGCATTTCTTTGTTAACCGAATTCTAAAGATTTTATCTACCTACCCTTATTCATAACCTTAGTTAGCCCCGTTGAGCCTATAGCCTAATTTCTTTGGTAGCCTCATCCGTCCCCAAATCCTTTCTTTAATAGACCTTAATTCGATCCATAGTTTCTAAGCGCTTTAATACAGATAATAAAATAAGATGGAATGTGAAATATTAGGAAAGAAAAAGGTGAAAGTGAAGCCTAGAGAAATGTTCATTGTGCGTTTAATTATTACGGTTAGGAGTTAGAAAGTAAAAAAATGTGTAATGAAAGTTTCAGTTATTGTTGCTGGGTTTTTATTACAATGAAACTATTTTGGCCCTGGTCTGTTTAGGACAATGTGCACCTTAACCAAGGCATATGGCTTAGGTTGAGGATGGCTACTATAGGGGTGCATAACAAGAATTTGGGGTGTGAATAAAAGCTGAGATGAATTATGATGTAAAAAGAGAAATGTTCTACCATAGTGTGGTAATGTGCTTAAAAAGATTGGGGTAAAACAATGGATGTGTAAAGATAATGATATGAAAAGTTGGGTTGATAAAATGTGATTTTGATTGAAGATGGTTATGTATTAAAGTGCTTAGGGAGATTAGTCACCATTCCAAAATAGTACCTACTTGTCCCTTAGCCTGCATTACAACCACAAAAGACCTAATTGATCGTACACTCCAACATTCGACTATTAGTAGAGTATTACACTAATGGAAAGCTTATGGTTCATCAGCTATTATGTATGAATTCTTTGTTGAGAGAGAGTTATTGAATTTTAATATTCCCCTCATGATTAAGATTGAAAAATTGTGAGTGATATGGGGAAAACATTCTTGTTGTGAGGATGCATGTGGATAAAAGTATGGATTACTTATTGTGTTGCTTGATTTCCATCTTTTATTAAGTTTTCCATCGAATTTAATGTCACTATTGGGATAATGAAGTGTGAGATAAAGTGTTCATGTTCCCAACACTATCACGACTCTTAGGTTGTGATTAGAAGGTTTGATTATTATGTTGCTTAAAGTTGTCCAAGGACAAACAAAGTTTTAGGTGTGGGGTGGTGATCTTGGGCATATTTATATGTCCAAACACCACTATTCACCTATATTTGGACTTGTTTTGAGAATAAAAATTGTGCTAATTATATTAGATTGTTAGTTAAATTGTGTTTTGTGGCTAACCGATGTGATTAGATATATAGGGTAAATTTCCCATTGATTCGTGATGTTGGGCGTATTTACACGCCTAAACACCATAATATACCCATATTTTAGGCTAAGTTTGGAGGATAAAATATATAATTCCTGCACTTTTAGTCCATCTTCCTGTAAGTGAGCTAACCAACGTGATTAGCATGTTTTCAGGTATTAATGATGAAGATTTCAACACTTTGTGGACCCCTGGGCAGCAAAGGAAAACTTCACGTAAGAAGGAAGGCAGCTTTTGGAAGCTTGTGGACTGAATGTGATGCATGGAGAAATTGTCCCGGGCAGAATCAGTATTTCTTAATACTTAGGGGTGCAGCAGTAACCTAGTAGGACTAGGACAAGGATGCAGTAACCTAGTAGGACTAGGACAAGGATGCAGTAACCGAGTAGGACTAGGACAAAGATGTTATAAAAACCCTATTTGCTGAATTTTTCAGCAAGCATTATCATTCAATTCTATTTTCTTTTCATTCGACTTTTTGCACTTAATTCACATTAGAGATTCTGTAACTTGAGACAGAGAAAATACGGCTCTCTTGAGGCTCGAATAGAAGAAAAACGTCAGGCCCTAATTGACGCCATTCTCATCCCCAACGTGAGATTATTCTAGCTTTGATATGATGATGATGTCTTCTTTGATCTCTGTTATACTCATGAGTAGCTAAACTTCTCTGTTAGGGTTATGGAAGCCTTGTGATATACTATCTATTACTATGAGTTTGTGAATTCTTATTGCGTATGCTACTTATATCATTACTCTCTTCATTTTAATTAAATTCTTTTGGTTGCAAACATATAGAATACGCCATTATAGCAGTAACTTGTTCGAGAGAAAAGTTACATGTTTGGAAAAGAGATTGTGACAAGGAAATAGGGCTACCAACCCCTGTTTACACGTTAATGCCTTAACCGAATTAACCTCTTGGAGAGTTTGTACCGTTAGTTATACACTTTAAGCTCTAGAGAGTTAAAGTGAAATAATCCTGGATGGTCGAGAGACACTAGGATTTACCATTAGAATACGAATCTCTATAAGTGCATGCATGTCTGAATTCCGCATAACTCATAGTTAATAGATACGTAGAGCTCATAAGGTGGACATAACCCTAACTTATTATTCTCTGTGATTAAATCTTACTAAACCCAACATTCATTTGTTACTTTGTTAACCTTATTGCACGCATAAATTAAATCCCCCCTTTTCGTAGAATTTTCGACCAACAGTCTACTAATAGTTACATACTTAGTGACCAAGTATTCCCTGTGGGATTCGACACCCAATCCAGTTGGGTTCTATATTTGACAGCGACCTCTTACACTCTTACGAGAGCTATAGTTTGGGCGTTATCAAATTTTGGCGCCGTTGCCGGGGAATACGGCTGTCTACTAAGTTTGTGATAGTTAATAGACCCTTTGGTCAAAGATTCTTGAATTTTACTTTTCGTATGTTGTTTTTGTTTTATTCAGGTTTTGCTCAGTGCATGCCAAATACTCAAAGTTTGGGTCATCCAATATCACCCATAAATCCTGAACCTCAACTTATTGTCCGAATGGATGCCCAACGAGACATTGATAGAAGGGCTGCCCAACAGGAGCAGGCCAGATTAGCTGCATTGGTGGCTGCTCAAGTGCATCAATAGAATATTGATAACCCAGGGCGAGCGACAAATCTGGATGATGAGGACCTGGGTGATGATGATTTACTAAACCCAAGGCATGCTGAGGAAGTGGCAGCACCTGTGAACAGAAGAGACTGTTAAACTAGATTGAGACCTGAACGTCGAGCTGTGCAGATTCCTTTTGACGATGATGATGATGATTTGGATGGGGCTGGTGCAATAGGGGATATTATTCCTCCACCCTTGGCACCTGGAGCCAAGTTCAATATCACTAGCACCATGATTCAGCTGTTGCAGCTCAAGGGATTATTTGGTGGACTTGCAGGCGATGATCCGAATATGCACCTGATCAATTTTATCTCAACATTCAAGTTGTTTGACAATCTAGGAGTTGGATAAAATGAAATTCGGCTGCGCTTATTTCCATTGTCTCTTTCTGAAGAGGTAACACTATGGTTGAACGAGCTAACTCCTGATTCTATTACTAATTGGAGGTAATTGAAAGACGCTTTCCTAGAAAGATTCTTTCCGCCATCCAAGAGAGCGCAGTTGAGAGATGAGATCAACAATTTTTGACAGCTTCCAACTGAAGCTCTCCATGAAACACGGGAGAGGTTCAAGAAGAAGCTTATGCGGTGCCCAAATCATCATATGACCAATGTCCACTTGATGGAGATATTTACAGGTCTTTGAATTCGGTGACTAAACCAGTGGTTGATAATGCTGCAGGAGGGTCATTCATGGACCTTACTTTTATTCAGGCAAGTGATATGCTAGATCGTATGACAAAGCATAGTAGAGCTTGGCATACCAGGGATTCTGAGGTAGCAAGCTCTACTGTAACTATTGGCATAACTGTAGAACAAAGACGAAGAGAGGAAGAACGTGATCAAGATATGGCGTACATGAAAACGCAGATGGATCTTCTTACCAAGCATTTATTATCAGGGAAGACCAAAAATGTCAAAGTTGTTGTGTCACAGGGAAGAGATAAATCCGATTCTGAGGAAGAAGTTAACTACTTGAATAATCAGGGGGGTTTCCGAGGCAATGCCCAAGGAAACCAAGGTCAGACCTATTATGATAAATATGAAAACAAGGACCGTGATCAAGGTAGTTGGAAGAATAAGACTGACAGGAGTGGTTTGTATGTTCTCCCTGGAAATCGTGAGGCTGTAGCGTCTGGCTCTGGAAAGATGTCCATGAAAGATATGATGGCTAAGCTGTTGAAAGGAGTGGAGACAACCAACATGGGAGTAACTAAGGTAGTAAATGATTTGTCCTCAATGAAGCAATTGGTTGACTTGCATTCCACTGCAATAAAACAACTAGAACAACAAATGAGTCAACTATTGGCGACATTCAACCAACGAAAGGCTGGCACCTTACCTAGTGACACCGTGCAAAATCCAAGGAATGATGGATCATGTATGGCTATTACTACCAGGAGTGGTAATGTGTTGGAAAATCCGTCCAAAGGCAAGAAGGTCGTTGATAAAACAGAGGAGAATGTTATTGATGCAGATTTTGATGATTCTGTAGAAGCTGAAAATCAAAATAAGAGCGTTCATGAGAAAACTATTCCCCTTCCACCACCACCTTTTCCTCAGAGACTGAAGAAGAAGGCTGATGACACTCCTGAAAAAGTTGATAATCGGAAGCAAGATAAAAAAGAAGTGGTGGAGAAATCTAATCCCCTTCCACCACCACCTTTTCCTAAGAGATTGAAGAAGAAAACTGATGACACCAGGTTCAGCAAATTCATGACTATGTTGAAACAGCTGACTATTAATGTACCTTTGGTATAGGCGCTGGAACAGATGCCTGGGTATGCTAAATTCATGAAGGACCTTTTGACAAAGAAGCGGGCAGCAAGCTATGAGCTAGCAGATAATGTTCATCATTGTAGTGTAATTGCCACGAGGTATTTAGTACAGAAGAAGGCAGATCCTGGTGCTTTCACAATTCCTTACACGCTTGGATCTATGAATTTTGCTAAGGCATTCTGCGATTTGGGAGCTAGTATCAATTTGATGCCGCTATTTATTTACAGAAAGTTGGGGTTGGGCAATCCTACACCAACCAATATGCGACTTGTGATGGCAGATAGGTCGGTAAAACGACCTGTTGGTATCTTATATGATGTATTGGCGAAGGTTTCTACCTTTATTTTTCCTGCAGACTTTGTTGTTTTGGATTGCGAGGTGGATTCTGAAGTTCCCATAATCTTGGGATGCCCTTTCCTCGCAACTGGAAGTGTGCTTATTGATTTAAGAGCTAATGAGCTTTTATTTTGACTGAATGACGAAGTGGTCCATTTTGATGTATGCAAATCGATGAAGCAACCTAGAGATATGGATATGTTCTCTGTATCTGATGTTTATTATGAGGATGAGAAAGAATTATCTGTAGAGATGCAGCTTACTGTTGAGCCATTGTCTGCTGTGCTTTTGAATACGGAGCGTGAGGATGTTGAAGAGTATGAAGAAACTGTTTGTGCCCTAATAGGAATGGGGTCATATTCTCATGCTCCTAAGAAGCTGGACCTTGATCTTAAGAATCAACTTTCACAACCAGCGAAACCTTCCATTGAAGAGCCACCAGTGCTAGAATTGAAAGAGCTCCCTAGTCATCTAAGGTATGAGTTCTTGGGAAGTGAAAATACACTTCCGGTGATTGTTGAGGCCGATCTAGGTAAGCAACAAGTAGAGTCTCTCATCTCTGTTCTGAAGAGGTATAAGAGAGCTATTGGTTGGATTAGTGATGATATAATTGGTATCCCTCCTGGGATAGGAATGCACAAAATTCATCTCAAAGAAAATTGCGTGTCCACAACAAAGCATCAGCGTCATCTGAATCCATTTAGAAAATGATCCACCATCTATCTCGATGAAGTCTAAGTAATCGAGGTAACTATATCGTGCCGCGATAATAAATTAGGCGCTTGGTGGGAGGCAACCCATCGTTCTAATCGTTTTTGTTGTTTTTGAGTAAGTGTAGGTGCAAGACGTATAAAGGAGGAGATCTAGCCCAAATTTTGATTTGGAAGTGTGTCATGAGTGAAGGTGGTAAGTTAGGAATGAAGAAGCAAAGGCTATTGGTTGGGCATTGCCTATACAAATCTAGGCACTGAACAAGGCAAGGCCTATGTAAATCTAGGCAACGAACAAGGCAAAGCCTATGCTATGGCCTTTATTCTCGGAATCCACAATGCCATAGCATAGGCGCCGCCTATGATCAACTAGGAAAAGCATTAGGCGCCGCCTATGCCAAAGCCTTTGCTCTCTGAATCTACAATGCCATAGCATAGGCGCCGCCTATGCCTAACTAGTCCATAGCATAGGCGCCGCCTATGCTCAACTAGGCAAAGCATTAGGCGCCGCCTATGCCAAGCATAGGCAAAGCATTAGGTGCCGCCTATCCTTACTTTTTGGTCTCCTAACCTGATTTTACATGGGTCAAACCCGGTCCATAGCTTGTTCTATAAATAGATCTTCAACATTAGAACAAAACACACTGATTTTCTCAACCTAGGCGCCGCCTTTACTTCCCAAATCTCTCAAAACTTTTCTTTTTGCTCATCCAACCTTGCAAGATGATATTCCAAATCCATCACCAAGTAAGTTCTTCTTTTATATTACGTAAGTGTTACAATACTACGCTTATAATGATTTGCTAGATCTTGAAGTGGTGTTGGTGATATGAATGTGCTTGGTTTGTTATGATACATCTAGTTGAGTGAAAGAATACGTGTGGGTGTTCTTGACTTGGTTCCGACTTGTATTTGATTTTGATACACTGTCATACTTTTGCGAAATCGACATGGTGAAGTTAATTGCATAATCTTCAAAATTGAATGCTTGAATGTGTGAATGACTCGTTCATCGAGACAAAGGTCATGATTGAATACAAGCATGAGATGTTGTGATTATTTCTATGCCATAACTTGATACGATCTCTATGTAGTAGTCTTGTTCAAAAAGTGCATCAATCCAAACATGAAAGTATAGTTAAGATTACATGAAATAGAGTTGGAAAGGATAGTTAAGATGACATGAAAGTATGACTGTGCTGAACATATTGTTGGAACATATCGCCTATATGTATGTCGATGAAGTATGAGTAATCAACATCACTCACTTAATTAGTTTGTACCAACAAATTAAGTGTGGGGTGCTGCCACAATTGCTTGTTTGTCGATTAAATCTTCCGAGAAAGGCTAACATAAATCTATTTTAATCTCAGGTAGAATGGCACCAAAAGTACGATCAGGAAAAGAAAAAGCGCCCACCTCACAGAAAGGTAAGAAAAGGGGAAGAAAAGAGCGAGCTGAATCCTCCTCGCTGCAAATACCGCGATGCATGTTCGGGATAAAGTGGGTCCTAGAGGAGGAAGGAAAGGAGTGGTACAAGAACAACAAAGTGAAAAAGTATGTTCACGTGGAGTTGATACAGAAGGAGTGTCTAGCGAAGAGAGAACCTCGCATTTTGGATAAAATCATGGCGCTAAATCTTGATTTCATTTTCCGAGACATGGGAGAATGCAATCTTGATCTAACGCGAGAATTTTATGCAAATTGGTCCCCAAATACTACCGGAAGTGAAGTGAAGATTCGAGGCCAAGTTTTGCAACTGAATGCGGAGTTCTTCAACACTTTTCTGGGTCTTCAATCTGTAGATCCATCACCGCTCAAGGAGCTTCAACAAAGACCTCCGTATAGGGCAATCAGACACACACTGTGTGGAATAAGATCAATGGCACGCTGGAATCGTCATAAGGATACCGGTGGACACAACACCTTCCCGTATGCTTTCCTAAATAGAGAAGCACGTATATGGTTGAGGATAGTCAACTCTTGCCTCATTCCTGGGACACAGTACCCAAAGATCACACGTGATATAGTATGCTTGGTGTACGCTCTGATGACTAATATTCCCATCAACATTGGTGCGGTTATACGATCGTCAATGCGTAAAGCTAGGCTACACAAGAGGTCCCACTTCAGCTTTGGCAATCTGTTGACTGCGATATTAAGGAAGGAAGACATTGAAGAGGAACCTGCAGATCATAAGCTTCCGCACAACCCAAAAAAGGTTGACCTGACGAAGGTTAAAGATTCTGAAACCATGCATGGCGTTAACCTGACAACTGCAGAATGATATGCTCACGACGAAAGCTTCTTCCGCCATTTATATGGAATGACGAGGTTTACCATGATGAGTGGGGGTTGTGTTCCAACTGATGCAGAGCTCCAGAAGTTGGATTATGACTACCCGATGAATGAGCATGCGCGGGCTATGTGCGGAGTAGGGGTATATTTTGAGGAACCTCTCGATGATGATGTGTCGACCGATGATGATCGTCGAATGCCAGACTCAGACGTGGAGGAGAACTCTGATGACGACGACTTTGATGATGACTCCGATGCAGGGGGTATGACCCCAGACATAGAGGAGGAGTCCGACTAATCAGGTTTTCCTTATTTATTTTCCACTGAGGGCAGTGTGTCCTGTCTAAGTGTGGGGTGCTGGTATTTGTATGTTATACTTCCTTGCCTGCATTTATTTATGTTTGTTTGTTTAAATTAGTCATAATTAGTTAGTAGTAGTTAAATTTTTGAATTTCTTTTGTGATTTTGCATGACGTGCATGAAATTGTTCTGATAGGCGGCATGGTATTATGACAAGAGTTTGTGCTAAAATCATTAGTATTGAGACATTTAGACTCCATGTGTCACTCACTGTGTGATAATTGTGTGGCTTAATTCATTCATCTGTTGGGTCAAGAGTCTATACTGCTCCCAATAAAGTTGACCATGTGCCTTATGTGTGTGAGATTTTAGTATATTTTGTGCTGTGACTGATGCTAGAACTTGTCTGGCGTGTGTGTAAAGCGAAATAAAGAGTGTGACTTTAGGAGATGATTTAGGCATTTCTTTGGCAGCCTGTAATTGTTTACCTTCTTTTTACCTACCTGTGTACATTATCCTAGTTAACCCCCTTTGAGCCATTAGCTATTTTCCTTGACAACCTCATATGTAGCCTAATCACTTTTTTTATCAAGACCATAATTTGATCCAAATTCCTAAGCGCTTTAAATGGTAGAGTCATGTGACAAAATAAGAGGAAATTGGGTGAGAGTGATGCCTCAGAGCATATTGGTACTTGAAATTGTTGTGAAAAAGAGTGGCTATCATAGAAGTGCTATCACAGAGGTGCGTTATAATATGAAATAAAAAAAGAAAGAAAGAAAAGAAAAAAAAATAGAAAACTAAAAAGATAATTGTGTTTATGGTTGAATAACAAAATAAGGTGAAAAGGGGTGGTATATGAAAGAAAGGTAGCAGAGTTGTTTAAAAGAGAGTGTTAATGGCATAATGTGATGTATTAAAGCGCTTAGGGAACATAGTCACTATTTCTAGCCAAAATAGTCCTACCTGTCCCTTAGCCTATATTACAACCCTGTAAAGACCTATTTGATCCTAAGCTTAGCATTCTGATATTAGTAGAGCATTACACTAAGGGCAAGCCTATGGTCATCAGTTGCAACGTATGAATTTTTTGTGAGAGAGAGAGCAAGGAGAATCTTGTACCCATGTTTCAAATGCAAAACTTGTGAGTGATTATGGGTGATATCTTGTGTGAGACACACATGGTTGATGAGTTTTGGGTAGTGTTATATGATTCTTTGTGGCTTAACTTATGGATACGAATTAACCATCATTACGAGTCTATGTTGGAGGTTGAATTGTTTCTAGTAGTGATCAAGAAAACTACTCTTTGTTAATGATTGTCATGCATGTCTTCAGGATAAATTTTGTGTTGTTACTGTGAAATCCTAAGTAGATGTTTGCATGGACGTAATATTTTGTTTGAGGACGAACAAAGCTTTAAGTGTGGGGTGTTAATGTTGGGCGTATTTACACGCCTAAACACCATAATTTACCCATATTTTAGGCTAAGTTTGGAGGATAAAATATATAATTCCTGCACTTTTAGTCCATCTTCCTGTAAGTGAGCTAACCAACGTGATTAGCATGTTTTCAGGTATTAATGATGAAGATTTCAGCACTTTGTGGACCCCTGGGCAGCAAAGGAAAACTTCACGTAAGAAGGAAGGCAGCTTTTGGAAGCTTGTGAACTGAATGTGATGCATGGAGAAATTGTCCCGGGCAGAATCAGTATTTCTTAATACTTAGGGGTGCAGCAGTAACCTAGTAGGACTAGGACAAGGATGCAGTAACCTAGTAGGACTAGGACAAGGATGCAGTAACCGAGTAGGAATAGAACAAGGATGTTATAAAAACCCTATTTGCTGAATTTTTCAGCAAGCATTATCATTCAATTCTATTTTCTTTTCATTCGACTTTTTGCACTTAATTCACGTTACAGATTCTGTAACTTGAGATAGAGAAAACACGACGCTCTTGAGGCTCGGATAGAAGAAAAACGTCAAGCCCTACTTGACGCCATTCTCATCCCCAACGTGAGATTATTCTAGCTTTGATATGATGATGATGTCTTCTTTGATCTCCGTTATACCCATGAGTAGCTAAACTTCTCTGTTAGGGTTATGGAAGCCTTGTGATATACTATCTATTACTATGAGTTTGTGAATTCTTGATGCATATGCTAATTATATCATTACTCTCTTCATTTTAATTAAATTCTTGTGGTTACAAACATATAGAATACGCCATTATAGCATTAACTTGTTTAGGAGAAAAGTTACATATTTGGAAAAGAGAGTGTGATAAGGAAATAGGGCTACCAACCCCTGTTTACACGTTAATGTCTTAACTGGATTAACCTCTTGGAGAGTTTGTACCATTAGTTATACACTTTAAGCTCGAGAGAGTTAAAGTGAAATAATCCTGGATGGTCGAGAGACACTAGGATTTACCATTAGAATAAGAATCTCTATAAGTGCATGCATGTCTGAATTCCGCATAACTCATAGTTAATAGATACGTAGAACTCATAAGGTTGACATACCCCTAATTTATTATTCTCTGTGATCAAATCTTACTAAACCCAGCATTCATTCGTTACTTTGTTAACCTTATTGCACGCATAAATTAAATCCCCCCTTTTCCGTAGAATTTTCAACCAACAGTCTACTAATAGTTACATACTTAGTGACCAAGTATTCCCTGTGGGATTCGACACCCAACCCAGTTGGGTTCTATATTTGACAGCGATCGCTTACACTCTTACGAGAGTTGTAGTTTGGGCATTATCAATTCGGAAATAAATTGAATACATATCATGAAGATGTGAGAGACCATGTTGATCAAAGTCAAAAACATTTGTAGATGCATGAGAGCAAGGATAAAATAAAGGAGATGAGGATTTATGAGAAGAAAGAGAAGAAATGGAATAAAATTTCAGTGACGCAACGCTAACTCGACGCGTCGCGTCTACTGGTAAATATGGTACCTTAGCAAAAATTTCATCAGCAACTTCTAGTGCATTGACACAAAGTCAATACATCCCGTCGATGCGTAAGTTTGGAGACTTAGTTAGATTTTGAGGTGATAATTCTATTGACACGATGCAATATCAACGCGTCGCATCCTGTGTTGAAGAACTTGACTTAGTCCGATTTATAAAGACAAATTCTAGTGTATCAACACGATCTTGACACGATATGTTGGCTGGATCGACGCTATTAGCGATGCATTACGTTAAGGCTTCAGAACTGGTGAAATTTTTCCAAGTATAAATGGAACACATGAGCAAAATTCCAAGAATTTTTGGCAAGCAAAGCAGCGGCAGAAAAGCATAGAATTCTTTCTTTTAGGATTCTTATTATTTCTTTTGAATTTATTTACTTTAAGATTACTTTTGGGTATGATTAATTACTTGTTTTGGATGTTTAATTCAAACAGGAGTGGCTAAACACCCTTGTTCTAGGGTTGAGGCCGAGAACATGATTACTCTGTGATATTCTTTATAGTAATTTCTTTTTGGATTATTATCTAGGCTGTTCTTAAATTTTTGAGCTTACTATTCTAATGAGTGGCCACCATTAGAATAAATCTATATTTCTGTGTGAATAAGGGGCAAGGTTAGCCCTTTTATAAAATAATGGGTGTGAATTAGCATCTAGGATAAGGACATACCTAGAAGCCTTGTTTGGTTCAATTGAAAGAAGATTACATTATGAATCTAGAAGAATTATTTTATATTTGCGGGAGTTGTAGCTGCAATATTCAATAGATAGAAGATTTAAGGTCGGGAGACCTAGATCGTAGCCTAAACCTTGCAAACCAACATCCCGATAACCAATTAGACTATTATAAGAATAAAGATTTGTATGATTGTTCAAAAAGCCTTAACCCTGTAATTCTTATCATTATTGTTTACAACAGTTTCTTGCTTTGGTTTAGTCATAAAATTTTATTTCTTATTTATTAATTTATATTTTTATTCTCAATTTTAAAATCATGTCGATACTTTACAACACTTAATACTCATTGTATAAAACTAAAAGTTGGTTAAATCTCTAGTTGTTTAGTCCTCATGGGAGCGATATCTGATTATCTAAATCACTATATTACTTGTACGATCATGTGCACTTACGTGGGCATCTGAGTCGCAATAGTCTTTAAACCTCTCTTTATTAACCTTTTCATTTTCAACATCTATCGCGAATACTACTTGGAGCTTCGCGGTTTGGTTTTTTGACTTACAAATTTTAAAAGAGACTTCATCCTCTTGCACCCTAAATTTTATCTTCTCCAATTCTAGATCAACAATGGCTCTCCCAGTGGCCAAGAATGGATGACCAAGGACGATAGGTACCTCTTGGTCCATTTCACAATCCAACACCATGAAATCCACCGAAAGTATGAACTTGTCCACTTTAACAAGGTCACAAAAAAAATTCTCACCAGCTTTTTGATGGATCGGTCCTCTATGAGAAGTCTTATAGAAGTCGGTGTAGGAGCATCTAATCTGAGCTTCTTGTAGATGACATAAGGCATTAAATTTATGCCTCCACCAAGGTCACATATAGCTTTTGCAAACTCATGCGTCCTTATTGTGCAAGGGATAGTGAATGCTCCAGGGTCATCTTTCTTTTCCACAACCGTCCTATCCATGATAGCACTGTACCCATAAGTCACTTCAATGGTTTCACCTTCAACAAGTTTATTCTTGGAGATGAACTTTTTCATTAGCTTTGCATTTACCGTGATCTCTTAGATCACCTTGAGCAACTGGATATTTATCGATAGATTGCCTAAGCTTTGCCATGAATTTCCTCAATTTGTCACCTTCCTCTTTTTTTATGCAATCGTTGAAGGAAGGGTGGAAGAACTTGTATTTGGAGCCTTGCTTCACTTTTTGGATTTTTATTCTCAACCACTTCTTCGTCACTTTCATCGGTTTCATTTTCATCATCTCCTTCTTGACTTTGAGGTAACGCCTCCTTTCCCTTCATTTTGGGCATTTTCTCAATCAAGTATCCTTGAGAGGGTTCATTAAGGGTCTTTCCACTCCTTGTGAAATTTTTTAGAACTTGGGTATCGTTCTTTGGATTAGCAATCGTGTCACTAGGGAGTCCACGTTTAGGCCTAGCATTTATTTGTGTGGAGATTTTCCCAACGTGGGTTTCCAATTTCTTAATAGAGGTGTAGTGATACATCACAATGTGAAAAAGTTAAGAAAAATCACTTTTTAACTCATGAACCATTTTGTTCGTTCCTTCCACTCTATTAAAGATCCTTGTCAATACATCCTCGGTCTTGAATTTTCTAGGGTCGACGATATTTGACTCTTTGGCTTTGGCGCAATCATGAGGAGGGACATAACGGTCATAATCTCGGTCCCTATCTTTCTAATCTCTATCCCTGTCATGATCCATCTAATCCTTCTTTCCACCTTGTATTTCATAGGCGCGGTGGGAACCCCTCAAGTAGTAAGCCAAATAGTGGATTTCCTCATCCAACTTCTTTGCCTCTTCATCAACTTCATAAGGTTTTGATGCTACGGTATTGACCACTTTTGCTGGTGCACCCATAACATGGTTTTCAAGAGTTCAAGTTGGGTCATCATTTTTTCCATGTTCTCATCCTTTCCATTATTTATCTTTCTTTGTTCATTATCGACCATAGAAGTAGTAGAAGGAATCTTGGGAGCTTCAGTTTCTTGAGTATGCCAACCCTGATTTTGCTTTGACACTTCTCCAATCAATGGAAAGGATGCGTGGAGGTACAAATTCACTAGGGAACCACCCTCCACATTATCTACCACCATTTTGTTTAATGGATCAAGGGCACTGTAGAAGATCTCGAGAAATATTTTTTCCAGGACTCATGATTTGTGCATTGAGCAAGCTTACCGTTAAACCTCTCCCAAGCTTTAAACAACGGTTCTTCATTCATTTGCTGAAAATACACAATCTCGTCCCACTTTTAAAGTATTTTATGGAGGGAAATATCTATCAATGAAAACCTTAGTAAGCTCATCCCAAAATGTAATTGAGCCCGGAGGAAGTGAGCGGAGACATGAAACCGCCTCGCCCTTTAGTGGGAATGGGAAAAGGAAAAGCCAATTGGATTCTTGAGTGATGTACTCTATATTGAATGGTGCACACACTTCCACAAAATTCTTCAAATAGGCATTTGGGTACTCAAAGGCTTGACCTCCGTACAATCCTTTCATTTGCAATATGTAAAGTATGACGCTAGTCACATGGAAGACTCTGTTGCCATTAATTAGTGGGATATAGATTGCACTTGTTTTCCCTGCTTCATTTAATGGGCCTTCATCATCTAGAGGGGCATCAAAGGGGACCATGTCTCTTGCGCTATTACTCATTATTCCGCTAACACTTCGATCACCTAAAACAAGATATAAAAATAACAAATAAAGTAAATTATACCACCCTGGGTATTCCCAAGTAAGAATCACACCGCACAAGTGAAATCACTCCCCGATAATGGTGCCATTTTGATAATTCTCAACTTACTTCCATTATTAAGGGGTGAGGCTGTAGTTGTCCAATAACCCAACTAGAGTTGGGGTCAAATCCACAGGAAACAAATTATGGGCCTCAAATCTTATGGGTGGTCTAGTTACTACAAGTTTACCCAGAATGATAATAAATAAGATATGTAAAACAAAATGGGGGGATTTGATTTAGGGATAGTTTACCAACTAAAAATGCATGGATATAACTTTTTTGATTTAAAATTAAGAATAGAGACGGTCTTGGGATCATGTCTACCTAAAGGTAAAGTGTGTGGGTTAATGATGGTTTAGCCTAAAGTTTAGTTATTGATCAAAGGATAGGCTAGGTCGAAAGTCATTGTAGTTAATCTTTCAATAAAACTTCAATGATTTCACCCATTGGCTATTTTGAGTACCTAACAAGTATTCAATTCGTAATCACCCAAAACCTTAATCAATAATCCGTATTTCTATAATGATGCTCTTGACATGGCTTACACTCCAATCACACTTATTTCTAAGATTGCCAAAGGTGGTAAACCATAGACTTAATCGCTCACCATTACTTTGTCCCCCTATAACTCATTTTTAAGGATGTTATAGGTTACCTCAAGTTCACCTTCATCCCTCTTTCAAAAATGACAAAGGGCTTTTAGAATTTGGGGTTTTCACCCATCAAACCCATTTGTATATTTGGGATTTTCACCCATCAAATTTCAACTCATTTACCCCAAGCAATGGTGGAATCCATACTCAACAACTAAAAGCCATGCAAACACAACAACACCCATACAAAATTACACTTTAGTTTAACATAATCCAAAGACTAATTTATTTACCTACTCATGAAGAAAGTAAAAAGAGATATACCATGGGGATTATTCAAAATATTCATTCTTTACAAAATTGCAAAGAAATTAAGCCTCCAAGATTAGTTACACACTTTCCCAATTGGAGTTTCTTTCTTTCAAATCCAAAATAGTTATGAGGTAAGAAATACCAAAAAAATAAAGAGATTTTGCTTATATATGATTTGGGATCCGTTCATGTGAATTTACAAAACTGCCCTGGGGCCTAATCCCAATTAACCATAATCACACAAAATTGTCTGTGACCGTAGCCATATGACCGTGCTTGTGTTCTGTGACCGCATTATGCTGACCATTTTGACTGACCACAACCATGGATTGAGGACCACAGTTATGGTAACTGAGGCTGATGTGGTCCAGATCTTCAGCTGTATTCTTCTTTGCTCCCCTTTTATCATATTAATCTCCATTCCACATCTTTTGCTCTCTTCAATCCTACGCCTGAAATGAGTGGATATTAGTGTATTTACTTACAAATATGTCTCATTTATTCATTCAAAACAAGGTAGTGTGCACAAATGTTAGTGAGAATAGGTGGTAAAATCACCGCTCATCACTTTTCTATTTTCTATGCCCTAAATATCAACTATCTCCTCAATGATGGGCATACTATGGAAGGGTCTTGCATGCATATCCTCAATGGAAACCCAAAGTATGGCAACTCCTTATGTACACCATTGGATAGAGGCCCTGAATATTAGCAAATTTCTGGTTGATCCAATACTTTAACCTATCAAACTGGGTTTGTGTCATTTGATCTTACTCTCTATCTATCTCTTAAGTAAAGGCTACACCTCATCCTCTATACTCTTCACTTTGTATTCTATTATGCCCAATCTTTTTAGCACATCTATAAATAAGGCCTATATGACTAAGGCATGACCATTGGGAACTTGACTAGAAAGGAATGGTCTCTCCATAGGAGGTGGGGTTAGAGTCTGATAGGTTTATACTACATCTGAGGCTTGAGGATCATAGTGGACAGTGTTAGTGAGTTTATAACCAAAATTGATAAACTCCAAAGTATCAATCATGTGCCCTCCTTCCTAGAAGGCCTTTCGAAGTAAAGTGTGCCCTACCTTTGATGCCTCGGAGATGGGGTTAGCAACATCACATATCAATCCTAAATCTATAGTCCAAAATACCTAGAAAAACTAATCAAATCTTGATATCTCTAGCACTCCCTGATCCTAGCAGATTTGTGTCAGTAAGAATGTGAATGTTAGGGTTGTGTTTGTGCTCATCACTCGATCGCAGATCACCCTTTCTATAAACTTGGATACTTTTATCTCATAGCGGTCTATGATGCCTATAACTCGGGCAGCTTGGTACAAACTAATATATTATCCCCTATCATAGGACTCAATCTATGATGCAAGCATCCACCAAGCCTTCACCAAAATATTCAAACTGTTATTTATGATCCATAAAGAAGAGACAACTCCTCTAACTACCCAAGGACCCTTCTCCTGTACTGTAGTCATAATACTGACGATCCACATAAAATAAGTCAGCTTATCCTTTGAACTAATTTGCATTGTCTTCAATTTTTGTATCTCAACCATGCGGTAGTCTATCTCTGCAGTATTTGCTGGATACTAGAAATCTGGCCCATAAAGAACTTTGGAAATGATCTGAGTAGAGATGTCCATCAAAACACCTCTTATCATCAATATCAACAAAGGGTCACCATCCTTCCACAATCGCCCTATGGATATGACCATTTCAGCTCTATTTGATAAGTATCATAAAACTCCTAGACCAATACTGAGTTATACTGTTCTGAAGATATGTTCATCCATTCAAATTGGTACTATCAAAATTGGTCTTTGAATTCAGGCATCTTAAATATGCTTGTATTGCATAGCTTGGGCTCTAAGTAAAACCCTATTTTCGGTCTATGAGTGCCAAGGGTGATGTCACAGTCGTTCTTATATAACTCCTGTATCCTAGGGTACCCCACCGATTAATGATGGGAATTGAGGTAGGCTCTATCTGTAATTGTGTAGCTCATAATGAAGGAGGTGGTATCTGTATTGGGCTATGACCCAACTCGCTCTCCTTCTCCTCCTCATTCTTCGGCCTCTCATTCTCAAATCCACTGCTCTCAACATCTTCTTTCTCATTCTCATTCTTAGGGCCTGACTCATCTTCTAACTCATTGTGCTCTTTAAATAAGGACTGTGAGTGGAGTGGGGACTGGCTATACTTTTTTATCCTTGGTCTGTCCCATGGTGGTGTGTCTTCCCTTAAAGTAGATTTAGCCTCACAAGGTAATTTCTTCCTTGCCTTAACTACCTCCTACAATGGGTATCCCTCCACTAATCCACTCAACTCTTTGTTGTTAGTTATTTTATTCCTGAGATAAAGATTGGAGGGGTAGGCTTGATTCTTGGGTGTTTTCTTCTTGATGGAGTCATACCTGGGTTCCATTGGTACCTGTTGAAGCTTACACATTAGTTAATACTATAAATGTGAAGAAAAATAAGAGAAAAAATCACAAGTGCTACATGGGCTGGGTACCCTATGATTCAAGGTACGACTCATTATCAAAAGTAATGAGTTGTTATGTAATGACCCTTCAGGTCATTTCCTTGATTTGCATGGTTTTTGAAATTTTTAGCCTTCCAAAAATGGCTATAATTCTTTTTTGACTTGTTAGAACTGTCGGTATGATGATCAGACAGTTCATTTGGATTTTAGGCTCATTTCCTTGTTTTGAAGTCTTTGTGGGTTCCAAAATATTGTTGGATGAAAACTTTAGTAAAATAATCTCATATGCAAATTTTGACTAAGCGAACAACTCTAGAATATTTATTTAAGGCTAGGTAGACCCTTGGTTTGGATCCCAAGGTACCCGAGCTCATTTTGACCTATTGATAAAAAAGTTTAAAAAATTGGAAATTTAGGTATGGGACCCACATTTAGTTTAAACGACCTCAGATGAAAAATACAACTTCACTATCATTTTTGAAATGTCAAATCTAGTATGTCTACATAGTTCATTTATATATATTGGATTTCGAATGAATCCCGAGGCTTTGGCAGAGACCTAGAATTTACAAGTTTCAACTGTCATTTGATGCCTTTACGATCACACTTCTTGAGTACAGATTGCACCAGTGTGTGCATAGGAAGTAGTGTGAAAACACTAAGGGTTGTGGTGATCTCTATACCTACTTCTGATGCTAGTTTTTGCAATTGCACACGTAAGTGTGCAATTGTAATATCTAATTACCTGGAAGGGGTATAAATAGACCCCTTGGTTGCGAATTAGCCCATTTTCAGCCATACCTTGAGAGAAAAATCCCTAAAGAGAGTGATAACTCAAAATATTAACTTGTGGGTGACTTGGGAGATTGATTAACATCTAATTTTGCGATTATCATCCGAATTAAGGTAAGAATTTTCCCTTTTCTTGGTGAATTTTCTTGGTTCTTGACCTAAAAGCCCTATATCTTGATGGATTGATTTTATCCTCAAATTAGCTTGGCTTTAACCTATTCTGGTGGGTTATGATTCTTTAAGGATGTATGAATGTTGGCTTGATCTCAGAAATATGGGTCGTAGGTAGGACCCACTTGGGGATTTAGGTGTAATTTTTAGATCCAAATCACAATGGTGAAATATGAGTATCATTACTCTCGTATTGATGAGTAGATTAATATTTTGATAATTTGATGACATTTTGGGATTGTGAAGTGAAGACGGACGTTTGGTGAATGATTCAAGGATTTATGATTTTACTTTGAAGTAGGCTTCAATCTACTTTTCTTCATAAGATAATGTGTGTTATATATTACAATGTGAAGGTTATGATTGATTATAGGTAGAATGACTTAGTGTTGATTATTGAACTTTTGGGATTATATGAGAATTTTTGACCCGTAAGGTAAAATGCTAATTACACTTTTAGAATCTTATTTCCTTCTACCTAGTTTGAACTAATTCGTAGAGTGGATATGATATGATGCTAGGTTTGGGATGTCGTTTTAGTATTGGAATCATCGTTAGTATGATTAACCTTATTTGGACTATTCTAGTGATCTTAGAACCGTAATTTAGGTAGAGTTGGCTCAAATACTCATGTTTGTAGTCGGAATTCTTATTATGGCTTATGTTCCATCAAGAAGTGAATTTAGATACCTTAGCCTAGTCTAGAGTATAAATTTCCTAAAAATGGAATTTGAGGTTTAGAAGTGGGTTCTTCAGGCATACCTTATGCCTAGACTTATATTAGATCTTGTGGACATAGTTATGGATATTAGGCATAGTTGAGACTATTGACCCTATGAATAAGGTTACCTCACGAGTTGGTAAATTATGATGACTTTTCCTGAATTATGACTTATGTCTTGTAGCTATGCTATTTCATTCTAGACTTTATTTATGACATGGTCCATCGACATGCTTGAAAATCATCATGACCCAAACTAGGGCCTAGCCATGATGGGTATGTCAAGTTCACCGAGGACCAGAGACTACCCCTCTTATCCTAGTCAAATAGAACATAATACACTATTCAGCTGATGAATTTTGAATACCTAAAAGGATGAGTAAATAGTAACTCTAAGTCTGAGAATACAAAAACCAATACACAGTCCACAATAATTCACAAAGCCTCTATACCAGAAAATAACCTAGTTGGGACATGCCCTCGACCCTGATAATGACAATGACAATGATAATGTAAATGTGAATTCTTCAATTCTAATTTATGAAAGAAAAACTAATAAAATGATCAAGTCATCTGGAGAATGCAAGCTCACCACTTTACAAAAAATGATCGACTCTGAGACCATCATCACTATATAGGAAAAGTAGAAGTGCCTTTGAACCCTGCATTGTATGGGGATACAACGTCCAAAGATGTTTAGTGGGGTGATAACTAATGTGTAATTAAGGATCAGGATAAAGTATTGTTAGTTAAAAGTTTAATTTCAAGTCGCTATACATGTTCACATTCATGCATACATAAATAGTAGAGGTAGGGGGAGGGAATAAGGTTTATCATTATAGTAAAACATTATTCTTTACTATGTAGGTAAACCATCATAAACAAGTACCCACGGGCTATATAGGTTCAGCTCCTTTTGCTGAAAGGGCCTCGGTGCGTGTTAGCCACATGAATCAGAGATATAAAGAAAGAACAAGAAATGCTCTGAACCCACATAAATCCTAGATAAAAATTATATCAATAGTGTGAATCATGGATATGATCATCTAGACCAACCCTTACATCGACAAATATGAGTTTTTAGTATAAGTCATTTGAGACCCACAACTTTATTTGTTCTTGCCTTAGGGATTTGAGAGAGTTTAAAAGAGAGTGATAAAAGTTAGAAATAATGGACCCAAGGTGTTTTATGTACATGGCGTCTAAGTTAGTAAGGAGGTAAATATCTAAAGTGCCCCTAATTAAAAAATCCAAAAACTGGTTGCTAGTGGCTATGGGTCACCATATGACTCGTCAAGTAACCCTACAATTTGTAAGGACAGAGTAATAATCAAGACATACACTTTTGGGTATACAATGGTTATGTTGTGACTTATGCCTCATAACACGTATTGAGTCATTATGGCTAGTTGAGTCTAATAGTGATCAAGGTAGCAACTTACACAAACTTTTTTGGTTCGGCTACGGTTTGGGACTGTATGACTCATATAGATTCTTTTCAAATCGTAACCCCCTAGTCGTAGTCATAATAAAACCTTTAGGATAGCATACTGGTCTGTCTATGATTGGGGTCCTACGACCCGTAATGAAACCCTGCAAATCATAGGGAGAGTCGTTGTAAAATACCCTGGGTTTTGGACCTTGAAAATTTCTTAAGTATTGAACCTTTTGAGCATCATAAAACTCACCATACGTGTCGTATGGTATGGGTAAGGGTCAGGTAACCTAACTCATAAGTTGTCCAGAGTGTGGTGGTTGGGTTTTTTATTGTGGTTACAACTTGGTCGGTACAAGTTGTATGGTTTGGTGACGGTCCATTGGGTTGGTCCTTCACTTAATTTGAAACTTAAAACTTGACTTGTCTCTGAGTATGAGTGGATCACAAAGAGCCATTAGGGTACGAGTGGTAAAGTGCAATCGTATGTTGTCCAATATCAATCCCTTTGGATTTTGCCCAGGATATGATTGGACCATACTAGTCTTATGGTCTGGTCATGAGTTGGAGCCTTGGAATCATATATTAGACAGAATGTGGTGTCCAACTTTTTGATCAAGCTACAAGTAAAAGGTACCACTGGTATGATATGGGTATGGGTGAGGGGTCTAAATCATACCCACGTGTGAAAATTTTTACAATTTAAGTTTGGGGTATTCTGGACATTTATCATCTTAACTCCTTTTGAATCCATGACCTAAAACATCTTTTGGGGATTCATTAACCTCATATTCTCAATCAAATACTCTCAAAACACTCTCAAATCTGTCTCAAGCTCTTGGTTTAAAAAGTGGCTAGGGTTTCTTTAAAGTAATAAATTAAAGATCTTCAAGCTGGTTTCTCTTTATCTTCATTGTTGTCTAAGGCATGTTACTCCTCCCTCGTTGTTAGATTAACTAAAATCATGTCTTAATGAGTGATTTTCATAGAATATTAAGGTATTATTTTGGGGTTTGAAGTATATGTTTGGGGTTTTGGTTGCTCAAGGTTGGATAATGTTTTCCTATACTTTCTTATGTTTTAATGTTATAATGATAGTTTAAATATGTGGTTACATGGGAATGTTCAATTGATACTTGGTTTTGTTTTTTGAAACAACATTTCCCAAACATGTTTGTTAAATTGCCTATGAGAAATTTGTATCACATAGTTTGACTATTATTGAAAACTTTGCATTGCAGAATAGTAATGGAACCTAAATTGGTTTAAATGGTTTTAAATAGATTGGAAAGATCTTGAAGGCAATGGTATTGGTTTAAATAGAAACTTTGGAGTCAAATTGATTTAATGGATTTGGTATGGCATAAATAGACAGACTTGTAAGCTCAAGTTTTGGTATGGCGATGCCACTGGATAATGCCTAATCAATAAGACTCCTTGGTAAATGGTTGGTTATGTGTCAATGGTTTTAATACATGATTAAATAGGGGTTTGTTATCAAAGTCATTGAAGGTGGCGATCCTTGGGGGGGGGGGACAAAAATTGGAAACTCACGTTTGCTGATGTGAGGTTGGTTTTGGTGACCGTGTGCATTATGTCACACTTATATTTAGGGAGATGTATTAGTTATCTCATATTTTTTCTTCAGTTCATGCGACTAACACGTGCCAAGGCCCTTTCAGCTGGGGGATCTAAACCAATGTAGCCCATGGGTAGTTTTAGGATAGACAAGCTACACAATACTAGGTTAAAGGTTTTAAATGCATGCAACACTAGGTTCTTTTTATCGGCATAATATATATATGTATGTATGTGGTTATATATGATTATTTACTTAGGTTTTGAATAATGGAATTATTTTATCCTTATTCCCGAGTACATGCTAGCATTCACCCGCTAAGCCATCTTCGAGCACTGCATCCCCATGCAATGTAAGAATCGGACATACTACTCCTCTTTCTTTGTGACTTAGATTTGGGGATAATATTTATGTCAAATTGAAGTAGTGATCTTTCATATTTCATAAGACTTCATTCCATGCTATGGACTTATTTTTATATTTTTGTTTATTTCTTGGACATTTGTTTTGGCTATGGTCGGGTGCATGTCCCGACCAGATGTTCTTAGATTTCAGTTAGAGCCTTTGTGTGACTACTACAGGAATGGACAATGTCGGTATTAGTGTCAACCTTAGAATTGGTATTGGTATTAGGGATAAGACCATTTGGATGCTTGGTTGGATGTTTGGATAGTTATGGTTTTGAGATTTATTAAATGTCTTTCAATTATAATTGTTCTATCTTGTTATATGTTTGAAATTTATTCGACATAGAGTATAGAGCAGTTAAGGTTGTGTATTAGGGGAGGTCTTTATTTTGGGCCAGACTTTAGATGACTGATACGACTAGGACCTGGTACGAGTCATGTTAGATTGGTATTGGATTCTTAGGTTCATGGTCACTCAAGAGTCTACAAAATTATGTTGAGTAGAGTCTCTTTTAAGGATGTGTAGAGTGCCACGCTCATAAGGAAAGGTTGCAAGGCATTTAGGAATGTTTATCTTTCTTGTGTTCTATTTTCAAGTTGTAGAGTCTAAGGTCCTGAATTCTCCTCTAATCCCTATTTGTTCTCTTTTCAGATCATCTTTCTCGATGATTTGAAGCTCATAGAGACTCAGTTGTCCTACCCAAGGATAATATTGATGGGACCTGCTCTAATTGTGGTGTCCAAACCCGGTCTAGGGGTCTAGTTCTTGATTTTCCTACTGGAGTACCACTAGTTCCCGATCATATTTCTATAACTCCCCAGGCTAACGTGAGGAATGTTGAGTTTTATAAGTCCATTCATATGTTGGTGCAGCTGGTAGTTTCTTAAGCTAAGCGTGGTGCATCTAATAATCCATATTTTGAGGCCACAAGGGTTAGCCAGTTCATGAGGTTGAACCCTTCAACCTTTATTAGTGTTAAGATAGAGGAGAATCCTCAAGGTTTTCTGGATAAGGTAGAAAAGATCTTTTGTGTTATGCATGCCACTAATAGGGAAGGCATGGAGTTTGCCGCCTACTAGTTGAAAGATGTTGCATACCAGTGGTATGAGGAATGAGATCAATCAAGGGGTGATAATGCTAAGTTATCTTTGTAGGAGGACTTATCTAATGCTTTCCTAGACTGCTTCTTTCCTCAGGAGTTGAGAGAAGCAGAGGTAGAAGAGTTTATTAATTTGAAGCAAGAAAAACTGTCATTTAAGGAGTATGCCTTGAAGTTTTACCAATTATCTTAGTATGCTCCAGAGATGGTTTCTAATATGAGAGCTAGAATAAGAAAGCTCGCTTGTAGGTTGTCTAGAGATTTGATATTTGAGTGTAAGGTTTCCTTATTGATCCAGGACATAAATATCTCTCAATTGGTTGTGTATATCTAGTAGGTAGAGGTACAGAAAAATAGGCTGAGATAGGGAAGAGGTAGGGTAAAAAGTTTAGGTTCTCTGAGTAGGTTGGTGGCCAACATCAGAGTAGCAGGAATAGTAGGAAGTATCCCTAGAAGAGGTGGGGTAACTCTGGGTCTTACTCGATAGCTAGTGCTCCCTACCCTAAGCCATCGGGTGGCATAAATTTACAAGGTAGAGAAAACTTTAGGGCATAGGGTGCTCAATGATAGGCTAGTGGGCCCCAATAAGCTCCATCATATTCTCCCTACAGGCTCTATGGTAGATTACATCGAGGTTATTTTAAAGAAGAAAGGGATAAGTTCTTTAGTTATTGTTAACTAGGGCACGTGATTAAGAACTGTTCAGTTGTTAAATTTTCTTCGGGGTCAAACAAGGTTCCAGTTTCTTCATCATCAGCTCCGACATTGAATGATGCACTATCTAGTTTAGACACTGGTGGAAATCATCTTTATGCTCTCACAACTTGCCATGTGTCCGAGGCATAGCCTAATGTCATGACTGGTATGTTGAAACTCTTTTCCTGTGATGTGTACTATTTACTTAATTTAGGATCCTCTCTCTCTTATGTGACCCCATTTATGGCTATGCATTTTGGTTTTGGTCCCGAGTGTATTTCAAACCCTTTTCCAATTTCTACACCGATAGGTGACTCTATAATTACTATAAAAGTCTATAAGGGGTATGTGGTATCTGTAGGTAGCAAAGGCACTATGGTGGATATATTTGAATTAGATATGGTGGATTTTGATAGCATATTGGGGATGGATTAGTTGCACTCACGCTATTCTTCTCTAGACTATTGTACGCATAAGGTTGTCTTTAAATTCCCAAATGAGCTAGTTTTTGAGTGAAAAGGTAGTTCCCTAGATCCTAAGGGGAAGTTTATATCATATCTTAGAGCTCAAAGATTAATCTTCAAGGGGTGTCTCTATCATCTAGTTTGGGTTAAAGCTTCTAACTCAAAGGGTCTTTCTTTGTATTCTGTACTGATGGTGAATAAATTTCCTGAGGTTTTCCTGATGACCTTCCTGGTGTTCCTCCTGATAGGGAGATTATGTTTGGAATTGATCTTGTTTTAGAAACTAGTCCAATTTCCATTCCCCCAAATAGGATGGCTCCAGCCGAGTTGAAGAAAATTAAGAAGCAACTCAAGGATCTTTTAGACAAAGATTTCATCCATCTCTGTGGGGTACACTAGTATTATTCATGCTTAAGAAGGATAGTTTTATTTAAATGTGTATTGACTACCGACAGTTGAATAAGGTGACTATAAAGAATAAGTATCCTCTTTCGAGGATAGATGATTTGTTTATAGGGTGCTAAGTTTTTCTTCAAAATTGATCTTCGATCCGGGTGTCATCAACTAAAGATTAGGGCGGTGGATATCCCAAAGACTGCCTTCCGTACCCTGTATGGGCATTTTGAATTTCTTGTTATGTCTTTTGGGTTGACCAATTCCCCTGCGACATTCATGGATTTTATGAATAGGGTCTTCTGTCAGTTTCTGGATTTGTTTGTCATTATTTTTATAGATGATGTTTTTGGTGTACTCTTAGAGTGAGGTGGATAATACAGATCACCTCCACATTGTGTTAAAGACCTTGAAAGAGCAGTAATTGTATGCCAAATTCTTGAAATGTGAGTTCTAGTTGAATGTTGTCACTTTTCTTGGTATTGCCATTTCTAGTTAAGGGATCATAGTGGATTTGCAGAAAGTTACAATGGTGAAAAAGTGTCCTAGAACCATGACTCCAATCGATATTTGAAGCTTCTTAGGTTTAGCGGGTTACTATATGAGGTTTGTGGAGAATTTTTTACTATAGTTGCCCCATTAACTATGCTAGCTCAAAAAAAGGTAAAGTTTTTTATGGTCTGATGCTTACTGGGGGAGTTTAGAGAAGTAAAAGGATAAGCTAACTTTGGATCCTATTTTCACTTTGCCTAAAGTCATTGTTGGGTTTGTGGTCTACTGTGATGTGTCCCTTGTAGGGCTTGATGGTGTTATGATACAACATAGAATGGTGATAGCTTATGCCTCTAGATATTTTAAGGTGCAGTGAGGAATTATCCGACTCATGAATTGGAATTATTAGCTTTGGTGTTTCCATTAAAAATATGGCGTCACTATTTGTATGGAGTGCATGTGGATATCTTTTTTGACTACAAGATCCCACAATATGTGTTTACTCAAAAAGAGCTTAACCTCAGACAAAGGAAATAACTTGATCTTCTCAAGAATTATGATATGAGTATTTATTACCACCCAGGTAAAGATAACATAGTTGTTGATGCTCTTACCAGGATATCTATATAGGGTCTGGTTCATATGGATAAAGGGAAGCAGGAGTTGTTGAAGGACATTCACTATTTGGCTAACTTTAGAGTTCGCCTTTTGGACTCCGAGAATGGTGGTATGTTTGTGCAGAAAGTGGCATAATTATCTCTTGGTGCTGAAATCAAGAAAAAGCAGATGTTACATTCTGTCTTGATAAGGATAAAGGGTGATGTGAGTGGGCAACAGGTGATGGCCTTTAATATTAGTGGTGATGGTACCCGCGATACTAAGAGAGGTTATGTGTTCGTGATGTAGATGGTTTGTGAGAGAGGATTTTAACTGAGGCACATGAGTTGCACTACGTTGTTCATACTGATTTGACAAAAATATATCATGACCTCAAGGAGATGTATTGGTGGAGCAATATGAAGAAGGAAGTGGTTAATTTTGTGGCCAAGTGCATAATGTGCGAATAAGTGAAAGTTGAGAACATGAGACCCAAAGGATTATATCAAGAGATTGAGTTGCCTTAATAGAAATAGAAAGTGATCAACATAGATTTCGTTATGGTCTTCCTCGGTCTCTAAATTAATTTGATTCGATTTGGGTCATTATGGATAGGATGAGAAAGTTGCCTAACTTTTTGCCAGTAAGGACTAACTTCTTAGTTGAGTATTATGCAAGGTTGTACCTCTAAGAGAATGTGAAGTTCCATAGGTCTCCTATCTCTATTATCTCTTATCGTGGTATGCAATTTTCATCTTAATTTTGGCAGCCATTTTAGAAAGTTTAGGGACTAAGGGGAGTCTTAGTACTACTTTTCACACGCAGTCAGATGGGCAAGCAAAAAGGACTATTTAGACATTGGAGGATATGCTTTGTGCTTGCGTGATTAACTATGGTGGTAGTTGGGTTGAGCACTTATCTCTTGTAGAGTTTGTATACAATAATAGCTACCACTCTAGCATTGGGATGGCTCTATTTGAAGCTTTGTATGGTAGGAGGTGTAGGTATCCTATTGGGTGGTTTGAGCTTGGCGAGGTAGATATGTTGCTAGGAAGTGTAGGTATCCTATCGGGTGGTTCAAGCATGTGAGGTAGTTATGTTTGATTCGTACTTGGTTCACTAAGCTATGGAGAAGGTGAAGGTGATTCAAGATAGTTTTAAGGCTGCCCAAAGTTGCCAAAAGTCCTATGTATACATAAGGCGAAGGGACTTGGACTTTGAGGTTGGAGATAGGGTGTTCTTGAAGGTGTCTCCCATGAAAGGAGTAATGCAGTTTGGGAAAAAGGAAAAGATCAGTCCTCAGTATGTGGGTCCTTATGTAATTTTAAGGAGGGTTTGCAATGTCACATATGAGTTGGAGTAGTCTTCTAGATTGAGCTCCATTCTCCCGATATTCTATGTCTCTATGTTGAGGAAGTGTATTGGTGATCTGTCACAAATTGTGCCTATCAAGGATATTGGTATTTTGAATTCCCTATCTTATGAAGAGATCCCGGTTGAGATCTTGGATTGTCAGGTTTATCTATTGTGGAGCAAGGATGTGGCTACGGTAAAGGTTCTATGGAGAAACCACAAGGTGGAAAAAGCTAAATGGGAAGCTGAAAAGGACATAAAGTTCAAGTATCCGTTCTTATTTTCTGCTCCAAAAATTTGTGCGAAAGGTATGTTTTGTTCATAACATCTTTGTTTTCAAACTTTGTTAAAGAAAATATTGATTCGTTGATATCTCTATTTTATGTCTTAAAGGTAAGTGTAGGAATGTTTACGGGTTTAATCTTGCTTGTACTGCCTTGTCCCATTATTTGAGGATGAATGGTCCAAGTGGGGGAGAATTGAAACACCCTGGGTTTTGGCCCTTGAAAATTTCCTGATTCTTGAACTTTCTGAGCATCATACAACTCACCATATGTGTCGTATGGTGTGGGTATGTGTCAGGTGACCCAACTCATATGTTTTTCCAGAGTGTGGTGGTTGAGGTTTCAGTTGTGGTTACAACTATGTGGGTATGGGTCATATGGTTTGGTGAAGGATCATTGGGTTGGTTCTTTACTTAATCCGAAACTTAGTAAGTTGATTTATCTTTAAGTACGAGTGTCTCACTATGAGTGGTGAGGATAGGGTACGAGTAGTAAGTTGCAATCGTATGTTTTTCAGTGTCAATCCTTTTGGATTCCTCCTAGGTACGACTAGATCTTGCTAGTCGTCTAGTTTGGTCAAGAGTTGGGAAATTGGAGTCATATGTTGGACTAAATATGGGGTCCAACTTTCTGATCAAGGTAAGAGTAGAAGGTACCACTCGTATGATGTAGGTATGGGTGAGGGGTCAAAACTGTACCCACCTTTGGAAAATTTTAAACTTTAAGTTAGGGGTATTTTGGACATTTTTGGTCTTAACTCCTTTTTCTCCCATGACCTAAAATATCTTTTGGGGCTTCATTAACCTCCTATTCTCAATGAAATACTCTCGAAACACTCTTAAATCTCTCTCAAGATCTTGGTTCAAGAAGAGGCTAGGGTTTCTTAAAAGCAATCAATTAAGGCTTTTAAGGGTGGTTTTTATTCCTCTTCCTTATTGTCTAAGGCATGTTACTCCTCCCTCATTGTTAGTTCAACTAAATGCATGTTTTAATGAATGATTTTCATGGCATTGTTATGTTATTGGTTTAGGTTTTGAAGTATATGTTGGGGGTTTTGGTTGCTTATGGTTGGATAATGTTTTCCCATATTTTTCTTCTGGTTTTCATGTTATAAAAATAATTTGAATATGTGGTTACATGGGAATGGTCAATTGATACTTGGTTTTGGTTTTGGTTTTGGACCCTACATGTCCTCAACAAGTTTGTTAAAATGCTTATGAGAATGATTTTATCACATAGTTTGACGATTATTGAAAACCTTGCATTGCATAATATTGTAATGGAACCTATATTGGTTTAAATGGTTTTAAATGGATTGGAAATGCCTTGGTGGACATGGCATTGGTTTAAACGGAAACTTTAGAGTTAAATTTGTTTAATGGATTTGGTATGGCATACATGGATAAACTTGCAAGCTCTAATTTTTGTATGACGATACCAATGGTTAATGCCTAATAAATAAGACTCCTTGTTAAATGGTTGGTTATATGTGAATGTTTTTAAGACGGGATTAAAGAGGGGTGTGTTAGCAAAGTCGTGGAAGGTAGCGGTCCCAGGGGACAAAAATTGAAAACTCATATTTGCCGATGTGAGGTTGGTCTTGGTGATTGTGTGCATTATTCCACACTTATATTTTTGGAGATGTACTAGTCATCTCAGGTTTTTTCTCCGGTTCATGCGGCTAACACGTACCGGGTACCTTTCAGTATGGGGATCTAAACCCATATAGCCTATAGGTGGTTTTAGGACGGCCAAGCTAAACAATCCCAGGTTTAAGGTTTTAAATGCATGCAATACCCGGTTCTTTTTTTCGGTATGGTATATATATATATATGTATGTATGTGGTTGCATATGGTTATTTATTTCGATTTTGAATAATGGCATTATTTTATCCTTATTCCTTCCTGAGAACATGTTAGCGTTCACCTGTTCACTTATCTTGGGGCAATGTATCCCCACACGATGCAGGAATTGGCCATACTACTCCTCAGTTTCAGTGACTTGGATTCGAGGACATCATTCATGTCAGACTGAAGTGGTGAGTTTCCATACTCCGACTAGGCCCTAGTTTGGGTCTTGTTATGTTGTCTGGACAGTAAGCTCATAGATTATGAAATTTTCAAGGACCAAGATCTGGGGTGTTTCATTCTCCCCCTTATGATCGTTCGTCCTCGAATGATGAAGTCAAGGCATCCATTAGCACGATTCAACTAAGAGCACCACATTTACCTTTAATAAAGACAAAAATAAAGATCTTAGGGAATACACATACCTTAAGCATGATTATCCAAAGCGGGAAACAAGAATGGATGTTTGGACTTTACGTCCTCTTCGGCTTCTGAAGTAGCTTTTTCGACCTTATGGTTCCTCTATAGAACTTAACTGTAGCCAAATCCTTAGTCTTCAGACGACAGACTTGCCTATCTAAAATTTCCACCGACACTTTCTCATAGGACAAGGAATCAAAAACATTAACACTCTCCAAATGAACAATCAAGGAAGGATCACCCACATACTTCCTCAACATCAAAACATGGAATATCAGATGAATAGAACCTAACCTAGATGGAAACTCCAACTCATAAGACACATGGCCCACTTTCATCAAAACACAAAAGGGACCAATATACCAGGGACTGAGCTTCCGCTTCTTTTCAAACCGCATCACTCACTTCATGGGAGATACCTTCAAGAACACCAAATCATCCATATTAAACTCCAACTCCCTATGCCTTACATTGCATAGTACTTTTGGTGATTTGGGCAGCCTTAAGTCTATCTCGAATCAGCTTTACCTTTTCTATTGCTTGGTGAACCAAATCGAGACCGAATAACCTATTTTTACCAACCTCAAACCACCCAATAGGAGACCTTCACCTCCTACCATAAAGGGCTTCGAAATGAGCCATCCCAATACTAGAGTGAAAACTATTATTATATGTAAAATCTATGAGAGGCAAATGATCAACCAAACTACCACCAAAATCAAACACACAAGACCTTAGCATATCTTCCAAAGTCTGAATCATTCTCTCCACTTGACCATCCATTTGAGGATGAAAAGCGGTGCTAAGGTTCACCTTAGTACCCAAAAATCTTTGAAAAGAATGCCAAAAATGAGATAAGAATTGCATACCAAGATCAAATATAATAGAAAAAGGAACACCATGCAACTTCTCAATCTCCTGAATGAAGAGTTTATCATAATTATCTGCCGAATAATTGGTCTTCAATGGCAAGAAGTGAGCGGACTTAGTCATCCTATCCATAGTGACCCAAATCTAACTAAACTGATGGCAAGACCGTGGAAGAACGGTAATGATGTTAACCACTTCCTATTTACACACAGGCAGCTCAGACTCTTGAGACAAATCACCAGGCTTGATGTGCTCAACCTTCACTTGTTGAAAAAAATGCACTTAGCCATAAAATTGGCCATATCTCTCTTCATATTATTCCACCAATAAATCTCCTTCACGTCATGATACATTATTATCGAACCAGGATGAACAGTGTACCTTAACTTATGAGTCTCAGTTAAGATCCTCTCTCTCAGCCCATCAACATTGGGAATACATAATCTACCGTGGTACCTCAAGATACCGTCACTATTGATCAAAAAAGTCATCCCCTTCTAGTGATCCACATCATCATTGATTCTCATCAGAATAAGAACCGAGGCCTACTTATCCTTGACCTCAGCTCCCAGAGAGGAATTTTCCCTCTTTTGAACAAGAACACCTCCATTCTTAGAGTCCAGGAGACGAACTCTAAGATTAGCTAAATTGTGAATATCCTTCCCCAAACATCACTTCTCCTAATCCACATGAGATAAGATTCCTATGGACAACCTTCTAAGAGAATCAACAACCATATTAAAATTACCTGGATGGTAATAGAGACTCATATCATAGTCCTTGACCAACTCAAGACATCTCCTTTGCCTGAGGTTCAATTTCTTCAGGGTGAACACATACTGCAAGATCTTATGGTTTGAATCTATATAAAGATGAACCCCATACAGGTAGTGGTGCCATATATTGAAAGCAAATATTATAACCAACAAATCCAAGTCATTGGATAATTCATCTCCTGCACCTTCAGCTGCCTAAAAGCATATGCCACAATCTTTACCCGCTGCATCAATACATAATCCAGTACCACACAGGATACATCACAATAAATCACGAAACCATTATTACCTTTGGATTGTGTCAAAAAAGGAGAAAAAGTCAAAATATCCATCAACTTCTCAAAACTACCCTCACAAGCATCGAACCACAAAAATTTCACCTTTTTCTGAGTCAATCTAGTCAACAGAGTAGCAATAGATGAGAAACTCTCCATAAATCTCCTATAGTAACCAACTAAACCTAAGAAGCTCTGAAAATCAATTGGAGTCGTTGGTCTAGGCCACTTTTTAATCACCACAACTTTATGTGGATCCACCATGATCCCCTCACTAGAAAAAACCTAACCCAAAAAGGTAACAACATTCAACTAGAACTCACACTTCAAAAATTTAGCATACAAACACTGATCTTTAAAGGTCTGTAGCACTATACAAAAATGATCAACATGATCTGCCTTTCTCTTAGAATATTTTAGGATGTCATTAATAAACACAATGATGAATAAGTCCAAAAACTAACAAAAACGCCAGTTCACAAGATCTACAAATGTCGTCGGGGCATTAGTCAAACCAAAATACATAACCAAGAACTCATAATTGCCATATCGAGTATGAAAAGTTGTATTAGGACATCCACCTCCCAAATATTTAACTGATGATAACCCGACCAAAGATCAATCTTAGAAAAGTACATAGCACACTGAATTGGACAAAGTGGTCTTAAATCCTAGAAAGAGGATACTTATTCTTCATTATTACCTTATTCAACTGGCGCTAATCTATACACAGTCGAAGGGACCTATACTTCTTACATATGAATAGCACCGAGCACCCCATAGAGACACACTAGGGTGAATAAAACCCTTATAAAAAGATATTTTAATTGCTTCTTAAATTCCTTCAACTCAATTGGAGCCATTCTGTAAGGGGGATAGAGATAGGATGAATGTTTGAAAGAGGATCGATCCCAAAATAAATTTTCCTATCAGGAGAGACACCAGGAAGATCATTAGGGAACACTTTGGGAAACTCATTAACTACAGGGATAGACAACAAAAAAGGACCCTCATAATAATAATCTTTAACTCAAACCAGGTGACACAGGCACCCTTTGGAAAATTAATTTCCAGGCTTTTAGATAAAAAATGAACCTTTCCTAAGGATCTAGGGAATTCCCTTCCTACTCAATCACCAGTTCATTCAGGAATTGGAAATTTCCCCTTTGAGTTCTACAATCAAAAGCTGCATAGCACGAATGGAGCCAATCCATACCTATGATAACATAAAAATCTAATATCTCCAACTTTATCAAATCCATCAATATCTTTCTATCACAGATAGATACCACACAACTCCTATAGACTCTCCTAGCCTCAATAGAGTCACCTATCAGGGTAGACACCAAAAAAGGATTAGGAATACACTCAATAAAAAAACTAAAATAAATAACCTCATAAGGGGTCACATAAGAAAGGGTAGACCTAGGATATAGTAGACAATACAAATCATGAGAGAAAAAGCTTTATCCTACAAATAACAACATCAAGAGACACCTTTAAGTCCTGACGAGTGGCAAGAGCATACAAATAATTCTGACCTATGTCGTAACCAGAAGTAGCACTCTTTGGTGCATGAGCTGAAGAAGTAGCAACCGAGACCATATTAGTCCCAGTAAAAACATCTTCGGAGGGACAATTCCTCTAAATATGGCTAGGCTGGACATATTTGATACACTTATTTCTCTCCTTATCACAAAAACCATGGTGCAACTGACCATAAAATATGTAAGGAAGAATGATGGAGATGATTGGCCCCCACTAGTCTAAGATTTGGCCCCTTAAGCCTTAAACCCACTGTTGCTCTGAAATTAATAATCATCGAGCGATTTAGGATATGGGGCACTAGCCAAAGAATAAAAACCAAAATTTCCCCACTTCTTCTTAGACTACTTCTTGCCATGTCTACCAATATTTTCCTGGCCTTCACCCTACTCAGAATACCTGGACCTCTTACCTTGCCTTTCCCATATTTTACTTTATTTCTTATTTTTATCCTTAACCTGCTACATATACAACACTATCATAGAGATATCCATGCCACTATTCAATAAGGTAGCCTTGCACTCTAGCACCAAGTCCCAAGTGAAGCCTGAATCAAACTTTCTCATCTTAGCCCTCATGCTTAATATTATATCAGGAGGATAATGAGACAATTGATGAAATTTTAGGGCATACTCTTTCACAAACATCCTACCCTATTTTAGATTTACAAATTCCTCAACTTTAGCCTCTCTCAACTCTTAAGGAAAGAAATGATCCAGGAAGGCACCTAAAAACTCATCCCATAGTGCCAACTTTGCATTATTACCCCTAGACTGATCCCACTAATATGCCATATCTTTTAATTGATATGCAACAAATTCCACTTTTCAAAGTCAGAAGCAAGCATAATCCTAAATATCTTCTCCATTTTATCTATAAACCCTTGAAAACCCTCCTCAACTTTAGATCCAATAAAGATTAGAGGATTAAGCCTAATAAATTATTGAATCAAGTAACCTTAAAGGAACTCATAGAAGTACTAGTAGGACCTGACTGACGTGACCAATATATCATCAGTTGGGCTAATAGATGAATAGATCGATGAAACTTAGCAATAAAAATTTCTCCTTGGGGTGGTGAGGAATGATTATCATCGGTCCAAGGAACTTAAGTAGGACTAGTAGAGACTAGTGGAAATCCATGTGGGGTAGTATAATTAGGAGTTAGAGCCCTAGATCATGTCTAAACTCCATAAGCAAGATGAGTTCCATCCATACTATCTTTAGATGGAATAGATGAGGTTGCATGACCATAAAGTCTTTGAGGGGAAATAATCTGAAATAAAAATAAAGGATAATTAGATGAGGTTTCAACACCCTAGACTCGACATCCCAAAACAAGAACAACAAGAAAGGGAAATATTTCTAAATGTCATATAGTCTCTCCCTCAAAAGTGTGGTAGGCTACATACCCATGAAAGAGAATATACTTGACATGACTTTATGGATACCCAATTGACCATGAACTAGGATCTGATACAACCTTTATCATGAACCAAAGTTGGCCTGGCTGTGATGGGTATCTCAAGTCCACTGAGAACTAGAGACTACCCCCTTAGCCTAGTCAAAGAGAACATAATACACTAGTCAGTAGATGAATTCAAAATATATAACAAGATGAGTAAACATTAACCCAAAGTCTGAGAATGTCAACAACCAATACCCAATCCACAGTAATCCACAAAGCCTTTATACAAAAAAATCTACATCGGGACATGCTCCCGACCCTGACAATAATAATGATAATGTAAATGTGAAGTCATTAATTTTAATTTATTGAAGAAAAATTAATGAAATAATCAAGTATTCTAAAGAATGTAGGATTACCACTTCATCGTAAATGACCAACTCTAAGATCACCTATCATTGCATAGAAAAAATAGAAGTGCCTTCAGACCCTACATCGTATGGGGATATAACATTTGGAGTCGGTTAGTAAAGTGAGCACTGCCATGTAAATCAGGATAAGAATAAAGTTTTATTAGTCAAAAGTTCAATTTTAAACTTACTTTAAATGTTCACATTCATGATACATATATATAGTAGATGCTGGGGTAGGGAACAAGGTCCAGCGTAATAGTAAAACATTATCCTGGACTATGTAGCTTAACTATCATAAACAAGCACCATGGGCTATATGGTTTCAGATCCTCCTGCTGAAAGGGCCAATGCATGTTATCCACACAAACTAAAGGTATCAAGGAAGACCATAGAATGCCCCGACCCCACATTAATCCTAGATACAAAATATATCAGTATTATCAATTATGCATATGGTCATCTAGACCAACCCTCACATTGGCAAATATGAGTTTCCAGTATAAGTCATTAGAAATCCATACCTTTACGAATTATCTATATAACCCCCATTAAGCCCAGTTAAAAATAATTTTCACATAAACCATTCATTAACTAAGGAATCATACATTAATGCATACTATGGTATTGTCATACCATTTAGCGTGCAAGTTCATAATTAGGCCACTATAGTTCCATTAACATAGGGGAATGTCTCAACACCCTTTGTTATTTAAATCAAAACATAGACAACAAAGCCTTCAAAATTCATGTTTATTATTTAATCATTTATGCAATACTATAGGTGAGTGAGTCAAACCAAGTGATAATTCCACAATTTAAAACCATTTACACAAGTGGGTTGAGGGAACACAATTTTTTAAAACCTATTTTAAGTCCAAAAAATCAATTGGGAGATTACCTCGACCACCTTACCAATTACCACACCCATGAACCCTATTAGTTCAAAAATATTCAATTCAAAGCATGAACAACTCATGAAAACCATGGAAAATAATTCAAGGATCAACCATTCTAAAACCCTTAAATGATGTACCCATATTCAAATCCATATAACTAAACTATTTAAAAAACACGCATTTCACAAAAAAAATATTTGGGTAAGACTAACATGCCTGAAAGTATAGAGAATTTTGAAGAGAAATCAGACCTTGAGTGCTTAGATGACTAACTTTTAGAAACCATACCTTGTTCTTACCTTAGACATTTGAGAGAGTTTGAGAGAGTGTTTGTGACTGATAAAAATTGGAAATAATGGCCCAAGGTGTTTTATGTATGTGGGGTCTAAGTGGGTAAGGAGGTAAATGTCCAAAGTTCCCTTAATTAAGAAAGCTAAAAAATGGTAATTAGTGGCTATGGGTTACCATATGACTCATCAAGTGACCCTACGACTCATAGGGACTAAGTTGTCATCCAGATAAAAGCTTTTGGGTATACATTTGTTACCCTATGACTGTTACCTTATGACTCATATTGAGTCATTACAACTCGTTAGTATAATCGTGATCAAGGCAGTAACTTAAGGAAACTTTTCTAGTCAGGCTACGGTTTGGGACATATGACTCGTATATAGCCTTTACGACTCACAACCCCCTAGTTGTAGTCACAATTGAAACTTCAGGCTATCATATTGTTTTGGCTATTATTGGGGTCCTACAACCTTTAATGACATCCTATGACCTGTTGGGAGAGTCGTTGTCTGGGTAGTAAGCTCATAGACTAAGAAAATTTCAAGGACTAAGATCTGGGGTGTTTCAATAATATAGGCATATACATAGATATGATATCTGGTCTATTGACATAAGATGTGTTATTGATATATGCTTCCTAGATGAGATATACTTATTGATTATTATGCCTCTTAGATATGAGATGCCTATTCTTATTATGCCTCCTTGATGTGAGACAGTTATAGATATACTTTATTACTTATAGAGATATTATGCCTCATAAATATGCTATGGATTATATATATTAGATGATTTATAGATATGATAATTAATATGGGTTTTGAATATGTATGTGGGCCGAAAGCCATGATGACGATGTTGTAATTATTTTGTATACATTATTGGTCCTAAGGTCGTGTTATGATATGAGTGGGCCATCTGGGATGTGTTTATCCTTGTAAAGAATATGATTGTAGTTTATTGATATATTAATGTTTATGGTTTCATTATTTAAATACTGGTGATAACATACATAGATTCGGTTCATTCATGATCATTGCATCGGTAATTTATATAATTCTAATTAGATTATAATATTATAATTGTTGTCACTAATAAGGGTTAAAGACCACTTTCTACCTTAAAATGTAATTCTTCATAATAATAAAATCCCATCTTAATGAATAACTTATATGCAAAAGAGATTAATATTGATGCTTAAAGGATTTTACTGAGAAAGATTTTGGTCTATGATTTAATACTACTAGTTACTCCGGTCATGAGAGATTCCGAACCTTTCTATACTTTTATAATGGTTTAGTCCTGAAGTTCACTCCCGGCAATAAAATTATGGATTTACACTCTTTTTGGCCATGCCTTGAGTCCTTGCACCTATTATATCTAAATACACATCTCTCTGGCATGGGATGGAGGAAGAAGTTCTTTGATGATATAACTTTCAGGTAAAGCCCAATGACAGATTTTAGTATGGATGTTATATATATTTATTGATGATAACAACGATACAAATTATATACTGGGCAAGGCCAAAGGACATTGTGAGATTAAATTGATACCTGGAAAGGTCAGAAGATATTATGATGATGATATTTATACCCAATAATTGGAAGATGACTATGATAATATACCTGAAAAGGATAAAGGATAATTATACTAATATGCCTATGTGTACATCTACTGATTTGAGTCCGGCAAGGCCTATGTATGATAATTATGTACCCAACAAGGTCGGAGAGTGATCATAATAATGATGATTATAATGATGATGGTTATGATGATGATGGTATAAGGAGAGTGGTTATGATGTTGATGGTTATAATGATTATATTATGATACTTGGATCAATTATGGTATAGTGAATTCTGTTGCATTCATCCTTGTATATGCATTGCCTATTATCGGTATATGCCTATATCTATTATCCCATATAGATGGGTTGCATAGGTATGGGTGATGACTATTCCTTCTGGTGTGTTGTATGTTGATTGAATATTTTGAGCCTGGGGCGGTGGGGGCATGTGATAGGCTCATCTAGATATTTCATCATCAAGACTAGTCAATTACTTGTATAGTTATTGATATTGTTATTATAATTATTATGATCATTGTTATGTATATTTTATGACATATTGGTTAGTGATTTGATATCGATATTTGAGGTATGATCCTATCCTCTTCTATTTTACGATTACATTATTATGCATGGTCATCTAATGACATATTATGGATTAAAACCTTGAGTATTCTAGCATTAGTTCCTGCTATGATTTTGAATTCTTAAGATGCTAGCCTAATGATTTAAGTTTTACCCTGAATTGACCTTGTTTATTCAAATATATCTATACCTACTTATATTTATCTACGGTATTATTGTATATCCCTCTTTTTTTCCTTTTTTACTCAAATGTATACTTATTCTTTAGCCTTGTATACTGTTATATATCCTTCTTTCACCCTCTATTCGTATATTGGTTGGTGATATATGGTATAGTGTTGAGATTCTTAATATGGATGTAATAAGATAGTATATCCTTATTACTTCTTTGGCCTTATTATGTTAGTCTCTTGGACATGAATAGGATAGTTTATCCTGATTATCTCATTAGTTGTCTTATGTAGTTGCTGAACATTCTGGTGTAGTTTCCCATTCTATTTCTATGTTATGTATAATTGCATTATCTTTGGAGCTTAGTTAGCAGTTGCCTACTGATTACCACATGTTTGGTACTCATTCTACACTTCTGCAGCTTGCAGATTATAGTATGGGTTATCACCATTAATATGTGCATTGTGTGGAGCATCCATGGTTTAGAGACATAGGGTGAGCTCCTAGCATTCAGAGTATTACATTCTTCCCTCTTATGTACTAGACTAGTCTATATGTTGTATTCAGAGATGAATTGTATCAGTATATTTTTTGGTACTTCACTTTGAAATATTATTATGTAGAAGCTTTTATATTGATACCACCAGGTTTTGGGATGTATTTGATCTTTTATTACATAAATTTCACATTCTTTCCTTTATCTCTTTAGGTAGTTTGTTACTCATTTTTTCAAATAATGACTTTGGCTTGCCTACTGGTGGGTTATAGTAGGCCCTATAATGACCAAGGAAATTGGGTTGTGAAAAATTGGTATCAAAGTTAGGTTTCACCAGTGTATTAGTGCAAGAGTTAAGTGTTTAGTAGTTATGCAGATTAGTGTGGAGACATTCGTAACCTATCTTCGGGAGGCTACAGGGACATTCTTAGGAAATTTATTTCTTGACTCCTTGTTCTGTGTCTGCATTGCTATGAGCCTTAAGCATATTCTTTGACTCTAGTCTATCCCAAATGGATGATGCGAGATGGTCTATAGATATAGATAGGACTTTAGCACATTTTTTTGGTATAATATCAAACTAGAGAGTTAGAGATGGATATCAAGGATCTTTAATGTCATCCAAAGGATTTGGTGTAGCTTAGGCTCCAATAGATATTGTGAGTACCTCAACCCTTTTAGGTTCATCATTGGGGGTCTGGAGTCTATTGCAGACCCCTTACAATTAGGGATGACATTTGGTTCAATGAGAAATTCTTTGGCCAGAGTTGGATCTATCGGTGTTCATGATGGTTCTTTACCAATTTCTCAGTTCGAGATTGAATTTCTCGAGTGGGCCAGGCATTTTTGATGCTATATATCTTTGAGCAAGGCATAGTATAGATTTATTAGAGGATTAGCATTGCCACTCTATTTGGTGTTGGAGAACTTGATAGTAGCTGAGTCTTTCTTCTCTCAAGTTATGGATTATGTGAGGGCCACTGGGAGAGCATGTATTGATACTTATAAAGGTGTCGGCAAGAGGTCATGCCCTTAGTATAGTGCTATTGGTATTTCATCCGAGAGTGAGGATCCCAGTACGAATGCAGCTTTACTTTCAGCCTATCAACTCTACGTAGGTAGTATTATAAACTATAAGTGGTTCTCAGATTAGTCATGGTAATCACAACGGGCAGATTTCTCACTGGAACTTGGGAGTTCTTGGTATGTGTTTTCAAGCCATGCTAGCCATTCCAGATTTTGAGGGGCAGTATCTGAAAGTATTCCAAGTGTTTTTCTTGGTTGTGGCAAGATGAGACATTGTTTCAGAGAGTTCCCCCAATGTGAGTTAGTGATTAGGTAGAGTTAGCATGTATTACCCTTCAGCCAAGAGTTCCTGAGGTAGGCTATTATTGCAGGAAAGATAGACTTTATAGTAGAGAGTGCTCTCTATGTTAGTTGGCTAGCCAGTTGGACTCAATTTCTGTTCTCGCCAAGTTAGGGCTTCAAGAGTTTTCTAGAACTGTAGAGAGAATGGTTACTAGTCTAGAGAGTGTCCTTGGCATAGGATTTCTTGTCATTTCGATCAGCCCCATGATGTGTGGCATCTTCAATTAGAGATAGTGGGCTTGGTGCCTCAGTTAATGATTTAGTCAGTCCGTCCGAGTTTGGACCGATTCATATTTACTTCCCCTTAGATCCGTTAGGCATATGGTTACAGATATCACTGTGATTAGTGTGTTTTTATTTCCTCGCATTTTCCTTTTTAATTTTGCGTATTTGGGTCTTTGTACCCATTAATAATCATATGCCTCGATGCTCATATTAGTTATTGTGTGCTTTATTGTTGAATTTATATGTCTACCTTCGTGGTTTATTTCTTTTAGCAGTGGATAGAGTAGATTTGTATTTATATTTTCTCTTTATGGGTGTAGCAATTGGGTTCAAGTCCCATTTACCTTGGCACATTGTCCTTATTGTGGCCCTTTGAGTGGTACTTTCTATTGATGCTCATTTGGGTACCTTCTATTCATCATATTGATGATTTTATTATTGTTATTATTAATGTTATTACTTGATCTAATTTACCCTCTCTAGGTAGCTATTTAGACTAGTATCATCTAGCTAGAATTCCATTTCTTTGCAATTCTCATTCAGCGGTTTGAATAGCTATACCCCAATTTGATCATTTCTTTTCCATAATGAGGCGAGGTTGCTTGTTTTCATCTTAGTTAGCTATGTTAGATTGATTTAGGAATGTATTGTGATATTGAAGGTAAGTTGACCTTTTGTGATTCTAGTATGGTTCTGGAGTTGGCAAATTAGCTATATTGACCGTTCTTGGGTTTGGGATTCTTAGACTTTCCTTCTAGGTTGCAAAGGTAGTTGCATTGGCTATCCCTTTCTATGTAGCCCATTTTTTATCTTGACCAATTTTTGATCCTGTCACCACCCTAACCAGGGCCTATCCGTGACAGGCATCTCCAATCACCGTGGACCAGAGACCACCCCCTGAACTTAACCAAACACCGCCCAACAATGGCTGATTCCAAACATACAAAAAGATAACACAAGATAAGATCAAATAATAAAAGTAATGTCTATAACTGATAACTAGAAAGCGACCAAACATATCCAACCAACATCAACCAAGTCCACAGTAATGCAGCAAAGCCTCTTTGCTTAAAGAACTAAAAACCAGTCTTGGTCGGGATATGTCTCCGACTCTAACAATGACAATAATAATGGAAACTCTCATTTCAAATCTACGATAAGAGCTGATGAAATATCTAAGCCTTCTAAGGAATGGAGGCTCACCACTTCACCACAACGAACTAACAAACCGAGCTGATCCATGTAACTTTGCGTAGAAAAAGTAGAGGTATCTTCGGTGCCAACATCACGTGGTGATACAACATCCAGAGATGGGTAGTGGGTTGAGCACGAGTATGTAACTCAGGAATAAGGATAACATAATGCCATAATCAACAGGTCAAAATCATTCAAATTCGATGCACATAATCAAATGCATATACATATATATATATCACATACCGGATAGGGAACAAAGCTTTACATGAACTTTAAAAATCTATTCTGGATTATGTAGCTCAACCTTCATAACATACGAAGGCACCCATGGGCTATATGGGCCCAACTCTCTCACAGTTGGAAGGGCCCTAGTGCGTATGGCCACAAGAACCAGAGGGTATACATATACACTATGGGGACTCGAACCTCCCGACATACCAAGGTGACACAAGCATCCAATCATGTAATATAATATGGGGGACTCGAACCTCTCAATCATATGATAATAATAAGGGGGACTCACACCACCGGTCATTAAGACCCACACGTTGGCAACCGCGGTTTCTAATATTGGTCCCTCGAGACCTATACTTTCATGACACAACTACACAACCCTTATTAAATACCAATTAAATCATTTATCACACATTCCCATTCATTGAACCATGATACACATTCAGGCATACATTGTAGGTAACATCATACCAACTACACTTGCAAAGTAACATCAATATGCCGAAACAATTTCATTATTCGGGAAAATTTATAGCCCCTTGGTTCAATTATATAATATATCACTACTAAAAACTTGTCTATTAGCTACCAAGGTTAGTAACGAACAAATTGTATGCCGATATTGTGAGGGACTTTACAACGTTGTCCCTCATACGAATTAAATATTTTAATTTTAATTTTCTTTTGAAAAAGTGGAGAGGGACATCCCTCACTAAAATATGATGATAATGACTAATATTAAATTTATTATAGCAAGGGATTTTTCTCGCTAAATAATAACAAATAAATTCATATTTCAAATAAAATTTAAATATAATTTTTAATATTTTAATCTTCATTTTTTTAAAAGGCGAAGAGGGACATCCCTCAATAAAATATGTTGATAATAGAAAACTAATATTGAATTTGTTATAGCGAGGGTAAATAATAAAAAATAAATTCATATTTCAAAAAAAATTTAAATATAATTTTAATATTTTAATATTCATTTTTTTAAAAGACGTATAAGGACAACCCTCACAAAAATATGATGATAATAAAAAACTAATATTAAATTTATTGTAGTGAGGAATTTTCTTTTCTAAATAATAACAAATAAATTCATATTTCAAAGAAAATTTAAATATAATTTTTAATATTTTAATCTTTATTTTTTTAAAAGGCGGAGAGGGACAACCCTCACTAAAATATGATGATAACAAAAAATTAATATTAAATTTATTATAGCGAGTGATTTCCCTCTCCAAATAATAACAAATAAATTCATATTTCAAAGAAAATTTAAATATAATTCATCATTTTTTTAACTGGTAGTAAAGCATTAGTAAAAAATAAATGAAAATGAAATATAAGTTATCGAAGGAGTCCTCAATAGGATACATATAATTATTTTGTGATTTTCTTCATTTTCATGAAGAAAGTATCTCACTAAATTATATATGTAAACTTGAGTATTTAATAAAAACCAAATTATTGATTTGCAGAAAAAATAATAACAATGATATCAATTGTTTGATCCCTCAATAATTGCTTTAAAACTTTTTTTCTTTTCATACTATTAAATTAAATTATTTTTCTACCAATAACCAAAAATAATTATATATATGTATATATATATATATACACGCACACACTTTTTAAAATGTTATAATTGAATGAGTAGCTTAGATAGTCATAATTAGAATAAGTAAAAATATTTTATTGCTATTCTTTATAAATGTTGATGAATTATGTTAGCCTATAATTAATTTAATAATGAAAAAAAAGAGGTATATTAGTGTTATAAGTAATACAATAAGTAAATGATTAGCTTATAGTTGATATTGTAGTAAAAAGAAGTGAATTAATAATATTCTTATGTAATGTTATTGACTGATCTTCTTATAATTTAACAACTATAAATATTATTGATTAATTAATCTATATATCAATAATTACAGAAAAATGAAAGAGTATCCTTAATATCTCTATTAAAATAATATTGATTGATTAATTTATAAAATAGTTAAATTAAGTACAGTTTATTAGTGATTTTTTTAGATATATTATTGCCTGCTAAATTATACATTGACAATTATACTAACCGTAAGTATTAGTGATATCATTAAGTAATATTAGCGAATGATATATTAATATATATTTTGACAACTATACTATGTATAAGTGTATTAACAATATTTATAGAAATTATTATTGATTTATCAACGTAACTATCTATTTATCTATACTATTATAAAAATATGAATATAAATGTTGGTTGACTAAAATATCCTTCAAATATTGAAGGACTTTTATACCCTTAAATATTTAAGTTCAATTAAGATAAAATTATCAAAGAACACTGCAAAATAGTATTATCCTGATTTACTTTGGCTAGGAAATATTCTAATCCAAAACTTTTTTCAAAAAACTCATATTCTCAATAAAAAAATATATATAAGGTCAAAGGATTAAAACAAGGCATTATCCAAAAGATAAACAAGATTAGAAAAACACCCCTCATAATTCATACTATCCTAATATACTTTGGGTGGAGTATCGTAATCCACAAATGTTTTCAAGAAATCAATATTTCAGCGGTAAAATAAATTACAAAATTTGCCTTTTCAGTATTTCCAACTCAAAAATGTAATTTTTTTTACATGAATTTACTTAATCATTAATTTGTAACTCACATATAAGGGTGTTCACGAGTTTTATATCTCAACACTCTATTGTTATATTTATTTAGCAAAATTTTTTGTGACAGTAGTTGATTTACAATCGAATTTTTTTTTAGAAAATGAAGTACCACTTGTGGTCTATTTTTAATTAATTTTTTCTAAAAAAATTGATTTTGAAAAAGCAACCACAAGTGGTCATTTTTTTTTAATAAATTAAAAATATCATGCAAAAAGCGATCACCTGTGGTTGATTTTTTCAAAAACCATCCACTTGTGGTCAGTTTTCAATTAAAAAAAATTAAAAAGAAAATAATTTGAAAAAGTGACCACAAGTGGTCATTTTTTATTAAAAAGATAAACTTAAAATATTATGCAAAAAACAACCATTTGTCGTCAGTTTACGATTAAAAAAAGAATAATAAAAATATTTAAAAAAGCAACGTCGATTTCTAATTAAAAAAATATTTTAGAAAAAACGACCACAAGTGGTCGTTTTCATAAAAATAAATATATTATGCAAAAAGCGACCACATGTGGTCTCTATCAATGAAAAAAATTTTAAAAAGAGAAGTATTTGAAAAAGCGACCACATGAAGTAATATACTCGTGCATGTGATGTATATAGTATGTAATCAAAAGTTAATATGTATATATGTATAAGCACATATATATCATGCAATGATCGATGTACGAAGTAGTGAAAAGCTAACTGAATGTATCTAAACATATTGAATAGTATGTTAATATCATACGAATGCGGTAATAATACTATATTGTCAAAGTTAAATAATATATATAATATTGTTAATTCATTAGAGTATATATATACAATGACTATGGGGTAATAACATACTCAGTTATATGTAATTTATGTATACTACGTATTTAGAACCTGATAATTGAAAGTGAGTGTGTGCGTGTATATATATTTATTGTAAAAAGCCAAAACCTAACTGAATGTATCCAAATTTATATTGAATATCTTGATTTGAAACAATCGAAGTAAAAATATACTGTACATTGAAATCATGTTAATGTAATCTAAATCAAACTAATCGATAACTCATCAAAGTATGTATGAAATATGTCATATTATGGGGTAATATACTCGTATATGTGATGTATATGATACCTACGTATTTATAACCTGATAGTCAATATAGAGTGTGTGTGTGTGTATGTATAAGTATGTAAAATAACTAATTATCCGATTTATATATACATTAAATTAAATTATTTGAATGTCATTATAAATATTATGCAGTTCATTAATATTTTAATTTTTTAATATATATATATATACGTATCTCTCTTGTAGTGATGTACATAGTAGTCAAAAGCAAGCTAACTGAATCTATATATCCAAATATTTTGAATAATACGTTAACATCATATGATCGAGGTAATAATGCACTATTGAAGTTGTAATAATAAAGCTAATTAACCGATATTTCATCAGATTAATACGTTGTATTAAGATATATATATATATATATAATACTATATTCAAAAATGAATTAATCAAAAATTATTTATAGAATATGTTGACACCCAATTTTGACCGTCTGATACTACATTTCGACTGTTGTTTAGTAAAAAATATTAATTTCAAATATTATTATTTTTTATACATTATTCTTGTATCAAATAGATATTGACGTGTCACATTCATGATTTAAAAAAATATACAAAGTATTTTATTACATTTATTATTGTTATCATTTTTTACAATTTATCAATTTAAATGTAATTTTTTTTCCATAATTTGTTGATATTTATTAAATTATTTGATGTTCACACTCGTAATTATAATAATAATAATAATAATAATAATAATAATAATAATAAAATGACAACCAATTTTATTTAATTTCTTCATGCCTTTAATTTTTAGCCATTTTTGTACCCAATTAATGTCAATTTTAGTTAAATTGATATTAATTTTGATCTCCAAATAAATCTTCAATTTAGACAATTTTTAAATTCTATTAATCTTAGTCGTGGATCAAAATTGATCCAACAACTGAGATCCTATCATCATTTTCTCTTCTTTTAAACAAAACAATATACCATAACTCCATATTTTTCAATACCAGTCGCACCTCCACAACTCTCTCTACTCTCTCACAAAAAAAAAACCACATCAGCCTGTCACCCCGGTGCTCCCCCCTTTTACTTAAATATTTCCCTCTGATAAACTTTCCAGCTGTTGCCACTGGCAAAAGCCATGGGACTGGTGGGCAGGCACCACACCACCGCTGGCTCCTCCCTCTATTCTCCAGCCAACAACTAAACCATGCTACAATCGTCTCCTCCAGCACCATCTCTTTAGCAAGTGGAAAATTTGAGAAGAATGTTTAGACGTTGCTTGCACGACCCCTGCTGAGTAGATTTCCAAGGTGATTTTTCATATTTTCTTTCTTCTTCGATCTATCTATACTTAACTTTTAGATTAAGCTTCGAAATTGATTAATTTTTTAGTTGACAAAGCCATATATTTCTTCAGTTTTGCTTCTTGTTCAGTTATTATAGCCCTTATTTTTAGAGGAGCTTTTTTATTTTTATTGGTTTTTTTATATTGGATTCGTGGATTAGGTTTGGAAAATTCGTATGTTTTGCCGGTTTACTGCTTTCTGCAGCTCCATTCAATAGGCTTTCTTTTAGCTGCTCCACTTAATGGGAGAGGTAGCTTATTTTTTTTAATTATTTTTTTTAATTATTTATTGAATTAGATTTTCTAGTAAGTCAAATTCATCAATGGTTGATACTGTAAGTCTGTAATTGAGTGAATTTCTGATATCTTGATTGATTGATAAAATTAGGAATACTCTGTTTCCTTTGTAGAGATATTGTTTTTAATTGAATAGTTTTTGTAAGAATTTATATATTGAATCAATTTTTATTTTCGGGGATCTTGTTGATGATTTTATCTTAAGTTTAGGGACTTTTAGTTGGCAATGTGTGTTTTGTAATTAGGTAGTACATTGTTTCCTGCTGGATAGACAAGTGTGGTGGAATGTGTTAGTCTTCTCAGTATCTTTGATTAGATATGGACTATACCTAATGTTTTAGATAAAGACTTCCGATCTTGAAAATGGTTAAGTGAAGTTACTTGAAATGTGAATTAGTTACTTGAAATGGTTAAGTATAGTCATTTGAAATTGAGAATTTGTGACTTGAAAATGATTAAGTGTAGTTACTTGAAATGTATAATTGTGACTTTAAAATGGTTTAGTGACATGAAATGTATATTAGTGACTTTAAAATGGTTAAGTGTAGTCATTTGAAATTGTGAACTTGTGACTTGAAAATGATTTAGTCACTTGAAATGTCTACTAAGTTACTTGAAATTATGAACTTTTGACTTGAAAATAATTAAATGTAGTGTCTTTAAATATATTCTAGTGACTTTAAAGTGATTAAGTGTAGTGACTTGAAATATGTACTGGTGACTTGAAAATAGTTACGTGTAGTTACTTGAAAATGGTTTAGTTACTTGAAATGTGTACTAGTGACTTAAAAATGGTTAAGTGTAGTTACTTCAAATGTGAATTATTTACTTGAAAGTGGTTAACTACAGTGACGTGCAATGTGAATTAGGTATTTGATAAATGGTTAAGTTTAGTGACTTAAAATGTATACTAGTGACTTGAAAATGGTTAAGTGTAGTTACTTGAAAATGGTTAAGTATAATGACTTGAAAAGTCGATTAGCTATTTGAAAATGGTTTGAGTACAGTGACTTGAATGTGTACTAGTGACTTGAAATGTGAATAAGTTATTTGAAAATTATTAAGTGTAGTGACTTTAAAATGATTTAGTGTAGTTACTTGAAATTGGAAACTTGTGACTTGAAATTTGTAAATTTTCTTGCTTCTTGACCCAAAATCCCAACAGCTTGAGGGCTTGATTTTAGCCCTAAATTAGCTTGGTGTTCACCCATTTTTTCGGGCTATGATTTCTTGAGAATGTATTAACATTGGGTTGGTCTTGGAAATGCATTTTTCATAGGTGAGACCCACTTGGGGATTTCGGTGTGATTTTTGGACCCGAAGCACAATGGTGCAATATAGTTTCGTTAATCTTATATTGATGGGTCTATTACTATTTTGATAGCTGATGTTGGGCGTATTTATACCCCTAAGAACCATAATTTACCCATATTTTAGGCTAAGTTTGGAGGATAAAATATATAATTCCTGCACTTTTAGTCCATTTTCCTGTAAGTGAGCTAACCTATGTGATTAGCATGTTTTCAGGTATTAATGATGAAGATTTCAGCACTTTGTGGACCTTTGGTCAGCAAAGGAAAACTTCACATAAGAGGGAAGGCAGCTTTCGGAATCTTATGGACTGAATGTGACGCATGGAGAATTTGTCCTGGGCAAAAGTAGTATTTTTAAATACTTAGGGGTGCAGCAGTAACTTTGTAGGACAAGGATGTTATAAAAACCTTATTTGCTGAATTTTTCAGCATTCATTCAATCATTATTCATTCGACACTTTGGACAATTGAAGTTACAGATTCTGTAAGTCTAACACAGAGAAACATGCTACACTTGGGAACGGAAAGAGAAGAAAACGTCAATCTCCTCTTTGACGTTAGAATCATCTCATCGCGAAGATTATTCTAGGTTGTGGTATGATGATTATGTCTATTGTGATTTCCATTGTAATCGTAAGTAGCTAAACTTCTCTGTTAGGGTTATGGAAACCTTGTGAGATACTATCTATTGCTATGAGTTTGTGAATTCTTGATGTGTATGCTACTTATATCATTACTCTCTTCGTTTTAATTAAATTCTCATGGTTGCAAACATAGGGAATATGCCAGTATAACATTAACTTGTTCGAGAGAAAAGTTACATGTTTGGAAAAGAGAGTATGGCAAGGAAATAGGGCTACCAACCCCTATTTATACGTTAATGCCTTAACCAGATTAACTTCTTGGAGAATTTGTACCGTTAGTTATACACTTTAGGCTCGAGAGAATTAAAGTGAAATAATCCTTGATGGTTGAGAAACACTAGGATTTACCATTAAAATACGAATCTCTATAAGTGCATGCATGTCTAAATTCCGCATTACTCATAGTTAATAGATACGTAGAACTCATAAGGTGGACATAACCCTAACTTATTATTCTCTCTGATTAAATCTTACTAAACAAACCATTCCGTTGTTACTTTAATATTATTAGTTCACGCCATCATCAAATCCCCCCTTTCCGTGGAATTTTCGACCAACAGTCTACTAATAGTTGCATCACTTAGTGACCAAGTATTCCCTGTGGGATTCGACACCCAACCCAGTTGGGTTCTATATTTGACATCGACCACTTACACTTTCTAATGAGAGCTGTAGTTTGGGAATTATCAAATTTTGGCGCCGTTGCCGGGGAATACGGTTGTCTACTAAGTTTGTGATAATTAATAGACCCTTTGGTCAAAGATTCTCGTATTTTACTTTTAGTTGTTGTTTTTGTTTTATTCAGGTTTGTTTTAGTGCATGCCAAACACTCGAAGTTCAGGCCAACCGTTATTACCTATCAATCCTGAACCACATCTTATTGGCAGAATGGAGGCACAACGTGACATTGAAAGAAGGGCTGGTCAACAGGAGTAGGCTAGATTAGCTGCATTGGCAGCTGCTCAAGTGCACCAACAGAACATTGATAACCCAGGTCGTGCAAAAAATCCTGATAATGAAGACCTGGGTGATGATGAGTTACTGAATCCAAGGCGTGCAGATGAGGTGGCAGCACCTGTGATCAGAAGAGATCGTCAAGCTAGAATGAGACTTGAACGCCGAGCTGTGCAGATTCCTTTTGATGATGATGATGATGATCTGGATGGGGATGGTGCCACAGGGGCTATTATTCCTCTGCCCTTGGCACCTGGAGCCAAGTTCAATATCACTAGCACCATGATTCAGCTATTGCAGCTCAAGGGGTTATTTGGTGGACTTGCAGGTGATGATCCGAATATGCATCTGATCAATTTTATCTCAACATGCAAGTCGTTAGACAATCCAGGAGTTGGGCAGAATATAATTCGGCTGCGCTTATTTCTATTGTCTCTGTCTGGGGAGGCAACTCTATGGTTGAATGGGCTAACTCCTGATTCTATTACTAATTGGAGGCAACTGAAAGACGCTTTTTTAGAAAGATTCTTTCCGCCATCTAAGAGAGCACAATTAAGAGATGAGATCAACAACTTTCGACAGCTTCCAATTGAAGCTCTCCACGAAACATGGGAGAGGTTCAAGAAGAAGCTTATGCGGTGCCCAAATCATCAGATGACCAATATCCACTTGATGGAAATATTATACAGGGCTTTGAACTCGGTGATAAAGCCAGTGGTTGATAATGCTGCAGGTGGGTGATAACACTCAATCTACAGCTCTCGTGGGAGTGTAAAGCGGTCGTTAGCAAATATAGAACCCAACTGGGTTGGGTATCGATCCCTCAGGGAATAGCTTGGTCAACAAGTAAGAAACGATTACTAGACTTTTAGTGCAAGTCTCGTAAAAAGGGGGGATTGTAATGTGTAACAAAAATATTAAAGTAAAAACTGAAAATTGCAAAGTAAAAAGAAAGAATATTTAGTAATTTGTAAACAATGAGAATTGAAGCGTTGGGGTTATGTCCACCTTCTGAGTTATACGTCTCTATTGGCTATGAGTGTGTTGAATTCCGACATGCATGTGCTTATAGAGAATTGTATTCGATGGTAAATCCAGGCGTCTTTCGACTAATTCGAGGATTATTTCACTTTAACTCTTTCGAGCTTAAAGCGTGTCTAACGGTATGAATTCTCCAAGAGGTTAATCCAGTTACGGCACTAACTGTTTAATAGGGGATGGGACCCTACTACCTTGACACTATCTCTTTTCCAGATAGATAGCCTTTCTTTCGAACAAGTTAAATGTTATACTGGCGTATTCTTGCGTTTGCAACCACAAAGAATTTAGGTTAAGATGAAGAGAATAATGATATAAGCAACATACGTGTCACACACTGACAAACTCATAGCAATAGATAGTATCTCATTCGGCTTCCATAACCCCAACAGAGAGGTTTAGTTACCCATGAGTGCGTAGGAAATCACAATTGGCATTGTTGTTATACCACAATAATGATGAATTTCGTGTAGCACAAAAGTGGTAGGCGTTTAGGCGTGAATTCCTTAGCAAAGTAACGTTTCTCTTGTTGCGGAAATTAAGAATTGAATAGATAAATAGAAGAAGAAAATTAAAGGAAGAATTCGGAATTGAGAAGTAGAATGTATATTTTAATGATTCCCCCTCAAATCTCTAGCATGATAGTGTATTTATAATACCCATATCCTAATCCTACTAAGCTAATGAAATACTTAACCAAATCCTACTAAGCTAATGAAATACTTAACCCAATTGTACTAGGTTAATGTATCATTATCCAAATCCAAATAAACTAATGAAATACTTAACCCAATTGTACTAGGTTAATGTATCTTTATCCTAATCCAAATAATTTACTGCAAGTCCCCAAAGTCTTCAGAAATGTTGTTTTAGCCCAGGACAGATTTTCCATGCATCACTTTTGGTCCTTAGGCGTCCAAGCTTCCTTTTATCCTTTCGTGAAGCTTTCTTTGGCGTCAAGTAATCCATAAAATGCTGAATTCTGCATCATTTACACATGAAACTTTGCTAATCATGTTCGTTAGCTCACTTATAGGAAAAAGGACTAAAAGTGCATGAAATATATAATTTGTTCTCAAAACATAGCACAAATATGGGCAAAATTTATTGATATAGGCGCGTAATATCGCCTATCATCATTGGGTCATTCATGGACCTTACTTTTATTGAGGCAAGTGATATGCTGGATCATATGACAAAGTAGAGTAGAGCTTGGTATACCAGGGATTCTGAGGTAGCGAACTCTACTGTATCTATTGGTATGACAACAGAATAGAGGCAAAGACAAGAGGAACGTGACCAAGATATGGCTCACATGAAAACACAGATGGATCTTCTTACCAAGCATTTATTATCAGGGAAGACCGAAAAAGTTAAGGCCGTTGTATCACAGGGAAGAGATGAATCCGACTCTGAAGAGGAAGCAAACTACTTGAATAATCAGGGGGGTTTCCGAGGCAATGCCCAAGGAAATCAAGGTCGGAACTATTATGATAAATTAGGATACAAGGACCGTGATCAAGGTAGTTGGAAGAATAAGACTGACAGGAGTGGTTTGTATGTTCCTCCTGGAAGTCGTGAAGCCGTTGCATCTGGTTCTGGAAAGATTTCCATGAAAGATATGATGGCTAAGCTGTTTAAAGGAGTGTGGGCAACCAATACGTGAGTAAATAAGGTAAATAATGATTTGTCATCAATAAATCAATTGGTTGACTCGCATTCTACTGCAATAAAATAGCTGGAGCAACAATTGAGTCAATTATCAGCGATATTCAATCAAAGAAAAGCTGGCACCTTACCTAGCGGCACTGTGAAAAATCCAAGGAACAATGGATCATGTATGGCTATTACTACTCGGAGTGGTAAAGTGTTGGCACATCCATCCAAAGGTAAGCAGGTAGTTGATAATACAAAGGAGAATGTTATTGAAGCAGATTATGATGATTCTATAGAAGCTGAAAATCAGAATAAGAACGTTCATAACACTACACCGAGACGTCACCATCCTGAAAAGATTGATAATCAGAAGCAATATAAAAAGGAAGTGGTGGAGAAAACTATTCCCCTTCCACCACCACCTTTTCCGCAGAGACTGAAGAAGAAAGCTAATGACACCAGATTCAGTAAATTTATGAGTATGTTGAAGCAGCTAACTATTAATGTTCCTTTGGTGGAGGCGCTGGAACAGATGCCTGGGTACGCGAAATTCATGAAGGACCTTTTGACAAAGAAGCGGACAGCAAGCTATGAGCTAGCAGATAATGTTCACCATTACAGTGCAATAGCTACAAGATCGCTAGTTTAGAAAAAAGGTAGATCCTGGTTCTTTCACTATTCCTTGCATTGTTGGATCTTCGGATTTTGCTAAGGCACTGTGCGATTTGGGAGCTAGCTTCAATTTGATGCCGCTATCTATTTACAAAAAGTTGGGGTTGGGTGATCCTACACCAACCAATATGAGGCTCATGATGGCAGATAGGTCGGTAAAATGACATGTTGGTATCTTATATGATGTACTGGTGAAGGTTTCTACCTTCATCTTTCCTGCAGACTTTGTTATTCTGGACTGTGAGACGGATTCTAAAGTTCCCATAATCTTGGGGCGTCCTTTTCTCGCAACAGTAAGTGTGCTTATTGACTTAAGAGCTAATGAGCTTTTATTTCGGATGAATGACGAAGTGGTCCGTTTTGATGTATGCAAATCAATGAAGCATCCTAAAGATATGAATGTGTTCTCTGTAGCTGATGTTTATTATGAATATGAGAAAGAATTATATGTAGAGAAGCAGCTTATTGTTGAGCCATTGACTGTTGTGCTTATGAATTTTGAGCGTGAAGACGTTGAAGATTATAAAGAAACTATTTGTGCTCTAACAGGAATAGGGTCATATTCTCATGCTCTTAAGAAGCTGAACCTTGATCTTAAGAATCGACCTACACCACCAGCAAAACCATCCATTGAAGAGCCACCAATGCTAGAATTGAAGGAGCTGCCCAGTCATCTAATGTATGCGTTCTTGGGAAGTGGGAATACACTTCCGGTTATTGTTGCGGCTGATTTGGGTGAGCAGCAAGTAGCAGCTCTCATCTCTTTTCTGAAGAGGTACAAGAGAGCCATCGGTTAGACTATTGCTGATATAATTGGTATCCCTTCTGGGATATGTATGCACAAGATTCAGCTTGAGGAAGATTGCGTGCCCACCATTGAGCATCAACGTCATTTGAATCCACCTATGCAAGAGGTGGTGAAGAAGGAAATTATTAAGTGGTTAGATGCAGGGGTGGTGTACCCAATCTCAGACAGTAAATGGGTAAGCCCGATACAGTGTGTGCCCAAGAAAGGGAGCATGACGGTAGTCGCAAACGAAAAGAATGAGCTAATTCCCCTTAGACCTGTCATAGGATGGAGAGTGTGTATGGACTACCGGAAGCTGAATTCGTGGACACTAAAGGATCACTTCCCAATGCCATTCATGGACCAAATGCTTGATCGATTGGTAGGGAAGGGATGGTTTTATTTCTTAGATGGTTATTCCAGCTATAATCAGATTTGCATTGCTCCTGAAGATCAGGAGAAGACCACTTTTACATGTCCGTATGGTACGTTTGCCTTCACACGAATGCCATTTGGGCTATGTAATGCACCTGCCACTTTTTAGCGTTGTATGATGTCCATTTTTTCTGATATGGTTGAAGACACCTTGGAGGTGTTCATGGACGATTTTTTAGTTGTAGGTGATTCATTTGAATCGTGCTTGGCAAATCTGAGTATGGCGTTACAGAGATGTGTTGAGTTCAACTTGGTGCTAAACTGGCAGAAGTGCCATTTTATGGTTAAGGAAGGCATTGTTCTTGGGCACAAAGTCTCCGATAGAGGAATTGAGGTTGATCGAGCCAAAGATTGAAGTTATCGAGAAACTAGTACCTCCAATTTTTATAAAGGGAGTTTGTAGTTTCCTCGGTCATGCAGGTTTTTATCAGAGGTTTATTAAAGACTTCTCCAAAATTGCTAGTCCATTATGCAAACTCTTAGATAAAGATGCAAAGTTTGACTTCAGTGAAGATTGCTTGAAGGCATTTGAATGCCTCAAAGGAAAGCTAGTTGAAGCTCCTATTATTGTAGCACCCGATTGGTCTCTACCATTTGAAGTCATGTGTGATAAAAGTGGGGTAGCTTTGGGTGCTGTACTTGGTCAAAAAAGAGAAAGGCTATTTCATCCAATATACTGTGCGAGTAAGGCCTTGAATGGAGCCCAAAAGAACTATACCATCACAGAACAAGAGCTTCTAGCAGTTGTTTATGCTTTTGAAAAGTTCCGTGCTTATTTTTTGGGAACCAAAGTGGTGGTTCATACAGATCATGCTGCTCTGAGATATTTAATGGCAAATAAGGATGCCAAGCCAAGGCTAATTCGGTGGGTGTTGTTGCTTTAATAATTTGATTTCGAGGTAAAGGATAGAAAAGGTTGCGAAAACCAAGTAGCTGATCATCTATCTAGACTTGAGAGCGAGCATATAGCGCAACCTGACCTTGAGATTGATGATGCATTTCCCGATGAAGAGATCCTCGCCACTATGGTGGAAGACTTACCGTGGTATGCAGATTTTGCAAACTACGTAGTAAGTAAAGTGATGCTTGAGAATCTCTCCTTTCATCAAAAGAGAAAGTTTATGCATGATATGAAACACTACTTCTGGGATGAACCATATCTGTTTCAATGATGTGTTAATGGTGTTATTAGGCGTTGCATCTCTGATGTGGAGGTGCCTATCATATTGGAAGCAAGTCATACTTCCCAAGTTGGGGGTCATCACGCAGGTGATCGGACAGCCAGGAAGGTATTGCAAAGCGGCTATTATTGGCCTTCATTATTCAAGGATGCCTACGATTTTGTGAGGAGATATGACCAGTGTCAGAGGCAAGGCGCGATTTCGAAGCACCATGAGATGCCCATGTCTAAAATTCTTGAAGTCGAGCTATTTGATGTATGGGGTATTGATTTCATGGGCCCATTTGTGAGTACATTTGGGATAAAATATATCCTAGTTGCTGTGGATTATGTATCCAAATGGGTCGAAGCAGTAGCACTGGCTGATAATGAAGGTAAGCGTGTTGTAGCATTCTTAAAGAGAAATATCTTCTCTCGTTTTGGGGTACCACGTACCATCATAAGCGATGGAGGATCACACTTTTGCAATAAGCTGTTCAGAGCCGTGTTGGTGAAATATGGGGTTAAGAAACATAAGGTAGCTATACCTTACCACCCACAAACTAGTGGGCAGGTAGAGGTTTCTAATCGGGAGATCAAGCTGATCCTTGCTAAGACTGTAAATGCTAGTAGGAAAGATTGGTCTCAGAAGCTGGACGATGCCTTATGGGCTTATAGGACTGCGTTCAATACACCAATTGGCATGTCCCCGTACCAACTAGTTTATAGGAAGGCTTGTCACTTGCCGATTGAGCTCGAATATAAAGCACTGTAGGCGTTGAAGAGGCTTAACCTGAATTGGGATGATGCTATTAATCTGAGACTGGAACAGCTGAATGAGATGGATGAATTCCGTCTACATTCGTATGAAAGGGAAGACCTCTACAAGGAACGGATGAAAAAGTACCATGATCGGCGGATTATCCAATGAAACTTCTAGAAGGGTGATATGGTACTTCTTTTAAACTCCAAACTGAAGTTATTTCCAGGTAAGTTGAAATCTAAATGGTCTGGTCCGTTCAGAATTAGCCAAGTCTACTCGTCTGGAGTAGTAGAGTTAGAAGACAATAGTGGTGGTGTCTTTAAGGTGAATGGCCAACGAGTGAAGCCATATATCGGTCCTCTTGACTCGATAAAATGCATGGCCACCATCTATCTCGACGAAGTCTAAGTAATCGAGATAACTATGTCATGCCGCGACAATAAATCAATAGCTACATGGGAGGCAAACCATCATTTTTACTTGTTTTGTTTTTGTTAAATAAAAAGCCAAAAAGAAGAGTCGAGCCACGACCAAAACTAAGGCGCTTGATGAGAAGCAACCCCTCCTTCTAATCATTTTTGTTGTTTTTGAGTAAGTGTAGGTGCAAGATGTATAATGGAGGAGATTGGCCCCAAATTGTGATTTGAAAGTAAGCCATGATAAAGGTGGTAAGTTAGGAATGATGGAGCAAAGGTTATCGGTTAGGCAATGCCTATGCGAATCTAGGCAACGAACAAGGCAAGGCCTATGTCATTGCCTATTCTCACTGCCTCAACTAGGCAATGGACAAGGCAAGGCCTATACAAATCTAGGCAATGGACAAGGCAAGGCCTATACCATTGCCTATGCTCACTGCCTCAACTAGGCAACGGACAAGGCAAGGCCTATGTAAATCTAGGCAATAACATAGGCGCCGCCTATGCAAATCTAGGCAAAGCTAAAGGCGCCGCCTATGCCATTGCCTATGCTCACTGTTTCAACAAGGCAATAGCATAGGCGCCACCTATGCTCAACTAAGAGATAGCATAGGCGGCGCCTATGCCAAACTAGGCAAAGCAAAAGGCGCCGCCTATGCTAAGCATAGGCAAATCATTAGGCGCCGCCTACTTATTATTTTTGTCTCCTAACCTGATTTTTCATGGATCAAAACCGACCCAAGCCTTGGTCTATGAATAGAACTTCAACCTTAGAACAAAATCCCATTGTTGGCTCAAGATAGGCGCCGCCCAACCTTCCAATTTCTCTCAAAATTTTTCTTTTTGCTCATCTAATCTTGCAAACTCATTTACCGCAATCCATCACCAAGTAAGTTATTCTTTTATATTCCATAGTTGTTGAAATGCTACGTTTATAATGGTTTGTTAGATCTTGAAGTGGTGTTGGTGATTTGAATGTGGTTGGTTTGTTATGATACATCTAGTTGAGTGAAAGAATACGTGTAGGTGTTCTTGACTTTGTTCCGACTTGTATTTGATTGTTATACACTGTCATAGTTGTATGAAGTCGAAATTGTGAAGTTAATACATAATCTTGTAAGTTGAAAGCTTGAATGTTTGAATGACGCGTTCATCGAGATACCGATTATGATTGACCACAAGCATAAGATGGTGTGATTATGCCTATGCAATAACCTGTTTCTATTTGTGGTACGATCCTTATGTGGTAGTCTTGTTCAAAAAGTGCATTCATCCAAACATGAAAGTATAGACAAGATTACATGAAATAGAATTGGAAAGGATAGTTAAGATGACATGAACGTATGACTGTGCTGAACATGTTATTGGAACATATCTCCTAAATATATGTCGATGAAGTCTGAGTAATCGACATCATTCACTTAAGTAGTATGTGCCAACAAATTAAGTGTGGGGTGGCGCCATTACTATTTGTTTTTCGATTGAATCTTCCGAGATGAAGCTAACATGACTCTATTTTAATCTCAGGTAGAATGGCACCAAAAGTACGACAAGGAAAAGAAAAAGTGTCCACCTTACAGAAAGGTCAGAAAAGGGGCAGAAAAGATCAAGCTGAGTCCTCCTCACTACAAATACCTCGATGCACTTTCGGGATAAAGTGGGTCCTAGAGGACGAAGGAAAGGAGTGGTACAAGAACAACAAAGTAAAGAAATATGTTCACGTGGATTTGATACAAAAGGAGAGTTTAGCAAAGAGAGAGCCCCGCATGTTGGCTAAAATCATGGCGCTAAATCTTGATTTCATTTTCCGAGATATGGGGAATGCAATCTTGATCTAACGCGAGAGTTCTATGCCAATTGGTCCCCAAAGACTACCGGAAGTGAAGTGAAGATTTAGGGCCAAGTCTTGCAACTGAATGCGGAGTTCTTCAACTTTTTTTTGGGTCTTCCATCTGTGGATCCATCACCGCTCAAGGAGCTTTATCACAGACCTCCCTACAGGGCAATCAGACACACACTATGCGGAACAAGGTCAATGGCACGGTGGATTCGTCATAAGGATACCGGTCGGCACAATACCTTCCCGTATGCTTCCTTGAACAGAGAAGCTCGGATATGGTTGAGGATAGTTAACTCTTGCCTGATTCCCGGGACACAGTACACAAAGATCACACGTGATAGGGTATGCTTGGTGTACGCTCTGATGACTAATATTCCCATCCACATTGGTGCGGTGATACGATCGTCAATGCATAAGGCTTGGCTGCACAAGAGGTCCCATTTCAGCTTTGGTAATTTATTGACTGCGATATTGAGGAAGGAGAACATTGAAGAGGAACCTGCAGATCATAAGCTTCCACACAACCCGAATAAGGTTGATTTTATGAAGGTTAAAGATCCTGAACTGGGCATGGCATCAACCTGACCACTGCAGAAAGACATGCTCACGATGAAAGCTTCTTTCACCATTTATATGGCACGATGAGGTTTACCATAATGAGTAGGGGTCGTGTTCCAACTGACGTAGAGTTCAGCAGTTGGATTATGACTACCTGATGAATGAGCATGTGAGGGCTATGTGTAGAGTGGGGGTACATTTTGAGGAACCTTTTGATGATGATGTTCCAAGTGACGATGATCGCCGAATGCCAGACTCATACGTGGAGGACAACTCTGATGATAATTTTGATGCAGGGGGTATGACCCCAGACATAGAGGAGGAGTCCGACTAATCAGGTTTTCCTTATTTATTTTCCACTGGGGGCAGTGTGTCCCGTCTAAGTGTGGGGTGCTGGTATTTGTATGCTGTATTGTACTTCTTTGCCTACATTAAGTCTTGTTTTTGCTACTTAGTCATAGTTAGTTAGTTAAATTTTAGTTTTTTTTAGATTTTGCATGAAATTGTTCTGATAGGCGGCATGGTATTATGACAAGAGTTTGTGCTAAATCATTGCTATTGAGACATTTAGGCTCTACGTGTGACTCACTGTGTGATACTTGTATGGTTTAATTCATTCATCTGTTGGGTCAAGAGTCTATACTGCTCCCAATAAAGTTGACCATGTGCCTTGTGTGTGTGAGGTTATAGTATATTCTGTGTTGTGACTTTTGATAGAACTTGCCTGGTGTGTGAGTAAAGCGAAATAAAGAGTGTGAATTTAGGAGATGATTTAGGCATTTCTTTGGCAGCCTGTGATTGTTTACCTTCTTTTTACCTACCCGTGTACATTATCCTAGTTAACCCCCTTTGAGCCTTTAGCTATTTTTTTTGACAGCCTCATATGTAGCCTAATCCATTTTTTAAGACCATAATTTGATCTAAATTCCTAAGCCCTTTAAATTGTAGAGTCATGTGACAAAATAAGAGAAAATTGGGTGAGAGGGATGCCTCAGAGTGTATCGGTACTTGAAATTGTTGTGAAAAAGAGTGACTACCATAGAGGTGTTTTATAAAAATAAAATAAAATAAATAAATAAATAAATAAATTAAATAAAATAAAAAGATAGTTGTGTTTATAATTGAATAACAAAATAGGTGAAAAGGGGTGGTAGATGAAAGAAAAGTAGAGGGGTTGTTTAAAAGATTGTGTAAATGGCATATCGTAGTGTATTGAAGCACTTAGGGAACATAGTCACTATTTCTGGCCAAAATAGTCCCTGCCTGTCCCTTAGCCTACATTACAACCCTATAAAGACCTATTTGATCCTAAGCTTAGCATTCTGATATTAGTTGAGCATTACACTAAGGGCAAGCCTATGGTCATCAGTTGCAACATATGAATTCTTTGTGAGAGTGAGAGCAAGGAGAGTTTTATACCCATGTTTCGAAAAATGCAAAACGATGAGTGATTATGGGTGATATCTTGTGTGAGACACACATGGTTGATGATTTTTTGGTAGCGTTATATGATTCTTTGTGGCTTAACTTATGGATACGAATTAACCATCATCACGAGCCTATGTTGGATGTTGAATTGTTTCTAGTAGCGATCAAGAAAACTACTCTTTGTTAATAATTGTCATGCCTGTCTTGTTGAACATTTTGTGTTGCTGCTGTGATATTCTAGTTAGATGATTGCATAGACGTAATATTTTGTTTGAAGACGAACAAAGCCTTAAGTGTGGGGTGGTGATGTTGGGCGTATTTATACCCCTAAGAACCATAATTTACCCATATTTTAGGCTAAGTTTGGAGGATAAAATATATAATTCCTGCACTTTTAGTCCATTTTCCTGTAAGTGAGCTAACTTATGTGATTAGCATGTTTTCAGGTATTAATGATGAAGATTTCAGCACTTTGTGGACCTTTGGTCAGCAAAGGAAAACTTCACATAAGAGGGAAGACAGCTTTTGGAAGCTTGTGGACTGAATGTGACGCATGGAGAATTTGTCCCGGGCAAAAGCAGTATTTTTAAATACTTAGGGGTGCAGCAGTAACTTAGTAGGACAAGGATGTTATAAAAACCTTATTTGCTGAATTTTTCAGCATTCATTCAATCATTATTCATTCGACACTTTGGACAATTCACGTTACAGATTCTGTAAGTCTAACACAGAGAAACACGGTACACTTGGGAACGGAAAGAGATGAAAACGTCAATCTCCTCTTTGACGTTAGAATCATCCCATCACGAAGATTATTCTAGGTTGTGGTCTGATGATTATGTCTATTGTGATTTCCGTTGTAATCATGAGTAGCTAAACTTCTCTGTTAGGGTTATGGAAACCTTGTGAGATACTATCTATTGCTATGAGTTTGTGAATTCTTGATGTGTATGCTACTTATATCATTACTCTCTTTATTTTAATTAAATTCTCATGGTTGCAAACATAGGGAATATGCCAGTATAAAATTAACTTGTTCGAGAGAAAAGTTACATGTTTGGAAAAGAGAGTATGACAAGGAAATAGGGCTACCAACCCCTATTTACACGTTAATGCCTTAACCGGATTAACTTCTTGGAGAATTTGTACCGTTAGTTATAAACTTTAGGCTCGAGAGAGTTAAAGTGAAATAATCCTTGATGGTTGAGAAACACTAGAATTTACCATTAGTATACGAATCTCTATAAGTGCATGCATGTCTAAATTCTGCATTACTCATAATTAATAGATACGTAGAACTCATAAGGTGGACATAACCCTAACTTATTATTCTCTGTGATTAAATCTTACTAAACAAAGCATTCCGTTGTTACTTTAATATTATTAGTTCACGCCATCATCAAATCCCCCCTTTCCGTGGAATTTTCGACCAACAGTCTACTAATAGTTGCAACACTTAGTGACCAAGTATTCCCTGTGGGATTCGACACCCAACCCAGTTGGGTTCTATATTTGACATCGACCGCTTACACTTTCTAACGAGAGTTGTAGTTTGGGCGTTATCAATAGCATGATGACATTTTGGGATTGTGAAGTGAATAAGAACTTTTGGTGAATAATTCAAGGAGTTGCGGGCTGCTTTGAGGAAGGCTTCTTTCTATTTTTCTTCCTAAGATGATGCATGTTATATATTGCATGTGAATATGAAGGTTATGATTTATTATGGGTAGAATGACATAGTATTGATTATTGAAGTTTGGGCATTAGATGTGGGTTTTTGACCCATAAGGTAAAATGCTTTATTACACTCATAGAATCCTATTGCCTTCTCCCTAGTTTGAGATAATTCGTAGAGTGGATATGATATGATATTAGATTTGGGATGTGTTTTAGTATTAGAAGCATGGCTATATGATTAACCTTATTTGGACTATTCTAGTGATCATTGAACCGTAATTTAGGTGGAGTTGGCATAAATGCTCATGTTTCTAGGCAGAATTCCTATCTTAGGATTGCTTATGGCTGATGTACCACCAAGAAGTGAATTTAGATACCTTAGTCTTGTCTGGGGTATAAATTGTCTAAAAATGGAATTTGAGAATTAGAATACCTTAGGCCAAGACTTGTATTAGCCCTTATGGACTTTGTTATGAATGTTAGGCATAGTTGTGACTATTGAGCCTATGAATAAGATTACTTTGTGAATTGGTAAATTATGATGACTTTCCCCGAATTATGACTTATCGCTTGTATCTATGCTATGGAATTCTGGACTTGATTTATGACATGGTCAATCGACATGCTTGATAATATAGACATAGACATAGATATAATATATGGCCTATAGATATAAGATGCCTTATTGATATTATGCCTCCTAGATAAGAGATATTTATTGATTTATTATGTCTCCTAGATGTGAGATGCCTCCTAAATGTGAGATGATTATTGATATATTATGCCTCCAAAATGTTAGACACCTATTGACATGCCTCTTTGTTGTGAGATGATTATAGATATGTTTTATGGCTAAATACTCTATGGCTTATATATATGATTATTGACATAGGTTCAAAATATGTATGTCGGCCGAAGGTCGTGATAATGGTATTGTAATTATTTCAGACACATTATTATTCCCAAGGTTGTATTGTGATATGATTGGTAATTTGGAAAGTGTTCATCTTTGTGAAGGATGTGATTGCAGTTAAATCCCACTTTGTACCTTAAAAAGGGAATTCTTTATAATGATAATTGTCTGTCTTAATCAATAACTTATATGTAAAAGAGATTAATACTGATGCTTAAAGGATTTGATTGAGCTAGATTCCAATCTATTATTTGATACTACTAATTACTCTGATCGTGAGAGATTTTGACCCATTTTACACTTTTATATTGATTTAGTCCCAAATTCACTCTGGGCAATGGTCTTGTGGATTTATACTCTTTTTATCTATGACTTGAGTCCTTGCTCCTATTATATCTAAATATATATCTCTCCAGTATGGGACAGAGGAAGATGTTGTATTAATGTATAACTTTCGGGTAAAACCTAATGATGTATTTTAGTATTGATGTTATATATGTGTTGATGATTATGATGATACTAATTATATACCCGACAAGTTTAGAGGATAATGTGATGATATATCGATACCTGACAAGGCTGGAGGATATTATGATGATGACATTAATACCAAGCAAGATCAGAGGATGATTATAATGATATACCTAACAAGTCTGAAGGATGATTAGATTAATGTGCCTATGTGTACATCTACCGGTTAGAGTCCAGCTAGCCCTATGTACACCAATTATATACCCGGTAAGGATGGAAGGTGATCATGATAATGATGATTAAGATGATGATGGTGATGATGATGATTATTTTATAACAATTGGATCAGTTATGGTATTGTGAATTCTATTGCATTCATCCCTGCATGCACACTACTTATCACTAGTATACGCCTATATCTATCAGCCCATATGCAGGGGGAGGTTCCATAGGTATAGGAGCTGAATATGCCTTATGGTGTGTTGTATGTTGATTGATCTTCTGTACCTGGGGTGGTGGGGGTACGTGATAGGCTCAGCTAGGTATTTGGTTTTTGGGACTAGCTGGTTACTCACATTGTCATTGATATTGTTATTATCATTATAATTGCTATTTTATGTCAAATTGGTCAGTTATTTGGTATCGAGGTTCGAGGTATGATTATGGACTCTTCTATCTTATGATTATATTACTATGCATGATCATCTAATGATTTGATATATGAATTAAAACCCTGAGTATTCTAGCACAAGTTACTGCTATGATTTTAAGGTCTTAAGATGCAAGCCTGATAATTTAAGTTGTACCTTGAATTGACCTCATCTACAAAAATATATCTATACCTATTTACATATAGCTATGGTATTACTGTATATCCCCTTTTCCTTTATTTACTTAGATCATATACTCATTCTTTTTCCTTATATCCTGTTATATATCCTTCTTTCGCCCTCTATTCATATATTGGTCATATACAGTATAGCATTGAGATTCCTAAGTATGGATGGAATAAGATAGTGCATCCTTATTAATTCTTTAGCCTTATTGTGTTAGTGTCTTGGACATGAATAAGATAGTTTATCCCGATTATGTCATTGGCTGTCTTATGTGGTTGCTGGATAGTTTGGTGTAGTTTCCTATTATATTCATATATCATGTATATCTACTTTATAATTGGAGCTCAGTCGACAGTTGCCTATTGAGTAACACGTATTTGGTACTCATACTACACTTTTGCAGCTTGCAGATCATAGTACGGGTTATCGCCGTTGATGTGTGCATCGTACGGACCAGCCATAGTTCAGACATTCAAAGTATTACTTTTCTCCCTCTTCTGTACTAGACTAGTATCTATGTTGTATTTAGAGATAGGTTGTATCATTTGTGAATCTTAATGAGGGGGAGGGGGAATTTAGAGTATATTTAGGAGTTAATGAATGGTTTTGGGAATGGAGGGAGTCGCATTTAAAATTGGTAGTGAACCATTTTCTGATTCAATTACCTTTAAAATTAACGTAAATCAGATTGGGTTGACCCATTTGGCTCGCGATGTCAGTCCTGACAATGAGTTGATGTAACGATTCGTGACGGCACATAATGATTCATAGGCTCCCTTCATTGTGAATGGAACCTTACCTAGGTCTCCAGGCATAATGACTTAGGGTGATAAGTCATTGTCACTAACGACGACTCATTCTGTGAGTCGTTATGACTCCAGAAGCTACTTATGTAAGGGTGGCATAGGCTCTATCTCCCTACGACTCTGGTAAAAAATGGTAGGGTGTGATAATGACTCATTAGGAGAGTCGTAGAGATCTTACACCAGAAATTTTTTTGGTCATTTTTTAAAATCTGCAGCCCTCCACATTGAACACATAAGTTACCCTATAATTTAATTAGTAGCCTCACACATAGTACTTGATTTAACTTTGTGGTATGATGTGGCTAAGATGGAACTCAAAATTCACCAACAAGCTCATGGGTTGCCTCCCATTCAACGCCTAATTTAATGTCGCGACACGATGTAATTTTCCTTGGTTACTCAGACTTCACCAAGGTCCATATCAACACATAGTTTTACCACATCAGGGTTTCCCATATAGTGCTTTAGTCCCTACCTATTCACCTTGAATGAGGCTTCACCATTATGATCCATCTCAATAGTACCATGTGGGAATACACGCACCACAGGGATTGGTCCATACTACCTAGACTTTAACTTTCTAGGAAACAAGTAAAGTCTTGAATTTTAGAACAAGAGCAAATCACCAGGATCAAACACCCATTTCTCAATTTTCTTGTCATCATACAACTTTATCCTTTATTTGTATAGAGTAGAACTCTCATAAGCACGGAGCTAAAGTTAATCCAACTCATTCACCTTGCTCAACCTCAATGTAGCTACATCATGCCACTCCAAATTGAGCTTTTTCAATGCCTATAGTGCCTTATGCTCAACTTCGACCAGCAAGTGATATGCCGTTTCGTATAAAAGTTGATATGGAGAGGCATCTATGGGGGTTTTAAAAGCTGTTCTATAGGCCCACAGAGCATCATTCCACTTCCTTGACCAGTCAATCCTGTTGGCATTCACAGTCTTCACTACTATAGACTTAATCTCGATATTGGAGACCTCAACTTGCCTACTCGCCTGAGGATAGTCAAGTGTTTTCACCTTATGATTTACACCATATTTTTGAGCAAGGCATTGAAAAGACTATTGCAGAAGTGAGACCCACCATCACTAATAATAGCGCATAGAGAGCCAAATTGAGAAAATATGTTTTTTCCAGGAATGTACTGACACTTCGACCCTTATTCTTGGGAAGAGCTACTGCCTCCACCCACTCTGAAATATAGTCGACTACAACTAAAATGTATTTCATACTATTGGAGCTCACAAATAGACCCATGAAGTTAATTCCCCATACATCAAACAACTCAAGTTCAATGATAGGTGTCATGAGGAGTTTATATCTCTGCGAAACATTTCCTTGACGCTGATACTAGTCACAGGCTTGGTCATAATCATGAGCGTCCTTAAAGATAGTATGCCAATAATAGCCACACTGCAGAATATTATGGGCTATATGAGTACTACTATGATGAACATTAACTGGTGATGAGTGACAAGCCTCAAGGAAGCTCATTATCTCCATCTCAAGAATACATTATCAAAAAAATCCATCCGTACAAATCCAAAAGATATAAGGCTCACCCTAAAAAAAATTTCTTACCTCATTCATGAACCACTTTCTCTACAGGAATGACAAATCTTCCGAAACAAGAACACTTGCCAAAAAGTTTGACAAATTAGCAAACCAAGGGATTAAGTCTTGAGATGCTACCAAGACCCACTCATCTGAAAAAGTATCATCTTTGTCAAGCTCGTCAGCTAATTTCTACATTGCCTCCTCTTCAAGGCAAGATAAGTGATTAGCCACTTGTTTCTCCATACCCTTTTGATGTTTTACCTCAAAGTCAAATTCTTGAAACAAGAGGACCCAATGTATCAATCTCATTTTGGCATCCTTTTTTGACATAAGGTACTTTAATGCTGCATGGTCTGTATGAACTATGACTTTTGTCTCAATCAAACAGGATCATAACTTTTCAAAGGAAAAAACCACCATAAGCAACTCCTACTCAGTGACTGTAGAGTTTTTCTATGTGGGGTTTAATTCCTTACTGTCATAATAAATTGGGTGAAGGATTTTCTCACGCTTCTAGCCATAGACAATACCGAAGGCCACTCTACTTGCATCGCATATAACCTTAAACGATAAACACCATTGAGGGGATACAATAATAGAAGCTGAAATCAACCACTCTTTAAGGAACTCAAAGGCCTTAAGACGTACATCATCAAAAATAAATTTCACCTCCTTCTCTAAAAGATTGCATGGAAGATTAGCAATTTTAGAGGAGTCCTTGATGAACCTCCTATAAAAGCAAGCATGACCCAAAAAACTTTGGATACCTTTGATTGAGATTGGAGGAGGTAATCTTTCAATCACCTTAATCTTTACTCTATCCACTTCAATACCCCATTCTGAGATTTTATGACGAAGGACAATACTTTTCTTTATCATAAATGGAACTTCTCCTAATTTAACACCAGGTTGTACTTCTCAAACCTCCAGAGTGCATTGGCTAAATGGGCTAAATAGTCATCAAAAGAGCCCTTAATGACCGAAAATTCATCTATGAAGAGATCTATCCTGTCATCTACTATGTCAGAAAATATAGGCATCGTACATCTCTCAAAGGTAGCAGAAGCATTGCATAATCCTAATGGTATCTTCTTGAACACTAAAGTCCCATTAGGACAGGTAAAAATAGTCTTTTCCTTGTCCTCGATAGTGATAGAAATATGATTGTATCCAGAGTACCCATCAAGAAAATAGTACCAACTTATGCATGCTAATTTTTCAGTTATCTGATCCATAAAAGGCATAGGAAAATTGTCCTTTTGAGTCCAAGTATTCAGCTTTGTGTAGTCCATGCATACTCTCCATCCAGTAACTGGTCTCACGAGCATGAGTTCATTCTTCTTATTTGGACAATAGTGATCCCACCCTTCTTAAAGACGCATTGAACCAAGCTAACTTACTTTCTATTCATAATAGGGTAAACCTCTCCAGCATCTAACTATTTAATAATCTCTTTCTTCACAACCTTCTACATAAGAGGATTCCAAAAACACTGATGCTTAATATTGGGAATATTGGCTCAAGCTATATATTATGGGTATAAATACTGGGTGGGATCCCCACAATATCCATAATGGTCTATCTAATGGCCCTCTTGAATCTCTGCTAAACTTATAGCAATGCCTAAACCTGTGTCTCCTATAGGTCAACAACTATAATGACCTATAAGGTATTATTCTCCCCCAAAAATGCATACCGCAAGTGAGATGAGATGGCCTTCAATTCCAAGACCTGTGGCTCCTTAATAGATGGTCATGATGGAGGAGTGATTATATTCTTTAGATTATGGTCAATATTTTTTAGAGCATAATTATAAGAACCTCTACCATAAAATGAGCTCACCATCTCCTCATACTTATCGATGCAATCACTGCCAAAATTCATGATAACCACTTCGAATGCCTCAACCCTATGCCTCTCTTTAATGGGCACAATCACTATATTATTATCAATAATATCAATCACAGACACTACTCTCATATCATCCAATTACCACACATTAAAGATCACTATCTCACTATTCAGTCTAAACTTTATCGAGCCCAACTCCATATCGACTAGTGCCCTACCGATAGCTTGGAAGTGTCTAACCAATATAATATATACTTTAAAATCCACCTCATAGTCAAAGATCACAAAGACAGCTGGAAATATGAAGGTTGAAAACTTTACCAACTGGTTTCTTTATAGTCCATTTAGCTATCAACAACCTCATAGTGTGGGTTTAGGTGCCCCTAACCCCAACTGCCTGAATACTACCAATAAAATCAGATTGATACTAGCTCCCAAGTCATATAAAGCTCGAGAGAATTTAAAGGACCAAATGGTATATGGAATAGTAAATGCTCTGGGGTCCTATTTCTTCTCAACCAATGATCGGGAATAGACCGCACTGTAATGATAGACATTATCGACGGGCCCAAAACTCACCCTCCACTTTTTAGTAACCAAATCCTTCACGATGTAGCATAGATTGGCATCAGATCCAATGCCTTTACAAGATAAATATTAATAGACAGTTCTTTAAGCATCAACAATTACTTGTGATACTTCCATTTCTCTTATTTCTTCTTCCATCTTCATGGAAAAGGAGGAAGCGTGGAATGGTATTCAATATAGGCTCGGTCACCTTCCCCTTAACTTTATCCTTCTTAACTCTATTATCACCCCCTATCAATTTTGTAATGACTCCCCACTGGTCACCAACTTTAGTTTCCACTTTAGGCACCTCATCCATATAAGCAACATCATTCCTTTCTTCATCGCCTACAAGTTGTAGAGGATAAATGGTGTTCTTATCATTTTAAGTGGTTATAGACAAACAATGAATGTTATTCTTAGGGTTCTATGCAGTATTATTTGGAACGGTGACCGATTGACGCTAATTTAAGGTTGCTGATATTTAGCCAAATTATTGTTCCAATTATTTAATAATAGTAGCATGCAATTCTACCTTTTGTGTCAACCCTGAAATGTCTGCATTAATCTCCTTAATGCAATTTTCCTAACTTTCTTGACCCTTTACTAGATTAGACAACATAGCTTCCATCTTTTATTCACTATCACATCTTCCTGGTGGAATTTATACTCTACCCTTCTCTTTGTAATTATCCTTGATTCTCCAGTTACCCTTCCTAATCTCTGTACCTATCCCCATAGTAGTTCCGACATTGGTTTCCTTACCCCTTGGCTCAAAAAGCTATCAATTCTCTATATAGATATTTTACATCTTCTTCTAAATTAGAATAATATGATCTTGAGGCCTTACCCTATTAGACCACTACATTCACATTCTTAGAATTCATCATTGCAAATTGCTTTGTTACCAACCCAACCTCCATCTTAAGATGAGTAACCTTTTGCTCCATTGTGTCATCAACAACTTTATGCTCATTGGAAGCCCCAATAGAATAAGTGCCAGTGCCTCTCTCTACCTCCCGAGTATGCCATCCTTAATTGGTGAGAGAGATTTGATCTAATATCTTTGATGCTGTATCCCAATACCGGTGCATGAATGCCCCACCAGTAATAATGTTTGAATTGATTTAAAATTGGTATTAAGGGCTCAATAGAATATCTCAAGCAAGTTGATTTCCACAATTCTATAATTCGGCACCATCATCAACTTCTTCTATAACCAAAACCATGACTCATACAATGATTCAGAGTGTAGCTACTTGAAATTACATATGTCATGTTTTAACTATGGAATTCTGGATAAGGAAAGAAATAATCTAAAACCTATCTTCACAACTCATTCCATGTATAATTGACCTACGAGGGATTTATCCTAACCATATTATAGCTTCACAAGTTAGAGTAAAAGGGAATAACCAGAGTCTAAGAGCTTCTTGGTCTACCCCTAGTTTTGTGTATGATGTGCAAATCCCAATAAAATTAATAAGGTATATGTTTATGTCATCAGAGGGCAAGCCCACAAACACACCCTTTAATTTAAACAACTGGATCATACCACTGGTGATATCAAACTTCATATTTAAGGGTAATGCAAGAGGAATAATAGCTCCTATCTCAGTAAGCTCAACATATCCCAAATCTTCCCCCCGCATTATCATATGCTGGCCAGTACAGATAGGTTGGGAGTACTTGATCTTTAACGCTTCTACCTTTATTGAGTTCTACTCGATGATCAGTTTTTGATCTTTTCCTCTCTAGATCTTCCTTCTGAGCTGCACGACAAGAAGCCTCATATCTCTTCCCGTATTTGCTTTAGCAAATAATTGTTCAGTAGTCTAATGTATAGTCTCCTTAATCACTTGGTGGAGGGTGAGGCAAGTTAGTTGGATTACCCTAAATCCCATCAAGATGACTTTCTCATTCGTGTTATGATATCATACGATTCGGCTGTAGGATTCTCTCTGGCTTAGGATGAAGTAGGAGTAAGGGATTTCCTTGACTCCTAGTGCTAGGCATATACCGGCGTATGCCTTAAGAAGAAAAAAAAATATGACCTGAAAACTTCAACAACTTCAATTAATAATTCTTCAATCGTATTCCTCGTTAACGATTCCAAAATTTGATGTCGCCCTAACTATACATCCAAAAAGATACAATGCGGTTTTTGTAAGATTATAATAACCCAACTACGTTGGGTTCGATCCCACAGGGAATAGGTAAAACTCAAATCACAAAATTGCTAAAGTATCCAGAAGTTCCAGAAAGTAAATGGGGGATTTGGAATAATTAGTAAAAAGTAACAAGTTGTGAGTACTTTTGGTTGTAAATAATATGAAATGAACACTAGGACTGTGTTCCCTATATCTTCCTGACTCTGTAAGTATCTCGTGTTTAAGCCAACTATCTCATCGTTACACATGCAGAACCTAACAATCTAGGTATTACTGATCACACCTAAGATACACCTTCAATACGAAGAATATATGGTATCTTTCAAATACAGTAACCCAAAATATTGGGGTCAAATCCCAATGGAATACATGGAATTGTGGCTCTTAATTTCTACAGTTAACGGGCAAAACTAGAAAGTAAATGGGGGTTTAAAGTGATTTTATTGAACAAGTAGGGAATATTAACTCTGGTTGTAATTCAGTCATAGACAAACACTATGGTGGTGTCCCCCTTGGCTTCTAACTCTGTAAGATTCTCGTGCTCAATCAATCTATATAACTGTTATGTATATAGAGACTGGTAAGATATAAATCACTAATTGCCTCTTGGCACTATTTAGTAAATTTCACTTATCTCCTCTCGGTCTTAGAGTATAAAATTACTAACCCTTACCTTGGACCCTAGTTACAAATATATTCTCTAGGTCTCAAGTTGATTATATGGGACTTAATTAGCTTAAGAAGATAGTACAAGTAAGCTTATATCAACAATTAACCCCAAATCACCATTGTGGTTTCATTTTCCCAATATCTACCTCCATTTTAGGTTAGTACTGAATACAAATAGAATCCTAACATGTGCACTCATTAATCAATCAAAGCAAAGAAAACCCCAATTCATGCTGCAATAGTACTCTAGAAGGATTGGATACTTCCCTACTTCGTTATGTAGCCACGGTTCCCACAACCCTAGTTAAGTGAGATTAGCCACTTATGCTTGTGTACTGATTAAATGAATTTATGTTTGAATATATTCAACAATCACACTATCATCAACAACTAAAAAACCTAAAAGTTTAACTTAATTAATAACCAAAATAAATACAGAATAATTCTAAGACCAAAGATGGATCTTAGAATCAAGTATATGTTTATGAGTATAAAGAGTGTGTAACCTCTACTAAAAACCACATATAGGGTATTTATAATACATGAGGAAACCCTAAAAATCAAAGCCCGAACTAAAAAGGATAAAAAGGGCCAGCGGCCACTTACTTACATCTACATGCAGTCTGGCAGTGGGTGCTTGGACCATATCTGGTCTGTATGTAAACCCAGGTAAGTGCCAAAAAAATTTCCTACACTATTTTCTCTTGGGACTTTGGACTTTTGACACTTACCTTACCCACACGCAGCTCGCATTTTACTACATACGGTCCGCATGTAGACATAGGTAAGTGCCAAAGTTTTTCTTCAACTTTTGCACTCTTAGGATCTTTAGTTCTTGTAATTACATTAGTTATATACGCACCACATGTGCTACATGCGGTTTGCATGTGTACATAGGTAAGTTCCAGGCCTTCTAATTCTTGCAACCAAGCTTTTAAACATCAAGTTTCAGCACTTGCTTTGGTGACGTACATCCAGTAAGTGCCATACATGTCCAAGAATGATTAATTAAGTAGCCAAAAACTCCATTTTACATCTTTTTCTTGTATTTAGCATCTACAACATAGTTTCCTGCAAAACATACCCAAAACACATCATATCTAATAAAACATCCTAAGAAACTTGCATATTTTCATCGTTTTAAGCATCAAAAGTTCTATATTTCTATAGCACATCAACACCATCAACTTAGAATATTTGTATGTCCTCAAGCAACACAACAGAATAAAAAAACAAAGCAAAACACGACACTTAACTAGGAGAAGCTAAGCTATTCAAGGCAGTCAATAACACTTTACGCTCAAACCACAATACCTTCCCCTATTTTATTTTTTCAAAACCAACTGTGCAGAAATATAAACCATAACAATGTGACACAATGGTATCAAGGTATGAAATTACATTAAAATAGAGAATCATGAATATATATACAAATTACACTACCCTAAACAAGTAAGCATATCGCATTATGACACATGTGCCCTCACAACAAAGAAGTTTCACTCAATCATATGATATAATGCATGTCAGTACAGGGAAAATCAAGAGACACTCACACTCAAAAGAGAAGTTCCAATTAATTCATGTCAAACACCATAGGCATGTCCTTATTTTCTTTACCTTAGTATTCAAACAATAAGTTAGGATGACTATAAGACTTTTCTCTACTTGTAATGTAGGCATGGGGGATGGTATGTTGCATATAGATATCAAATTACTAAGCCTCCTTGGAACTACACTAACTTTGTTGTCCACTCATTAACCATCTTTCTTTTTGTTCTACCCTTAATTCTTCCTTTTATTCTTTACTGCACATTCAGTTTGGGTGTGGTCTTTTATTTTTATTTTTACTTTTTCATATTTTTTCTTTTCTTTTGCTGCCACACCTAGCCCTACTAACTTTTTCTCTTGTTTTACCTTTATTTATACCTACTTTACATCACACACCCCTATGAGGTCCACCCTTAACTAACGTGATTTGCCTGAGTTGAGGTATACAATGTCTAAGGAGGAATGGGCCAAAATAGGTTATCACAACACAAATGGGAAGGTGATAGGGAAAATAAGAAAAAAAAGGCTATAAGGCTCAAAACAGGGATCAAGGGATACTATTTCACATTAGAAAGGTCATTTAGGCTAAAAGTAAACTAAAAGCAAAAATGGCTTATGATCCTTTCCAATTTAACTATCTTACAACCTAGGCAAGACTAACCGAGAAAGTTCTAAATTCAACATATATATGAAACTAAGTAGAATCTCTCACACACATGGCATAGAGTCACATCACAAGCTACTACCTATCCGGTTCATGCAATTGTTAACAATGATTAGCATGTCCTTAATCCTAATGGCATAATAAGATACACAATGTTCATACATATATACATTTGCACAGTTCTTACAATTTCAGAGGGTTATCATTTTTCTCAAACATGAAAACTTCCCTAAATACTTAAAAATCTACTAATTATAAAAAAACACAATACGATATGAAAGAAAACACATTATGACAAAAATTTTATTTTAGACATGCTAGTTCTACAACCATACCATGGCCGACAGAAAAAGAAGCACGGTAATAAAAACTCATGGTGGCAATGGTATACCCACCACAACTAAAAATATACGCACTATCCCCAATGTGCTAAATCAATATAAAACAAAGAAAATGAGTACATACCTAAGACGCACTAAAGTTATATATCATAAGTATCCCCAGATGGGGGCACATCAACTGGTGGAGGTGGTGGTAGTGGAGAGGCACTAGTATAAGATACACCCACTACATCTCGGCACACCTCTGTCTCTCAAAAACTTAAAGTCCATCGAATCATATCAAGCCTTTTCAAGTCCTGGTCATATGGAATATTAGGACCCTACAGATCCCCAATATGTCTTCTCTTGGTCCCATCTACTTGGTCCTCCTCCTTATTCTCTGCAAATAAATCCAAGTGTCTAAGTCTACACAGAGATGATATCTAACAACTAGGGTCATAACTGGATGAAACACCCTAGAATTTTATCCCATAGAAATTTCTTGAGCTCTAAACTCACTGAATTGGTAGCGACTTACCCTATGAGTTATAGGGTGTCCTAATGTGTTATTAGGATGACTCATAACCAAAACAGTAAGCTTATGGATAGATCTTACTCTGAGTACATGAGTGTCTCACTAAGAGACAAAAGGATATGTTATAAGTCATTAGAGGTAATCATAAGTTTCTCGGGTAAGTCCCAATTTTGGTTCTGTGTTGATTACGACTGGAACCTATGGGTCGTAGGGTCCCATTATAAATGGTGCCAATGAGTCATAAGGATAACAGTGTAGGTGCCTTGGTGGTACTTACTTGATTATGACTCATTGTGATGAGTTGTAAGGAGTGGCTAAGACTCAAGGGTTGACTTATAGTTAAAGGTGATCCTTTTTAGCTTTTAAGTTAAGGGCATTCTAGATATTTCCGCTCTTACCAACCTTGAAACCCACGTCTTATAACCCTTTTAGGGTATCATTAGGCCTCATAAATGCATCAAAGTAACTTCTCAACACTCTCAAATTCCTCAAGGACAATAACACTTAGGGTTTTCAAGAGTTTATCAATTATGGCTTTCAAGGGTGATTTATCTCCATACAACTTACTATTACAGGAATTTAACTCTTCTCTCATTGTTAATTTTATAAAAGTATATGTATTAAAGTGTTGTTTACATGAGATTATTTTTATTTTGAATACAATGGTTTTTAGTTTTGAGTCCTTACTGTTGAACAACATTTTCCCATGAATTAATTATGATTTTTCATGCTTTAAATATGGTTTTAAACTTGTGGGTTAATGGGTATGGTGAATGAACTAAGGAATTGTGATTTGACCAAACTTGTGACTTTTGAAGTGGTTATGACCTCAACCTATAGTGTGAAATCAGTTTTGAGTTATGAGAAAGGTGGAAATTTGTAAACTGAACTAATCTTGAACCATTGGATGCTATAAAAAGGTATTTTAAATACAATGGTATGATTTAATAAAAAAGGGAGTTGTTGTTCCCCCACCTTATATTAATGAACAAAGGGAGTTGTTTTCTCCAAGTTAATTGAAATTATTTTGTTATTATGTGTTACTTTGCAAGTGTAGTTGGTATGATGATACCAACAATGTATGCCTTAATATGAAATGTGGTTCATGATTGTTATTATATGATAAATGCTTTAACTAGTCTCTAATAAGGGTTATGTAGTTGAGTCATAAAAGTAGAAGTCCTAGTGACCAATATGGAAACTGTATTTGCCGACGTAGGGGTCAACGTGACCAAGGAGATTTTAGTCTCCCTCATTATTATTATTTCATGATTAGAAATGTCCAAGTTTCCCATAAATAATTACATAATTGGGTGCTTAAGTCACCTTAGTATATGTTGCGAGGTTTGAGTCCCTCGTGTACAAATATATAAGATTATCCTCCGATTTGTGTGGATACATGCACTGAGCCTGACCAGGGGTGAGATATAGAGTCCATATAGCCCATGATTACTATTATATGATAGTTGAGCTACATAATCCAGGCTAATATTTTGAAAATGCATATTAAGCCTCATTCCCTATCTCGACATATGATATATTTGTATATGCATCTAAGTATGTTCCTTGGTTTGAATGATGTTAAACTGTTGATCATATCATTAAGTTATCCATATCCCTGAGGTACTTTCTAGAGTTCACCTTGCTAACTATCTTCAGACGCTTTATCCCCATACGATGTAGGAATTGGTCACACTTCTACCCATTCTACTTAGTGATTAGGATTTAGAATCAGCTCATGTGTTGAAATCAAAATAGTGAGCTTCCATACATCGAAAGTCTATATTTTATGTTTTGTTACTCTTATGTCTTAGACTTATTTTAGGCTATTGTTCGGGGCATATGTACTGACATTTTATTGGTATTCAATTTTGGATCATGTTTTAGAAGGCTTTGTTTGGGTGGTGTCGGTCGGTCGTTTGGCTGGTCATCGGTGGTTGGTCATGGACATACATTGAAATTTTCTTAAGCTATTGCACACTGTCTTTTTATACGTTTGGAATTTATTCGACTTTTGGTGTGTGTTGTGTTTGGGTTAGTTAGGTACAGACGGTGATCTCTGATCCACGTGGGATTTGAGATACCTGACATGGCCAGGCCATGGTTTGGGTTATGTCAAGGTGGTATTAGATCCTTGGTTTTGTGTCATTGGGTGTCTAACAAATCTGTGTTGAGTAGATCTTCTTTTATAGGTGTGTAGCACGCCACACTAATAAGGAAAAGGCTATGATACATTTAGAAATATTTTATATTTTCTATCTTATTTCAAGAAATAGAGTCTGAGGCCTTGAGTCTTGCTAATTCCCATGTGTTCGCTTTTCAAATCATGCCTTATTGATGATTTAAAGCTCATGAAAACTCCTTTGTCCTACTTGAGGATAATGCTAATGGAACACACCCTACTTATGGGGTACAGACCTAGTCTAGAAGTCTAGTTCTTGATTGCCCTTCTAGAGTTCCACCAATACCCTTTAGTCCTCCTTGAGCTCCTCAGTCTGATGTGTTAAATGTGGAATTTCATTAGTCTATTCATATATTGTCTCATTTGGTAGCTTCCCAGTATTAACGTGTAGCTTCTTTTACTCAATCTTCTAAGGCCACAAAAGTTATCTAGCTCACTGGCTCTAAAGTTGAGGAAGATCCTTAAAACTTTATCGATGAGATGGAAAAGAACTTCTGTGTGATGCATGATTCTATTGTGGTGGGTGTATAATTTTTTACCTATCAACTAAAGGATGTAGTATACCAATGGTATGAGGAATAGGAATAGTCTAGGGGAGATAATATCAAATCCGCATGGTGGGATGATTTCTCTAGCTCTCTTCTAGACCGCCTCTTTCCCCAGGAATTGAGGTAGGTGAAAGCTGAATAGTTTGTTAATATGAAGTGAGGTAGGATAAAGGTCAATGAGTATGCCTTGAAGTTCCATCCATTGACCTGATATGCTCCTATGTTAGTGTCTAGCATGAGGACTAAAATAAGGAATTTTTTTCTAGGTTGTCCCATGAATTGATTCTAGAGAGTAAGGATGTCGTATTGAACAAGGATATGGATATCTCCAAATTAGTTTTAGAAGGTTGAGAAAGAGAAAAAAAAGTAGGAGAAGATATGGGAAAGGTAAATTAAGAAGTTTAGATTATTTGATTAGGGTAGAGGTCAGCAGTAGAGTGGCAGAGATGGTAGAAAGTGGTTTAATAAGAAGTGGAGGAGTTTTTGTTCCTACTTTATGACTAGTGCTCCTTATTTTAAGACATTGGGTGATTAAAGTTCTCAATATAATAGTAGGTTTAGGGCACAGGGTTCCCAATCCCAGGGTAGTGGGGCTCAGTCAGCTCCATGATATCCTTGTAGTAGATTATGCGGGCAGGTGCACTAAGGGTTTTGTGAAAGAGGAGGACTATATGTTTTAAATATAGTCAGATTGGTCACTTGTAGATGGATTGTCCTTCTAAGGCTGCTTCAGGAAAAATAAGATTCTTGTTTCCACTTCATCAACTCCTGCAACAAAGGGTAGTGTTTTTGCTTCTTATATCAACACTGGCCGGAATCACTTGTTTGCACTTGTTACCCGCCAAGACTTTGAAGTATATGCTGGTGTTGTCACTGGTATGTTATAAAACTTTTCTCGTGATGTGTATTTCTTGCTTTATCTGGGGTTTACAGTTTCTTATGTGACCTTATTTGTGGCTATGCATTTTGGTTTTAGTCCTGAGTACATCCCTGATCTCTTTTCTATTTCTACCTTGGTGGGTGACTCTGTTGTTGATATAAGAGTCTATAGGGGTTGTGCGATATCTATTGGTGGCAGAGAAACTCTGGTAGATCTGATAGAATTAGACATTGTTGGTTTTGATGTTATATTAGGGATGGACTAGTTGCACTCGTGTTATTCCTTCTTAGTTTGTCGAACCCATAAAGACATGTTTAAATTAATGAGCTAGTTATTGAGTAGAAAAGGGGTTCTCTCCTGCATACGGAAAGATTCATATCGTATCTTAGAAGCCAAAAGTTGATTTCTAAAGGATGTCTTTATCATTTGGTCTGGGTTAAAGATTATAACTCGGAGGGTCCTTCCTTGCAATCCATTCTCATGGTTAATGAATTCTCGAGGGTTTTCCTGATGATCTTCCTGGTATCCCCTCGATAGTGAGATTGATTTTGGGATTAACCTTGTTTCAAATACTTTTCTTATATCTATCCTCCTTATAGAATTGCTTTAACTATGTTGAAGGAGTTAAGGAGAAGTTGAAATACCTCTTTGACAAGGGTTTTATTCGTCCTAGTGTGTCTCTGTGGAGTACTTCTATTCTGTTTGTGTATAAGAAGAATGCTTGTCTTTGGATGTGCATTGATTATCGACAGTTGAATAAGGTTGCGATAAAGAATAAGTATCCTCTTCCTCGAATTGATGATTTATTTGACCAGCTTTAGGGTGTTAGATATTTTTCTAAAATTGATCTTCGGTCGAGTTATCATCAGCTAAATATTAGGGAGGTGAATATCCCTAAGACAAATTTACGAACTAGATGTGGTGACTATGAGTTCCTAGTCATGTCTTTTGGTCTGACAAATGCCTCGGTGACATTTATGGATCTTATGAATTAGGTGTTTGTATTAAATAGTTGTCATCACTATTTGTATAGAGTCTATGTAGATATCTTTTTCGATCATAAGAGCCTGCAATATGTGTTCACTCAGAAAGAGCTAAATCTCAAGAAGAGAAGGTAGCTTGAACTGCTCAAGGATTATGACATGAGTTTCTATTACCACCCAGGTAAAGTTAACGTGGTTGTTGATGCTCTTAGCAGGTTATCCATGAGGAGTCTAGCTCATGTGGATGAGGCTAACCGGTAATTTGTGAAATATATTCACCATTTGGCTAACCTTGGAGTTCCCCTTTTAGTCTCTGAGAATGGGGGATGTGTTTGAGCAAAAGATGGCGCAGTCTTTTCTTGGTACTGAAATAAAAGAGAACCAGGTATTGGATCCTATCTTAATGAAGATTAATAGAGATGTGGGATAGTAAGAGGTTGTAGATTTTGAGATTGGTGGTGATGCTAAGTCTACTTACTTCTTGCCAGTGAGAACAAATTTTTTGGTGGAAGACTATGCGAAGTTGTTCCTCCAAGATATTATGAAGTTGTATAGGGTGCCTGTTCCTTTTATGTCAGATCTTGGTACTCAGTTCTAATCATAATTTTGGCATTCATTCTAGAAAGGTTTGGGAACTAAGGTGAGCATTAGGACTTCTTTCCACTCGTAGTTGAATGGGAAAGTGAAAAAGACTATTCAAATACTGAAAGACATGCTTAGATTTTGTGTAATTGACTATAGTGGTAGTTTTTTAATCATTTGGGTTGAATATTTTCTCTTATAGAGTTAGCGTATAATAATAGCTTCCACTAAAGTATTGGTATGGCTTCTTTTAAGGCCTTGTATGGTAGGAGGTGTAGGTCTCCCATTGGGTGGTATAAAGTTGGTGCGGCTAAGATATTTGGCATGGATTTGGTTCACCAAGAGATGGAGAAGGTAAAGGTGATTTAGTATAGGCTTAAGGCCACCCAAAGTCGCCAAAAGTGCTACGCAAATATGAAGAGAAGAGAGTTGGAATTTAGTGTTGGTGATTGTGTATTCTTAAAGGTATCCCCATGAAGGGAGTTATTCAATTTAGTAAGAAGTGGAAGCTCAGTATCCGATACATTGGTTCATACATGGTGCTGAATAGGGTTGGTAATGTTGTATATGAATAGGAGTTACCCTCTAGTTTGAGCTCCATTCATCTGGTGTTTCACGTTTTGATGTTGGGAAAGTGCGTGGGTGATCCTTCCACAGTTGTTCCTTTACAGGAGGTGGGTATTTTGTATTCTTTATCTTATGAGGAAGTCCTAATTGAAATTTTAGATCAGAAAGTTCGTCGATTGAAGATGAAGGGTGTTAAGGTTCTATGGAGGAGCTACAAGGTTGAAGAGGCTACTTGGGAAACCAAAGATGACATAAAGTCCAAGTAAACTCTCTTGTTTTCCACTCTTGATAATCGTGCTTAAGGTATGTGTATTCCTTAACATATTTGTTTTCTAACATTGTTAAAAGGAAGAGTGATTTTCTTAGAATCTTTGTTTTCTGTCTTTGTGAAAGGTAAGAGTAGAGGTATGTGGAGTCAATTCGTGCTAATAAATACCTTGTCCCATTGTTCGAGGAAGAATGATCCAAATAAGGGAGAATTGGAGTACCTTGAATTTTTAGCCCTTGGTAATTTCTTAATCTTTGAGCTCACGGCATTGGTAACAACTCACCCTATGAATCATAGGATGTCCTAATGAGTCATTGAGACAAGTCATAACCAAACCAGTAAGTTTGTGGCTAGATCCTGCTCTGCGTACAAGTGGCTGACTAAGATTCGTAAGAATATGTTATGAGTCATTAGGTGTAATCATATGGTGTCAAGTGTAAGTCCCAATTTGGGTTCTGTGTTGATTACGACTAGACCCTACAAGTCGTATGTCCCATTACAATTGGTGCCAATGAGTCATAAGGATAACAATGTATGGTGCCTTGGTGGTAGTGCCTTGGTTATGACTCGTGGTGATGAGTCATAAGGAGTGGTTATGAGTCAAGAGTTGACTAACCGCCAAAGGCGACCCTGTTTCAACTTTTAAGTTAAGGTCATTCTAGACATTTCCCCTCTTACCCAACTTGAAACCCATGTTTTATAACCTATTTAGGGTATCATTAGCCCTCAGAAACACATCAAAGTAACTTCTCAGCACTTTTAAATTCCTCAAGGTCAATAACACCTAAGGTTTTAAAGAGTTTGATCAATTAAGGCTTTAAAGGGTGATTTCTCTCCGTACATCTTACTATTATAGGCATGTGACTCTTTCCTCATTGTTCATTTTGTAAAAGCATATGTATTAAAGTGTTGCTTACATGGAATTATTTTGATTTTGAAAACAAGGGTTGTGAGTTTTTAATGCTCATTATTGAACAATGTTTTTCCATGATTTAATTGTGATTATTCATGCTTTAAATATGGTTTCGAACTTGTTGGTGCATGGGTATGGTGAATGAACTAGGGAATTGTGATTTTCCCAAACTTTTGACTTTTGAAGTGGTTATGACCTCAACCCATAGTGTGAAATTGGTTTTGAATTATGAGAAAGGTGGGAATTTGTAAATTGAACTAGTCCTAAACTATTACATGATATAAAGAGGCATTGGAAACATAATGGTATGCTTTAATGAACAAAGGGAGTCAGTGTTCCCACACCTTTTATTAATGAACAAAGGGAGTTGTTTTCTCCAAGTTAATGGAAATTGTTTTGGCATGATGTGTTACCATGGAAGTGTAGTTGATGTGACGATAACAACAATGCATACCTTAATGTGAAATGTCATTCATGATTGGTATTGTGTGATAAATTCTTTAATTCGTCTCTAATAAGGGTTGTGTAGCTGAGTCGTGAAAGTGGAGGTTCGGGTGACTGACATTTCACACTGTGTTTGACAACATTGGGTTTAAAGTGACAAGGGAGATTTGAGTTCCCTAAGTTATTATTATTTCATGATTTGGGAGGTTTGAGTCCCCAGTATATCATTACATGATCGGGTTCTTAAGTCACCTTAGTATATGTTGGGAGATTTAAGTCCCCCGTGTTGATATAGATTAGATTATTCTTCAGTTTGTATGCCTACACGCACTAGGGCTCGACCAGGGGGTGAGAGCTGGGACCCATAATTCTTGTGTGTACTATTATATGATGGTTGAGATACACAATCTAGGCTAAAGTTTTGAAAATGCTTGTTAAGCTTTTTTCCCTATCCCGACATGTGTTATATATGTATATGCATCTTATTATGTTCATTGGTTTGAATGATGTTAAACTATTGATTATTTCGTTGTGTTATCCTTATCCCTGAGTTCCATGCTAGTGTTGTAACGCCGTGAAATCTCATCCCAGAACGCCACACGGTGCTTAAGGCTACAAGTCATCCAAGCTAACCCTTTGAGACTATTACTACTTCTACCACTTACTTTAGGATGAGTAACCAAACAATAAATGTTATATTATATCAAAACAGAACTGAAATCATTGAAAACAAATGTCTGTATATCAAATACTGGAAATCTGGAACGAAACTTCAACTGGCAGTCTGACAAGCCTCTACTTACTAAGAACTAGAGGGTCATTGGGACAAACCCCCAAATGACTCAACTGGACTAAAATGAAATAATCAACTACTATAAAGGCTAAAAACAAGGGATTAGGTCCTCGAACCATGAGGACTCACCAACTGCTGACATGTAGATAAAGGTACTTGAAGATCACTATCACCGCTGAGACTGAGCACCCGAATCTACATTATGAGACAATGTAGCACCCAGACATATATGCGGATCAGTACTATATGGATGTACTGAGTATATGGGGGTGTATGCAACACTCAAAACAAAATTATCATCAATCTTTATAAAAATCATGCATGCTGATATAACTGACTCACATAGCTAGAATAATCTCAAGAAAATGTATATCTCGTAAATTATGAATAATGGAATGCATCGTACAAATCTCGTGAATCAATATACTATTTCTGAAATCTGTAGTTTTATTCCATTCTAAAACATATAAACTAAGTGGTAAAGTGCTCACCTCTGTATCTGAGAGCTAAGACTGAAATTTTAAAACTGAAATCTAAAGTAAAACATTAATTGAATAAGTTTGTGAGCCTTTACACTTAGTATCTAAAAATCTTTACTGACCAAGATATCTTTCAAAGCTTTAGGGAAAATAACTCATCTCAAGGAACATACTTTACTTTAGAAACTGATTATTTACTCTTACTAGCAGGGAAAAATACTTTCTTCAAGGGAAAATTATACTTTAAGAAACTACTCTGAAAATCTTACTATTAGGGAGGTTCTCTTAACCGACATAAACCTTGCGAGCTACATGTAGTCCAATGATTTGTCCTCCTAAGGAAGAAACCTCACGTTGGGGAGAGGCATCATACTCTTGCCAGGGAGTATAACCTTAACTTAGTGATCACTATCTCGGCCTCGGGCCTAGAAATCTCAATCTTACGGTGGCACGTAGTTCTGGGGTATGATACCGTAGTAACTTACCTAACTCAGTGCTAAATAATACTCTCTTTTTAATTAGCTATGCTCATCTTATGGAAATACACATTTAATAATCTCGTGGTTTATAATGAAACTAACTACAAAATCTGTAATCTCATTCAGTGAAGTGGATTTCAAAGCTACTATGACCATCACGGTCAAAACTTTCTCAATAATCTCAAAATACTCAAATCATGGGTGCTTATAGCACCAATGTTCTTAAAATTACAATCTCAAGTAGGTCTTAATGACCCATCATTCAATCTCTGGTTAAGACATATCAAAATTCATACTCGATATCATAAAGATTCATAAATCATATAGAAATCTGGAAATTTTCAGCAATATGCATTATAATATGAACATACTCATGTACTTTAATTTCAAAAACATTGAAACCATCATAATCTCAAGAAATAATAACATAGGGTATAAAATCATATTTCAATTTCATAAGAAAACATGTAAAACCATATATCTTTGTAATTAAAACAACTCTTTGGCACAAGGACGAAAGGAGTGTCCTTGTTCAAACCCCACATACATTAGATTATGGATTTAGATGAACAAGCTTGGTTGAGACTTTTTTTCTTACTTTTGAGTGAGGATTCTTGAAGATTTTGACTTGGGAACCTTGATTCTTAAATAAATTTACAAGAATATGGTGAAATCTTGGAGAATGAATTGGGTCTTTCTCTGGAGGGTTAATCTTGAGAGAAAATCTTAGTTCTTGATGCTTTGGATGAATCTGAAGTTCTATGTTTCATTTTATATATCTAGGTGTTAAAAAGGGTGGAAAAGGACCAAAAAGACCTTTTAAAAATGACTTTAAAATGCTGAATAGGATCTGCGACGGCTCGTGCAACGGTCCATCGCTAGCTCGATGGTCCGTCAGTCTGACCGTCGCACCTGGACCAAAACAGAGACTTACTGCCTTAGTTGCGATGGTTTGGGTGATGGTCTATCACCTGCTTGACGTTCCATCAGCCTGTCCATCATACTTGGCCAGTTAATAGGTCTACTGCCTCAGTTCCGACGGTTGGAGCGACGATCCGTCAGCCTGCCCGTCACTTCTGGGCAGTTCAGACAGTTCTTCATAAAATGTCCATAACTTTTTACTCCAATACCGGATTTGGGAAAAATTGGTATCGTTGGAAAGCTAATTCAATTTTCTATATGATAAAAAGTCTAAATTAGGAAAGCTTTATATTATTTAAATACTAATCACTATGGAAGTTATTCCTTAATCTTATAGAGATACAATTTAGGCTTAAGGAAAGTTAGGGGTATTACAAGCGTTCACCCTACTAACTATCTTTTGACACTGTATTCCCATGTGATGCAGGAATTGATCACACTTTTACTCCTCTTACTCAGTGATTAGGATTTAGGTTTAGCTCGTGAGTTGATATCAAAGTGGTGAGCTCTCATACATTGAAAGTCTATATTTTATGTTTTGTTCCTCTTAATTCTTTGACTTATTTTTGGCTATTATCGAGGGCATGTCTTGACACTTTATTGATATTCAGTTTTGGATCATTGTTTAGAAGGCTTTGTTTTGACTACTGTAGTTATTGGGCAATGTCAATCGGTCGTTTGGTCACTAGTCGGTGGTTGTTTATGGACATGTATTGAAATTTTCTTAAGTTATTGCATGCTATCTTTTTATATGTTTGAAATTCATCTGACTTTGGAGTGTGATCTATTTGGATTGGTTAGGTATAGGTGGTAATCTCTGGTCTACATGGGACATGAGATACCCTAAATGGCCACGCCCTAGTTTGGTTTGATTTACTAGAGGAGTGACAATCATATGGCTCTCTATGAGAGAGCGTACTTCTGCTCGCAAGGTATCCACCTCCTTCCTAATATGACCTAGGTCTGGCATCTCAATCACTACAAATTGATTTGTCACGCACCTCTCAAAAGAATCAATACGATCCTATAAATCAGCACCTAACTCTAACATAACAACTCTGTTTGTGGCATCCAACCTAGCCTCTACCGTCTCCTATCTAGTCTAGGCCCATGGACGGATTTGCCAATATAGAGTAGCTACCTTGATCTCAATAACCTACAACTGCTCATTAGTGGCTCTCTAACTATCCACTACGCTCTACAAGAACTCACGAGATATAACCATCATACCTATAGTAGCACCTGTAGTGGATGGGCAAGGGGTAATGAAGAAGCACCCACCGGCTTTGAGCCGTTGGTAGGGGATGATATGGAAGTTGTCGGTGTCCCTTTACCTTGTGTACTAATCTTGGGGGTTTCTCTCTTCTCCCCTATATCAAGATCAATGCTAATTCCCATATCACCTCTATGCACATCACTTGGCTTTGTGGAAACTTAAGGGCCCTCAATCTGGACCCGAGGTACAGTGGCAGGCGCACTAGGTATCCTGGGAAAGGCAAAGCATGTTGGATCCTTCATTATCTTTGTCTGTGCAGTGGCTACCATAAGTACTCTCTTATCAAATCTTGTAATCTCTAGTACACCGGCATCATCACATAATCTCTAAATAATTTAAGGAAATGGCAAATTCTTCACCTACCCAAAGGCTCTATCATGAATCTCGTGCTAAAGGATGGCTGTAAAGTCAATATCATACCTGGCCATCATACTAGAAATTAGGTCAACTCTTTCCCAAGTTAATAAATTATTTGAAGTAGTCAAGAACAATCAACATCTGATAAGCAACCACCAAATCTTAGCAGCAAACATCAATGAGGTCTTCTTTAGTACACCATGTCCCTCGATCCATGGAGTTTCATCACCCAAAGGTGAAATATAGCTGACCATCCACTAGCCATCTCAATTCTCTTATGTCTATGCTCTACCTCCCTTATAATATGTCTATAACATGTGACTCTCAATCTATAGTCGCATGCTACTGTGGATGCTTGAGTGATATATTATAGACCAAAAATAACCTGATGGATAGTCATTGCTAAAATATCAACTAAGACAACTTTCACAAAGGTATGCTCAAGTTGTGGTTGATCCATATGTCTCGTCAAACCTATAAATATGTGCATTGGAAGAACTATCGTGGGATGATATGATGTATAAATTTCTCATACCAAAGTTAGCAAGTAAGAACCAAGTGTTCTAGTTATCCACTTCAACTGATAACGATCAAAGAAAGTCTGCAACTATAGTGCTCTACTCTACCCAGATAGATCAATTCTGCACTCCTAAAATATAAGCCTTTTAGGCCATTCGGTCTCTTAGACATGAAAATCTATATCATTTATCACCTGCATTCCCTCCATACACCACCTCAAGTTATCCTCACCAAGACGTTCCATCGAGGTATGTGTGGGGGTGGAACTCTATCTCTACTGTGATGGTGCCTCCTCATCTGGAAGGGAACCTCAATGGAATCCTACCTTTTACCCTCCTCAGACTGGGGTACTGCTGATGACTCCTCTTGATCTGCAACCTAGAATGAATATTGGGACCCCTCTTCAGATTTGGAGTCCTAAGCTACACCTTATCGAACTAGATTAGAATTTACCTCATCCTCATCCTCATCATCACTTGGTAGATGAAAGTGTGGAGGTGATCTTTGGTATAACTTTATCCTCGGTCAGGCTAGAGCTGCTTGGACAACCTAGACAATTTGAGTGGCCTCAGTTCTATACCTAGGGTAGGTAAAGGCTGGACTTCTTCCCCATAGGAATGCTCAGGAAGTAGTTGTCCCATATTTTCAAAAATAATAGTCTCAGCTGCCTGGCGCACCTGGCCTCTAGTCACTATCCATGTCTCCCAACCACAACTGCTCTAAGCTATGCAATAGGGTACTACTCCACCGAGCCACTAGGTTTGCGGGACTCATCCAGTCTCCTTGATGTATCAACCTTAATATTTGCAGCTTTTGGTGCCATGTGTATCTTATAAACTAGGCTTTAGTTTCCAACAGAAAAAGAGGGATTGCAAAAGTTAAGGAAAAACTCAAATTCGAAAAATTCAAATTTTTTCTCAATTTTCACACCCCTATAACTTATTCTAGTCCCAATAAGTCCAATGTGCTCACATATACCAAGAATGGTGATTTTCAAAACAAACTAACATGCCAAACTTTTGGTATACCTCTTACTTATTCAAGTTCAAGTTCCGTTTAGGGCCTAAATTTAGAGTTTAATTTAAGAACAAAGCTCTACATTAAGATTTTAGGCTACCTCAAGGCTCCTATACACAATCATTCTTGTTTTTAATATATTTGGCATGAAAATACACATATCAACTTGCTTGTCCAGTATTTAAATCAAAATACTACTTGTAGGAGCGGAGAAAGTTACCTTTTCTTTGAGAATCCGAAAGTGAAAAACAAAGATATAGAGCAAACCCCAAGATTGAACTTGTTTTTAGTGTGTTAGGACAAGTTGGTACCCCTAATAAGTTTAATTTTTCCTTTTTCTAAGTGTGGGATAAGTTTATACTTTGATAGGGAAGTTTGGATTTAGGGAGAACAAAATGAGATTTTGAGGATTTAAATGGGTTAAAATGATTCAAATTATGTTTAAATAGAAAGGGGGCCAAATTAGGTCTTGTTTAAGCATTGGTGGGTCCAAAATTATAATTAAAATTTAGGCCCACAACTAGGCCACTTGTGGCTTTCACATGCGGTCTGCTAATGGGTGCATGTACCATATGCGGTCTGCATGTGTTGGGCACAAGTGGGCCTAAATTTTTTGCCCAATTTTCTATTTTCTGAACTTTGCATTTTGATGTTTACCAAACTACTTATGGTTTCGTAACTTGAATTTATGGCTCCTAAAGTATGATTATGTGTCAAATCCAAAACTTTCCATTATTGCCCTCAAAATTTCATCTTTTCAATTATTGCTCAATATTACCTGGCTCGAGTAGGACTTGTAACCCTGATGGGTTGGTCACAAAGTCCCCTTAACTGGAGAGTTATGAATATAGAAATCTTGCTATATTTTGGGTAAGTTCGTAAGCTTTAAACCTTTAAGAGAATAAGAAACAAAAGTAAACTTTAAAATAGTGGGCTGCATCCCACCCAACGCATGATTTAAAATTGCAATACGACATGGCTGTGTTGGTTACTCAGAATTCACCAAAATTCCATTGTTTCCTCCCATATAATTCTTGATTTAAGGTTGCGGCATGAAATGGGTACCTTGATTACTCACAATTCATAAAGATACCCATAGGAATACCCTCCTGGGTCATCAATACAATTTATCACCAACACCACCCTCATGTCGGTCGGTTGTTTTATTGTTTTTTGGATGTTAAATATGACCTCCTTACCATTGACTCTGAACTTCATGGTCTCTCTAATATTATGGTCATGTCGGCGTCAACCTTATAATCCAGAATGACAAAGTCAGCCGGAAAGATAAAGTTATCAACTCTCACAATGACATCAAAAGAAATACCCATAGGTCTCTTCACAGTGCAGTTAACCATCAACATCCGCATTGTAGATAGTTCAATAAGGCTCAAGCCCAATTGCTTTAATATATCCAACGATATAAAGTTTATGCTGGCTCCTAAGTCACATAAAGCTCTGGCGAACTGGAATGTCGAAATAGTACATGGTATTGTAATGCTCTGAGATCACCCTTTTTCTGTGCCATAGACTTAGTTATGATTGCACTACAGTGATGCAATCGATCAATATCATCAATAGTAATCCCTTTTTTCTTTGTAAATAATTCCTTTATAAAATTGGAAAAATTGGAATACTTAGGCATCTGCTCCAATTCCTCACGAAGAGGGATGTTTAAGCTTAACTTTTTTTGTATCTTCATAAATTGCTTAAACTTCCCTTCTTCTATCTTTTACTTCAGTATTTGAGAATATGGTGGAGATTGTCTTAGAATTTGTCTTATTTCTAGCTCATTAACCTCACCCTTACCTTTGCCCTTACCGACTTCATCATTACCACATATTGCCTTTTCTGACTCCATAACAGATGTCTAATCAACATCAGCTTTATCATGCCTTGGCTTTTTCACAACAGGTAATGGGGGATCCATAATAGTCATAGCACTTCTTGTTTTAATAGCAAGAACATGATCATTATTTTTTGGATTTTGAACAGTGTTGCTCGAACGAGTACATGGCTACCTCTAGTTCAGTGTTTCTGACATCTGCCCAAACTGGTGCTACAACTTCTTGATATCAGTGGCATGAGATTCAACGTTCTGGGTCAACCCTAAAATTTCAGCCTTAATCTCCTTAAGGCTATTCTCCTAATTTTCTTGACCCTTTACCAATTTAGTCTACATCTCTTCTATTCTTGATTTTGTATCTCATTTGCCAGGCAAAATGCAATGGTCTCCCTTCTCTCTGCAGTAATTCTTCTTCCTCCAGTCACCATCTCATTTTCTACTATGGTCTTTGTATCTATCATAATAGTTACAACCTTTATTTTATTGCCCTTAGGCTCGAAAACCTGCAAACTAACCATCCAAATATTTTTCTTCCTCTTCTAATTCCGACTCATAAGCTTTGGAAGCTGACCCTTGTGATTTTACTACATTTACTTTCTCAGAACTTGCTACTGCAAACTGGTTTGCCAGTAACCTAAGACCAGCTTTGAGTAGTGCAATTTCTTGTTCTACTGAATCATCAACTATTTTTTGGTTGCAGGAGGCACCAATATCATAAGTTCCAAATCTACTCTCATCCTCCCGAGTTTGCCACCCTCGGTTAGTGAGCAAGATCTCATCTAAAATATCTAAAGCTACCTGCCAGTGTAGTCTCATAAAGGCTCTTCAAGAGATAGTGTCTTCCATGGTTCTAGAACTAATGGTCAGGGCTTTGTAGAGTATCTCCAATAAGCTCATCCCTGAAATCCAACGGTTGGGCACCATACTCAGTATCTTTTTGAACCCGAACCAAGCCTCATACATAGATTCTGATTGTAGGTTCCTGAACATATAAGTTTAATCCTTAAGATACAACATCTTGGATGAAGGAAAGAATTGGTTCAAGAATTTCCTGCGCAACCCGTTCCATGTAGTGATGGATCCTCTTAGCAGTTCCCCTATCCATAAAGATGCTTCTCCAATAAGTGAGAAGGGGAACAACCTCAGTCTAAGCGCCTCCTAATTTACCCCTAGATTTGAGTACAAAGTGTAGATCCAATGAAATATCCAAGGTGCATGTTTGCGTCATCTGTAGGAAAACCCACAAATACCCCCTTTAGATTTAAGAGTTTAATCATTGCACTTGTGATGATAGGCGGATTTACGCGCCTATATCAATATATTTTGCCCATATTTTAGCCTAGTTTTGAGAACTAATTATCTATTTCATGCACTTTTAGTCCTTTTTCCTGTAAATGAGCTATCAAACATGATTAGGAAAGTTTCAGGTATAAATGATGCAAAATACAGCATTTTATGGCTTACTTGACGCAAAAGAAAGCTCACAAACGAAGTAGAAGGGAGCTGGACGCCTAAGGACCAAATCTGCTGCACGGAAAATCTGTCCCGGGCTAAAACAGCATTTCTGAAGACATTGGGGACTTACAGACACAAAGCTGGATTTTTACAAAGATACAGTAACCTAATACAATTAGGTTATGTATTTCACTATTCTATTTGGATTATGATATTGTAACCTTACCCTAGTACATTTGGGTCAAGGATTTCATTAGTATAGTAGGATTTGGCTATTTATTTCATTAGCTTAGTAGAAGTAGGATAGGAGTATTATAAATAGCCTATCATGCTAGAGATTTTTAATGAACTCCTCCCTTAGTGGAGAGATACATTCATTCTTCACTTAATTCAATAATTAATTTTCTTCTATCCCTCTAATCTTCCACCACAAACACTTCTAATCTACTCTTCTATTCTTAAATTCCACAACAAGAGAATCATTACTTGCTAGGGAATCACCAAAACCATACGCCTATCACCTACTTCTCACGCCATCAACCATGCAAATCATGATATCCTTCGCATTCATGGGTAACTAAACCTCTTAGTTGGGGTTATGGAAGCCGAATGAGTTACTATCTATTGCTGTGAGTTTGTGAGTTCAAGACACGTATATTGCTTATATCATTATTCTCTTTATCTTAATCTAAATTCTTTGCGGTTGCAAACGCAAGAATACGCCAGTCTAACATTTAACTTGTTCGCGAGAAAGGTTATTTGTCTGGAAAAGAGATAATGTCAAGGTAGTAGGACACCCTTTCCTATTAAAAAGCTAGTGCCGTAACTGGACTAACCTCTTGGAGAATTCGTACTGTTAGACACGCTTTAAGCTCGCAAGAGTTAAAGTGAAATAGTCCTTGTTTAGGTCGCGAGACGCTTGGATTTACCATCGACTACAATTCTCTATAAGCAATTGCATGTCAAGACTCTACACACTCATAGCCGATAGAGACGTATACCTCAGAAGGTGGACATAACCCCAACGCTTCAATTCTCATTGTTTACAATCTACGTAACAATCTCTCTTTTTACATTATTATTTTCAGCTTTTGTTTACATTACTTGCACGACATTACAATCCCCCCTTTTTACGAGACTTGCACCAAAAGTTTAGTAATTTTACTTACTTGTTGGCCAAGCTATTCCCTGTGGGATCGACACCCAACCCAGGTTGGGTTCTATATTTGCAAACGACCGCTTTACACTCCTACAAGAGCTGTAGATTGAGCGTTATCAAAAATTGGCGCCGTTGCCGGGGAATACGAGTGTCAATCAAGTTCGTGATAATTACCAAACCCTTTGGTCAAAGATTCTCGTACTTTTACTTTTAGTTTTTGTTTTTGTTTCTTGCAGGCTTTTACTTTAGTGCATGCCCCATACTAGAAGTTCTGGTCAACCGTTATTACCAATCAATACTGAACCACAATGAATTAGAAGAATGGAAGCACAAGCTGAAATCGACAGGATGGCTGCTCAACACGAGCAAGCAAGATTAGTTGCTCTTGCCGCTGCTCAAGTCCAACAACAAAATATTGATAATCCTGGGCGAGCAACAAATCCTGGCGATGAGGATTTAGGTGATGACGAGTTGATAAACCCAAGGCATGTCGCTGAAATTGCAACACCTGCCAAAAGAAGAGGTCGACAAGCTCGGTATAGGTATGATCGCCAACCTTTGCAGCCAGCTTTCGACGATGATGATGATGATCTTGATGGTGCCGGAGCCACTGGAGCTATAATTCCACCACCATTAGCGCCCGGAGCCAAGTTCAACATCACTAGCACCATGATTCAGTTATTGCAACTCAAGGGATTATTTGGTGGACTAGCAGGCGATGATTCGAATATGCATCTCATCAACTTTATTTCTACATGCAAGTCTTTTGACAATCCTGGTGTTGGTCAGAATGCTATTCGATTACGCCTATTTCCATTGTCTCTGTCTGGGGAGGCAACACTATGGTTGAATGGGCTGACTCCTGATTCAATTACAAATTAGAGGCAATTGAGAGACGCTTTCCTAGAAAGATTCTTTCCGCCATCCAAAAGAGCACAATTGAGAGATGAAATCAGCAACTTTCGTCAGCTTCCCTCTGAAGCTCTTCATGAAACATGGGAGAGGTTCAAGACAAAGCTAGCGAGATGCCCAAACCATCACATGACTAATGTTCACCTCATGGAGATCTTGTATAAAGCCTTGAATTCAATAACTAAACCAGTGGTGGACAACGCAGCTGGAGGTTCTTTCATGGACCTCACCTTTGGTCAAGCAAGCAATATGCTAGATCGCATGACAAAGCAAAGTAGAGCTTGGCATACCAGGGATTCTGAGGTAGCAAGCCCCACTTTATCTATTGGCATGTCTGTAGACCAAAGAAGAAGAGAAGACGAACGTGAGCAAGCCATGGCGCACATGAAAACACAATTGGATCTTCTGACAAAGCACTTATTATCAGGGAAGGCCAAAAAAGTGAAAGCTGTAGCGCTAAAAGGAAGAGACGAATCTGATTCTGAAGAGGAGGCCAACTACTTGAACAATCAGGGGGGTTTCCGTGGGAATGCCCAAGGAAACCAAGGTCGAAACTATTATGATAAATCTGGAAGCAAAGACCAAGGTATTTGGAAGAAAAATAATGAAAAGAGTGGTTTGTACGTTCCCCCTAGTAAACGCGATACCACCACATCTAATTCTATGGAAGACATGATGGCTAAGTTATTGAAAAGAGTGGAAGCAACGAGCGCGGGAGTTAAGGAGGTGATTGATGATTTGTCCTCCATGAAGCAACTGGTTGATTCTCATTCCACTTCTATTAAGAAAATAGAGCAGCAGTTGAGCCAACTTTCAGCAGCATTTAATCAAAGAAAGGCTGGCACCTTACCAAGCGATACTGTGCAAAACCCAAAGAATGATGGGTCATGCATGGCCATCACTACCAGAAGCGGTAAGGTGCTGGAAACTTCAGCAAAAGGAAAACAATTGGTTGACGAAGTTGCAGACATGGATGCTACACTTACTGACGTTACAAGAGGAGAAGAAGCCGCAACAACTACTCCCAATGTCAAGAACGTTTCACCTAGTGACGTGCAGCCTGGAAAAGGGGAAAAACGGAAGCTAGAGGAGAAGAAAGCCGTGGAGAGAATACTTCCATACCCACCACCACCTTTTCCCCAAAGATTGAAGAAGGTGGCCGATGACACTAAGTTCAGCAAATTTATGACCATGTTGAAGCAGCTGACTATTAATGTTCCGTTGGTAGAGGCACTTGAACAAATGCCTGGGTATGCGAAGTTTATGAAAGATATTTTGACTAAAAAGAGGGCAGCAAGTTATGAGCTGAAGGATGATGTGCATCATTGTAGTGCAATTGCTACCCGATCGATAGTTCAGAAGAAGGCCGACCCCGGAGCTTTCACTATTCCTTGCACCGTCGGATCTTTGGACTTTGCTAAAGCATTATGTGACTTAGGAGCCAGCATCAACTTGATGCCATTATCGATCTACAAGAAGTTGGCGTTAGGAGATCCTACACCAACTAATATGAGGCTTGTTATGGCGGATAGGTCGGTAAAACGACCGGTTGGTATTCTATGCGATGTCTTGGTGAAGGTATCTTCATTCATATTTCCAACAGACTTTGTCATCTTGGATTGTGAAGCAGATTCAGAGGTTCCCATAATCTTGGGACGCCCTTTCCTTGCTACGGGAAGTGTGGTCATAGATTTGAGAGCTAATGAACTCTCATTCCGAATCAACGACGAAGTGGTTCGTTTTGACGTTTGCAAATCAATGAAGCAACCCAAAGATCTGAGTGTATTTTCTGTGGCTGATGTTGTCATTGATGACGAGGAAGAACGACTTGAAGAAGAACAAATTCTTGATGATCCTTTGGAGGTTTCGCTCATGAAAGGAGAGAATGAGGATGCTGAAATTTCTGAAGAAGCTATTTGTTCTCTATCGGGATTAGGAACATATCGTTATACTCCCAAGAAGCTGGATCTTGGTCTCAAGAATCGACCCACACCACCAGCTAAGCCATCTATTGAAGAGCCACCCACGTTAGAATTGAAGGAGCTGCCAAGCCATTTGAAGTACGCATTCTTAGGAAGCGGAAATACTCTTCCAGTCATAGTAGCAGCCGATTTGGGTGAGCAACAAGTTGCAGCTCTTATTGCAACCCTACGCAAGTATATTAGAGCCATTGGATGGACCATTGCGGATATTATTGGTATACCACCTGGGATTTGCACTCATAAAATTCAGCTTCAAGAATAGTGCACACCCACCATTGAACATCAAAGACGTCTAAACCCACCAATGCAAGAAGTGGTGAAGAAGGAGATTATCAAGTGGTTAGACGCAGGAGTTGTGTATCCTATTTCGGATAGTACATGGGTAAGCCCAGTACAATGTGTTCCCAAGAAAGGAGGCATGACCGTGGTCGCGAATGCAAAGAATGAACTTATTCCACTCAGGCCCGTTACTGGATGGAGAGTATGCATGGACTACCACAGGCTGAATTCTTGGACACTCAAGGATCACTTCCCCATGCCATTTATGGACCAAATGCTAGATCGATTAGCGGGGAAAGGATGGTTTTGCTTCTTGGATGGTTATTCGGGTTATAATCAGATTTGTATTGCACCTGAAGACTAAGAGAAGACAATGTTTACATGCCCATATGGTACGTTTGCCTTCAAACGCATGCCATTCGGGTTGTGTAATGCACCAGCCACATTTCAACATTGTATGATGTCTATTTTCTCTGATATGGTTGAAGACACTTTGGAGGTATTTATGGACGACTTTTCAGTTGTTGGTGAGTCTTTTGAAGCATGTTTGGCAAACTTGAGCATGGCATTGTAAATATGTGTAGAGTTCAACCTTGTGCTGAATTGGGAGAAGTGCCACTTCATGGTAAAAGAAGGAATCGTTCTTGGGCACAAGATCTCCGAAAGAGGAATAGAGGTTGATTGAGCAAAAATAGAGGTAATCGAGAAACTACCACCTCCAATTTCGGTGAAAGGAGTTCGTAGTTTTCTTGGCCATGCTGGATTTTATCGTAGATTTATCAAAGACTTCTCCAAAATTTCTAGTCCATCGTGCAAACTACTGGAGAAAGATGCGAAGTTTGACTTTCATGAAGATTGCTTAAAGGCATTTGAATGCCTTAAAGGAAAACTCATTGAAGCTCCTATCATGGTAGCACCAGATTGGACGCTCCCGTTCGAAGTCATGTGTGATGCTAGTGGTGTAGCCCTTGGTGCTTTTCTTGGACAGAGAAAGGAGAAATTGTTTCATCCTATCTATTATGCAAGTAAGGTCCTAAATGAAGCCCAAAGGAACTACACCGTTACTGAACAAGAGCTCCTAGCGGTGGTGTATGCGTTTGAGAAGTTTCGTGCCTATCTATTGGGTACTAAGGTGATCGTTCATACAGACCATGCAGATCTTAGGTATCTAATGACGAAGAAGGATACAAAACCAAGGTTGATTCGATGGGTATTGCTACTGTAAGAGTTTGATTTCGAAGTCAAAGATAGAAGAGGTTGCGAGAACCAAGTGGCTGATCACCTATCTAGACTTGAGAATGAGTATGTGGCACAACCAGAAAATTAGATTGATGATGCATTCCCTGACGAGGAGATACTAGCGACCACAATGGAGCAATTACCATGGTATGCCGACTTTGCAAATTTCGTGGTGAGTAATGTGTTACCTTCCAATTTATCTTACCACCAAAGGAGGAAGTTTATGCATGACGCTCAGCACTACTATTGGGATGAGCCATATTTGTTTCGAAGATGCGCGGATGGTATCATTCGACGATGTATATCCCATGAAGAAGTGCCTACTATATTGGAAGTATGCCACACTTCACAAGTTGGAGGACATCATGCAGGGAATCGAACGGCAAGGAAAGTCTTGCAAAGTGGTTATTATTGGCCTACAATATTCATAGATGCACACGACTATGTGAGAAGGTGTGACCAATGCCTACGTCAAGGTGCTATTTCAAAACACCATGAAATGCCCATGTCCAAAATTCTGGAGGTAGAACTCTTTGATGTGTGGGGTATTGATTTCATGGGACCATTCGTAAATTCGTTTGGAATGAAGTACATCTTGTTTGCTGTGGATTATGTGTCAAAATGGGTTGAAGCTGTAGCATTGTCCGACAACGAAGGAAAGCGTGTTGTAGCATTTTTAAAGAAGAATATCTTCTCTCGCTTTGGAGTACCTCGTACTAGCATAAGTGATGGAGGATCTCACTTTTGCAACAAGTTATCAAAATCTATTTTGGCCAAGTATGGAGTCAAGCAACACAAGGTAGCTACGCCTTATCATCCCCAAACCAGTGGACAAGTTGAGGTTTCCAACCGCGAGATCAAGCAAATCCTTGCCAAGACGGTTAATGCGAATAGGAAGGACTGGTCTCGAAAGCTAGATGATGCACTATGGGCATATAGGACTGCATTCAAGACACCCATTGGCATGTCACCTTATCAGCTAGTTTATGGGAAGGCTTGTCATCTACCCATCGAGCTTGAATACAAGGCATTGTGGGCATTGAAGCACTTGAATCTGAATTAGGATAATGTGAAGAACCTGAGGTTGGAGCAGCTGAACGAACTAGATGAATTTCATCTCCATGCATATGAAAGATCATATTTATACAAGGAGCGGATGAAGAAGTATCATGATCAGCGGATTGTTCGACGAAACTTCCAAAAAGGTGACATGGTACTACTCTTTAACTCCAGACTCAAGCTCTTCCCAGGTAAGTTAAAATCAAAGTGGTCTGGTCCATTTAAAGTCATCCAAGTCTACTCGTCTGGAGTAGTCGAATTGGAAGATAATGATGGTGTTGTCTTCAAAGTGAATGGCCAACGTGTTAAGCCATATATCGGTCCTCTTGACTCGATTAATGACAAGACCATCACTTATCTCGATGAAGTCTAAGTACTCGAGATTACTACGTCGAGCCACGACAATAAATAAGGCGCTAGATGGGAGGCAACCCATCGTTTTATTGTTTTATTGTTTTGTCGTTTTATCGTTTTATAGTTTCGTCGTTTTAGTATTTTTTATTTTTGATAAATGAAAATTCAAAAAAAATAAGAGTCGTGCCACGACCAAAACTAAGGCGCTTGGTGGGAGGCAACCCATCGTACTAATCATTTTTGTTTGATTTTGAGCAAACTAATAGGTGCAAGAAGTATTCAACGAGGTGATCGATTTCAATTGACGATATGGACGCATTGTATGGAAAAGTTGGTAAGTTAGGAATGGTGATGCATAAGGCTATGGATTGAGCCTTTTCCTCGTCAAAATAGGCTTCGAGGAAGGCTAGGCCTTGGTAAACATAGGCCACGAATGATGCACAACCTATTCTATAGCCTAAGGATTCGGAATCTAGTGTGCTATACACTATGCGCCGCCTATTCCTAGGTATGCTTTTGACTATGCGCCGCCTATGCTATGGCATTTGGTCTCAGTATCTCATGTGCCATAGACTATGCGGCGCATATGTCTACAAATGCCATAGACTATGCGGCGCATATGTCCCACTATGCCATAGACAATGCGCCGCATATGTCATTGATATGCCGAGTGATATGCGCCGCATATGTGGTGTTCTTGTCCCCAAATCCGGTTGTAAATGGGTCATAACCCGACCCATACTCTTCCTATATAAAGGGGACTTAGTTTTATAACACAACCACATTAGAAACAACCCTAATGGCGCCGCATAACCCTCCAAATCTTCTCAAAATTTTCTTCTTTTGCTCTTCCAATTCACAACAACTTCTCCACAAGCTTCAAGCAAGTAAATACTCTCTTATTCTTCATCTAATTATCGTAAGTACTATGTTGCTATGCTAAATCATGTGGGATTGGTAGGTGATTTTCATGTGTTTGGATTATTGTTGCAAACTCATGTGAGTGAATATATACGTAGGGAATTCTTGACTTGTTTCCGACTTGAATTTTGTTTCAAAAAGCATTGTTATGATATTTTCTGAATATATATGGCTATGAATATTTCTTAAGAGTGTTGTTTGGATGCTTACATGATAGACTATCCTGGCCATCGGGATAAGGTCATAGTGCCTATCGACATAGGAGGTTGTGCTTGTTGTAAGAATAACGATTCCATGTGGTAACCCCTATGTCATAGTGTTGCTATATCCACCATAAAAGTAGTCCACTGGCTGCAAATAAGTGATGCAATGCTGATTTTCTTGTCGGAATACAATACTAAAACGTATGTCGACGAAATCTGAGTACTCGACCACTTTCACTTCATTGATTTGTGCTAACGAAACTAAGTGTGGGGTGGTACCCCTAGTGCTTTCATATAGATTGTGTCAAGTGAGATTGTGCTGCAACTAACATTATTTCTAGTCTCAGGTACAATGGCACCTAAAGCAAGGCAAGGCAAGGAGAAGGCTACCACGTCCCAAAAGGGAAAGAAGAGAAGTCGAAAAGACCAAGGAGAATCATCCTCAGCACACCTACCACGCAGAATGTTTGGAATAAAATGGGTTCTTGAGGAAGAAGCCAAAGCATGGTACAGCAGCAACAAAGAAAGAAAATATGTGCACGTCGACTTGATCAACAAGGAGACCTTAGCAAAGAAGGAGCCGCGAATGTTGGCAAAAATAATGGCTTTGAAGCTGGATTTCATCTTTCGCGACATGGGAGAGTGCAATCTTGACTTAACAATAGAGTTTTATGCCAACTGGTCGCCGAACACAATAGGCAATGAAGTCAAAATTCGGGGCCAAGTGTTACATCTTACAGCGGATTGGATCAACTCTTTTCTTGGCTTAACTTCGGTCGACACAGCACCATTCAAAGAGCTGTACAGCAGGCCTCCTTACAGAGCAATACGACACACGCTTTGTGGAAGCAGATCGATGGCAAGATGGGGCAGACATAAGGAAACAGGCCATCACAATACCTTCCCCTATGCTCCACTAAATAGGGAAGCAAGAATCTGGATGCGCATTGTCAACTCATGCCTTATTCCTGGAACTCAATACACCAAGATATCGAGAGATAGAGTGTGTTTGGTCTATGCTTTGTTGAAAAATGTCCCTATCAACTTTGGGGCAATCATTCGATCTACCATGAGGAAGGCCAGACTCCACAAAAGGTCCCATTTCACATTCGGCAATTTGTTGACAGCAATGTTGCGGAAGGAGGATATCGAAGAGGAACCAGCTGACCACAAACTCCCACACAACACAAAGAAGGTTGACCTCACCATGGTCAAAGATGCTGAAACAACTTATGGAGTCAACCTTACTACTGCGGAGAAACATGCTCGTGACGAGAGTTTCTTCCGTCATCTCTATGGCATGACACGATTTACTATGATGAGTGGTGGACGTATTCCAACCGCTGAAGAGCTCCAACAGCTGGACCACGACTACCCAATGAACATGCATGCCCGGGAGATGTGTGGAGTGGGCGTATATTTTGAGGAACCTCTAGACGATGACGTGCCGACTGATGATGATCGACGCTTGCCTGATTCCGATGATGAGGAGAACTCTAACGACGACTCTTATGATGATTCCGACGAAGGGGGTATGACCCCCGGCATTGATGAAGGGTCCGACTAACCAGGTTCTTCGAATTTATTTTCCACTGAGGGCAGTGTCCCATCTAAGTGTGGGGTGGCAGAATCGCATGCTATACTTCTTTGTTTGCACCTATGCTATACTTCTTTGTTTGCACCTATGTTTGTATGTTTGTTTGTTTACTTCCATTTTTTTCCATTTTTTTTGTTTGTTTTTTGTTTGACGTTTTTTTTAGTTTTTTTTAGGAGTTAAATTTTTCTAGCTTCGCATGAAATTATTTTGATAGGCAGCATGAGATTATAACAATAGTATGTGCTACAATTGTGACTTTTGAGACGTTTAGGCTCTAGTTGTGACTCATTATGTGATATTGTGTGATTCAATTCCTTCACTTGTTGGTTCAAGAGTCTATATTACTTCCAATCAAGTCGACCATGTGCCTTGTGTGTGTGAGATAATAGTATATTCTATGTGTGTGGCTGATGCTAGAACTTGCCTGGTATGTATGCAAAGCGAAAATAAGGAGTGTAAGTTTAGGATATGATTTAGGCATTTCTTTGGCAACCTATACATGTTTACCTTCAGTTTTACCTACCCATGGACATCATCCCTAGTTAAACCCTTTTGAGCCTTTAGCCTATTTCTTTGACAACCTTGTATGTAAGCCTAATCCATTTCTTTCAAGACCATAATTTGATCCAAAATCCTGAGTGCTTTAAAGTGAAAAAGTCATGTGACAACATAAGAGGAAATTGGGTGAGTATAATGCTTTAAATTGTAATGGTGCTTGAATGTGCTATGAAAAAGAAAGTGCTATCATAAGAGGTATGTTGTGAAAAAGGAAAAGAAAGCTGAAAAGTAAGTAGTGCTTGAAATTGAAAAACAAAAGAGGAGAACAAGGGTGGTAGAATAAAAGAGTGAAGAAAGGTTGAAAGAAAAAATTGTCATTGATACAATGTGATGTATTAAAGCGCTTAGGAACCTAGTCACTATTCTTGGCCAAAATAGTCCTACCCGTCCCTTAGCCTACATTACAACTATCAAAAGACCTACTTGATCCTAATCTTAACATTCCGACATTTAGTAGAGTACTACATTAAAGGCAAGCCTATGGTCATTAGTTGCTACATATGAATTTTTTGTGAGAGCGAGAGCAAGGACACTTTGATACCCATGTTTGAAAAATATGCTATACTTGTGAGTGATTATGGGTAATATATGGTGAGACACACATGGTTGATGAGTTTTGGATAGTTGTGTATGATTCTATGCACTTTAACGTTTGCATGCGAGTTGATAACCATCACGAGTCTATACTTGAGGTTAAATTGTTTCTACTTATAATCGGAAAGCTACTCTTTGTTGATAATTGTTGTGCTTGTCTTGATAAATGTTTTGTGTTGTTGTTGTAAAAACCTTAAGTCGATGCTTAGAAGGACATGATATGTTGTTCGAGGACGAACAAAGCTCTAAGTGTGGGGTGTTGATGATAGGCGGATTTACACGCCTATATCAATATATTTTGTCCATATTTTAGCCTAGTTTTGAGAACTAATTATCTATTTCATGCACTTTTAGTCCTTTTTCCTGTAAAGGAGCTAACAAACATGATTAGGAAAGTTTCAGGTATAAATGATGCAAAATACAGCGTTTTATGGCTTACTTGACGCAAAAGAAAGCTCACAAACGAAGTAGAAGGGAGCTGGACGCCTAAGGACCAAATCTGTTGCATGGAAAATCTGTCCCGGGCTAAAACAACATTTCTAAAGACTTTGGGGACTTACAGACACAAAGCTGGATTTTTACAAAGATACATTAACCTAATACAATTAGGTTATGTATTTCACTATTCTATTTGGATTATGATATTGTAACCTTACCCTAGTACATTTGGGTCAAGGATTTCATTAGTATAGTAGGATTTGGCTATTTATTTCATTAGCTTAGTAGGAGTAGGATAGAAGTATTATAAATACCTTATCATGCTAGAGATTTTTAATGAACTCCTCCCTTAGTGGAGAGATACATTCATTCTTCACTTAATTCAACAATTAATTTTCTTCCATCCCTCTCATCTTCCACCACAAACACTTCTAATTTACTCTTCTATTCTTAAATTCCACAACAAGAGAATCGTTACTTGCTAGGGAATCACCAAAACCACACGCCTATCACCTACTTCTCACGCCATCAACCATGCAAATCGTGATATCCTTCGAATTCATGGGTAACTAAACCTCTTAGTTGGGGTTATGGAAGCCGAATGAGTTACTATCTATTGCTGTGAGTTTGTGAGTTCAAGACACGTATATTACTTATATCATTATTCTCTTCATCTTAATCTGCATTCTTTGCGGTTGCAAACGTAAGAATACGCCAGTCTAACATTTAACTTGTTCGCGAGAAAGGTTATTTGTCTGGAAAAGAGATAATGTCAAGGTAGTAGGACACCCTTTCCTATAAAAAAGCTAGTGCCGTAACTGGACTAACCTCTTGGAGAATTCATACCGTTAGACACGCTTTAAGCTCGCGAGAGTTAAAGTGAAATAGTCCTTGTTTAGGTCGCGAGACGCTTGGATTTACCATCGACTACAATTCTCTATAAGCAATTGCATGTCAAGACTCTACACACTCATAGCCGATAGAGACGTATACCTCAGAAGGTGGACATAACCCCAACGCTTCAATTCTCATTGTTTACAATCTACGTAACAATCTCTCTTTTTACTTTATTATTTTCAGCTTTTGTTTACATTACTTGCACGACATTACAATCCCCCCTTTTTACGAGACTTGCACCAAAAGTTTAGTAATTTTGCTTACTTGTTGGCCAAGCCATTCCCTGTGGGATCGACACCCAACCCAGGTTGGGTTCTATATTTGCAAATGACCGCTTTACACTCCTACGAGAGCTGTAGATTGAGCGTTATCAACTTGTTATGTTAAAATTAATGCTTGAGGGCGAAATAGGAGGGATAATAGCTCCAGTATCTTCTAGCTCAACTTACCCTAGATCCTCATCATCTTTCTCATTGGTCTGCAGATAATGATACATTGGGTTCACTTGAGCACGTCCACCTCTAACTCTATTCTTATTACCACTTGGTGTTGCTCGACAGTCTGTTTCCTGCCTCTGCATAGCTAACTCTACCTCCTGAGCTATGTGTTGAGCATCTTTTTCTCTTCTCTGATTTTCTTCTTATGTAAACAACACCTCTATGTACAGGTCAATAATATCCCGAACTCCTTCAAAAAGAGAGGGAGGTACTTGGTGTGCATTATTACGAACCTCTTTAGGAATATTACCTCTTTTGGGCTCTGTCACCCTTTTTGGTGTTTGTAGGATCCTCTCTAGATTTGGATTCTGTGGGGGTAAGACCTTGCCTCTACTCCGTGTTCTAGGCATACACTGGCATATACCCAACTAAGAACAAAAACAACAAGACCTATAAACTTCAGCAACTTTAATTCATAATTCAACTCCGTATTCCCTGGCAACAGTACCAAGATCTGATCATGCCCAAGCTATACCTTCAATCTAAAGATCATGCGGTCGGTGTCAAATACATAAACCCAACATTGATTGGGGTGGAATACCAAGGGAATATGTGGAATTGTGGCTCTTAACTGCTATAGTCAACGGGCAAAACTGGAACGTAAATGGAGGGTTTAAAGTGATTATACCAAAAAAAGTAGCAAATATTAAATCTTGTTATAATTCAATCATAGATGAAAACTAGACCTATATTCCCCCTGGCTTCTAACTCAGTAAGCATCTCGTGCTCAATCCAACTATATAACTGTTATTCATGTGGAGTCTGGTATGATAGGTATCACCAATCGCCTCTCAACACTATTTGGTAAATTTTATTTATCTTTTCTTAGTCTCAGACTTCCATATTACTAACCCTTACCTCGGATCCTATTCCTAGCTATCTCCTCTTGGTCTCAAGTTTATTAGATGGGAGTTGACTAGATCAAGAAGATAGTACAAGTAAGCTGATATCTATAATTAACCCTAAATCACCATTGTTATTTCCTTTTCCCAATATCTATCTCCTTCTTGAGTTTATAATGAATATAGTCCATATACTAAAATATTCACCTATTAAGAAATCAATCAAAGTGAAGGAAACCCCAATATATGCAGTTACAATACTCTAGAAGGATTGAACACTTCCCCTACTTCATTATGTAGCTTGGGTTCCCACAACCCTAGCTATGAGATATTAGCCTCTTATGCTTGTGTAACGATTAAGAGAATTCATGTTTGAAGAAATTCAACAATTACACAATAATCAACAACTAAAAAACCCAAAACTTTAACTTAATTAACAACTAAAATCAATACAGAATAATACCAAGACAAAAGAAATATCTCAGAACCAAGTACATGTTTGGGAGTATAAAGAGTACATAACCTCTACTAAGAAACACATAAAGGTTATTTATAGTACTTGAGGAAACACTAAAAATCAAAGTCCAGACTAAAAAGGACAAAAAGGATTGGTGACCACTTACCTATGTCAATATTTGGTCTAGTAGTGGGCACATGTACCATATGTGGTCCATCTGTAGACCTAGGTATGTGCCAGAAAACTTTCCTACACTATTTACTATCGGGAATTTGGACTTCTATCATTTTCCTTACCCACATGTGGTCTTCATGTACTACAGATGGTCCGCATGTAGACACGGGTTAGTGACAAAACTTCTTCTTCAGCTTTTGCACTCTCAGGATCTTCAATTTTGGTACTTACTTGTCATATACAGACCATATTCGGTACATGCGATCCACATATGGGCATAGGTAAGTTCTTGACCTTCCAATTCTTTCAACCAAGCTTCAGAATTTCAAATTTTAGAACATGTTTTGGTAATGTAGATCCGGTAAGTGCGACAAATGCTTGAGAATTATCAAGTAAGTAGTCAAAAATCACATTTTGCATATTTTTCTTGAACTTAGCATCCAAAACCTGGTTTCTTGAAAAACATACACAAAACATATCATATCTAACAAAACAACCTAACAAACTTGCATATTTTCTTTATTTTAAACGTTAAAAGAGCTATTTTTCTGTAACACATCACTTACCGTCTTGTGGAATTATAGGTAAATTTCATCTTTTACCTTCTGAGTCTCAGGGTGTTGCATTACTAACCCTTGTCTTTGATCCTAGATTAAATATCACCTTGTGGATCTTAAATATTTAGACGAGGTTTGATAGCCTCGAATAACTATTTAAATCCCTTTTTCACAATCTCAATTTCTATTATGAAGATGATCTCTAATACATGCAAATTCTTAAAGTTGGCTGCCACTAAGAAAGAAAATAAACTAAAGAAGATTACAATACATATGCAAATAATAATCTACCTAATTTTTACACTTTTCCTACTTCATTATTCTACCAGGGTTCTCACAATCCTAGTTTAGAGAATTAGCTGCTCATTGATGCACAACAATCCATTGATTTAAATAAAGAAATCATAGAATTAATCTCACAATAATGAAGAATAAAACTCAAAGTCTCAAATTGAATATAAACAAAAAACCAAAAACCAAAAACAAGAGGATTTTAAGATCAAAAGACAATCTTGAAATCAATATGTGCTTGTATGAGTATAAAGTGCATAACCTAATTCAATAGTACCGTAAGGGTATTTATAGTTTTTAAAACTAACAAAAAAGACCTAACTAAAACAAAATAGGAAAACTAAGTCAGCAATGGTCATGCCTCTGGTAATGAGTCATCAAGACTGGTGATGACTCATTGTCTGCTTTCATTGCTCTCTTCTCTATTCAATGATGACGACTCGTTGTTACTCATAATGAGTTATTGTCACTACAGTGAATTTTTAGACTTTAGTACTTTTGGGTCTGTTGTCAGGATGGTTCCTCACCACAAGTCATTGTCGGTCATAACGAATCATGGTCTTCACCCATTTCTACTGGAACCTCAACTTGGCTATCCTCAGGACTTTTCTCATATGCTTAGAATGAATCAAACTATGACTTGTTGTCACTCCAACGATTCATGGTCAGCCTTTACTTTTACTCCTAAAATCAAAACCACTTACTGTTAACATCACGAATTGGGCCACGAGCCATTAGGTGACTAAATGACTAGTAGTACAGTCACCACTTTGATTATTTTCAGAGATTTTTCATCCTTTTATGATCCACACCACTTCCAACCTAATTCACTTGCAACATACACAAAACATACATAATATCTAACAAAATGGCCTAAGTATTTGCATATTGTCACTGTTTGAGCATCGAAAGTGCCATGCATTCATGGAATATCACCCACTTAAGAGGTCCCTTTGTCGGTTAAGCGGCCATCGCTTAAGTCGTAAGAGTGTTGCTTAAGCAAAAGGGCTAGCCCGACTACTTATGTGGTTGGTTGGGTTCTTCAGTGGCCCTCTGCTTAAGAAACCCAAAAGGGCGTTTAAGTGGTGCATCAGCTGAGTGCACCAACTTAGAGCTTAATATTAATTTGGGTTTCCACCAACCCTAGAGATTCATCCAAAACCTCATATACACAAATGACTATTTTTCCCTATCAAATCTTACAAATCGATCTCAATGGCATAGTCAAAATTTCTATTCGAGGTCGTTTCAACAAAAATTGGGTCCTATACATATGTGCCATTTTCCATAACTTTCAGCCAAATCCCAAAATGAATTTGGGAGCATTGTGATCCATACCAATGGTCCAACTATCCTAAAATTGATATTCTGGAGCTATTAGAATTATTACAATTATTATATGAGGTTGTTTGTTTAATGTTTTTCTTGGTAGCCAATTTGAACCAACGAAGACTTCAAAATTGAAAATTGGCTCTTCAAATCAAATAAATTGCCCGATAATCAAACTGTCAGCTCCAGTAAGTCATAAATAACTTGGGCAGCTATAGGAAAACTCTGACAGTGAAAATGAGTAGAAATGCAAAAAATGACCTAGAGAGTCATTATAATTACCTAATCAATTTAGTGTATAACCTATTACAATAGATTATAACAAATTGCAATAGATGTCTATATCGATTTGATTATTCCAATGGATGAGTAATCAATTGTAATAGATGTTTGTATCTATCTGATTATTTCCAATAGATGAGTCATGTGTTGTATTAGAACTGATGTCTTTATCTGTCTTGCTATTTCTAATACATAAGTCATTGTTACAATAGGTTCGTCATATATTGCAACATATGTCTATATTTGTTTTGATTACTTCCAACAAATGAGTCATCTATTGCAATGCAATATATGTCTATATCTATTTGATTATTTCCAAAAGATGGTTAATCAATTGCAACAAATCAGTCATTTGTTGGGAAAAAATATTTGTATCAATTTGATTATTTCTAATAAATAAGTCATATATTACAATAGATGTCTATATCTGTTTGATTATTTCAAATACATAAGTAATCTATTATAGAAGATGTCTATATCTGTTTGATTATTTCCAATAAATGAGTCATCTGTTACACTATAACGTATGCATATATCTATTTGATTATTTCTAACAAGCAATTTATCTGTTAAGATAGGTTAGTTATCTATTGCCACAAATTTCTATATCTATTTGATTATTTCGAACAGACTAGTTATCTGTTCTAATAGGTTAGTCATCTATTACAATAGATGTCTATATCTGTTTGATTATTTCTAACAGATGAGTCATTTTTTTGATTGCAACTGATGTCTATATTTGATTGATTATTTCCAATAAATGAGTTATCTATTGTAACAGATGACTATATTTGTTTGATTATTTCCAACAGACAAGTTATCTACTGTAATAGATAATTCTCCGATTGCAATATTTGAACTTAGTAATCAATTTTTAGTAATACTATAACATTTTCCAATTCTAAGAATAAAATATAATTTATGAAAAAATAAGTGGACATCAATTGAACCTAAAATATTGTCATCACCAATTACATAATATAATTAATTAACGATAAATATAATAAAAATAATTATTGTTATATTGTCTAGAAATTATCAATTACACAGATAAGTAGAACAAATTACAACACACATTAAGCCTCCAAACTATTACATGCTACCCCCAGCAGTGTAAACCTCTTGGATAATTGAAACTGTACTGTTATTCAATAAGGTCTTCCAGTTGACAAATTCTCAATAAATTCAAGTGTGTATGACCTACACACGACATCTATCTCATTTCTATTTTAGACCTTCAAAATCCCATTGTTCGTTGAGTAATTTTTTTGTCAAGTGATTCGTTATGCCACTTTGCTTCAACAATCTTGGAAACAACTCCAATAAAGGCTCTATGCAAATAAAAAATTTCCAATCATCAAAAACTCATATGTTACAGTCAACCATTCCTGATTCCATCATTCATAATGATCTCAACATTCACAAAATAGTTTTCTCCAAGTTCAAGACAACAAGAATTATTTTTCCCCTATCCAATCCATGGAAACTGGATATGGTCTCTACCCTCTCCAGTAATCAATCTTGTCCCCATCATATTCAAACTCATCAAGTAACTCCTAAATTTTCTTCCACCAGGAGTTGTCACTTATTCAAAAAGTTTGTTGTACCTACTTAAGAAGTTACCATAGAAGTTGAGGTCTACTATCCTATCCCTGGGATCATAGTACTCAGTGAATTTTGAACGCCTCTCCCACATTTGGTAAAGAATTTCATCAACACACTTATATAGGAGTACAATTTAAATATGTTAATAACTTATAGTAATAATTAAAATGATGCATTAGATGGGTAATCTATTAGAATAGATAAATTATCTATTACAACAGATACAAAATCATTGAAAACAGTCATCTATTCCATAAGTTCTCTGAACCTGTTAACAGATTACCCAATCTACTGCAAACTAATACAACTAATGGGTAATATTTTGGATTAGATGAATTATTTATTACAATAAATCAAAAATCTATTCCAGTAGATGAGTCATTTATTGAATAAGTTCTCTAAACTTGTTAATGGATAACCCAATCTAATGCAAACTAATAAAACAGATGGGTAACCTATTACTGTAGATGGATTATCTAAATAAAAAAAAATGAAATTGAATAAATAGAAGGTTAGAAAAAGTAACTTATCTAGTCCACCCAAAAAACATCCATACTAGTTATGTCCTTGAAATGTTTTGCACCAAAATTATATATGCAGTAGACTTCTGGGTCCTTTTTTTGATTTCAACAGTGTGTTCAGCAATTTATAAATATTCAACTTCTTCAGCTCTCTATGCTATCCTATGGACCCTTGAAGTTACTTAACAGTGCAAGGAAGATGAGTTGCAATTTTCCTTGATTTAATATCTAATAGTACCTTGGAAATTTCTTTTTCCTCTTCTTTAACCTCCAATAGAGTGAATGACTATGTAATGTTCTTAAATGGAATGTCACCTTTCTTAAATGTAAATTTCTTAACAGCAATAGCAAGCATCAATAGACTTAAGTAAGTTCACATATTTTTACTTAAATTATTTGAATTTACATATTGAACATGAGATAGACGATGGACCAAAAGAGGTGGCATGCCTACTGAAAGGGCTGTATCTACCATATCCACCACCAAATAACCATCATCTTGGTTAAATATTTTTTCAAAAAAAAATTCATGAGCATCATTAACATAATCATCACCATCTATTACACCAGTATTACACCACCACTACCAATACCAATATTAACACCAATACCTAAATCTGTTACAACATTACCAAAGAACTTTACAACAGGGTAAGAAAGAATAAATTAACCTTCCCTAGGTGCTTCTCTTTTGATGGCTATACTCTAAATAATTATTTTTTATTAAGTAAACCTTAGGGTCTGGTTTGGTGTTAAAAATTCCCAGAGTAAGCAAGGCAGGAATCTCAAAGTCTTGCTCAGTAGAGGTAACCCATGGATGCACAAGCTATAAAATATTAAAATCAACCTATAACATGCAATAGATGAATAACCTATTAAAAAGATAAATGATATATTATAAAAAATTACTCATCTATAGCATTAGTTTGCAGTAGATTGGTAATCTAAATCAACTGAAACCCAGTTAGTAGCAGCGAGCGAGAATAGATTGGGGGTTTGAAGAAAAATAAACATGAAGCTTTGTTCCTCTCCTTTTAGGCAAGCTATTTCATTCTTCGACAAAGTATTCACTTCTTTTTTCACCAGGTTTGATTCAATTTGTTGTTGATTGGTTTAGAGAACTTATGAAGTAGATGGATAATTTATTGCAACATGTTATCCATCTGCTGGAATAAGTTACTCATGTATTGTATTAGATTACATATCTATTGTATTAGATAAAGTAGATGGGTAGTCTATATAGATAATTTATAATAGATGACTAATATGTTGCAATAAATAATTAACTTATTGAAAGAAATAAGATACCTGTTGCAACAAATAAGACATCTATTGTAATGTGTTAACTTGAGTAAAATTATTCTATTTAAAATGAGACTTACTAAATCATGTGTCAGTTTAAATAGATCAAGGAGATTTATCATTGAGTTGTTCTTGGTAGACAACTACCTAAGGATCTTTGGATGAGAAACCTCTTCTGAATAGTCCCTGACTTGCTGCCGGAGGTGAAGAATGCTTCAAATACCCAAGTCTAAAAATATAAACATGCATTATATGAACAAAAATAAGAATAATTATTCAATTGCATAAATAAATGAAACATTAAAGAACTAGGATTGAAGGTACCATGAAAGCCCAAGGAAAGCCGTATAAGTTGATTGTCTTGGGAAATAACTTGATGAATAAATATTTGACATTCAAGAAATAGCTTTAATGTTCTCATGGATAATTGTCTAATGCCTCCAAATTCTAAGCAAAAACCAACAATTTAGGTTGTATGACTTTGTTTGTATCTTTGGACTATTAAATGTAATGTCTAAACTAAACTAAGAGTAATGGCTCCTTGTGCTTCTTCAAAAACTTTTTGTTCTAAATATCAAATATCAACTACCTATATTTGTAGCTAGGTCCAATAACGGTCAACAAATAATTTATTTTGTCTTTGCCTTTGTTGGTTATAGTGGTTGTCCTTGTTAGTGTCTTGCCTTTTTTTTATGCATTATCTAATTTAGGTGTCTTACTTTCCTTTGTCTTTTTTAAAGGTGTTACTTTATTAAGAGGTTCAAAAGAAGGATGGCATCCTAATCAGTCATTATGGAAAGTTTGTTCATGCCAAAACAATCATTATGGCAAGTTTGTTCATGAAAAAACAAATCAACATGCCTTAGTAGTTTATCCAAATCTCATCCATATTCTTATTCTTATCCTTGAAAGTTTCATCATCATCCTTATACTTAATATTGCACTTGAAAAGACCAAACACCGTGGTCATTTGAAAGTGTACATTATTATCTTCTGGCAGATCACGAAAGTATCCAAAACAGTTGAACTTAAAGTAATCCTCAATTTTCATCCCTTAATATCTTTCTAAAAGCATAAATTTTTTTATCTATGACTTGTTTAATAATAAAATCACCAATCAAATCTATAAGGTTATTGATAGGCATCTCCACTTGAAACTTGTCAATACTAAAAGTTTTGAAAATATCATGTTAGGCTTTCAATCTAAGTTCATGATTGATTGATGATGCCTCAAAATCATCATCAATATTATCATGAGATATTTACTGTTCATCCTCTTTTATTTTCATCTTCCACATCTTCTTCACTTTCAACATCATGTCTTTTCTCAATTTTTGTAATGGCCCTCTAGGTCATTTTCTAGCTTTTTACTCATTTTTACCATTTAGATCTTTCATACATCTGTCTTAAGTCATTTATGATATGCCGGAGATGATGGTTTGGTTACTGAGCAGATCATTTGGTTCTTAGATCCAATTTCTTATTTTGAAGTCTTCACTAGTAAGAATTGGCTATCAGGTGAAAACCTTAGTCAAATGACCTCGTATGTAAATTTTGACTTTTCCAACAGCTCTAAAATATTGATTTTAGGTTATGGGGACCTTTGGTTTTGGTCTCGAGCCTTTCAAACTCATTCCATACTATTGACCAAAAATTGATAAAAATGGCCTATAGGTGTGGGGCCTATTTTTCATTGAAACGACCTTGGATTGTAATTTTGACTGCTCCATTGGGTATGGAACATCAAATTTAATAGTTTATAATAGATTGTTTGAATTTATGAGATTCTGAATAAATCCCGAGGGGTTAGAAAGGACTTAAAATTTTCTATGTCCCCAACTAGTGTACCAGTCAGCAAGTACATCCACTTAAGCGCCACTTGGGTATCTTAAGCAACCATCCAGTCACTTAAAAAACCATGTTTACATATTTTATGCATCTTAAGTGAGGCCCTTCTACTTAAGTAAAGGCCTCTAAACTGTCTGTTGTTCCTCTTAAATGAAGGGCACAGGCATGGGCAGGTACCACTTAAACAATACTTGGCCGCTTAAGCGACGATAACTTAAGCGGTCTAGTGCCTGATTAAGAGGCACCTGAGTGGAATTAAAAACCCCTTACTCAATTTTCGCCCTATTTTCCCACAAGGTCAAGATCCTGCAACCCTAAAAACTATGGAAAATATTTATTTGGTGATTTTAGGTATTGCTAAGCTCAAACTAGGGAAGAGAGTTAGGGGGTAGGAGCGCGGTGGTAGTAATAGGGGAGTTTCTGGTTCGTAGTGTTGTGGCTGTAGTTTTTGGGGCTAGTGGTATTGGCTTTTTTGCACCCCGTACAAGTTTATTATGCACTTATCTTTTGTGTTTGTTATACTGTTAGTTTATTTTATATACCATGCTAGTTTATAGGCGCTTACCTTTTGTATTTTTTATACTGTAATTGGTCCTAAGACAGGGGTCTAACGGAAATAGCCTCTCTACTTCTCTTGAGGTAGTGGTTTGGTCTGCGTACACTCTACCCTCCCCAGACCCCACTAGGTGGGAATACACTGGGTATGTTGTTGTTGTTGTTGTTGCTGAGCTCAGACTACTCAATTCTTCTTTGAATTCTTGCTATGTTTCTATTAAATTCATGGTTAATTTCTCAATTATTTCCCAAAATCTCTAGTTATTTTTTAATTGATTTAACACCATTTGAGCTCAAAATTTACTCATTATTTAGGGTAAATATTTTGCAACCAAAGAGGGACACATTGGTGGTTTCGAAAGTGGGATTCCACAAGCGAGCCCTTCATAAGATTTTTAAATAATTTTGAACCTGAAGCATAAAAATACAATATGGGTACCGTTGTTCTAATATTGATTAGTAGATTATCATTTTGATAGTATGGCATTGAGTGAAAGCTTTACAAGAGGGGAAATTAATGATTTAGAAGATTTCACCAAGCTTTCTTCGATGTATAGGTAGGCTAGGCTTACCTTTCTTATATAATAGGCTAATTTGTAGTATGTGCTAGACATGGGTTGGGAATTTGGTCTTGGATGTATATTTAGTGTAATTTAGAGCTCTTGGCCAATTATGGAACCATAATTTAGGTATAATTGGCCTAGTTACTCACTCTTCGGGTAGAATTGTTATCTTAGGACTAAAAAGGTGGCCTATTTAATATTTTGTAGTGAGTTTAGATACCTTATCCTAATTGTAGGTAGAATTTTCCATAGAATGGATTTCAGGGATTAGAAGTGGGATCCTCCAGCCACCTTAGACAAAGACTAATACTAGTTCCTTATAGATTCTATGGACATGTTACACTATAGATATATACTTATATTTTGTGACTTAAGTAGGTTTATATGTATGATGGTTTATGTTTGATTGGTACTTGGGAGATTCTACTGGTTTTGATTTGAGTCCAATGATTTATATTCTTGAGTTCCTATTCAATTGTGACAAATGATGATTTTGAGTTTCGATTCAAGTCCAACATTAAGAGGCTATTTATGACAGTTATGGAACCAATTTGAGTCCAATGTTTACTATAAGAGAGGATCAATAATTTTGATTTTGAAGTATGATTATTTAGTATTATTTTGCTTATTAATTCTCTTTAGTTTCACTTGACAGGCTTATGGAGGCCTACATTAGGTCATTTACTTTATTGCTCTTATTGACTTATAGGGCCAGTTTATAGTAATAGTTATGCTTTCTTTCAAATTATTTTTTTTGTTTTCTTAAGTATAGTATTTGGAGCATTATTCCATGTTTTGCCTCATACCCTGACATAGTATATTTATCTTACATTTTTAATATACTTAAATTATAATTTAGCTCAGTCGACCGATGATGCCTTCTGAATACCCATAGTTTCGGTATTCATACTATACTTATGTACCATTATGATATAGATCCAAGTACTACTAGCCACCATTGATGTTGAGATTGGTGCAGGTCAGAGTTCAAAAACAAGGTGAGCTCTCAGAGCCAGAGTTAACCTTTTCTCCTTCTTCTGTTTTGCTTAGTCTTTGTGTATTTTAGATTGATATTTTTTTGACATTTTACTACTCATATTCTTCTGGTTTAGTGGCATTTGTATCTATAGTACTAGGTCATGGGATGTTATTATATCACTTATCTATCTCCCATTTTATTATCATTTTATGATTGTTGTCATAAGCTTTTACCTGCATATTTTGGCATTTATGCAATTTTCCCAAAAAATTAGCCCATTTTTTTAACTCTGGGCTACGTTTTGGCTTACCTAATGATGGGATATATTAGTTTCCATCATGAATCATAAATCGGGGTCGTGACAAATTGGTATCAGAGTGGTAGGTTCACCAGTGTTGTTGGTACTAGAGTAAGTGTCTTGTAGAGTCCCATGGATCTAACCGATGATGTTCTTTTCTTATATTCAAGAGGCTAGAGGATATTCTTAGGAGATCTTTACTTCTTTCACTCATTTCATTCTAAAAGTCTTCGTTGGTTTCTAAAGATTTCTATGGTTTCACTCTTTCATAGATGGCTTAGATGTGTGCTACTTCTGCACAAGATGAGGACCTAAGTCTGTGACTAGGGACCTATCGCAGATTGTGGATGACCTATAGGTCGAGGACAACTAAGATATGCAGCTTGTTATAACCCGAAGCTACCCCCTATCTGTAACACGGTGCTTAAGATCACAAGTAACCCTAGGCTAACCTATGATATGGCACAAGCAGTAAATACCAAAGGAAGGTAACAAAACACTATACGGAAGTCATTTAAAAGTATCCTATAACTGAAAATAATGTCAAAGATAACGGAAATACATCACTAAAAACATGTCCAAATGACTGACTATCTGAAATCATTTAAACATGATGAGTTGTTCGGATAGGTACCCATCTAACTTTGACTAACTAAAATAGCATGAATAAAATACTGGGATAAAAAACTAATAATACAGCTAGTCCTCAATTTATGAGGACTCACCAATGCTGCAGTTCAGTGGCACGGAAATAGACTACATGTGATCTGTGAACTGAGCGTCTGAACCTATGTTATAAGACAACATAGTGCAAAAGAGAGTATACGATCAGTACTTTGAATGTACTGGTATATAATATTGAAGCTAATTGATAAACATAAATGTACTGAGCATGAATGCATGAACATGAGACTCAAATGCTAGACCAAGTATAGGCATGTAATGAAATAATTTGAATAACTGATATATTGAACATTTGGTCATGCAAACCTGATCATAACAAAATTCTAACTATTGAACTAAAATTGTTGGAGCTAACTATCAGGGACATACCCTAATCAAAGGTAATTGAGGTCCAACCTATGACCTAAGTTGGAAGGGTGAGTAGCACAAGAATGGACTACGTGCGATCTGGGAATTGAGTGTCTGACACTATGTTATAAGACAACATAGTGCAAAATAGAGTATGTGATCAGTACTTTGAATGTATTTATATGTGAGAAAGAAGATAGCTGATAAACATAATGGATAAACATATGACTCTAATGCAAGACCAAGTATAGACATGTACTAAAATAATCTAAATAACTGATAACTGATATGCTCAAGTCAGGGTATTCTTAAAATTAATATTTATGAAATTGTAAACTGATGCATATTTAAGCCTAAAGTATTGGATATTAATAAGCCATCAGCATAGACTAATGCAACTGATGATGAAAGTGGTAAAACTAAACACAATATGAAAAATAATAAATTATAATCAACATATCAATCACTGATTTTGATATGGACAATAGAGATTATCATACATATAGAAACACAATTATCATGAGAACGCATGTTTTCACAGTACATAATGCAAACAAGTATAAGAGAATTGATAGAATTCATAATTTACTTCAAATTTCATAAAAATGGGGAAAAGGTTTGTATTTATAAATTAAGGGAATTTCTTGGGACTCAATTGGTGAAAGTAGTTCATTGAAGAATATCCCACATACCTGAAATCAACCCCTTGAAAGATCTTCTTAAAACTTACACTTTCTTGTTGAACCCAAATTGGCTTTAGAGAGAAAGAAACCGTTTCTCTTACTATATGTTAAGTAGTTTATAAAGTTATGAGAGGTTAGGGTACTATTTAACCTTGATAACATATATTACGGAAGGGTAAACAATGCGGGTTTAGGTTGAAAAGGGGTGGAAATTTCCAAAAAACCCTTATTGAAATATGTAGGAATTATGTTCCCAATCATGATGATTAACCTTATGACTCATTAAGACTTATCACGAGTCGTGGTCTAAGTCATAACCTGGAACTCTGAGGTCTACGAATCTTTTAGCTATGACTAAAACCTTCGACCTATGACTCATTACGACTGACTATAAGTCATTAGGTGGAGTCGTAGTCTGAGACTCGATTCTTGGATACTTTAACGGTCAGGCTATGGGTCCATACAAAGACTCATAATGTCTGACTAAGAGTTATATGATGGAATCATAACCACTAGAATAGATTCTTTGTTGAACACTGTTGTGACTACGAGTCCCTCCTAATATCTTGTAATGTCTAATTATGAATCATGGATTAAAGTCATGGTAGCTAGGCTAAAACTGAATGTTCTTTATGTCATGACTATGACTACTCATAAAAATCCATAATGTCTAATTATAGGTCATCACGTGAGTCATAACCATTGCTATCTAGCTGACACATAAAGGAAAAATTACATAACTTCTTGCCATGATATCAGATTTAGGCCAGACTTACGATGTTGGAAAGACAAGATAGTGACCTATATTTGGATGGGTTTAGATCTTAAAAATTTGGGTCACTAAACAGTCCTTGTTAGAGAAAAGGATAGGGGGCCTTTACCAGACCCTATTTCTACTCTCGGTCTAGAGATCCTCCACCCTAGATAGTGGTAGCCAAGGACCATCCCAAGATCTAGTGGGGTTTATTTATTATTTAATGCTCAGAGATATATTGGTTCAACTCTTGGTATTAGTTGGTGGTGTAACATTTGATGGTGTACAGTCTGCAGATCAGAGTGTTATTGATGTAGCAACACAGTCTGTAGCTGTGTCTCCAAAAGTTAAGGTCTTTCTTATGCCAGTGGTTGCTCAACCAGTAGTTATCCAGCCTGTAATGCATGTTGAAAAGTAGAATATGTTGGTAGATTCATCACATTGACTCTGCCTAGGATTTTTGGTGCACTAGGCAAGGATTCTTATGAGTTGTTGGTTGCTTGCAAGGATAGGCTCTGTAATTTAGGCCTAATTGAGACTCATAGTGTGGATTACACTACTTCTCAGTTGGATTTAGTGGCTCAACATTGGTGGAGAGGTCTTATTGATTCCAGGCCAACTAGATCGCACATATTAACATGGACATAGTTCTTTAAGGTTTTTTGGGGAAGTATATACCACATAGTCTTAGAGATTGTTTAAGAGACGAATTCTCAAGGTTAGAGTAGGGATCCATTACTTTTGTGGAGTATGAGGCTAGATTTCATAAGTTGGCTAGGCATTCTAGATTTATTGTGCTAATCGAGTATGAGCGGGTTAGGTGTTTTATTCGAGAATTGAGACTTTCTATTTGCATGGCTACACAATGTTTTGTTGCTGCAGGTAGATCTTTGTTGAGGTTGTTAATTATATATTGGTTTTGGAGTAGATACATCATAAGGCCTTAGAGGGTAGCGATAAGAGGCTGTGATATCAGCGTAGTGTCAATGGGAGTCATTGTGGCTCATAATTAAGAGAAAGTGGTTCTAAGTGTAGGTACCCTTCACATCAGCCTTATTAACATCAAGTTCAGTCTACAAGACCTATTCATGTTGCACTTCAGATTACCAATAGTGGCTAGTCTAGTTATAGTGGTCATCTTGGCCAGAGTAGTGATCAGCCTCCAAAGAGTTCATTTCTAAGTTATTTTATCCATGCTGGTTAGTTTAGGTTAGCTAAATATTTTATTCATAGTACAGTGCCTAGGGCATGCTATGGTTTTGGGGCCATTGCCACTTTTTGAGATAGTGCCCTACTCATAGAGGAGTGGTCACTAAAGATTAGAGTGTTCTACCTACCAAAGAAGTGCGTACCCTATCTAGAGGTGGTATACATAGTCATTGGAGTTATCCCCAGGGTACTCATGGATGTCCTCAGGTAGGTCAGATCAGTTCAGGAGAGCAACCAGGTAACGAGCGTGGCCACTTGTATATTAGACTTGCTAGACTCAAGGTAGAGTCTCTGGATGTTGTTATTATAGACATTATTTGTTTGTGCCATCAACTAGGTTTTTCTTTATTTGATCTGGGATCCGCTTATTCTTATGTTTCTTCTTATTATACCTCACATTAGAGTTATCTAGGGATACTTTATTTATGCTCTTAGGTGTATCTACTCCAATGAGTGATTATTTAGTAGTGAATTGGATTTATGGATCATGTGTTATGACTATATGAAAGTTTGATACTAAAGTTAATCTTATTATGTTAGACATAGTAGATTTTGATGTAATTCTGGGCATAGATTGGCTATCCCCCTATCATGCAGTCTTAGATTGTTTTGCCTAAACCGTTAAATTAGCCATTCTTGGTATACCCTCAATTGTATGGTAGGGATCTATTACCTAATATCCAATGGGGATTATTTCTTATATTCGGGTTAAGAGACCTATTTTTATGGGTTTTGAGTCTTATCTCGCTTATATTCATGATGTTAGTGTGAAGAGTCTCACTTAACTTTGTTTCTATAGTCTATAAGATTCTTTATGTTTTCCTTATTTATATATGTGGTCTTCCTCCTAAGCGTGATATTAAATTTGTTATTGATATGGAGCCAAACACCAATCTATTTCTATGGAACCTTACTATATGCCTCATGCCGAGCTTAAGAAGCTGAATTCTCAATTTCAGGATCTATTGGGTAAGGGTTTTGTTTGATTAAGTGTATCTCCTTAAGGTTCTTTCATCATATTGTGAAGAAGAAGGATGGTTCCTTATTTTTACGTATTGACTATAGGTAGCTTAATAAGGTGACAGTGAAGAATAGGTATCCTATGCCTCGTACTAATGATTTATTTGAGAAACTTCAAGGAGCAGTGTTGTTCTCTAAGATTGACTTGAGGTCCGATTAACATTAGTTGAGATTTGGATTGAGGACATCCGAAAGACACCCTTCAAGACTCGTGATGGTCATTATGAGTCCATAATGATTTCTTTAGGGTTAACAATTACCCCAAAAACATTCATGGATTTAATGAACCACGTGCTCAGTCCATATTTGTGTTCCTATCAGATTTTATTCATCATTGACTTCCTTGTGTATGATATCATAGGATTTTTTCCAAATTCTCTAAGTGTGAGTTCTGGGACGAGTCGATGACATTCCTACGACATGTGGTGTCTAAGGATAGGATTATGGTAGATCGATTAATGATTGAGGGTATTCGTTATTGGTCTAGCTTACATCTCCGTCTGAGGTTTTTAACATCATTAGGTTGGAAGATTACTAAATGCAATTCATTAAGGGTTTTGCTATTCTTGCAGCACCTTTGACTTTATTGAATCATAAGGAGGTTCCTTTCTTGTGGTCTAAGGAGTATGAGTCAAGATTTTGGAAGTTTAAGGGATTTCTTACTTCAACTCTTATATTGTCTATTATTATTGAGGATGAGGGATTCACCGTATATTTTGATTCTTCTGGTGTTATTTTTTGTTGTGTGTTGATGAATCTATGTTGAGTTATTGCTTATGTGTTGCGACAGCTGAAGGTCTACAAGCGTAACTACCCCACTCATGACTTGGACTTGGCGACGATAGTTTTCGTTCTTAAGATTTAGAGGCATTATGCTTAGGATATTCATTATGAGATCGACATGGATCATCATAGTCTTCAACATCTTAAGACCTAGAGAGAGCTTAATTATATGCAATGTAGATGGATAGAGTTTCTTAAGGATTATGACATCTCTATCTTATATCATTTGGTCAAGGCAAACATATAGCAAATACCTTGAAATGAAAGGTAGAGAGTATGGGTAGCTTGGCTTCTGTCTCAATTTATCAGAGCCCATTAGCATGAGACATCTAGTCCTTCACCAATTTGATGGTGTGACTTAACATTTTAGACCCTAAGAGGATTCCTGCTAGTTTTGAGGTAAGGTCTACCTTATTTTAATAGATTTAGAGCCATTAGTTCAAGGATATGAGACTGTGTCATCCATAATTAAGTGTTGAGTGGTTAGTCCTAGATGGCTATCATGGATTCAGAGGGTATTCTAAGATTTAGTGGTCGCATTTGTGTTTCGAGGGTTCGAGACTTGATTCATTTCATATTACATAAGGCTTATACCTCTATATATTCTACTGACCCTAGTACAACTAAGATGTATAAGGATCTGAGGCAGCATTATTGGTGGAGTGGCATAAAGAGCAATATGAAAGACTTAGTTTCTCGTTTCCTATGTTATCAGTATGTGAAGGCCGGGCATTATAGACCTGATAGCTTCATGCAGAGATTGTCCATTTCCGAGTGGAAGTAGGACTGAATCACCATAGACTTCATTAGAGATTTGCCTCACACTTTCTATGGTTTTGATGGTATTTATGTCATTGTGGACTGATTGACCAAATCGACACATTTCATTCATATTTAGATGTTCTTTAGTTGCGAGAGGTTAGCCCGTATATACATTAATGTGATAGTCTATTTGCATCAAGTTCCTATATATATTATTTCAAATTGGAGTATGCTATTTACTTCTAGCTTTTGGATAGCTTTTTAGGAGGATTTAGACGTTTAGGTGGATTTTAGCACAACCTTCCACCCTCAGACTGATGGGCAGTTGGAGCAGACTATTTGGATTCTTGAAAATAAGCTTTAAGCTTGTGTTATGGATTTTGGAGGTTAGTGGGAGCAATACTCAACTTTGGTGGAGTTTACGTATAATAATAGCTACCATTTGATTATTGACGCAGTTCCATTTGAGGCTTTATATGGTAGGCCTTGTCGTTCTCCAATTGGTTAGGTTGAGACCTCTGAGATTAGGCCCCATGGTACTGACTTGATTCCAGAGTCGTTGGATAAAGTCAGGGTGATTCAGGATAGGTTGAGGGCATCTTATAGCAGGTAGAAGGCTTATACAAATCATAGACTACATTGCTTGAGATTTAGAGTTGGTGATCGGGTATTCCTTTATATATCACCCATGAATGGGTGATGAGGTTTGGAAGGAAAGACAAGCTCAGCCTTAGTTATATTTAGACATTTTGAGATCCTTCCCATAGACGCAGATGTGTCTTTTGAGTTGTCCATGCACCTAGTTTTTTCTATTGTTCATTTCATTTTCAATGTTTCTATGTTGTGCTGATACATTTTTGATGAGTCTCATGTTTTTCGGTGGTACCCAATTTACTTGGATTACTGGTTGACCTTCGTGGTAGACCTAGTGTTCATATTAGCTAGGGATGTTAGGCAGTTGCGGTTTAGAGAGATTTTAGTTGTTAAGGTTTGGTGGAGGCACTGCCTTGTAGAGTAGGCTGCCTAGGAGATCGAGAGCGAGATGTAGACCTACTATCCTTACTTTTTCCAGCCTTCGGTATATCCTAACCCTTTTGCTTTCGCAGACAAAAGTTCTTTTAGTAGTGGATATAGTAATGACCCGCTAGTTTATTTTCTACTTTTCCACTCATTTTTGTCATTTTGAGCTTTTCTGTAGCTGCTCCAAGTTATTTATGACTTGATAGAGCTGACAGTTCAATTACCGAGTAGTTTCTTTGGTTTGTAGAGCTAATTTCCTATTTTGAAGTCTTTGCTATTAAGAATTTCCTACCAAGCAAAAACTTTAGTCAAACGACCTCGTATGCTAATTGACAGTTCCAAAAACTCTAGAACATTGATTTTAGTCTAGGTGAACCTTTGGTTTGGGTCTCAAGGTTCTCGGACTTATTCTGGCCTATTGACTAAAAATTGATAAAAATAACCCGCGGGTGTAGGGCCCATTTTTTATCAAAATGACCTTAGAAATTTTGACCGTGTCATTGATTTTGAAACTTCAAATTTGATAGAGTAGCATAGTTTGTTTGTATCTATGGAATCTCGAATGAATGCTATGGGTTTGGTGGAGACTTGAAATTTTCTAAGTCTCCAACTGGTGAATCTGCTGAAGTGCCACTTGGGTCGCTTAAGCGACCAGGGTGGCAGCTGATAGGCCGCTTAAGCAAATCCCTTCTGCTTAAGCGACTGTTGGTCCACTTAAGCGGCGAGCACAAAAATTGGGAACGGGGTACTTCCTAAGCGACGACCGCTTAAGCGGTCTAGTGTTGGCTTAAGCAACACCTGGGTTGTATTAAATGCCCCCTTAGCCCAATTTTCTCTCCATTTTTCTACAAGTTCAAGATCTTGGAGCCCTAAAGTGTGGAAAATTGGAAAAAAAGCTCGTTTCTTATTTGAATTCTTTGTAAGTTTCCTTTAAATTCATGGTTAATTTCTCAATTATTTTCCAAATTCCCTAGATTATTGTTCAGTTGATTTAAGCACCATTTGACCTCAGAATTTACTAGTTTTTAAGGATAAATGTTCCTTGAGCAAAGAGGAATATGTTGACAATTTCAAAAGAAAATGCGATTATGCAATCGGGCCCCACCTAAGATTTATACGTGATTTTAGACCCAAAGCATAAAAATGCAATATGCATACCATTGTTCTCCATTTGATGATCAGATTATCATTTGATAGCATGGTATCATGCAGAAACTTTTCGAAAGGGGAAACTGATAATTTAGTGGATTTCACAAGGCTTTGTTCGGTGTCCAGGTAGGCTACGTTTACCTTTCACATATATTGGGCTAATTTGTCATATATTCATGATAGTGTGCTAGATATGTGTTAGGAATTTTGTCTTGGGAGTATATCTAGTGTAATTTGAAGCTCTTAGCCAATTAAGGAATCGTAATTTAGGTATAATTTACCTAATTACTCACTCTTGGGGTAGAATTGCAATCTTAGGACTATAATATGGCTTATTTAATATCTTGAAGTGAATTTAGATACCTTATCCTAGTCAAGGGTAGAATTTTCCTTAGAATAGATTTCAGGGTCCCATCTTAGGCGAAAACTAATATTATCTCCTTGTAGATTCTAGGGATATGTTACACAATAGATATTTTATTCTTATATTTTGGGACATAGGGGAGGTTTAGACGTATGATGCTTTATGTTAGATTGATACTTGGGAGATGCTACTATTTTCAATTCGAGTACAAGGATTTATGCCATGGAGTTTCAGTTTAAGTCTGGCAAATGATTATTTTAAGTTCTGGTTAAAGTCCGACATTGATAGGTCATTTATGATGCTTATGGAACTGGTTCGACTTAAGTGTTTACTGTATGGGAGGATCCACTGTTTTGGTTTTGAGGTACAGTTATTTAGTATAATTCTGGCTATTGCTTATCTTTAGCTTCACCCTCCAGGATTACGAAGGCCTGCATTGGATTATTTACTTTATTACACTTACTGGCTTATGGGGACCAGTTTTATAGTAATAGTTATGCTTTCTTTTATATTATTTTCATTCCAGTTATTTAATTATAGTATTTGGAGCGTTATTCTAGTTTTTTCCTCTTACCTTAACTTAGTTTATATATCTTGTAATTTTATTATACTTATATTATGATTTAGCTTAGTCGACTGAACATACCCATGGCTTTGGTACTCATATTAAAGTTTTGTACTTTTTGTAGGCAGATCCATGTACTAGTGGCGGCTGTTGATGCTGTGTTATGACCTGAACCAAGTCCAGACCGTGACGGGCATATCAAGTCCACCGAGGAACGGAGACCACTCCCTTAGCCTAGCCCAATAGAATAAAGTACACCTAACAGCGGAATGAATTCCAACATTAAACAAGATATGAGAAAAAAAACTCAAAGAATCTATGATAGACAAATGTCCAACAACCCCTAACCAATAACTAATACTGATAACCAACCATAATACCCATGTCCACAATAATGTCCAACAAAGTCTCTAACAAAACATAAGATAATCTAGTCGAGACATGCCCCTGACCATAACTAAAAGAAATCCAAAAAAATGAGTCAATACATAAGGAAACAATGCATGAAATAGGGTATTCCGTAGGATGGAAGCTCATCACTTCAGTCTGACTCATGAGCTGTCCCCTGATCACCTAATCACTATGCAGGAGGAGTAAAAGTATGGCCAATCCCTCCATAGCATGGGGATACAACATCTAAAGACGGTTGGCTATTGGAGTGCTAGAATATAACTCAGGGATATAGCATCAAATAATCTTATGAACCATAATATAGAAACCATTAAGACCAATGCGCAACATCATATGCAGTACATAGATATATCACATGTCGGGAAATAGAACAGTGCCTAACGTGAACCTTAAAACCTTAACCTATACGGTTTATCTTGACAGTCCTAAATCAGTACCCATAGGCTATATGGGTTCAGCTATCCCTACTGAAAGGGACCTAATGCGTGTTAGCCGCACGAATCGGATAAAACTCGAGAGAAGGGTGGTTCCATCGAGGCAACTAATTGTCCATAAATATATCAAGTATGACATATGTACAAGGTCATCAAGACCAACCTTCATGTTTTCAAATGTGAGTTTCTAGTATCATTCCCGCTGGGACATATACCTTCACAATTCCACCAAACAACATTTAAGCCCATATTAAAACATTTAACACATAACCCAACCACCGATTCCAGGAGTTAATTATTAAGGCATCATTAAGTAGTATCATTATACCGACTATAGCTCGGAAGCAATGTTATTAGCCAACCCTTTAGGGATTCCTTCATACCCCTGACTCCATTATTAAAATCCACTTGGCGGATCCCATTGCACCCCACAAGTTTTTCAAAATCATCCTTAACCATTTTTTAATTTATGCAATGCATTAGTTTTAAAGAAATAAGTCAAGCAAAATGATAATTCAAAACTGCACAAATTTAACATAGAGGCATGGAGCGGACCTTATCGCGGAGGCTAACCTCTGTGCCACGGATCCTAATGCGGAGATTATCCTTTGTTTCATAAACCCTATTACAAAGATTATCATCTATGACACGGGGATATCGGGAGGCTCACTGCCTCTAGGGTCCAAAACCACCCCGAACCCCATATGAAAATTCTGAAACTCTCCTGAGACATCCCAACAACATATCTAAACACTATTCAAGTACAAAATAAACATTTCAAACACGGGAGGGAAAAAAATAAAATGCTCAAAATATAGAGGGTGTTACATTATCCCCCCCTTAGGATCATTCATCCCTGTATGATGAGTTAGGATACTTTCCACACTAGAATAGAAATATTATACCAAAATCAAATGACAAACCCGAATAATAACAAGGAAAAATGAAATTCATACCTTAAGCTCATTCGCCCGATGCATGGAACAAGAATGGGTAACTAGCCTTCATATCTTTCTCTGTTTCCCAAGTGGCTTCCACATTTTGGTTCTTGCAAAGGACTTTTACTGAAGCTACATCTTTACTCCTTAATCTACGTACTTGTCTATCCAAGATCTCCAGCGGGACCTCCTCATATGACAGGGAATCCAAAATGCCAAAACTCACAATAGGAACCACCAGGGAAGGATCACCCACACATTTTTTCAACAAAGACACATGAAACACTGGGTGAATAAAACCCAAACTTGCAGGCGATTCTAGTTCAGAGGCAACATTCCCCACTCCCTTCAAAAACAAATAAGGGACAATATAATCGGGACTGAACCTCCCCTTCTTTCCAAATTGGATCACTTTGTTCGTAGGATACACCTTTAAGATCACCCAATCACCTATATTGAACTTCAACTCTCTTCACCTCATGTTTGCATAGGAGTTTTAGGGATTTCGGGCAGTCCTAAGCCTATCCCAAATGACTCTCACCTTCTCCAAAGCTTGATGAACTAAATCACTATTGAACAAACTTGCCTCACGAACTTCAAACTCCAATAGGAGATCTACACCTCCTACCACACAACGCCTTAAAAAAGGCCATCTCAATGCAAGGGTGATAGCTATAGTTGTACGTAAACTCCACAAGAGCAAAATGATCAACCCAACTACCACTAATGTCAATTACACAAGCTCAAAGAATATCTTCCAAAGTTAGAATAATCCTTTTTTCTTGTCCATCCATCTGCGGGTGGAAAGCGTGCTAAGGTTCACCTTAGTCCCCAAAACTCGCTGGAACGACTGCCAAAAATAAAATAAAAACTGAGTACCACAATTTGAAATAATAGAAACTGTTGCACCATTCAACTTAATGATATCCTAAATAAATAACCTTGTATAGTCCTCAGCAGAATAGTTAGTCCTTATCAGCAGGAAGTGAACAGAACAGACTGTCATCCTATTCATGATGACCCAAATAGAATCAAACTGGTTCCTAGACCATGAAAGACTGGTGACAACATCCATATTAATTATTTTCCATCTCCACACAAGCAACTTAATTTCTTGAGACAACCCACCGGGCCTCAAGTGATCCACCTTCACTTGTCGACAGACCATGCACTTAACCACAAAATCAGCCATATCCCACTTCATGTTAAGCCACCAATAAATCTCCTTAAGGTCATTGTGCATCTTCATTGAAATAGGATAAACCAAAAATAGCGACTTATGAGCTTTGGAAAAACTCTACCTCGAAGACTATCCACATCAGGAAAACATAACCTCCCTCGGTAACTAAGGGTACCATCACCAGCAATTTAAAAAACCGTTACCTTCATCTACCCACATCATCCTTGATTTGGATCAAGATAGGATCCGACACCTTCTTGTCTTTCACCTTAGATCTAAGAGATGGATTAACCATCTCTTGCAAAAATACACCGCCATCCTCAGAATCTTAGAGACGAACTCCAAGATTAGACAAGTGGTGAATATCCTTCACCAAATCTTTCTTATCTCCATCCACATAGGATAAACTCTCCATAAGAAACTTGCTAAGAGCATCTACAACCACATTAGCCTTACTTGGGTGAGAGTGGAGACTCATGTCATAATCCTTGAGCAACTTAATCTATCTTCTTTGCATGAGATTAAACTCCTTCTTGGTGAATACATATTGTAATCTCTTATGATCTGAATAAATGTCAACATGGACCCCATGTAGATAATGTCTCCAAATCCTCAATGCGAACATATAGCAAGCAACTCCAAATACTGAGTCGAATAATTTCTTTCATGAACTTTCAACTGCCTCGAAACATATGCTACCACCTTGCCATGTTGCATTAACACGTAACCAAGTCCTACATAGGATGCATCACAATAAACAATGAAGCCCTCAATACACTCAGGCTGTGTTAAAACTAGAGCAGAATTCAATTTATCATTTAGCTTCTCAAAACTCCCCTCATAAGCATGGGATCATAAAACCTTCACCTTTTTCTGAGTCAGAATAATCAAAGGTGCTGCAGTTTAAGAGAATCTTTGCATAAACCTCCTATAATAACCAGTTAAACAAAAGAAGCCCAGAATATTGATTGGAGTCATGGGTCTAGGGCACTTCTCAACCAATGCAACTTTCTATACATCCACCATGATCCCTTCACTAGAAACAAAATGACCTAGAAAAGTAACAGAATTCAACAAAAATTCACACTTCAAAAACTTAGCGTACAATTTCTGATCTTTTAATGTCTACAACATAATATGAAGATGATTTACATAATCCACCTCACTCTTTGAATATACAAAAATATCATCTATAAACACAATCACAAACAAATTTTAAAACTGACGGAATACTCGGTTCATAAGACCCGTAAATGCTACTGTGGCATTGGTCAACCCAAAAGACATGACCAAGAACTCAAAATGTCCATACCGGGTATGAAAGGCAGTCTTAGGGATATCCTCCTCCCTAATCTTTAATTGATGATAACTTAATCGAAGGTCAATCTTAGAGAAATACTTAGCATCCTAAAGTTGGTCAAATAGGTCATCAATCCTAGGAAGAGGGTACTTATTTTTCATTGCTGCCTTATTCAACTGGCGGTAATTAATACACATCCAAAAAGAGCAGTCCTTCTTACGCATGAACAGAATGGGAGAACCCCATGGAGACACACTAGGGTAGGTAGAACCCTTGTCAAGAAGATCTTTCAACTGCTTCTAAAGTTTCTTCAACTCAACTGGAGCCATTATATAAGGAGGGATAAAGATAGAACGAGTGTTCAGAAAAATATCAATCCCAACCTCAATTTCCCTATTAGGAGGGACATCAATAAGGTCATCAGGGAAAATCTCAGGAAATTCACTAAACACAGGAATGGATTATAAAGAAGGACACTCTAAGCTAGAATCTTTAACCTAGACCAAATGAAAAAGTCACCCTTTGAAAATCAATTTTTGAGCTCTAAGATATGATATGAACCTTCCCTTAGGCACTAGGGAACTTCCTTCCCACTCAACGACCGACACATTAGGGAAATTAAAAATGACCTTACGAGTCTAATAGTCTAAAGAAGCATAGCTCGAATACAACCAATCCATCCCGGAGTGATATTAGAATCTAGCATGTCTAATTTAATCAAATCCACCAAAGTTTCCCTACCACCAATAAATACCACACATCCTGTATAGAACCTTCTAGAAACAACCGAGTCATGCACTAGGGTAGAAATAGAAGGAGGTTTGAAATACACTCAATACCAAAAACAAAATGTAATCCACAAATGGGGTCACATAAGAAAGGGTAGACCCCGGGTCAAGTAAATAGTACACATCATGAGAGAAGTGTTCTAAAATACCAGTGACAACGTCAGGAGATGCCTCAAACTCCTAACGGGTAGTTAAAGTGTACAGGCAATTCCGACCAGTGCCAATACTAGAAGCATCACCCCTTGGAGCAGGAGCTGGAGCTAATGATGTGGCCACCAAATCCTGATTAGCCCTAGTAGAGACCTTTCCCTTAGGGAAATCCTTCAGCATATGTCCCAAATGGCTAAAATTAAAACACTGAATCCTCTCCTCCTCATAGAAACCATGGTGCAATTGACCATAAAGTCTGCAAGGAAATTTTAATGAAGTTGACTGGGCCCCATTGGCCTAAGATTTGCCACCCTGTTCCCTAAAACCATCACCACTATGAAAATGATGATCTTCGGATGGATTCAGATAAGGTACACTAGCCGTCGAATAGGAACCAGAGTAACCCCACCTCTTTTTAGACCACCTCCCATTATCTCTACCACTTTTTTACTAACCTAATCCTAATACTAACCTTCTTACTCTGCCTCTCCTCTACCTCTGCTAAATTCATCCTTTCCTCATCAACTTATTGCATATATACTACCAGGTGAGAGATATCCATATCCTTATTCAACAGGCCAGACTTACATTCCAACACAAATCATAGGGCAATATAAAAGCAAATTTCCTCATCTAAGCTCTCATAGAGAACTTAAATTCTAAAGTATAATGGGATAACTTGTAAAATTTTAAGTCATACTCCTTCACTATTATCCTGCTTTGCTTCAAATTCACAAACTCCTTAGCTTTCGCCTCTCTCAACTCCCGAGGAAAGAAACAATCAAGAAAAGCATTAGAGAAATCATCCCATAAAATAGACTACACATTATTACTCCTAAGCTGCTCCAACTCTTCATACCATTGGTACGCTACATCCTTCAATTGATAAGAAGTGAATTCCACACCCCCTACATCAGTATCATGTATTACCTAGATGATCTTCTCTATCTTATCTATAAAATCTTAAGGATCCTCCTCAATCTTAGTACCAGTAAATGTTGGAGGGCTCAACCTCTAAACTAGCCAACTTTAGTGGCATCAGATGAACTTCCAGCAATACAAGTAGAACTCGTCTAACATGACTGAGATGTCACCAACTAGGCCAATAGATGAATGGATTGGTGGAACTAAGCATTAGTAATATTTCCCTGAGGTAGATGAGTTTGAGTGCGACCAGTTAAAGGATATCAGTGGAGATAGGTGGACCTCCATGGGGAAATTAGAAGTAGCAACCCTAGATTGGGTCTGTATTTAATAAGTTGGATGAGATCTACCCATATTGTCCTTAGGCAGGACAGATAAGAGTTTCTATGAGCTTTAGATTGTCTGGGAGGCATGATCCGAAAGGAAAATAAATGGGAGTTAGAGAAATCCAAGACCTTAGACTTTATAACCCCAAAATAAGACAAAAAGGAAGAGAAATATTCCAAAATGCCTTGTAGCATCTCCCTTATATGTGTGGCACACTACACATTCATAAAAGAGACTCTACTTGACACGACTTTATGGACAGCCAATAGACTATAAACCTAGGCTTTGATACTATCTTATTCACGACTTAAACCAGGACTTGGCCCTGACGGGCATGTCAAGTCCACTGAGGACCAGAGACCACCCTCTTAGCGTAACCTAATAGAATCAAGTACACGTAACAACGAAATAAATTCCAATATTAAACAAGATATGATAAGAAAACTCAAAGAATATTTAATAGAACAATGTCCAACAAACCTCAACCAATAAACAATATTGATAACTAACCATAATACCTATGTCCATAATAATGTCCAACAAAGCCTCTAACGAAATCGAAAATAGGCAAGTCAGGACATCCCCCGATCATAGACAAAAACAATTCCAAAAGAAAGAGTAAATACATAAGGAAACCCAAAGCATGAAATGGGGTTTTTGAAAGGATGGAAGCTCACCACTTCAATATGACTCATGAGCTATCCCGTGATTAGATAGTCACTGTGATGGAGGAGAAAAAATATGGCCAGTCACTGGATCGTGTTGGGATAAAGCATCTAAAGAAGGTAAGCGATTAGAGTGCTAGCATGTAACTTCGAGATATAGGATAAAGTAATGCCATAAACCATAATACAAAACCATTAAAACCAGTGAACAACATCATATGCAATGAATTTATATATCATATGTCGGGAAAGGTAATAGGACTTAATATAAACTTTAAAATATTAACTTGGACTGTGTTGCTTGACCGTCTTAAACTGGCACCCACGGGCTATATGGATTCATCACCCTACTAATAGGGCCCTAGTGCGTGTTAGCCGGACAAACCAGAGAAAACCCGATGAAAGATTAATGCCATCTAGACAACTAGATGTCCCAAAATATATCAAGTGCAACTTATACACAAGGTCATAAAGACCAACCCTCACGTCGGCAAATGTGAGTTTTCAGTATCAGTCTCCCTGGGAGATCCATCTTCACAGCTTTGCAACACAACCCTCTTTAAGCCCATATTAAAAAATTTAACACACAAACCAACCATGAATTCTAGGAGTCAATTATTAAGGTTTCATTAAGTGGTATTGTCATACAGACTATAGCTTGCTAGCAATGTCATTAGCCAATCATTTAGGGTTTCCTTTGTACCCCTGAATCCAACATTAAAATCCACTTAGGGGATCTCATTGCACCCCATAAAGTTTTCAAAACCATTCTTAACCATTTTCCATTTATGCAATGCATTAGTTTTAAAGAAATAAGTCAAGCCAAATAATAATTAATATTCCAAAACCAATTATGCAAGTGGGTCGAGGTTATTATCAATTTCCATACCCAAAACCAACTATTTGGGGAATCCATTATACCCCAAAATTGATTCACCATTTCGATGCACCCTAATGAGTGTACAAACCAACAATTCATGCATAATAAGTTAATAGAAACCATGGAAATCATTCAAACAATTTATATCTAAAACCCTTAACCCATAGTTCAAAACCCAACTCCTAAACCATGAATAATAAACTAATTTTTATGCTATTAATAAAATACAAGTATAGGGAAAGAGACGCATGCCTTAGACATATGAGAATTGGAAAGTAATTTGGACTTAGAAACCAAAAGATGAATGTCGAATGAATTTCTTAGGCACTCTTAGGGTTTTTGAGTTTGACAATGGGATTAGGCATTTTTATTCTCTTAAAACCAAAAGGAATAGTATATATAATGCTTAAGGGTCGTACATAGGTAAAAGCAACCCAATACCCCTTATCCCAACTAAATAAAACAAAACTACAGGGATATAACATAGGGGCATGGCACGGACCTTATCGCGGAGGCTAATCTCTATGCGATGGACCCTAATGCGGATATTATCCAATGTGTCACTCACCCTATCATGGATATTATGCTCCGTGACATAGGGATATCATGGAGGATCACTACCTCTGTGGTCCAAAACCATCTCGAACCCTATCTGAAAATTTTAAAACTCTCTTGAGATATGCCAACAACATATCTAAACAAAATTCAAGTAAAAAATTGATGTTTCAAACACAGGAGGGCCAAAAATAAAATGCTCAAAATTTGAAGGGTGTTACACTCTGAGATTGGTGAGGGTTAGAGTTTGGAGACACGGTGAGCTCTCAGAGCCGGAGTTGGCCTTTTATCTTTCTTCTATTTTTACTTAGTCTTTTTATGTTCGAGACTAATGAATATTTTACTATTTTAGTACTCATGTTCATTTGGTTTAGTGGCTCTTATATAGGCACTACTAGGTCGTAGGATGTTATTATATCACTTATTTATCACTCATCTTATTATCATTGAGTGATTTGTTATTGCAAGCTTTTGCCTACATATTTATGATATTTATACCATTTTCTCATCAAATTAGCCCACTGCTTTTAGCTCTGGGCTACTATTAGGCTTACCTACTTGTGGGATAAAGTAGGTTTCAGCATGACACGTAAATTAGGTCGTGACACATTTATTTTTATCTTTTTCCTCCTTATTTACTTTCTCACTTTATTTTTAATCTTTATCCTCGTCTTCCCCCTCACCTTGTTTATCACTTTATCATCCTCACCATCTCCATTTTCTTTCTTATTTTATTGTTATCTTCCTTCTCTGCAACATATCTAGATTTTTCGACCGATTCTCATTCAATATTTTCCTAATTATGTCTTTCCATATCTTCATTCTCATCATGTACCTCTACAGATTGTAACACATCATTTATTTGTGAAAGGGCTTATTCAACAAGTTCTTCTAATGATGTTCGTCATTTAGCTATTTTTACTTGATTTATTAGAAGTTGATCCACTTTATCTTTTGAAAGGGCATTTAATCTACAAACTAGAGAAAAATAAAAAATATTACAACTCACTTGTGCATCATTTTAAAAAAGGGTAAAAGTAAATTTTTGAAATATGTACAATAATATTTCCAATAGATGACCCATCTGTTGGAAGAAATAAAAATAATGTTGCTATTGGTTTGATTTATTCCAATAGATGACCCATCTATTGTAATATATAGGTCATCTATTGTAATAAACGGGTATTTATTGGAAGAAATCAAATGAATAGCAACGCAATAAAATAATATTTCTAATAGATGAACCATCTATTGCAACTGGTTAGTCATCTGTTGGAAGAAATCATAATAGTCTTGCTACTAGTTCGATTTCTTCTAATAGATGGCTCATCTATTGGAAGAAATATAATAATAAACAACCAGATGATAAAGTTGTTTACAATAAATGCTTAATGTGTTCCAACAAATTCTCATTCTTCCCAACATATTACAACTCTGTTGGGCATCATTTTTATACAACAATAACAGCAAACCAGTGTATTCCTACCAAGTAGGGTCTAGGGGGTAAGATGTATGCAGTCCATACCGCTACCTCCGAAGAAGTAGAGAGGCTTCTTCCAAAATTGGGCATCATTTTTATAATGCACAAATATCAATAAGAACACCACTACCAACACCAACACCAACAAGCTATTTCACACTAAGAACACCAACAACAACACCAAGCTATATCACCACTTGAAAAACACCAATGTTTCTACCAATAGAGTTAACACACCACCACACCAACAACAACAACACCACCAACACCACCACTACCAATACCAATAAAACTAGGAATACCAAGACCATACCTAGAACAAAAACTACACCAACAAACACCAGCAATACCAACAAATCAAGTGAAGAGATTCAATACCACAACACAAACAACAAGAAAAAATTATCACAATAGATAACACTAAAAAAATTCAAAGTTTAAGTTTTACTATTTTTACAATAATGTTTGAGAACAAGAACAGAAATTACACCACCAACACCAACACCAATAATACCAAAAAACAATGATACCACTATTAACACAAACAAAACTATGAACACAAACAACACCAAAAACACCCACGAACAACACCAAAAAACTCTAACTACATCGACAAATATCAAGTAAAGTAATTTAATACAACAACAAGACAAAATTGTCACAATAGATATCTCTAAAAATAGTAGAAATTCAAGTTTCACTATTTTTACTACAATGTTCAAGAACAAAAATAAAACAACAACATAAAAAATCATATTTCACTTAGAAAAAATATCACATTTACATCAACCAACATATTAAGAGAACAAATATCATAAATTACACTTTTCATTGATTCTTCTTTCTTTTTTGAGCATCAAATCTCAAAATTATTAACTTATACTTAAAGAGAATACAACTAAAGATCTTCTTTTTATTCATTAAATAAAATATCCTAATTTTTCAAAAAACAAAAAATATAAGTATTTACCTATGAAGAGAGAGAATTGATGGCTACTAATAAAGAAGGAAGGATGAAAAAATCGAATGTGGATTCTCAAACAACTTGCAGTCACCAGAGATGGAAGTAATATTTGACCTCTTTGGAGAGAAAAAAATATTATTTTTGAAAGCTGAATGAGTGAAAATAAATGACCAGGTCCTTTATTTTTATTACACATTAAATAATTTATGGGTTGATTGGTATTTTGAAATTTTTTAACATTTTAAAAATATTAATTTGATCCCAATTAACTTGATCAAAATTTTTAAGGGGATTTTGACCTTAGGCTTAGCCAATGTGTAGTTGTGTACCATTTGATATATATTACATGCCTTATTTATCCATATTAGAACCTCGTTCTAGTAAATAGTGGTATTTTGTATTTCAATATAATATAGCATCTATCACTTTAGGATGTGAAATTAAATTATAAAAACCTTAAATTTTCCCTTTTTAAATTAAGACATGCGTACAGTAAGTAAATGCATTTTAGCTTTTGTTCAGGTTCAGTATATACTTTATTTCTATCATTGATTGTGAATTTTGATACCATGTGGACATTGTTATGGTATGGTATGGATTTTAATATTACTGTTAGGTTTGGATCCTTTGAGTTCTGGTTTGAGTATGGCATTTGATTATAGTTGTGGTTCCTCTGAGTTTCAGTTTGAGTTAGACATATAATTATGGTTGTGGTTCCTCTGAGTTTTGATTCGAGCCTGACATCTGACTATGAGTTCTGTTGTATATTATATATGTTGCCTCTCATTATTACCCACTATGTCTAGTTCAAATCCAACAAGTGTCCTCTTGTTATCATCCATCACTATCGGTTCGAGTCCAATGTCTCACCTCTCGTTACTATCCATTGGTGTCAATTAAAACTCGGTGCACATCTGGATAACTATTATAATTTTATAGGATGGAGTTCAGTTACAGATTATTTATGTGTATTTTCATTAATTATTTCTTGTTTATCCCATCGACTTATGGGCGTACGGTTAGGTTAATTGTCTTCTTTAATGTGCCTAGAGGGCTTATGGAGGACTAGTTAGGTTATGTTTGATTTGTCTATTATTACTGTGTTATTTATATTTTATATGCCTTACATTTATTCTTATACCACATTTTCATAAATTGGCATTTGTTTTCCATTCTATCTATGTTTAATGATGACTTAGATTACACCCTTGTATTGAGTTATACCTTTTCTGTATTGAGCTCAGTCGGTTGATGATGCCGACTAAGTACTCATTGCTTTGGTACTCAAACTACACTTTTGTATCTTTTCCCTAATGCATATTTGATTAGTAGCAGAAAACTTTGACATGATTCCTACTTTTCAGTACTGATTTGGAGAAGAGTGAACTTACTATCGTTTGAGGCTGATCCCCCTCTATCTACTTTAGCTTACTCTTTTGTCCTCAAGACTGCTTGTATATATTAGGTATATTTTGGACTCTGTCTAGTACTTTAGGTATCTTTTAGTAGTGGATCTAGTACTTGGGAGGGATTCGTTTGTGTTTTGGTCTTTTTTCCTTCCCTCGTTTTAGTATATGGTATATATTACCTTTTTTATTATCGCTAGTTATTACTATTGCAATCATTATGCACGATCTTTCCTCATTTTTTCCTATTAGCCTGTTATTTATTATTCTAGGCTATTTCTTGGTTTTCCTACTGAGGGATATAGTAGGCGTCATCATGACTTGAGAAAACAAGTAATGATAGCTTGGTATCAGAGCCTAGGTTTTACTAGTATTATTAGTACTGAAGCTAATGTTTAGTACAGTCCCGTAGATTGGTATGAAGAAGTATGTATCCTATCTTAGAGAAGCAACAAAGCATTTTTAGGGAAAAATCTCATTTTCTTGATCCATTTTTGTACGTTGGGTCTGAGTTGGTTTTAAATTTTATTAGTTCACTCTTTACGTAAATAGCTAGGATGCAAGGTTTGAGAGCTGGGGATTTAAAGCCCGAGTCTACTTCTAGAGATACGATTAGGGGTCGTGGTCCACCTAGGGGTAAGGGGAAAGATAGAGCAGCAACCCCAATACAATATCAGGCTAGGTATCCATCACCTGATCCTGTCATAGCTCCTAAAACTGAGAGAGCTCTAGATATTCCATTAAAGCATCAGGTAGGTCAGGGGGTAGCCCAAGCTTTACCCAATTTTATTTCCTCTTCGATTCTTTGAGATGCATTGGTACAGTTATTGGGTTTAGTTAGTTGTCCGCCGACAGAGGAAGGTCAACCAGTAGCATATGGTAGAGTTGATTTGAGAGCATAGCTTACAGCAGTGGCGCCTAGGGTAGAGGTTCCACCAGCACCAGTTGTCCAACAGCCAACAATAGCCCAGCCAGTTGTGTCTTTAGAGAAGAAGAAGATGTTGGGATGATTTTTGAGATTGACTCCACCCAGGTTTGTCGGACCCCAGGAGAGAATACTAATGAGTTCTTATCTAGTTGTAAGAAGCGATTGTAAAATTTAGGGTTGGTTAAAGCACATGGAGTGGAATTTTTTGCTTATCAGTTAGACACGATAATTAGTATGTGGTTGAGATGTTACCTTGATTCCAGGCCAGCTGGATCTCCACCGGTGACATGGACTCAGTTCTCTAAGGTTTTCTTAGGGAAGTAGATGCCTCGCAACATACATGAGGGTTTTCGACAGGAATTTACAACATTGAGATAGGTTTCTATATTCGTGGCTAAGTATGAGGCGAGATTTCATGAGTTAGCCTGATACACCACTATGATTCTGGCTATGGAGTAAGAATAGATTCGATGCTCTGTCAGGGGATAGAGATTATCACTTCGTAGGGCTACGCAAATTTTAGTCACTTCAAGGAAGTCTTTTTCAAAGATAGTTGAGCATGTTTAATCTATAGAGGAGGTAGATCATTATGCTTAATGGGGTAGTGATAAGAGACCATATTACCGGAGTAGCTACAATGATTCACAATTCATAGGCCGAGGATTTCATGGTAGGCACCCCCAACAGTAGCCTTCTTAATAACAAGGTCAACCTAGTCATCCATTCCAGGCACCGCTTCAGTTATCAGATAGGGGTAAGCCCAATTTTAGTAGTTCCACTGGTCAGAGTAGCATCCATCCGCAGAGGGAAGTTCAGTCAGGATCATCGAGTTGGGGTTACTATTTTAGATCTGCTGGATCTTCCAGACAGAGCAGGGTTCCTGGGGCCTGTTATGACCTCAGGGTTGTTGATCACTTCACCCTTAAGTGTCCTCGGCGTAGGATGATTGAGCCTTCAGTTTTAACTGCATAGCCGATCAGGTCAATACCACCATTAGGTAGGGGAAATGCACATAGTCGCGGGGATGGTCCTTAAGGTTCTAGAGGTAGTTGGACAGGCACCCATTCCAGTAATGGATAGGGTCATTTTTATATTGTACTAGGTAGATCTGAGAGTAAGGCTTCAGATGTTGTGATCACAGGTATGATTTTCGTATGCCATTAGCCAGCTTTTGCTTTGATTGATCCTGATTCCATATTTTCATATGTTTCTGCTTTTTTTGCATAGAGGTTGTGTTCATGTTCGGAGTCCTTATCTGTGCCATAGCATATAGGTATCCCTATGGGTGATTCTTTAGTAGTGAATCGGGTATATAAATTGTGTTTGGTTATCATTTGCGAGTTTGGTACTCAGGTGATATCTTTCCATGCTGGTACCTATTGTTGGTGGGAGTTGGCGGGTATCCCATGAAATTAGTCGTGTTGTATGCAAGCTGGCCAAACACAACAGTTATTAAAAGTCAAAGTTAGGAAGATTCCTATTTATGACATAGAATCTGATAAATACAGTAAAATCTTCTCCTATAAAACTACTAATAAAATATGAGATACCATATAGATAACTCACGAATGAACAAGTCAGGTCAAAACATCATAAATTATTCGATTAAACAGGTAACATGAGTTGTTCAAGATGAATGATTGAAAATCCTTCTAAGAGATTCTCAATAGATTCACTAAAATTACCAATGAATTGAAGTTCCTATAGAGGTTATTACTTTTAGTAAAAAAATTGAAAACTTCTTGTAGCACTCATGAAATTTTAAGTTATACATGAACGATATGATCTGATATGATAAATTATATGTTACTAGGTATTAAAATTTATATTTAAGCATGTACTAAATGTTTAAAAATATTTGAGTTAACTAGAATTAAAAATACAAAATTTGAAAAAAAAATTGTGTTAGTATGTAGTTGACAGACTGACTGCATAAATGATAGAAGAGTCGCATGTCTAATCACATGTGAGGTTTTGTGAATTTTAATTTCTGAAGCTACAGATTTTGAGATGAAAAAATAAAAAAGGATAAGCACTACCTACTAACAATGGCGGATATCATGTTGAGAACCTAAAACTTCTTTGACAATTGTACTCCTTACTCTCATTGAGCGTAGCAGTCTAGCAGATGAATACCCACTGATGATCGACTGAAACACCTGCCCAAACTCTTGAATGATTGGAATTGGGAGAGGAAAGACATTTGGATAGAGTCCCCAAATAGCACGAGAGGAGTACTAACAACTACCCCTCCATCCCAAATTATGTATCATCATTTTCTTTTTGGTTCATCCAAAAAGAATATCGTCTCTCCTTATTTGGTAAGTTTCCAAAAGACACAATTACAATTTTATCCTTAGTGATCCCACTTGATTTTAAATACTGTTACTCCTTTTTTTTATTTGTCTTTTCAATTAAAAGTGGTTCCATCCGATTTTAACTATTATTACTCCTTTTTTAAGAAGGATAATTTTATAACTTTAACAAAGTCTCGACTTATTTCTTAAATATCATGTCCGATTAAATAACAACACATAATTTGAGATGGAGGTAGTAGATAACAACAAAAGCTACAATAGAAAAAAATGTAGATTTTTTTTTAATCAAACATAATTATTAATACACAACTCCAATTTTTTGGCACACCAGCTAGAATAAAAAAAGATAACTACAAAAAATGAAGACAAAAAAAGGAATCAACCAAAGTGAAAGCTGCAATAAGATTTTAATTTAGATTAATCAATCGGATCAAAAAGTTTAAAAAATATGTCTTCATGATTGAAACTCGATTTCACTACAAACTTTGAATGAAAGTTGAAGCAGGACTAGAGATTGAAATTGCAAACTTTGCTGATTAATCGAAGGAGAGAGAGATGAAAGGAAAGTCATCTATGATTTAATTGAGAACTTTGGTTACTTTTGATTTTGGAAAAAATGGAAATCTCTTGAGATTTTATAAAGGAATTTTCTTTTGGCGGGTCAAATTAATTATGGATACTAGCAAAAATATACACACTTATTATATATTTATATTGTATACTTAATACAAATATATATATATATATATTTTATAACTATTTTCTAGAGAAAATTAAACAAAAGGTGTTCTTCAAGTTTACTTTTAACTTTTGGTGACAAGTATTTATCGAAAACTAGCATAATAGTGTACAATTTTTATAAATAAACTCAATTTATAAATAAGGTAATCCTAACCTACCTGAAAGCCAAAGGTAAAATGTCTTTCCACAATGGCTCTAAGTAATGCTACTAAAATCCAAGCTTCAATAATTTAATGTAGATAACTCGTTCTTGTCCCACGCTTAATATGACATCAATTTATGTTTACTAGCTTTAGACTGAATCTAAGGGTTTATATTTGTTTATTCTTGCTTAAAAGGAAGAGGTGAGACGAAAAGAGTTTCAATGGGAATAGCTAAAGTATGATTGTTTTGGACTATCTCTATATGTATGCCTACAATATGAAATATATCACCACTAGACCGACAATAGAATTGCATAAGTTCCATTACTCATTAGCCACCAACTAGAAATTAATTGAAAGGTAGACAACACCTGTCGAAGTTAATTAACTATTATGCCAAATGGAACAAGTGGCAGCCACTTCTATTGAACACCATTTGCTATACACTTCCTCCACTTCCACGTTGAAGTGGAGGTGTTTTACAACTTTAAATCTTTTCTCCCGTTATGATTATATTCGGGTGTTTTATAGATTCATGGTAACATAAATATGATATTTTGTATATATCATAATTAATAAAAGATTATTTCTAATAAAATCTTCATTATATAATAATAATATTTTAAAAGTAATAGATTTACTATCTTCTCATAAAACGTTAATAGATTATAAAAGTTATTAAAAAATATTTTAGAAGACAGATAAATTATATTTCTACCAAATGTTAAATTAAATTAAATAATTCGCAATATATTTAGATATTACTAAAATTCTCAAACAAACTACCAGAGTACTGAACTAACAGTCTCAACAAGTCATAAATAACTTAGGACAGTTAAAGTAAAGCTCAACATATAAAAAACGTATTAAAATATAAAAAAATAATGGTGAGGGTCATTATAACATCATGAGATTCATGTTACGAGATAATTATTTTATAATGTTTCTTGTGAGAAGGCCTATTTGAATAATATTATTACTTTAAGAAATCATTATTATCGGGATGCTTGAGTGGAGGATTATATGAATATTATATATGACTTGTGAGATGGTTATTGTTGTAATAATTGAGTGAAGGTTGATATTTTTCTTATTTAAGAATTTTTTGCCATCTGTCTTAATTATGATGCTTGAGTGGGGACTTGAATTTGTAACAATCCCCTTCGTCGTAATGTTTGAGTCCTATATTTAAAACCTCAGGTCCAAATTCTTCCCGATTTGAAATTTATAAATTTCAGACTAGGCCAGTTTCAATCAATGTTGAAGCGAGGTGCGACCTAGAGAAATCTGAAAATAATTTGAATTAGGGTAGTGGTGCTTGTCTTGATTTTAGTTTGCTAAGATGATTAGAAACCTGTAGATACAAAATCAAATTTTGGTAAGTGAAACTCCTGGAATGGGTCTTAGCATAAAAGGCACTATTCGGAATATCCTAAGTTTAAGGTGGTTTGCAAAAGTGGAATTTTTGGGTGATGATATGCATTCTATCCCATCAACATTGAAATAGAGATGACACACCACTATAGCGGCCAGAGCCATAGCGGAGGAATTCCCTTATAGTAGCGGTCAAAGATGGTCAATGATCGGTATAACGATCGATACCGCTACATCGGTCAATACCCTTACCACGATTTATACTGCTTTAGCGGTAAAATATTGATATAGTGGTGAAAATCATATATTTATTAAAATATTTCTCCTGAATAATTTATTTTTCGAAAACTCATTCTAGGGGAAAGAAAGGGCGATTTAGGGAAAAATACACTAAAAATTTTTGTTGGCTTCGTTAAGGTAAGGAATCCTTCTCCATTAACTCATACTTTATCATTAAGTCTTATAATTATTAATTCATGGAGTTTAGGGAGGGTTATAGTATGGATTTTTGTTAATTGTATTGCAAGGGGAAAATTAAGAAATAAATTAATGGGTTTTTATTATTAACATTTAATTTATTCTTGCATTCCACTAGTACACTAATTTATCTATGAAATTGATAGGTTTAGGTGAATTACGATGGAAAATTCCTAGAACAGGAAGGGAATGATCATGAATTTTGCCTTAGGAGTTGGGTATGAGATATAAATTTTGACAAGTTAGGTTATTTCCTTAATTATTTATTTTTGCATGTTGTAGACTATGATAAAGTAAAAATTATATAGAAGGGCAAAGCTCCGACATAGAAGAGTTGTGTATGCTTGGTTCAAGGTAGGTGATAGTATTGTAGTTTAACCTAATTTGTGCTATATATTCATGTTAACTACCTTGCAATAGAGCTTTTTAGTGAATATTGTGTCGTATGGTCTTTGAAAATTAATTGTGGTTGTTATATGATTTAAACCTTCCTTGCTAAATATGGAACGTTTGGTATTTATAAGATTCTCACGGGATTTTTGTGGAATAATGTTAGGAGACACTTATGTTTAGGGTTTTAGTTCATAGATAGTAATTGTTTCTTGTAGGTTATGGCTAGAGAGTGGTTGTATATCCCTTAGAGTGTATGTATGAGGGTCATGTGAGTTTTATGGTTCCATTAGTGAGATGGGGAAATATATATTTTTTAACTTATTGTTTAAGGCTTGGCTTTACTAAACTCGATTTGATGATAATATGTTGACTTGTTGGTTTGATTTTTAATTGTTCATTAGCTTGTTATGCTAGCGTATATGAATGGATTAACTAGTCAAACTATAACTTAGTTATATGTTCATATTCTCATATTGGGTTGACTGAATTCCCCTACTAGTATATTATTATTCTTGTGTGCTTATACAACACATGCATTTGTTTTTGTGAGTGCAACTTACATTCTAACAGCTCCTGCAAGACCTCACTTGTGATTTTAATAGTTGACTTCAGATTTCAAGGTGAGAAACATATTCGGGATACCATAGAGTCTTTCCTTATAGGTATAGTTCTCTAGTTTTGAACTTATATTTTATTCTAGATTTAGGGTGCATCCCTTTCTTGACATTCTTAGATTTCTTAGTATAATTTACTTTTGGGTCGTATGGATGGTTTTTGCTAAAGTACGTTTCTTCCTTCAATTGTACTTATAATTTGGTTATATATTAGATGATATATTGATGGATTAGTTTGACTTATTCCATCAAAGTATGGATAGTGAAATTGTTGTTTGGTATAGTTAGTTCTCCTACAGGATGAGTAGTTTGGGTGCCACTCAAAATGGGTTTGGGTCATGAAAAATTTTGTATCAGAGTGCCTAGGATCGTTAGTCTCATCATACTAAAATAGTTCCAATAGAGTCTCATGGAAATTGTTCAAACACATTTGTGTTTTTCTTTAGGAAGGTATAGGACTTTAGGAAATCCGTCATTCTTATTTCTTTTACTCTATAACTTGATTCTAATTAGCATCTTTTGATCCAAGTTGGTGTCTAATCTTTTTTATTTTTTTATCCGCAGATACTGAACACTAGGTCCAACAGAACCGGACTAGTAGCTTTCATATTGGCCGTCAGTTGCAGAGCCCATTAGGAGGGAAAAATGATGAGTGAGAGAAAGAGTTAGGGGAAGGGGAGGACGAGCCACACCCACTAGTAGTGAAGCTCAAGTGGCAGCTTCTAAATCATAAGAGATCAACATCACCTCTCCTACCTCCATATTATTTAGAGATGGCAGGAACAAAGTATGGAACTTAAGGTAGCAGCTCAAGATAAAGTTGCAGGATGACCTTTGTGTTCCCGCTGAGGTTGTTCAGCAAGTGTTATATTTTTTGAGTGGGATTGCTGGGAGTAGAGCCACACCCATAATACTAGTTTATCAGGCTCTAGATATTCATCCTACTATTATTATGGCTCCTAGAATGGATGAAGCTTTAGGAATCAATGCTTTTCCTTATCTGGTGTTGGGTTCGGTGATGATTGGTACAAAACATGAGCTACTGACAAAATTTTTTATGATTAAACCTTCAACATTCTAAGATACTGAGTTTGAGTATGCCTTTGAGTTTACAATTCATTGCTATGAGTCACTACATGAAATGGGAATTGTAAGGCAACATAGAGACTAGTTTGTGACTTTTCTATTGGAGATGCTATGCAATGGCGGAGCGTGTATATTGAATGTTGGTCACTAATTTTGACTTCATTAACTTGGAGTAGTTCCATTGTTTGTTCGTAGAGAAATATGGGACGAGGGTCCTTTATAACTGAAAAAAGTATTAAGTTTTGACATTTGAGCAGGTTGATATGTCAATTATATCCTATGAGGCAAAGTGCAATGCTTGGTCTTACTATGCTACATAGTTGTTAACTTCCAAGGAGAATAGAAAGGGATTACCCAAGTGGGTCTGGCTAAGATTTATGCCAAGAAATATCAGAATGTTGGCAATTTTAGAGCGTCTTACTCTAAAGGCTCCAATAATTAGGCTTATTAAACTCATCCTATTCAGTCAGCCTTGCCAGGTTCTATTATAATTCCAACTAAGGGTTCTTCTCATGCATAGTTTGTTAAAGGCTAGAGGGCTTATTACTCTTCTACCAATAGGCCTTCTCTTGGGCAAGGATGTTACTATTATGGTGCAAGTGGTTATATTAAGAGGGGTATCCTATGAGGAAGGTGAATTCGTAGATGCAACAACAAACACCAACTATAGTCCTAGAGATAGATAAGGGGAGGCAGCCATAGGAAAGGATGAGGAAATTAAATAGGTATTTGAGATGGTCAAGGAAATAATGGCACTAAGAGAGGAGCTTAATCAGGAAGAGAATTAGCAAAGATTGATGATCAGTCTTGCTTTTATGTATTTATGAGAATGAATGATATCAAGGCTTCTAACATAGTGATCATATGTGCTATTTTGTTTTTGATTGGATGGCTTCTATTTTATTTAATTTGGGGTCTACTTATTCCTATGTATCTATCAAGTTTGTAGTGGTTTGAATTTAGTTTGTGAAGTACTTGATTTATTATGTTTATGTGTCTACTCATGTAGGTGAGTGTATGATAATAACCTATGTTTATTATTCTTGTCCTGCATTATTTAAGGATTTTGAGACTTGGGTAGACTTGGTTATTATGGATATGTTCGACATTAATGTAATTCTTGGTATGACCTGTTTATCTCCATATAATGATATTTTAAATGGTAATGCTAAAATAGTTACTCCATCTTGCCCTAGATACAGGAATTAGAGTAGGAGGGAGTGTATAAGTCTAATCCTATAAAGATTATATTGTATGTTTAGGCTAGGAGGCTAGTGGAGAAAGGGTGTTCAATATCGTTACCTGATCTTTGGGATGTAGATGCAGGATCTTCTTCAACAGAGTCAGTTTTAGTAGCTTTTGAATTTTAGGATGTGCTTCCTTTAGACTTATCGGGTATGCCTCTATATAGATATGTCAATTTCTATATTGACTTAGAGCCAAACACTCGCCCTATTACTATTCTTCTTTATCAAATGGCTCCAATAGAGTTGAGGGAGCTCAAAACTCAACAACATGAGCTACTTGAAAAAATATTTATTCATCGAAGTTCATAACCTTGGGGTTCTACAGTCATGTTTATCAAGAAGAATGAGTGGTAACATGATGATATGCATTAATAATAGATAACTAAATCAGGTTACCATCAGACAAAAATATCCCTTATCTCGCATGTATAACTTGTTTAATCAATTATAGGGTGCATTAGTGTTTTCAAAAATTTATTGAGGTCAGGTTTTCATCAGTTGAAAATTTTACTGAAGGACATATCAAAAATATCTTTTAGAACCCTATATGGCCATTATGAGTGTTCCGTGATGCCTTTTGGGTTGACTAATGCACCTGTGACCTTTATGAGTTTAATTGTAACACCCCGCAAAATTCTCTCCTAGTCTGAGCCTTAGAGGGTGTTCTATGAAGCAAAAATCCGTTCTCAAAAGTTTGATAGTTGTCTTCCCAAGTGTGAAATACTTTGATCAATGTAGAATTTTCCTAATATCAACTTTTTGTCATGTAGAGAATTGAATAAGCTTTCCATCAATACCAAATTCTCCAAAATCCAATACTCGGGCAAAGAGTTAGAGCTATTTTAGTGAGACAGTGTGCCACCTGGCACTTTAGCACATCACGGAGCAATCAAATATGGCAATCATCAAAATCTAGTGAGCCTCCGCGATTATGGCACGTCGCACCAAGGCTTAATTTCAGAATTGTCAATTTCTAGTGCACCAATGCAATTCCACCGCGTCGCGGCGCCTTTCCTGTTTGAAACCAAGGTAGCAACACAATTTCCACCATTTCATGTTGTCATGCAGTTTCCCAATCGTCCAATTTCCAGTACACTGGCATGATTATGGTGCATCGCGCCAGTATGTAAAATTGGGATTTTTTAGTTTAATTTCAAGGGTTTTTTGGTTTTTTTCCCACTCTTTTCATCCCCTATATATACCTGATAAAAGGCTCTCAGCCTCATTTCCCATATTGAACATCAAAACTAGGGTTTTACAAAATGAAAACCCTTATTTCTTCTTCAAGCAAAATCAATAGAGAAATTAAACGGAATCAAGATTCTCTTGAAGAACTTTCTAGAGAAGAGTTTCCCCAAGGTATGTAGATGTTGATTCTTCGGTCCCTATCATCCAAGAAGCTCAAGAACCCTTTTCTAAAATTCAAAGATATTGTGTTTATGGGTTGACATAATTCATGTGAGTTGAAATTGATGTTCATTCTATCATTTAGTTGTGATTCATGTTTGTTTACAAGGATTTCAAGCTTTGACCCTAATATGTGGAATTCATGTGATGGTTATGATAAACCCTCTTTAAGTTTTTTTCCATGTGATGTGTTCATGTCAATTAAGTGTAAAAATGGTTGAATAAGCAAAGTATGCTCCCCATATGTTTGATAAAATGCTTATGTGAAGAATTAGGGCCATTATAGCATGTTGATTAGGAAACCCCAATTGTGTGCAAGTTCATGCATGCCAAGTGTTTATGCAAATGCCTTAGTGAATGAATTGTGGTATGATAGCATGAAATCCCCAATTAGGTGAAACCTATGCATGCCTAGTGTTTGATTAATGCCTTAGTGAATGATTTGTGCCATGATAGCATGGAATCCCCAATTAGGTGTAGACCCCATGCATACCTAGTGTTTGTTGAAAGGCCTTAGTGAACAAGTTGAGATATAATAGTAGGAAATTCCCCAATTACGTGCTCTTTGATACATGCTAAGCCCTTAATACATGCCAAGTTCTTGACGAGTAAATTGTGACATGATAGTATGAAGTTTCCCAAATTATGTGCTATCCAATACATGCCAAGACTGATATAAGTGCGAAGTACTTAATGTAAAACCTTGTTGAATAGAGTATGATCTAATAGCATGTTTCCCCTTCGCTATTATATGTCTATGATTCCTAACTGCTTGAAGTGGTACCTTACTAATTGTGATGGTGAATATATGGTTGTGATTCCTAAATGCTTGAAGTGATGCCTTAGTGATTGTTATAGTGAATATATGGTTGCAATTCCTATATGCTTGAAGTAATGCCTTCGTGATTGCGATGTGAATATATGGTTATGATTCCTAAATGCTTGAAGAGATGCTTTGGTGATTGTGCTGATGAATGAATGGCCGTGGTTATGACTAGTCAAGAATGGTTATGCCTTACTTTTGTGTTATTAAGTCCTGGGGGTATTTATACCCAATAATTTAGCTGCTGTCTAGAGCCTGTGTTAGTTTTCATAATAATCCCAATCAGGCCATGATTCTCAAAACTCAGTGAAATATGGAACTCTGTATCCTCAGACAGATATAGAACTTAAGAAATCTCAGTAATCTCAGTAATCTTTGTAATCCCCGTATTGCTAGTAATCTAGCCTCAGCATTGTACTCAACTTAAATCTAGTTGTTTTCAAGTGTTCAGTTTCAACCTCGGTAGTGACTAAGTAATCTATTCAAACTCTATATCGTCAGTCAGATACCGTGATTCAGTAGTACTCCGTTAGATACAAAACCATGTGAATTTAGCTTAACTCAGTCAGATCAATTAAGAAACAGGATCAGTATCAAATTTATTTCAGTTTGTGTTCAGTTGGAAATTTAGTTCAGATTCTTTCAGTTTGGAGTAGGAGCTAGCACCGAGTGAGGAAAGGAATAGCGACTCCCCGTCAGAGAGAGGCCGAGTCGCTAGGAGTAATCCTTAAACTCCAGAACTGTATAGCTAACATAGAAAGTAGGAGTCCCCATCAGTAAAGGCTATCACCGTTAGAGAGGTTTGACTATTATATTGCCTTAGGTTGGCTTCCTGCAAGGGTCATCTATTAGAGAGGCTTAACCAGAGAGGTCTCTACCCATGGCACGGTATTGATACCCTTCCAGATGAGGTTATAGGTTAGACCCCATCTATGGAAGGTTGGGGCATGTCGATTAAGTAACTACTTGCACAGTTGCAGTTTTAGTATCAATCTTTAGAAATCAGGACTGTGAGGTACAACCGTCTATCTCAATAAGGAACTCAGATATTTCCATTCATTTATGACCATCTATCAGATAGGCTTGGTCTCAGATTCAGTTGAGTATTTTTGTTATTAGATCCAGAGATCTCCCTATTGATAGGCTTGATCTCATTCTCAGATTCAGTTGAATATTCTTGTTATCAGATCCATAGATCTCCCGATAGATAGGCTTAATCTCAGTCTCAGATTCAGTTGAGCATTTTTGTTATCAGATCCAGAGATCTCCCGATACATAGGCTTGATCTCAATCTTAGATCCTGTAGAGTATTCTTGTTATTAGATCTAAAGATCTCCCAATAAATAGGTTTGATCTCAAATTCAGATTCTGTTGAGTATTCTTGTTGTCAGATTCAGACATGATCATTTTCTTATCATTGATAATAGATTCTAAGTCATTCGTTAAAGACAGGTTGATCTCTGATTTGGTTAGTCGAGAGCAGTGAACTCATAATTCAGTCATTTATATAAGTACATTTAGTTAATTAGTTATCAGTATCAGATAATTCAGTGATTCAGTATTTCAGTTTAGTAGTGAGTTCAGATGACAGTAAAGCGGTATCCGAGTTTCAGTATCTAGGATGGTGATGATTGTGATTATTGTTTTTGTATTTTTGTATTTGTTCTCTTTCGGTACTCTCATGATTATTCAATTATGTAATTGTTCATGCATGAGCCCTTGCATTTAGCCTTACCTCATATGCATACTCGGTATATTTTTGTACTGATGCATTTACGCTACGGCATTTTATTTGACACCATAGGTCCAAAGGCACGAGATCTAGAGTTCCCTCAGTGATGTTGGGCGTATTTAAACGCCTAAAGCACCATAATTTACCCATGTTTTAGCTAAGTTTGGAGGATAAAACATATAATTTCCGCACTTTTAGTCCATTTTCCTGTAAGTGAGCTAACCAACGTGATTAGCATGTTTTCAGTTGTTAATGATGAAGTTTTCAGCACTTTGTGGACCCTTGGGCAGCAAAGGAAAACTTCATGTAAGAAGGAAGGCAGCTTTTGGAAGCTTGTTGACTAAATGTGATGCATGGAAATCTGTTTCGGGCAAAATCAGTATTTCTTAATACTTAGGGGTGCAGTAGTAACCTAGTAGGACTAGGACAAGGATCTTATAAAAACCTTATTTGCTGAATTTTTCAGCATGTCATTCAATTTTTCTTTATTCGACTTTTAGTATTATTCAGTTTACAGATTCTATAAGTTAGAACAGAGAAACACGACTCTTTTGTGAAAGACGGCTAAGAGGAAAAATGTCATCCCTCTTTGACGTTAAAATCATCCTCTCGCGAAGATTGTTCTAGTTGCGGTATGATGATTATGTCTATTGTGAATTCCGTTGCACTCATGAGTTGCTAAAATTCTCTGTTAGGGTTATGGAAGCCTTTTGATATACTATCTATTACTATGAGTTTGTGAATTCTTGATGCGTATGCTACTTATATCATTACTCTCTTCGTTTTAATTAAATTCTTGTGGTTGCAAACATATAGAATACGCCAGCATAACATTAACTTGTTCGAAAGAAAGGTTACATGGTTGAAAAAAAGAGTGTGACAAGGAAATAGGGCTACCAACCCCTGTTTACACGTTAATGCCTTAACCGGATTAACCTCTTGGAGAGTTTGTACCGTTAGTTATACACTTTAAGCTTGAGAGAGTTAAAATGAAATAATCCTGGATGGTCGAGAGACACTAGGATTTACCATTAGAGTACTAATCTCTATAAGTGCATGCATGTCTAAATTCCGCATTACTCATAGTTAATAGATACGTAGAACTCATAAGGTGGACATAACCCTAACTAATTATTCTCTGTGATTAAATCTAACTAAACAAAGCATTCCATTGTTACTTTAACAATAGTAATTCATGCCACAATTAAATCCCCCCTTTCCGTAGGATTTTCGAGCAACAGTCCGCTAATAATTACAACACTTAGTGACCAAGTATTCCTTGTAGGATTCGACACCCAACCCAGTTGGGTTCTATATTTTACAACGACCGCTTACACTCTTACGAGAGTTGTAGTTTGGGCGTTATCAAATTTTAGCGCCATTGCCGGGGAATATGGTTGTCTACTAAGTTTGTGATAGTTACTAGACCCTTTGGTCAAAGATCCTCGAATTTTACTTTTTGCTTGTTGTTTTTGTTTTATTCAAGTTCTGTTCAGTGCATGCTAAATACTCAAAGTTCTGGTCAACCATTATTACCTATAAATCCTGAACCTCAACTTATTGGCAGAATGGATGCACAACATGACATTAAGAGAAGGGCTGCTCAACAGGAGCAGGCTAGATTAGCTGCATTGGCAGCCGCTCAAGTGCATCAACAGAATATTGATAACCCAGGGCGAGCAACAAATCCTGATAATGAGGACTTGGGTGATGATGAGTTACTAGACCCGAGGCATGCTGATGAGGTGGCGGCACCTGTGAACAGAAGAGATCGTCAAGCAAGATTGAGACCTGAACGCTGAGCTGTGCAGATTCTTTTTGAGGATGATGATGACGATTTGGATGGGGCTGGTGCCACAGGAGCTATTATTCCTCCACCCTTGGCACCTGGAGCCAAGTTCAATATCACTAGCACTATGATTCAACTATTGCAGCTCAAGGGATTATTTGGTGGACTTGCAGGCGATGATCCGAATATGCATCTGATCAATTTTATCTCTACATGCAAGTCATTTGACAATCCATGCGTTGGACAAAATGCAATTCGGCTGCGCTTATTTCTATTGTCTCTATCTGGGGAGGCAAATCTATGGTTGAACGGGCTAAATCCTGATTCTATTACTAATTGGAGGCAATTGAAAGACACTTTCCTAGAAAGATTCTTTCCGCCATCCAAGAGAGCACAGTTGAGAGATGAGATCAGCAATTTTCGACAACTTCCAACTGAAGCTCTCCACGAAACATGGGAGAGGTTCAAGAAGAAGCTTATGCGGTGCCCAAATCATCATATGACCAATATCCACTTGATGGAGATATTATACAGGTCTTTTAATTCGGTGACTAAGACAGTGGTTGATAATGCTGTAGGAGGGTCATTCATACACCTTACTTTTATTCAGGCAAGTGATATGCTAGATCGTATGACAAAGCAGAGTAGAGCGTGTCATACCAGGGATTCTGAGGTAGCAAGCTCTACTGTATCTATTGGCATGACTGCAGAACAAAGGCGAAGAGAGAAAGAATGTGATCAAGATATGGCGCACATGAAAATGCAGATGGATCTTCTTACTAAGCATTTATTATCAGGGAAGACCGAAAAAGTCAAAGCTGTTGTGTCAAAGGGAAGAGATGAATCCGATTCTGAGGAAGAAGCTAACTACTTGAATAATTAGGGGGGTTTCCGAGGAAAGGCCTAAGGAAACCAAGGTCGGAACTATTATGATAAATCTGGAAACAAAGACCGTGATCAAGGTAGTTAGAAGAATAAGACTGAAAGGAGTGGTTTATATGTTCCTCCTGGAAACCGTGAGGCCGTGGCGTCTGGCTCTGGGAAGATGTCCATGGAAGATATGATGGCTAAGCTGTTGAAAGGAGTGGAGGCAACCAATACGGGAGTAAATGAGGTAAAGAATGATTTGTCATCAATAAATCTATTGGTTGACTCATATTCCACTTCAATAAAATAGCTGGAACAACAATTGAGTCAACTTTCAGCGGTATTTAACCAAAGAAAGGCTGGCACTTTACCTAGTGACACTGTGTAAAATCCAAGGAACGACGGAGCATGTATGGCTATTACTACCAAGAGTGGTAAGGTGTTGGAGAATCCATCCAAGGGAAAGCAGGTGGTTGGTGATGTAGCAGATAATGTTATTAATGCAGAGTATGAAGATGCCGAAGAAGCTGAAGAGTGTGTTAATGATGTCACCCCTAGACGTCTGCAGCCTGAAAAGATTGATCATCAGAAGCGAGATACAAAGGAAGCGGTGGAGAAAACTATTCCCCTTCCACCACCACCTTTTCCTCAGAGACTGAAGAAGAAAGCTGATGATACCAGGTTCAATAAATTTATATATATGTTGAAGAAGCTGACTATTAATGTTCCTTTGGTTGAGGCGCTGGAACAGATGCCTGTATACGCGAAATTCATGAAGGATATTTTGACAAAGAAGAGGGCAGCAAGTTATGAATTGGTAGATAATGTTCATCATTGCAGTCCAATCGCTACAAGATCATTAGTTTAGAAAAAGGCAGATCCTGGTGCTTTCACTATTTCTTGCACTGTTGGATCCTTGGATTTTTCCAAGGCATTATGCGATTTGGGGGCTAGCATCAATTTGATGCCACTATCTATTTACAGAAAGTTGGGGTTGGGCGAACCTACACCAACCAATATGCGGATCGTGATGGCAGATACGTCGGTAAAATGACCTGTTAGTATCTTATATGATGTATTGGTGAAGGTTTCTTCCTTCATTTTTTCTGCAGACTTTGTTATTTTGGATTGTGAGGTGGACTCTGAAGTTCCCATAATCTTGGGGCATCCTTTCCTCGCAACTGGAAGTGTGCTTATTGATTTAAGAGCTAATGAGCTTTTATTTCGGCTGAATGACGAAGTGGTCCATTTTGATGTATGCAAATCGATGAAGCAGCCTAGAGATATGGATGTGTTCTCTGTAGCTGATGTTTATTATGAGGATGAGAAAGATTTATATATAGAGAAGCAGCTTACTGTTGAGCCATTGTCTGCTGTGATGTTGAATTTTGAGCGAAAGGAGGTTGAAAAATATGAAGAAACCATTTGTGCTCTAACAGGAATAGGGTCCTATTCTCATGCTCCTAAGAAGCTGGACCTTGATCTTAAGAATCAATCTTTACCAACAGCGAAGACTTCCATTGAAGATCCACCAGTGCTAGAATTTAAAGAGCTCCCTAGTCATCTAAAGTATGCATTTTTGGGAAATGGTGATACACTTCCAGTTATTGTTGCGGCTGATTTAGGTGAACAACACGTAGAGGCTCTCATCTCTGCTCTGAAGAGGTACAAGAGAGCTATTGGTTGGACCATTGATGACATAATTGGTATCCCTCCTGGGATATGTATGCAAAAGATTCATCTCGAAGAAGATTGCTTGCCCACAATTAAGCATCAGCACCGTCTGAATCCATTCAGAAAATGATGCACCATATATCTCGATGAAATCTAAGTAATCGATATAGCTATGTCGTGCCGAAATAATAAATCAAGCGATACATGGGAGGCAACCCATCATTTTTAATTGTTTTGTTTTCCTAGGAGTTTATTTTTGTTAAATAAAAATCCAAGAAGAAGAGTCGAGCCATGACCAAAACTAAGGCTCTTGGTGGGAGGCAACCCACCTTTCTAATCGTTTTTGTTGTTTTTGAGTAAGTGTAGGTGCAAAACGTAAAAAGGAGGAGATTGGTCCTAAATTGTGAGTTGAAAGTAAGCCATGTTAAAGGTGGTAAAGTTAGGAATGAAGGAGAAAAAGGTAATAGACAAGGCAATGCCTATGCAAATCTAGGCAACGAACAAGGCAAGGCCTATGTAAATCTAGGAAACGGACAAGGCAAGGCCTATGCTATGGCCTAAGCTCTCTGAATCTACAAGGCTATAGCATAGGCGCCGCCTATGCTCAACTAGGCAAAGCATTAGGCGCCGCCTATGCCATTGCCTTTGCTCTCTGAATCTACAATGCCATAGCATAGGCGCCGCCTATGCCCAACTAGGGCATAGCATAGGCGGCCGCCTATGCTCAACTAGGCTTTACTAAAGGCGCCGTCTATGCTAAGCATAGGCAAAGCATTAGGTGCCGCCTACTTATGCTTTTTGGTCTCCTAACCCAATTTTACATGGGTCAAACCCGATCCATAGCTTGTTCTATAAATAGATCTTCAACATTAGAACAAAATACACTTGTTTGCTCAACCTAGGCGCCGCCTTTTCTTACCAAATCTCTCAAAACTTTTCTGTTTGCTCATCTAACCTTGCAAGATCATCTTCCAAGTCCATCACCAAGTAAGTTCTTCTTTTATATTCCGTAGTTGTTACAATACTACACTTATAATGGTATTTTAGATTTTAAAGTGGTGTTGATGATTAGAATGTGATTAATTTGTTATGATACATCTAGTTGAGTGAAAGAATATGTGTGGGTGTTCTTCACTTGGTTCCGACTTATATTTGATTTTGATACACTGTCATACTCTTGCGGAATCGACATGGTGAAGTTAATTGCATAATATTCAAAATTGAAAGCTTGAATGTCTGAATGACTCGTTCATCGAGATAAAGATCATAATTGAATACAACCATGAGATGTTGTGATTATTTCCTTGCAATAACTTGATACGATCTTTATGTAGTAGTCTTGTTCAAAAAGTGCATCAATTCAAACATGAAAGTCTAGTCAAGATTACATGAAATAGAGTTGGAAAGGATAGTTAAGATGACATAAAAGTATGACTGTGCTAAACATGTTGTTGGAACATATCGCCTATCTGTATGTTGATGAAGTCTGAGTAATCGACATCACTCACTTAATTAGTTTGTACCAACAAATTAAGTGTGGAGTGGTGCCACTAGTGTTTGTTTGTCGATTAAATCTTCCAAGATGAGCTAACATGAATCTATTTTAATCTCCGGTATAATGGCACCAAAAGGACGACAAGGAAAAGAAAAAGCATCCACCTCACAGAAAGGTCAGAAAAGGGGATGAAAAGAGCAAGCTGAATCCTCCTCGCTGCAAATACCTAGACACAATTTCAGGATAATGTGGGTCCTAGAGGAGGAAGGAAAAGAGTGGTACAAGAACAACAAAGTAAAAAAATATGTTCACGTGGAGTTGATACAAAAAGAGAGTCTAGCGAAGAGAGAACCTCACATTTTGGCTAAAATCATTGCCCTAAATCTTGATTTCATTTTTCGAGATATGGGAGAATGCAATCTTGATCTAACGCGAGAGTTTTATGCAAATTGGTCCCCAAAGACTACCGGAAGTGAAGTGAAGATTCGGGGCCAAGTCTTGCAACTGAATGCAGAGTTCTTCAACACTTTTATGGGTCTCCCACTTGTCGATCCATCAGCGCTCAAGGACCTTTATAACAGACATCCGTACAGGGCAATCAGACACACACTATGCAGAATAAGATCAATGGCACGCTGGAATCGTCATAAGGATACCGGTCGGCACAACACCTTCTCGTATGCTTCCCTAAATAGAGAAGCTCATATGTGGTTGAGGATAGTCAACTCTTGCCTCATTCCTGGGACACAGTACACAAATATCACACGTGATAGAGTATGCTTGGTGTACGCTCTGATGACTAATATTCCCATCAACATTGGTGCGGTTATACGGTCGTCAATGCATAAGGCTAGGATGCAGAAGAGGTCCCACTTCAGCTTTGGCAATTTGTTGACTGTGATATTAAGGAAGGAAGACATTGAAGAGGAACCTGCAGATCATAAGCTTCTACACAACCCGAAGAAGGTTGACCTGACAAAGGTTAAAGATCCTGAAACTATGCATGGAGTCAACCTGACGACTGTAGAAAGACATGCTCATGACGAAAGCTTCTTCCACCATTTATATGGCATGACGAGGTTTACCATGATGAGTGGGGGTCATGTTCCAACTGATGCAGAGCTCCAACAGTTGGATTATGACTACCCGATGAATGAGAATGCGCGGGCTATGTGCGAAGTAGGGGTACATTTTGAGGAACCTCTCGATGATGACGTGCCGACCGATGATGATCGCCGAATGCCAGACTTAGACGTGGAGGAGAACTCTGATGACGACGACTCTGATGATGATTCTGATGCAGGGGGTATGACCCCGGACATAGAGGAAGAGTCCGACTAATAAGGTTATGCTGGTATTTGTATGCGGTATTTTGTTGCCTATATTTATTTAGATTTGTTTGTTTTATTTATGTTTGTTTGTGTTAATTAGTCGTAATTAGTTATTTTAGATTTGCATGAAATTATTCTGATAGACGGCATGATATTATGACAAGAGTTTGTGCTAAAATCATTACTATTGAGATGTTTAGGCTCCAAGTATGACTCACTGCGTGATAATTGTGTGGTTGAATTCATTCATCTGTTGGGTCAAGAGTCTATACTGCTCCCAATAAAGTTGATCATGTGCCTTGTGTGTGTGAGGTTGTAGTATATTCTGTGTTATGACTGATGCTAGAACTTGCCTGGTGTGTGTGTAAAGTGAAATAAAGAGTGTGAGTTTAGGAGATGATTTAGGCATTTCTTTGGCAGCCTGTGATTGTTTACCTTCTTTTTACCTACCCTTGTATATTATCCTAGTTAACCCCCTATGATCCTTTAGCCATTTTCCTTGACAGCCTCATATGTAGCCTAATCCATTTTTTTCAAGACCATAATTTGATCCAAATTCCTAAGTGCTTTAAATTGTGGAGTCATGTGATAAAATAAGAGGAAAATGGTGAGAGTGATACCTCAGAGTATATTGGTGCTTAAAATTTTTGTGAAAAAGAGTGCCATCATAGAGGTGCTTTAGAAAATATGAAAAAAAAAATAAGAAAAGAAATAGAAAAATAAAAAGATAGTTGTGTTTATGTTTGAATAACAAAATAGGTGAAAAGGGGTGGTAGATGAAAGAAAGGTAGCAAGGTTGTTTAAAAGAGAGTGTTAATGGCATAATGTGATGTATTAAAGCGCTTAGGGAACATAGTCACTATTTCTGGCCAAAATAGTCCTACATGTCCCTTAGCCTACATTACAACCTATTAAAGACCTATTTGATCCTAAGCTTAGCATTCTGATATTAGTGGAGCATTACACTAAGGGCAAGCCTATGGTCATCATTTGCAACATATGAATTCTTTGTGAGAGTGAGAGCAAGGAGAATCTTATACCCATGTTTCGAAAAATATAAAACTACGAGTGATTATGGGTGATATCTTTTGTGAGACACATATGGTTGATGATATTTGGGTAGTGTTATACGATTCTTTGTGGCATAACTTGTGGATACGAATTAACCATCATCACGAGTCTATGTTGGAGGTTGAATTGTTTCTAGTAGTGATCAAGACAACTACTCTTTGTTAATGATTGTCGTGCATGTCTTGTTGAACATTTTATGTGGTTACTGTGAAATTCTAAGTAGATGTTTGCATGGACGTAATATTTTGTTCGAGGACGAACAAAACTTTAAGTGTGGGGTGGTGATGTTGGGCGTATTTACATGCCTAAAGCACCATAATTTACCCATGTTTTAGCTAAGTTTGGAGGATAAAATATATAATGCCTGCACTTTTAGTCCATTTTCCTGTAAGTGAGCTAACCAACGTGATTACCATGTTTTCAGGTATTAATGATGAAGATTTCAGCACTTTGTGGACCCTTGGGCAGCAAAGGAAAACTTCATGTAAGAAGGAAGGCAACTTTTGGAAGCTTGTGGACTAAATGTGATGCATGGAAAATCTGTCCTGGGTAAAATTAGTATTTCTTAATACTTAGGGGTACAGCAGTAACCTAGTAGGACTAGGACAAGGATGTTATAAAAACCTTATTTGCTGAATTTTTCAGCATGTCATTCAATTTTTCTTCATTCGACTTTTAGTATTATTCAGTTTACATATTCTGTAAGTTAGAACAGAGAAACACGGGCAAGAGGAAAAACTTCATCCCTCTTTGATGTTAAAATCATCCTTTCGCAAAGATTGTTCTAGTTGCGGTATGATGATTATGTCTATTGCGAATTTGGTTGCACTCATGAGTAGCTAAACTTCTCTGTTAGGGTTATGGAAGCCTTTTGATATACTATCTATTACCATGAGTTTGTGAATTCTTGATGTGTATGCTACTTATATCATTACTCTCTTCATTTTAATTAAATTCTTGTGGTTGCAAACATATAGAATACACCAGCATAACATTAACTTGTTCGAGAGAAAGGTTACATGGTTGGAAAAGAGAGTGTGACAAGGAAATAGGGCTACCAACCCCTGTTTACACGTTAATGCCTTAACCGGATTAACCTCTTGGAGAGTTTGTACCATTAGTTATACACTTTAACCTCGAGAGAGTTAAAGTGAAATAGTCCTGGATAGTCGAGAGACACTAGGATTTACTATTAGAATACAAATCTCTATAAGTGCATGCATGTCTAAATTCCGCATTACTCATAGTTAATAGATACGTAGAACTCATAAGTTGGACATAACCCTAACTCATTATTCTCTATGATTAAATCTTACTAAATAAAGCATTCCATTGTTACTTTAACAATAGTAATTCACGCAACAATTAAATCCCCCCTTTCCATAGAATTTTCGACCAACAGTCTGCTAACAATTACAACACTTAGTGATCAAGTATTCCCTGTGGGATTCGACACCCAACCCAGTTGGGTTCTATATTTGACAGCGACCGCTTACACTCTTATGAGAGCTGTAGTTTGGGCATTATCACTCAGCAGTTTAGTCTTAGTTAGCATCAGTAGACGTAGAAGTGAGTCCTCTTCATTCGAGGATGATCCTTGTATTATTAATGCATTAGACTTTATTTATTTTTCAGTTGACAGAGTCAGTTGGGGATATGTCCCACAACTCCACAGTTCAGACAGTTAGATGCTTTTCAGACGGATGTATTAGTATTCAGTTTTTAGTTTTAAGTATTTATAGATATGTTGAACCTTATGGCTTGTTTCTACCAATTTTTACACATTTATTTTCAGATATTATCTAGTGTTCATGGTACAGATATTAGGAAAGGGTTAATTTGTGGTCCTTTAGGGTTATGAGCACTGTGTAACGACTAGCGGGTAGTCTCGGGTCATTACATTAATGAACGAGATGTTTAAGTCATACTTAGATTCTTTTATTATTGTGTTTATTGATGATATTATTGTGTATTCTAAGAGTATGGAAGAGAATGAATGCCATCTTTGCATAGCTTTGGAGATTCTAAGAGAGAAGCAGTTATTTGCTAAGTTTTCAAAGTGTGAATTTTAGTGGTCTTTAGTTGACTTCTTTGGACATATGGATTTTAAAAAAAGGGATGATGGTGGATCCCCAAAATATTGAGGCAGTAAAGAATTGGAATCGACCTAGTTTATTGACCGAGTTAAGAAGTTTTATGGGTCTTGCTAGTTAATACCGTAGATTTGTCAAGATCCTTGCATCCATTGAAATGTACTTGATAAGGTTGATCAGAAGGAACTTTCATTTTTTTGTCAGACCAATGTGAAAGAGCTTCCAAAAGCTCAAGTTACTTTTGACTACAATACCTATTCTTTTATTGCTGGTTAAAGTTATGGACTTTATAGATTTTTTTTGATGCCTCACTTATGGCTTTGGGTGACGTGTTGATGCAAAAAAAAGAATGTCTTTGCTTATGCTTTAAAAAAGTTGAAGCCTCATGAAAGGAACTACCCAACCCATGACTTAGAGTTAACAATGGTGGTGTTTGCATTAAAGATTTGGACACTATCTTTATATTGTTAATCATGAGGTCTTCAAAGATCATCACAACCTGCAACACATATTTACTCAAAGGGACTTAAACTTAAGGCCTCAGAGGTTGATGTAATTGTTGAAGGATTATAATGTGAGTGTATAGTATTATTTAGGTAAGGCCATATCCAGGCGACCTTAGATAGAGAGTTTTAAACTCAAGCATCTATGACCATGCAATTTAAGGTCTTAGACAAGGGTGGTGTGATAGCTGGTTTAGAAGTAAAGTCAATATTTGTGAAAAATATTAAGGCCAAGTAATTTGAGTATAAGAAGTTAAATTCACTTTAAAATAAAGTGGCGTGTGGATCGGGGGCAGATGCCACTCTAGATGTGGGAGAGTGGTTTAAGGAAGGATTATGTGCTCCTTGAGTTGGTGATTTAATTTATGATGTACTTTTAGAGGCCTATGGATTGCATTGTTCTATACATCCGGGTACAATAAAGATGTATCATGATTTGAAAAAGCTCTATGGGTGGCTCAAGATAAAGTGGGATATAGTAGATTATGTATCCAAGTGTCAAATTGTTAGCAGGTAAAGTATAAGCACCAAAGGTCTGTGGGGTTGCTTTAGAGGATCCCTTTATGCATGTGGAAGTAGGTGCATATTTTTTTTGAGATTTGTGGTTGGCCTCTCTATGACTTAGGAGAGGTATGACTCCATTTGGGTGATAGTAGATTAATTGATTAAGTTAGCTCACTTTTTTTTCAATTTGGGTAGACTACAACTCTCAGAAGTTAGCAATAACTTATGTCAATGATATTATGTGATATTATGTGGTTCCACTTACTATAAGTTGTAATAGAGATAGAAAGTGCACTTTCATGTTTTGGGATAGGGTGCATGAGGAGTTGGGCACAAGCTTACATTCAAAACAACTTTTCACCTCCAAATTAACAGGCAGGCAGAGAGGATGATTTAGGTGCTAGAGGAAATTTTGAGGGCCTATCTGATTGATTTTGGTGGTCATTAGGACCAATTTCTTCCATTGTGTGAGTTTTTATACAACAACAATTATGACTCTATTATTGATATGGCGGCATTAGAGGCACTTTATGGAAGAGAGTATAGGTAATCTATTGGGTGGTTTGAGTCAGGAGATATTAAGACTTTTGGCACAAACTTGGTAAAGCAGGGTCGAGAGAAGGTAAGGTTTATTAAAGACAAGTTTTTTTTTTGCTCTAAGTAGTCAAAAGGAGTACATAAACTATAAGCCAAGGGACATGTACTTAAAGGTTGGTGAGCAAGTTTTCCTGAGGGTATCTCCCATGAAGAGAGTCTTGAGGTTTTATAAAAGGGTAAAGATCAACCCTCTGTATATAGGTACCTTCAAGGTTCTTGAGGAAGCGGGTTCATTTGCATATTACTTAGCTCTACTTCCAAGCTTGTCGAGAGTCTATCTGATATTTTTATATATCATTACTAAAAAGGTACCATTGGGATGGATTCTACATCATTTAGTGGGATTAAGTTCTTCTAGATAATGATTTGGCTTACGAGGAAGAACCAATAATGATTCTAGATTGGCATGTTTAGAAATTAAGAAAGAAGGAAATTCATTTGGTAACGGTGCAATAGAAGCATCGTTTGATTGAGGAAGTCACTTGGGAGACCGAGAATGACATGCGAATAAGTACCATAAATTATTTATGGATACATGTACTCTTCTTTATCCTTATTTAGCCTATATTTCTCATTTTATTGTTTGAGGATGAACTATAGGCAAATTGGTATATATTGTAAAAAACCTCTCCATCATTATGTATGATTCCTATGGTTAAAATCTTATTTCCAAATTCCTCCGAGTTAGGAAGTTGGAAATTGTAGGGTAGGCTAGTTTCAATCAATTACGGAGTGAGGTATGGCCTAGGGAAGTCAAGGAAAGATTTAAATTAGGGTAGTGACATTCCCTTTATTTATTGTATATTAGATGATAAGGAAGCCATAGTGATTTACATAATCAAATTTGGGTAAGTAGAACTCCTGAAATTGGTCTTAAAATAAAGGGCATTGTTCGAAATATCCCAAACTTAAGGTACATTGCAAAAAGTAGGATTTTCAGGAAAAGAAAGACATTCTATTTCGTTAGTACTTCTATAGCAATAGTTATACCACTATAGCAATAGGCGCCATTGTGAAGGAATTTCTGCTATAGTGGCAGCCAACAACCGCTACAACGGTCATTACTGCTATAACAGTCAGGTTCTACTATAACATTGAAAACTATTGATTTATTAAAATATTTCCACAAAATAGTTTATTTTTTTAAAACTCATTCTAGGGCAAAGGAAGGTCAGTTTAGGAAGAAGCACACCAGAATTTGTTTATTTGGATAGAAATTTTCCCCCGTTATCTTGTGTCTAATTATCAAGCCATATAATTGTTAATTCACAAAGTTTGAGGAGGGTTTTTAGGAGGATTTTGATTAATTATTGGTTAAAGGGATAATATTAAGGAATAAGTTAATGTGTTTTGAATTTTAACATTTAATTTACCCTTGTATCCTATTAATACACTAATTTATCCATGAAATTGATAGTTTTAGGTAAATTATGATGGAAAAGCCATAGCATAGGAAGGGAATGATCACAAATTGAACCTTAGGATTTGAGTGTCTATAAATTCTAATATATTAGGTCATTTCTTTAATTATGCATTTAAGTGCATGTTCTAGACAATGAACATGTGAAAATTACTTAGAAGGGCAAAACTCCTACATAGAGGAGTTGTGCAAGCTTGATTCAAGGTAGGTGATGGTATTGTAGTTTAATATAATTTGTGCAATATATGCATATTGTCTACCTTGTAATATGGCTTGTTAATACAGTTTGTTTAGTGTGGTCTTTGCAAATGATTTGTGGTTGTTATATGATTTTGGTGGAACAAGGTTGGCAGACACTTATGTTTATGGTTTTGGTACATAGATGGTAATTGTTTCCTGCAGGTCATGGCTAGAGGGTAGTTGTATATTCCTCAGAATGTATGTACAAGGGTCAGGTGAGTTTGATGATTCCATGAGTGAGTTAGGGAAATATATTCTTATACTTAATAAATGTTTTTGACTTTTTTTGGCATGCATTGACTAAACTTGTCTTGGTGATAATATGTTGACTTGCTAGTTTGATTCCTAATTGTACATTATTGCTTGTTATGCTAAGTATTTATTTGTTAAGCATGAAATAGTGTATGTTTGTTAAGCGTGGACTAATTTGTTGTACGATAACTTAGTTATATGTTCATATTCTGATCTTGGGTTGGACAAGTGAACCTACCAATGCACTGTTGTTCTTTTGTGCTGATATACATCTATATTTACTTTTTTGAGTGCATCGCACATTTCAATGGCTCCTACGAGACCTCATTTGTGATTGAAGTAGTTGACTCTAGATTTTATGGTGAGTAGTATATTCAAGATACCATGGAATCTTTCCTTAATGGCATAGTTCGTTAGTTCTGAGCTTATGTTTTATTTATGTTTTAGGGTGCATCCTCTATTTGACATTTTTAGATGTCTTGGCACAGATGACTTTGGGTCATAGAGATGGTTTTTTCATACGTTCTTTTTTGCCTTTAGTTGTACTAGTGATTTAGTTTTACATTGGATGATGTATTGATTTATTAGTTTCACTTATTTCATCTAAGTGTGGATTATAGGATTGTTGTTCAAGTTAGTTGGTTCTCCCAATGAATGAGTAGTTTGGGGGCTACTCACGTCGAGTTTAGGTCATGACAGAATTGATATTTTTAATGGCCTACTAGACTATTTATTAATTTTTATTGAGGAGATTTGAGCTTATTTCATACAATAATTGACTTAATTTACTATATTATATTAGTTTGTTATGAGCATGTATCCTCATTTCATTCATCCATATACATGTAATTAGTATCACAAAGAAACACTAATTTTGAAATAAAATGAAACAATTCCTAAGCCCCTTGATCAAAGATTTTGCTGCCAAGGTTAAAGGAGATATGAGGTTTATATTGTGAAAGTATATGGGTTTTGAACCCCCCATAGGTTCTATCTTGGAATCTTATTCTTAGAAGGTATGTACGTGGGTCATGCAATGGTTGTTATGCGATGGCTTGCATCATCATCATCAATAATGAATTTGCATTGCCTTGCATTATTTGTACTTCTATTTATGTGTTGTTAATATTGATTTAGCTTTGTCTTATATATATATATTCGTGTATAGTTATACTTATATTGATATCATGCTAGTAGAGTTGTTAGGAGGTACAGTTTAAGCCACCTTTAGGAATTTTTTTGTATGCAGGTGCAAGCATGCTCATAGCATTCTTTACTTGTTTTGTTTCCTAATTTACTTTTTCAGTGTATGATACCTACTAATTACAAGTGATCATACTCACTCTTATTTTTGTTACCCTTTTAGTTTAGATCCTAGTTTGAGTGCAAACCATAGAGCGTGAGATTGTACGGTGAGCGAGGTTGATTCTAAGGAAGGGTGAACACCTCATTTAGGGCTTGATTCTAGACTTCATTTATCTATTATTTCTTTATTTTATGATCTAGAGGTAGGATTGTATTTTTATCATACTCTTTATTAGTTGTGGTGATCTTTACTCATAAAATCAAATTTTGGGGTTTGGAGTTGTATTTTGTTTGGACTTAGATATTATTGTTATTTATATGCTGGCTTGACTTTCTTATGTAGTCTCATATTGAGATTTATTGTTCTTCTCCATATTATTTAACTATTTGGGTGTAGGGATTACCTATCTAGGGTCATTGGATTGGGTAGTTGCCATCATAACCTCAGTTTCTGGATCGTGACAAATTGGTATTAGCGCACCAAGTTCACTAATATCATTAGTAAAAGACAAAAATATCTAATAGAGTCCCACAGATCGATACATTGATGTCCATATCTATTTTTAAGAGGCTAACTGATATATAAGGGGAAACTTACTTAATTTGATTCCATGTCTTGCATATTATTCATGTCAAATTTTCTAAACTTGTATTCCATTCTTTCTAAGTAGATACCGTGGACTATATCCATATTTATTAAGGATATTGAGGTAGCACTCATGGTTAGAATCCCAGTTAGTGGGTAAGGTAATGTTCTTAGTTGAGATAGAGGTAGAGGTCAAACACGAAGAGCAGCTCCAACTAGAGGATAGGCTAGAACCACCTTTCTAGAGCCTGAGATTGATCATATAAGGAGGTTTATCAGCAAGAGGACGTTGGACTAGCTTATCTACCTCAGTGTTTTAAGCTACCCTGTATTGTAGGATCTGTTTGTTTATCTTTTAGACTATTTGGATGGCATTCCTCGGACTTGTATTCCTCCCAATTTTCCAGATGGTTCTCAGACTATTAAAGGTGTACAACTGCTAGGGCATATTTCCACTTATGGTTTTATGACTCTCGAGGGATAATTAACTAATGTTATGGCCTCATGTTTTGATACTTTGCCTACAATATTGGTTGTTCTTCCTATAGCTCCAGGTCCTATTATGTCTGTTGATGAGCAGAATAGGTTTGAGATATGCATCAGATTGTCCCTTCCCAAGTTTAGTGTTGCCATTGGTGAGGATGCTTATTAATTTTTGATTGACAATCAAGAGAGATTGTATAAACTCGGTTCGGTTGAGTCCCATGGAGTTTCTTATGTCGTATACTAGTTAACTAATATTGCTAAGCTGTGGTGAATATCTCTTGTCAGTTGTAGACCAATTTTTTGAGATTTTTCTAGAGAGATTTATACACTTAAGCTTAAGGGACTAATGAAGAGATAAGTTTGATATATTAGAGTAGCGTTCTATGATTAGTGCAAAGTATTAGTCTCATTTTCAGGCATTGTCTAAATATGCCATTACTAACATCTCTACTGCATCTGAGAGGACTATAAAGTTTGTTAAGGGTTTGTCTAGTTATTACTAGTAGGAGATAACTCAGCTAGTGGTTTCTAGTGGTTCATTATAAAGTATAGTGGATCATGCCAAGATTATTGAGAATATTCAATGGGGTATGTTAGTTGGTTGTGCTAAGAGGGTGCATCAATAGGATGAGTTAAGTGGTCATGCATCCCAAGGAAGAGATTTCTCAGGCAGAAGTTCTCATAATTATCATAGTAGACTAGTTCATGCAACCTTGCAGAGTTTAGATGGTAGGTTTATTGGATCTAAGACTTTTTATGGTTAGATTTTAGGGCTATACAAGCCGAGGGTTTTATTTAAGTTCATCAGGTGATGGAGAGAATTTTGGTTCATCTAGGACCTTTCAGTGTGATTCTTTTAGTAAAGAATATTTTGTATTTTGAGCATTGTTACTTAGTAAGGAATTGTTCAAACATGCGATTGGTTCTTCCTAGTAGGTATCTTTACTTTGGATTTGTCTATCTACAGCTTCAACAGTTAGAGGTGGTAAATAAAGAAGTAGTTGTAGTTCTAGAGGCACCAAAGGTGGATCTCAAAGAGCTCATGGTAGTGGATGAGGAGTTACTCAGTCTAGTAGTGGATGCAGTGAGTTCTATAATTCTCTTAGGATACTTAAGGTAGAGGGCTCTAATGTATTTATAATAAGTATAATCCAAGTTTTCCATCGTACCAATATAGTACTGCTTGATTCTTAGTCTACATTATTTTATGTTTTAAAATATTTTTCTATTGGTAATGATGCTATGTATGAGTCCCTTGATTTGCATATTCATATATCTACCCCTGCAGGTGATTTTTTAGTGGTGGATCAGGTGAATCTATCTTGCGCTCATACCTTTTTTTGGCATAAGAATTAGGTGGACTTTATAACACCAAATATGGTTGATTTTAATGTTATATTAGGTATAGACTGGTTTCCTCCTTATTACAATGAAAGGGTCCTACTAACTCATATCTTAAAGGTGTTATATATTTTCTAGATGCTCATCACATAGCCTATATGCGTGATACTATTGAAAGTTAACCACCTCCTTTGGATTTTGTTTGAGTTGTTAGAGAGTTTATAAATATGTTTCATATGGACATGCCTAGTATGCCTCTAGACCAAGATAGTAACATTTCCATTGATGTTGAGTTAATAACTAAGACTATTTTTATTCCTCCTTATAGGATCACACTGACAAAGTTGAAAGGGTTAAAGGAGAAATTAAATATTTATTGGATACGGGTTTCATTAGACTGAGTCTTTCTTCTTGTGGCAATTTTTTTTGTTTGTGAAGAACAATTGTGGATCCACATACATGTATATTGATTATTAGAAATTGAAGAAAGTGACTTTTAGAATACATATCCGCAATTTCAATGTGCTTCTATGTTTTCTATGATGGACTTGCATTCTAGTTACCATCAATTGCATATTAGAGCTTTGAATGTACTAAAGATAGCTTTTTGGTCATGGTATAGCCATTATGAGTTCTTGGTTATGTCTTTTGGGATAACTAAGCCCCCTATAGGGTTTATAATATTGATGAACAATGTATTTTTTCTTTATCTTAATTATTTTATGATTGTGTTCATTGCTGATATCTTTGTATCCAAGAATAAGGATGACCATGTAGATATTTGAGGACCTTACTTTAAACATTGGGAGATAAGTTATATGCCAAGTTCTCCATGTGTGAGTTCTTTGTTTCTTCTTTTTCTGTCACATTATGACCAAGGATCGTATTATGGTTGACCTGGCTAAGGAAGCAATGGATTGTGATTGGTCTAGGCATACTTTTCCTACCAAGATTCAAAGTTTTTTTCGGTTAGTAGGATATCATTAGTATTTTTGTAGGGTGTCTCTTATATTAGGGCTCCTTTAACTAAGTTGATTCAGAAGAAGGTTATTTTTTAGTAGTTGAATACTTATGAGGAGAGCTTTCAAAGGTTCAAGGAGTTGTTGACTTTGGCTTTTATTTTGGATTTACTTGAGGATGGCATGGGTTTCACCATGTTTTGTGATGCTTTTAGAGTTGTATAGGGTTTTGTTTTGATGTAGAAAGCTAAGGTTATTGCCTATGCTTCTTGACAATAAAAGCTTCAAGAGAAAAACTACCCTACTCATGATTTTGAGTTGGGTGTAGTTGCATTTTTATTAAAGTTATGGTGACAATACTTGTATAAATTTCATTGTGAGATTTTCTTCAATCATCGTTTACTTCAGTAATTCTTCACTTAGTGAGATTTTAATATGACATAGCATAGATAGTTAGAGTTTTTTAACATTATGATCTCACTATTCTTTATTATTTGGGTACGACTAATATGGCAACGGATACCCTGAGTCAGAAGGCTTAAAGTATTGGGAATTTGGTTTATATATTCATAGGGGAGTGACATTTAGCCTTCATATTCAATTTGTATATAACCAGCAGAATCGACTTGATTTCAAAACCTTGGTATATTTTGGCCTTTGTTGAGGCTAGATCTTTATTGATAGAGCAGATTCGAGCTCGTCAGTTTGATGATGAGAAGTTAAGGGTGATTTGTGATGAAGTATTGAGTAGTAAGGCAAAGACTTAATTTCTTGATCTCGATGGTGTATTGAGAATTGGTTGTCAAAATATGTGTTGAGAGTTGGTGGATGGGTTACACAGATCTTAGAAGAGGCTCATAGTTAAAAGTATTCTATTCATCCAAGAGCGGGAAAAATGTATCATGACCTGAAGCAACACTATTGGTTGTGTGGTATGAAGAAAAATATTATTGATTTTATGTCCAAGTGTTTGAAATATCAGTAGGTGAAGTATGATCATCATCGATCGGGATGTACTGTGTACATATTGCTTGTTCCCAAGTGAAAGTTTGAGTGTATCACTATGGATTTGTTATTGGCATATCCTTGACATTGGGTAAGTTTGATTCTATTTGGGTGATTGTGAATATGTTGACTAAGTCCATGTATTTTATACCTCTAAAGGTAAGCTCTAATATAGAGAAGTTAGCCAAGATCTATATTTGAGAGATTATTCTATTGCATAGTGTACCTATCAACATTATTTCTAATAAAAGTACTTAATTTACCTTAAATTCTTAGAGTTCAAAGCAGAGTGAGTTGGGTATTCATCATGAGCAAAACTTTTCACCCTTTGATGGATGGCCAGCTAGAGTAGACCATTAAGGTGTTAGTGGACATTTTTCAAGAATTGTTATGGATTTTGATATTCATTGGGGCCAATTTTTGCCCATATAGAATTTTCCTACAATAGCAATTACAATTCTAGAATTCAGATGATGCCTTTTAAGGCCTTGCATGGGAGGAGGTATAAATACCCCATTGGACAGTTTGATTCATTCAATGTTAGGACTTGGGCCAATGATTTGCTGAGAGACTTGATGGATTGTTTTAGATTATTTAGCAAAGACTTGTGGATATCTAGAGTAGACAGAAGTGTCATGTTGGCCATAGTGTTTGTGATGTAGCATTAATGCTTGGTAAGCGGGGTAAGTTTAAGGTATCACTAATGAAGTGTGAAATGAGATTTAGGAAGAGAAAAAAAGCTTAGTTCGAGATTTATTGGGCCTTTTGAGATTCTTGAGAGGTTTGAATATATGGCATATAGGCTAGCCTTGCCTCTCTATCTGTCAATTGTTTATCCTATATTCTATGTTTCCATCTTGAAGAAGTACCCAAATAATGCACAAGTGATCCGGTGGGACTTAATTTCTTTATGTCATTGCTTGTCTTACAAGGAGGAGCCTATTTCCATCCTAAATAGTTAGACAAGGAAGTTAAAGTCTAAGCATATTTTTTGTGAAAGTCTAGTGGATACATCACTCTATTAAGAAAGCTACACGAGAGGTTAATTTCAATATGCAGAGTAGATACCTCTAGCTTTTGATCTATTCAGGTACTTTATTTTCTTTTTCATGTGAGGAAGAACTTATGCTTTAGTGGTGGATAATGTAATAACCCTTGTTGTGATTTTTAGCTTTTTCTATGTTTTGGATAATTTTTCCTTCCTCGTAGTTGATCTATGTTATTTTTGAGTTGTGAGATAGTTAACATGGCCCCAAAATCGTTTGGAATTTTTTTTAGTATGTTTAAGGTTTTGAATGGCCTTATGAGTGAATAGTTTGACTTTCATCAATATTTTGTTGTCCGAGCATCAGATGGATATTCTATCAGTTCCATTAGATTTGAAATGTTAATTTTGGGTTAGTAGCATGGTTGGTTTGGATTTTGAGATTATATATTTGGTTTTAACCTATTAGATGAGAAACTTGTTAAATCTAGATTTGGGGGGTCCAGGGGTTAACTTGTTGAAAACAACCTCTTCTAATGAAACCTATAATTCTATTGAGTTTAGAACATCTAAATAATTTGAGTAGCATTATTGATTTATTTCTATAGCATCCCAAATGAATCCCAAGGGTTCATTTGGAATAGTTTTAGAACTTAGATCACTACTAGTTCACAGTTCTGGTGTACCAGATTTTTCTTCATCACAAATGCATGGTAAAAGGCCACGACGTAGGGCTTTGGGTAGTTGTTTATCGCGGTCACATGTACTTTTCTATAATCACAAAAAGTAATTTTGGTGATCGAGTCAAGTTTGTCCTTTGCGAACGTGAAGCTCACCTCCCGTGATTGCGATGACTTGCCTAGGCTGGTCAATGTTGACGTATGTGATCGCGATTTAGGGGCTACAGTCGCAATGTACTATTCACTTAAGTAATATAAATTCCTCATTTTCTTGATATTTACCATTTTTGGACTTTGAGATCTCGAGAAAGACAATTTTAAGGGTTATTTTCATCAAAAGAATTTCAGTAAGATTCTTAACTTATTTTCAATCATTAAACATTGATTTTATCCCGAAAATAACTTAAAAACTTAGATTTTAATCTTTGGATTTTTGGTGTTTACCCGACACTGAAAAAATGGATGTATAATGACTTCAAACTCAATTAGAACTTGTTTTTAATGGATATTCATATTAGGATCCTTGATATATGGGGAACTTAATTTGTAATTAAAATTTTGATTTTACCCTTCTTCCTTCGAAGTTGATTTTTAAACTATATTTGGACTCAAAAGAAAAATAGCTAATAAAGATATTGTTTGACTCTATTTGGCATGTAGATTATATTTTTGATAGATTTGCTCTGTTCCAAATCCACTTGTAAAGGAAAGTCTATATGTTAAAGGGTTCAATTTCATGTTTTAGCTAATTAAGGTAGGTTATTACTTAACTTTATTCAGATTGGGCTAGGTGAATGCCCTAGTGGGGGATGATATTGGCCTTGTCCTATCATTATTTTCCATTTATCCTTATTGTGATACCCGAGTGGAGAGCTTGAATTTATATTATTGATGTCTTACATGACTAATCATTACTGTGGTGCCATGCAATGGCTTATAATATAAATTATTAAGAAATTGTAGAGATTTGAGTTAATTTGCTACCAATATTGACTTGATTCATTATATGATATTTTTCTGATTATGAGCATTCATCTTTCTTTTTTGATCCATATACATGGAATTGGTACTATATATTTACACTGATTTTGAAAGAAAATAAAATACTTATAAAACCCTTGATTGAAGATTTTTACTAACAAGGTTGATCGAATTAGGAGGTTGAGATTGTGAAAGTAAATAGGTTGCAAAACCCTCCATTGGTCCTATCCTGGAAGCTTATGTTTGGAAGATGTATACGAGGGCCATTTGATGGATTACATCATTATCATAATCACCCCACTCCATTTGAATTGCATTGCATCATTTGTACTTCTATTTATGTGTTTTTATTGTGTATTTAGTTGTCACGTCCCAATTTCATAGGTCATGATGGCACCCACTATAACCCACCAGTAGGCAAGCCAAACCCATAGTTTGGAACGTCTAGAAATAGATTACCACATACATACAAAAAATAACTTGCAGAATAGGTGAAATAAAGAAGCAATTACATAATATAATCCAAAAATCTGGTGGTATTTGTAATACCCCAAGAACTCTAACCAATAGTTCCACCACGACTCAAGTCATGAGAAATAAATTATATTTCTTTGGTTGTTTTCTGATTAAGGGTGATGTGTATTAAGGCCTCAAAGATGTCCTAGCGATTAGATGAATCAAAACATCCCTTATCGATTGAATTCTTGAGAAGGATTTTGACATAGTCAACTTCAAACAAGAATATCTCTCGTTACATAAAGAAATTTTGAGATCATAACCCACCAACAAATAGATAATTGAATTATCTTTCCAACGGTTCCAATTTCAGCCACATCCAATATCGAACCAAAAATTTATGCCTATTTTACCCCAGCGTGTCAGCCTGGAAACTGTGTGACGACATTTTGTGATGACTTGTCACAAGTCTGACGGCTTGTCACAAAATGTCATCACCTTAAGAAGAAAGTCACAAATTCCAATATTTTGTGAAGATATTTTGTGATGACTTGTCACAAGTCTGACGGCTTGTCACAAAACGTCATCAACCTTAAGCAGAAAGTCATAAATTCCACCCTTTTATGATGACATTTAGTGACGACTTGTCATAAGTCTGAGGACTTGTCACAAATTTCGTCAACTATTTTTTTCAGCAATTAAAGGACATTTTTGCAAGGGTATTTAGGTCCTTTCCCATCTTTTGGAGGCCCCTATATATATGAGAATCCCCATCTAAACCCTAATTTCTTCATTTTCTCTTTCAATTCTCTTAAGAAAATATATCTAGGGTTTCATTCAAGAACAATAATCTTCTAAAAATTATCCACAAATCATTAAGATTTCTTTAAGAACCAAGTTCCTCATAGTGTGGGGTTTGAGAATCATTTCTTACAAGTTAGGATAGAATCTCAAGCACTAGAATAAATCCAATTTCAAAGATTTAGGTATGTGAGGTTTTGAACAAGAGCAATCCTTTCGTTCTGATGCCCAAAGCTTTGATTTCTATTATGGATTTATATGATTTTGCAAGTGGGTTTATACCCAAATTACTTCATCATGAGACTATGAGAATATAAATTGTTCAAGCTTTGTTATACATGATTATTTTACTATTTCCAAGTTATGACATGATATTTAATATTATGAATTTCATATTTCTACCATGAGTTGATACTTCAAGTTCTTTCAAGATATGTGTTAAGCTTTAAGCTTCCTTATGAAAAATTGGATAATTGAGTATATTGATTCATGAGATTGAGTTGTTACAATGAGTCTTGATATTTCCTCAAAGTTAGTGATGTTGCCATTTTAATAAATTGATACATTTTCATATTGAGAAAGATTTATTTGATTTGAGTCGAGTTAGGAATCCACAAATTGATTATGATTTGATAAATGAGAAAGAGATTTGATTTTATTTTCATGATAGAACCTTGTGATATTTGTGGTAGATTTTATAACGCGTTCTGAGCTTGTGTCTGGGAGTAGTATTTAGCACCAAACCGGAAATATGGTATTTCCCCTAAAACTGCATGCCACCGTAGGATTGGTATTGATATTTGTGGGCTAGAGGCCGAGTATGAGATTGTGATCACTAAATTGAGTTTGTATTCCCTGACAACAGTACGACGCTCCTGCCAATGTGGGGTTCTCTTCTTAGAAGGGCAAAATATTGGACTCCATGTAGCTCATATGGTTTCTGCCGGCTATAAGAACCTCCCATGTCCATAAGAGTTGAGTTTCTTGAATTACCGAGTCACTCTGACTCTTGAGTTAAAGAGTTGAGTTGTTTATGATGATATATGAGGTTTTTATCATATGATTTATTTACTATGAGATCATGAAAAGTATGTTTCAATCTAACTCAAGCCAAGTGAGCCATCAATGTACATATGCATATTTTCATGTTATAGATGATGATATATACATTGTTGTATGCACACCCACATACTCAGTAGATTCTAAAGTGCTAACCTACATATTTTCCTATGGGCTACATTTTTCTCGTAATGTAGGTTTAGGTACTCAGTCGTAGCCACATTAGCGATATTCAGGTGCCTCGCTACTTTTCCTCAGTGGTGAATCCTCACGGTTGGAGGACTGTGTCTATATTTTTGTGATATTATTTTATTGTTATGGCTTTCAGTACTGTTAAGTCAGTTGTGGGTTTTTCCCAAAGGATCCTTGATTTTGATGTATTGAGGCTTTGTCTGACTAGAGGGATGCTGTGTACAGACATTTCATATATATTTTGGTTGTACATTTTAGTATTGTCCAGTATCTTTCTTTAACTCGATGTGGTATATCTCTTTATTATGCATGACTATTGTTGAATTGAGTTCCTTGAGGTAGTGTCTAGCTTTGAGGGTTAGCTTGGGGCTACGTGTAGCCCTAAGCACCGTGTGATGTCTCGGGATGGAAATTATGGGGTGTTACAAAGCTTGGTATCAGAGCCAAAGTTTTAAGGAGTCCTAGGTGAATTTGAGGGAAGGCTCCATTACTGTTAAGGATAGAGGAATTTATGAATTTTAGACAAGGCTCCATTATTGTTAAGGATTATTGTCTTAGATTCAATTAGTTATCCAAATATGCTCCTAGTATGATGGTTGACTCCAGGACCATCATGAGCAAGTTCGTGACCAGAATGTCGAGTTATATTATGAAAGAGTGTAGATCTGCTATGCTTAATAGGGAGATGGACCTTTCTCGGTTGATGATACATGCCCAATAGATTGAAGCTGATAAGGTGAAAGAGAGAGAGAAAGTAAGAGGAAATAAAAGAGATAGATCAGAGTAGCAGGGATTCGGTCAGTCCAAATTCCATCGAGGGAACCACCCTCAATTCTAAAGACGTCCGTTTATGCCTGCTCTTTCCTTAGTTAGTGGTCCCGAACCTAGAAGCAGGCTAATAGGCCTATCCCATCTAGGTCTCAGGAAAGTGTAAGTAACAGACCTCATCCTCCTTTATGTGCCAAGTGTGGTAGAGATCATTTTGGCGAGTGTTTTGCTGATCAGAGGGGTTGCCTTGTTTATGAAAAATTGGGGCACCAACTTAGACATTGTCTATTTGCTAGATAGGGGAGTTGAGATGCTCGTCCCCAGATTTAGGCTACCAGTGCCCCTACTCCCGTAGTCCGCCCAGTTCCTCCTCAAGGCGTCTCTTCTTGTACTGCTGGCAGTTCGCGCCTGAATCGCTTCTATGCTATACAACCTCGCTAGGAGTAGAAGAACTCTCCAGATTTTGTCACTAGTATACTACATGTCTTTCATTTCAATGAGTATCTATTGATGGACCCTGGTTCAAGTTTCTCTTATGTGACACCTCTAGTTGTTGTAAATTTTAAGATGAACCCTGAACGGATTCCTGAGCCTATTCTAGCTTCTACCCAGATAGGAGAATCTGTTATTACTAAGTGAGTGTATAAGAAGTGTCCTGTCACTGTCCTTCATCGGGTCATATGTGCTGATTTAATTAAGCTAGATAGATTAATTTTGACATCATTCTGGTTATAGATTAGCTTCACTGGTGCAATGCATCTATAGATTGTCGTACCCGAGTGGTCAAGTTTTTGTTTCCTGACGAGCCCATTTTTGAGTGGTTCGGGAGTTCTATAACTCCGAAGAGCCATTTCATATCCTACCTCAAAGCTAGGAAGTTGATTTCCAAGGGTACTATCTATCAACTAGTTCAAATTAAAGACCAGAAGTTTGAGAGTCTGACTATTCAATTAGTTACCATTGTTAATAAGTTTCCTAATATTTTGTCAGAAAATCTCCCAAGGGTCCCACCTGGTAGAGAAATAGAATTCGGGATTGATCTCCTTCTCGGCACTCAACCTATTTCCATTCCTCCATATCATATGGCTCCCATAGAACTTAAAGAGTTGAAGGAGCAATTCAAAGATCTCCTAGACAAAGGCTTTATCAGACCCAGTATTTCCCTGTAGGGTGAACTTGTTCTATTCGTGCATAAAAAAGATGGTACATTGCGTATGTGCACTGACTACCGTTAACTAAACAAGGTAACTATCAAGAACAAATACCCTCTTCCTAGAATCGATGATTTATTTGATCATCTATAGGGTGCAAGTTATTTCTAAAAGATAGACCTTAGATCCATCTATGATTAGCTTAAAGTGAAAGAGTGTGATATTCCAAAGACAGCCTTCCGAACCCATTATGGTAACTTTGAGTTTCTTGTCATGTCCTTTGGGTTAACCAATGCTCCAGCAACCTTCATAGACCTCATGAATTGAGTGTTCAAGCAATATCTTGATATGTTTATCAGTGTATTCATAGACGATATTCTTGTGTATTCCCAAAGATAGGATGATCATGCCGACCGTATAAGAATTGTCTTACAAACTCTTAGAGATCATCAATTATTTGCTAAATTTAGCAAGGGTGAATTTTGGATAAGGTCAGTTTCTTTTCTGGGTCACATTATTTCCGCCAAAGGCATTAGAGTTGATCCCCAAAAGACAGAAGTTGTAGAAAATTGTCCTAGACCTATCTCCCCATCTGTAATTAGGAGTTTCTTGGGTCTAGCTGGTTAATACCATCATTTTATTGAGGGCTTCTCTTCCATTGCGTCTACCATGACCCAGTTGACCCAAAAGAAAGTTTAGTTCCAGTGGACAGATGCCTGTGAGAAGAGTTTTCAGGAGTTAAAGACTCGACTCACTTCAGCCCTAGTGTTAGCTTTACTTGATGGTACAGATGGTTATATGGTGTAATGTGATGACTATAGAGTTGGTTTGGGTTGTGTGTTGATGCCGAGAGGTAAATTTATAGCCTATGCCTCTAGACAGTTGAAGACGCATGAAAAGAATTTCCCAGCCCATGATCTTAAGTTAGCTTCTATGGTCTTTGCTTTGAAAATATGGAGACACTATCTTTATGGTGTTCATGTTGATGTGTTTACTGATCATAAGAGCCTTAAGTATGTGTTTACTCAAAGGGAGTTAAATCTTAGACAAAGAATATGGTTAGAATTCCTAAAAAAATATGATATGAGTGCGTTGTATCACCCGGCCAAGGCCAATGTTATGGCAGATGCTCTTAGCAGGTTATCTATGGGTAGTGTAGCTTAGGTAGAAAATGATAAGAAAGAATTGGGTTGTGATGTGAATCGTATGGCTAGGTTGGGTGTTAGATTTCTTAATTCAATGAAAGGTAGTATGTTAGTTCAGAGTAGTTTCGAGTTCTCTTTGGTCTCGGAGGTAAAGGAGAAGCAAGATAAGGATCCTAGTTTTGTTAGACTGAAGGAGTCAGTTAAGGATGAAAGGGTAGAGGTTTTCTCCTAAGGGGGAGATGGTGTGTTGAGATTTTAAGGTAGATTTTGTGTTCCCGATGTTGATGATCTAAGGCAGAGAATCATGGATGAAGTGCATGACACATGATATTCTATTCATCCCGGTGCTACAAATATGTACCGTAATTTGCGGGAAATCTATTGGTGGAACGGTATGAAGAAAGACATAGCAAGATTTGTGGCATAGCGTTCTACTTATCAACAGGCTAAGGTAGAGCACCAAAGGCCTGGTGGTGTAATGCAAGAGTTTAGCATTCATACTTGGAAGTGGGAAGAAATGAATATGGATTTCGTAATTGGTTTTCCTCCATCTCATCGTCATCATGATTTGATTTGGTTTGTTGTAGATCGGTTGACTAAATCAGCTCATTCTTTATCAATGCATTTGTCTAATACAACTGAGGATTATGCTAGATTATATATCCGTGAGTTAGTCATATTGCATGGAGTTCCTTTATCTATCATCTAGGATAGGGGTACTCAGTTTACTTCACAGTTTTGGAGAGCCTTTTAGAAGGGTCTAGGTACCCATGCTCATTTGAGTTCTGCTTTTCATCTGCAGACTGATGGTCAGGCTGAGAGGACTATTCAGACTTTGGAGGAGATGTTGAGGGCATGTGCGCTTGATTTCAAATGTAGTATGGATGAGCACTTGCCATTGATCAAATTTGCGTATAACTATAGTTTCCATGCTAGTATTCATATGGCCCCATTTGAAGCTTTTAATGGGAGAAGATGTGGATCGCCTATAGGTTGGTTTGAAGTAGGAGAAACAACTGTGATTTGGCCAGATGCTGTGTTCGAGGATATGGAAAAAGTTAAGTTGATTCGAGAAATATTGAAGACCGCTCAAAGTTGTCTGAAGTCGTATGCGGATGTGAGAAGAAAAGATCTTGAGTTTAATATTAATGATTTGGTGTACTTAAAGGTTTCACCATGAAAGGGGTGAAGAGATTTGGGAATAAGGGAAAGCTTAGTCCCCGTTATGTTGGTCGATACAGGATTCTGAGCCATGTTGGGAAATTAGCATATGAGGTTGAGTTACTCGCGAAGTTGTCTAGAATTCATCCGGTATTCCATATTTCTATGCTTAAGAAGTGTATTAGTGATTCTGTCGTGGTTGATTCTTCAGAAATCTTACATATTCAGGACAACCTTTCATTCGAGGAGATTCCGGTTGAGATTTTGAATTTTCAAATCCGTAGGCTAAGGAACAAAGAAGTTCCTTTGGTTAAAGTACTTTGGAGAAATCAATCTTTTGAGGGTGCTTTCGGTTCTTTTCTGTGAGTTCGGAGCGAGCAGAAGGTACCATTCCTTTTTAATTCCAACCCCTTCTTATTAAAGATTCAGCTGTGTGTCTACTTCCATCATGAATTCATGCATTTTGGATTGTATCCAAATGTATAGGGTGATGTAAGTTCTTTGTGTGAGTCGTTCCAGCTATACGTCCTCATTTTTTTCTTGTTCTTTGCCTATCTGGCAACATTCGGGGATGAATATTTCCAAGGGGGAGATATTGTAATACCTCGAGAACTCTAACCAATAGTGCCACCATGACTACAGCTCATGATAAATAAATTATAGTGCTTTGGTTGTTTTTTGGTCAAGGGTGATGTGTATTAAGGCCTCTAATATTCCTAGCGATTAGGTGATCAAAACATCCCTTACCGATTGAATTCTTGAGAAAGATTCTGATATAGTCAAATTCAAACGAGCATATTTCTTATTAAACTAAGAAATTTTGAGCTCATGAACCACCAACAGATAGATAATTGAATTATCTTTCCAACGGTACCAATTTCACCCAAATCCAGTTTCGGAATGAAAAGTTATGCCTATTTTACTCCAGCGTGTTAGCCTGGAAACTGTGTGACGATATTTTGTGACGACTTATAAAAAGTCTGACGGCTTCTCACAAAATGTCGTCACCTTAAGCAGAAAGTCACAAATTCCAACATTTTGTGATGACATTTTGTGACGACTTGTCAAAAATTTGATGGCTTGTCACAAAATGTCGTCAACCTTAAGCGGAAAGTCATAAATTCCACCCTTCTGTGGCGACATTTCGTGATGACTTGTCACAAGTCTGATGACTTGTCACAAATGTCGTCAGCTATTTTTTCAGCAATTAAAGGACGTTTTTGCAAGGGTATTTCAGTCTTTTTCTATCTTTTAGAGGCCCCTATATATATGAGAATCCCCATCCAAGGCCTAATTTCTTCATTTTCTCTTCCAATTCTATTAAGAAAATATATCTAGGGTTTCATTCAAGATAATTAATCTTCCAAAAATCATCCCTAAATCTTCAAGATTTCTTCAAGAACCAAGTTCCTCATAGTGTGTGCTTCGAGAATCATTTATTACAATTGCAGATAGAGTCTCAAGCACTAGAATTAATCCAATTTCAAAGATTAAGGTATGTGGGGTTTTGACCAAGTGCTATTCTTTCGTTCTTGTACCCAAAACTTTGATTTCTATTATGGATTTATATGATTTTGCAAGTGGGTTTATACCCAAATTACTTCATCATGAGACTATGAGAATATAAATTGTTCAAGCTTTGTTATACATGATTATTTTACTAATCCCAAGTTATGACTTGATATTTAATATTATGAATTTCATATTTCTACCAAGAGTTAATATTTCAAGTGATTTCAAGATATGTGTCAAGCGTTAAGCTTCCTTCTGATAGATTGAATTATTGAGGATATTGATTCATTAGATTGAGTTGTTACAATGATTCTTGATATTTCCTCAAAGTTATTGATGTTGCCATGATTTAATGCATTGATACATTTTGATATTGAGAAAGATTGATTTGATTTAAGTCAAGTTAGGAATCCACAAATTGATTATGATTTGATAAATGAGAAAGAGATCTGATTTGATCTTCATGATAGACACTTTTGATGTTTGTGGTGGATTTCCTAACACATTCTGAGCTTATGTCTGGGAGTAGTATTTAGCACTGAACAGGAAATATGGTATTTTCCCTAAAACTATGTGCCACCGTAGGAGTGTATTGATATTTGTGGGCTAGAGGCCGAGTATGAGATTGTGATCACTAAATTAAAGTTGTACTCCCTGGCAAGAGCACGACGCTCCCTCCAATGTGGGCTTCTTTCCTTAGGAGGGAAAAACGTTGGAATCCATGTAGCTTACATGATTTATGTCGGTTATAAGAACCTCCCATGTCCGTAAGAGTTGAGTTTCTTGAACTAGTGAGACACTCTAAGCCATCATTGTACATATGCATATTTTCATGAAATTGATGATGATATTTACATTGTTGCATGCACCACCACATACTCAGTACATTCTAAAGTGCTGACCCATATATTTTCCTATGGGATACATTTTATCATAATGTAGGTTTAGGTACTCAGCCGAAGCCGCTTTAGCGATATTCGGGTGCCTCACTTCATTTCCCCAGTGGTGAGTCCTTATGGTTCGAGGACCGTGTCTATATTTTTGTGATATCATTTTATTGTTATGGCTTTTAGTACTGTTGAGTTTGTTGGGGGTTTGTCCCAAAGGCTCCTTGATTTTGATGTATAGAGTCTTTATCAGACTAGAGGGATGGTGTGTACAGACATTCAATATATATTTTGGTTGTACAGTTTAGTATTATCCAATATCTCTCTTGAACCCAATGTCGTATATCTCTTTATTATGCATGACTGTTGTTGAATTGAGTTCCTTGAGGTAGTGTCTGGCTCTGAGGGTTAGCTTGGGTCTATGTGTAGCCTAAGCATCATGTGACATCTTGGGATGGAAATTTCGAGGTGTTATAGTATTAGTACAAGAGCCTCTAATATAACAAGAGTACAAAATTGAAATAACCACAAACTTTACACTGATAAAACTTTTCTCTGAGTACAATATAGAGACTAGTCTTATTAATCAGGGAGAGAGAAAAGTAATACTCCAAATATCAGGAGATAACTCTACACTCAGAACCATGGTTGTTCCGTACGACGCACTCATCAACGACAATAACCCATACTATGATCTGAAGGTTGTAGAAGTGCAGTATAAATACCAAATGAGTAGAACATAAAAGGCAACTGCCAACTGAGCTACAAAAATAATCAGATCTGTACAACATATAAACATAAGGGAAACGATGCCCAAGAGTCCAGAAATCATATAACAAGTAAATGAGGTAATAAGGATAGCCTATTCTAGTCATGTCCAAGAGAGTAACATAATAAGCGTAAGGAAGTATCAAAGATATACTATCCTATTCCAACTATACTGAGAAATCTTAATATTATACCGTATATCCCTGGCTAATATATGAATAAAGGACGAAAGAATATTATATAGCAATATACAAGGTCAAGCATTTGAATATACAATATGAACAAATAAAGGAAGGGATATATGGTAGTACCATAGCTACATATAGCTACATATAATACTATTAGGACTTAGTACTAACTTACTCGAGGTTTCTAATCCATTTGTTTCATCAAGAACTAATCATGCATAATAATAAAATCAAAGGATAGAAGAGGACAAAATCATACCTCGAATCTCAATAGAAAAAAAAGACCAATTTTCCATCACTAAACATAAGATAATAACAATATCAATAAAAATGCAAGTAACTGGCTATTCCGGATAACCAAACACCTATCCGAGCTTATGCGTACCTCCACCACCTCAAGCTTGGAAGTTTCAATCATTATACAATAAAAAATGGCATAGGCATCACCCATATCTATACAACCGTCTCATACTAGTTGATATTCATAAGTGAAAACTGGTCATAGGAGATGCACATGTAAGAATTAATGCAACAGAATCCACAATACCATAATTACTATCATCATAACCATCATCGTCACAATCAACCTTCGTCCTTGCTGTGTATATAATCATCAAAACATCCTTTGTCCTTGTCGAGTTTCAATATTATCATCACAATATCCTCTGACCTTGATGGGTATCATCACATTATTATAATATTCTCTGTCCTTGCTGAGCATTAATATGATCATCATAATGTCCTTCGGCCTTGCCGGGTATCAATATCATCATCACAATATACTATGGCCATGTCAGGTATCAATATCATCATCATAATTTCCAAATCATTATCACATACTAGAGAGCAAGCCCCACAAGGGCTAAATTAAAGTGCAAGCCCCACGAGGGCTAAAGTAAATGACAAGGCCCAGGAAGGCTAAAGTAAATAAATATGAAAAGAGAGGCACTGTAGAGTGTAGTTCCATAATTCATCCTTCTTCATCAATAACATATCTTTAATAAATGTATTTAATATAGGTGCAGACTCAATACGTGGCTAAAAAAGTAAGTTTATTGCACGAAGTGAACTTAGGGACTAAATCTCTATAAAAGTGTAGAAAAGGTCAGAATATCTCACCACCGGAGTACATAGTTTTTTCAAATCATGGATGGGAATATATCTCGGTCAAATATGTAAAATGTCATCATTAACCTCTTTTACACATATAATTTACTCTTTAAATTAGGCAGCTACTATTGTGAAGAAATCCATTTTAAGGTAGAAAGTGGGCTTTAGCCCTTAGTTAGTGGCAAAAATAATAAAAATATATTCTAATTGGAACCGTATCCACCAATGCAATGATCATGATTGTACCAAATTTATACATGCCATCACCAGTATTCAAACAATGGAATCATAAACATCATATCACATCTTCATCCTTCCCATACCAAAAAGATCTGTATATAAACATAATATATTCATAAGCTACAACCGTATCCTTTACAAGGATAACTACTTCCCGGACATCCAATAGATATAATAATATGGCCTTTGGCTGAATAATGTAACCAAAATAATGATAACATCATAATTACGACCTTAGGCCTACATAGATATCATGAACTCATATGAATTATAATGTATATATATATAAATAATCTCATAACTATAGGCCATAACGTATTCACGAGGCATAATATCTCTATAGGCTGTGAAGCATATCTATAATCATGTCATATTTTATGAGGCATATCACATCTATGAGGCATCTCATATCGATCGATCATGTATCATGACTATGGGTAATTTTATTTTATTGGTAAAATGTTATAACTAAGAGGAAATATCATCTCTATAGGACAATTATCATATTTAAGAGGAAATATCATCTCTATAGGACAATTATCATAACAAAGAGAAAATATCATCTGTAAAGACCCGATATCATTTTTATAGGGAAATCATGGCCATAAGACATTTAATCATTATTTGAGGAAAATTGACACGACCCAAAATTAGTCCATGTCATATGGGCACCTCAAGTCAACATGAACCCAAGGTTACCCTGATAACCCAACCTAATCATCATCACATCAATCATAAGGGTCGGGTGAATCCCGAACATAAGATATGGTAGAGAAAACATTCTATATATGATAACTTAAACATGTCTAGAACTTTATTATATTAACTATACCAGCCATTACACCCAAGTCCATAGTCATCCACAATACCTTTATACAAACTAATGTTTAGAAATGTATATGTCAGGACAAGCCCCCGACAATAGCCAAACCGAGTTAAAATAAGACTAAATCTAAAGATAGGAGACCAAGAATGAATGTCTTCCAAGCTAAGGAAGAACATCACTCTAAAGTCAATGCACAAACCTTTTTTATCACCTAATCACTACATAGGAAGAAAAGATGATGCTCCGGCCTTTATGTCACGTGGGGACATACCATCTGGAGATGATTAGCAATTAGAGAGCTAGTATATAAATCAAGGATAAGGATAAAACAAGATCATCAATCAACAACAAGTCAATATATAATATTCGACAATGTTCATAACCATATCCATACGTATAGGTATATCACATGCAAAATAAGTAAATAAGTCTTGAAAACATTCTCAAAGCACTCAATTATGAGATGTAAAGTGAAGGACTCCAACCTCCCACACTTAGATTCAAACAATTCTTGTTAGGTATAGGACTTCAACCATATTCACATATTACTAAGGTGAAGGACTTTAACCATGTATGCACTTATTAAGAGAAGGACTCTAGCCACTTACACAACTATTTGAACAAGGGACTCTAACAATACAAACACATTCATTTAGGCAAGGGACTCTAACAAGATTCCCACACATTAGGAAAAGGACTCTAACCTCATACTGTATTAGATAGGGGACTTTATCCCAAGCCATTTGTAAGACCACACAAATTTTCCTTGTAGTCTGAGACTTTAAAGTATTTCTAGTGAAGTGTAATTTTAGCCCTAAAAGAATAATGAGTGACTTCTAAGTGATGAAGTATTTTAACATTGTTGAATTTCCTAAAAATGACTTTTTATTGTGTGGGAAATTGAATTATCTTTCCAACGAGACACATTTCATCAAAATCCAACATCAGAAGAGAAATATAAGGCCATTTTATAGAATGTATTAAAATTGCCAAGGTGTAACGGAGAGGGCCGACAGACAGTCGATCTTGCAATAGACCATCACCCAAACCATCATAGAAGAGGTAGTGAGGTCCCATTTTGGTTAAGTATGATGGTAAGGGTCGAGGACCATCGGGACCTCGTGAGGTCCCATCCGTAGACTGAGGAACAAAGAGGTTCCCTTGTTCAATGTTTTATAGCAGAATATATTAGTTGAGGGTGCTACTTAGGAGGAAGAAGCAGACATGTAAGCGAAGTACCCACACCTCTTTTTCGTGAATTCAGATCAAGCTGAAGGTATTATTCTTCCTTAATTCAGCCCTTCTAATCTAAAGTTCAGCTATGTATCTATTCTTACCTGATTTCTTGCAATTTTTGAAGTATTCAGCAATTTAGAAAGATTTGGAACCCACTTAGCAAATTGCTTTATCTATGTGTACTTAGTTTTCTCTGTGTTCTTAGCCTAACTAGCGACATTCAAGGATGAATATTTCCAATGGGGATATATTGTAAGACCTCAAAAATTTCCCTCATAGTCTAAGCCTTTAGAGCGTGTCAAGTGAAGTATAATTCTGGCCCTAAAATATTAAGGAGTGACTTCCAAGTGATTAAGTGTTTTAACCTTGTTGAATTTTCCTAAAATAGACTTTTTATCATGTGGTAAATTGAATTATATTTCCAACGATACCTATTTCGTCAAAATCTAACATCAAAAGAGAAAGATATGGCCATTTTACACAAAGTACTAAAATGCCCAGGTGTAATGGAAAGGGTCGACGGACCGTCGAGCTTGCGATGGACCATCGTCCAAATTATCGCAGAGAAGGCAGTGAGGCCCCGTTCTAGTTGATTAAGACAGTGAGAGTCGATGGACCATTGGTCCTCAGAAGACCATCGCACCAATAATCGCAGGAGAGGCAGTGAACCAAGTTTTGGCCCAGGTGCGACGAGCAGGACCGACGACCATCGGACCCCCGACAGACTATCGTACCCCACAATTACATATCCCGATCAGTAATTTTAAGTCATTTTTGAAAGGGATTTTTGGTATTTTCCCACCCTCTTAACACTCATATATATCCAGAACGAAGCTGAGGGCTTCATTATTCATCCAAACTTCTCAAAGATAGGGTTTCTCCCTCAATAGCATGAACAAATTCCTTCACCAAGAACTACAAGATCCCACCATAGATTTTACAAATTGAGTTAAGATTCAAGGTTCCCAAGTTAAAGGCTTCAAGAGCCCTCTCTCAAGAGTAGTAAGAAGACTCTCAAACAAGTTTGTTCATCCAAATCACGATCTAAGGTATGTCGGGTATAAATAAGGACACTTCTTTCATCCTTGTGCCCAAAAATTGTTTTACTTATGATAATATATGATTTTCTATATTTTCTTATGAAATTGAAGTATGGGTTATACCCTATGTTGTTATTTCATTGAGATTTTAATAGTTCCAATGTTCTAGAAATTGAAGTACATGAGTATGTTGAGATTTTAAGGCAAAATGTTGCAAATTCCAGTTTTTCTATATGACTTATGAATCTTTATGACATATAGTATGTGCTTTGATGAGTCTTAACTAGAGATTTGATTATGGGTCATCAAGCCCTACTTAAGATTTTCAATTTTATGAACTTTTGTGCTATAAGCACCCATTAATTGAATACTTTGATATTATAGAGAAAGATTTGGCTTTTAGGTCATAATAGAGTTGAAATCCACATTGATTATGACTTAAAGCAAAAAGAAATATGTCTTGGTCTTCATTATAGACCCTTGAGTTATTTTGAGTTGAATTTTCTAAGAGTTCAGAGCTTAGTATGGGACAAGTATTTAGCATCAAGTTGGGTATGATTCCAAGGTCTCATACCCCATAACTACATGCCATTATAGGTTTAAGAATTATGGGACCAAGGCCAAGATAGGGATCTCTAAAGATAAGCTTCTACTCTAATAGAAAGGATAGAATAACTCATCCCAACGTGGGCAAGACGTTGGACTCCATGTAGCTCACATGGTTTATGTCGGTTAGATGAAACTCCCAAGTTCCAAGTGTCTCGAGTCTAAAAGAGTTCCAGAGTTCTTAAGTGTTAAAAGTTCCTAAATATTTTAAGTCGTTAAGTTTTAAAGTAGTTTTACTCTCCATAAGATAAAAGCATGAGTTTGAAAGTATCGTTTAAAGATTCCTTTAGCCTTCAAGTACTGAGAATAAGATGAGAGTATGGATTTTAATGTTAAGTAAAATGACTCACGAGATTTGCGTTACATGCTTCACTATTCATGATTCATGAGTTTTATACTCTAGACTTATTCAAGCCATGTGAGTCATTCCTATTTACATGCATGATTTTATTAAAGAGTATTGATATTGTTTTATGTAAAAGCATGCAACCCCATATACTCGGTACATTCCCAAAGAGCTGATCCACATATACATCTGTGTGCTACATTGTCTCATAATGTAGGTTCAGGTGCTCAGTCCCAGTAATAATAGTGATCTATAAGCATCTCATCTACATTCATATCCTTGGTGAGTCCTCATGGTTCGAGTACCTATATTTGCAGTTTTTCTGCTTTTATAGTGTTTTGAGTTTTTCTTTCAGGTCATTGTGAGTCAGTTGGGGTTCTATTTCCATGGCTCTCCAGTTTGAGTATTAGAGACTTTGTCAGAATAGATTGTAAGTTGAAGTTGTCTTCTAGACTATCAGTATTTTTGTTATCCAGACATTGTTTCCAGTTTATTTGGATTATAGTTTACACAGTAAGGCATCATTGCTTAGCTTATGTATCCTAAAGCAAGTGTTAAAAGTAGTAAAAGGCTCAAAGAGTTAGTTTCGGGCTACTTGTATCCTTAAGCACTGTCTGATATCTCGAGATGAGATTTCGGGGCATTACAAACTTGGAATCAGATCCTAAGGTTTAAGGAGTTATAGTGAGTCTGATAAGTCGTGTTAAGTAAAGTCTTGATCATCAGTGTGTAGTGCACCACATCTATGAGCAAGAGGCTACAAGATGTTTTAGGAAAAAGTTATTTCTTTCTTTTAGATTGTATCGTGCCTACAGTTGTCCCTCTCATCTTATAATTCGTGCTCTCTTAGTTCAGAAAATGCCTCCCCAAAGAGTAAACACCCGCAGAAACAATAATGAGAAACCTCTTTCTATTAATCCCTTGAACGAGACTATGTCTCATATTGAGTTTCGGGCATCCTTTCAAAGATTATCCCAGGTTTTCACAACAAATGTCCACGCTAATAACTAAGCCGTAATTCCGCATCAGTAGGGAGGTGACTTAGCTGCTGCAAGGATTTGTTATTTCATGCGAATGAATCCTCTAGAGTTCTATGGGTTTATTGCTGGTGAGGATACATAGTTATATCTTGAAGAGGTGAGGAAGATCACTCAAGTCATGCATATTACTGAGGAAGACAGTGTAGAGTTGGCATCTTATCATCTGAAAGACATTGCTTATAACTGGGTTGTTGTATGGAGTAAGAATAGAGGGGAAGATGTTTCCCCTGGTACTTGCAGGTGTTCTAGGATGAATTCTTAGACAAGTTCTTCCCTTTTAAGATAAGGGAAGCGAAGATTGAGGATTGTATGAACTTGAGATAGGGTTTTATGTTTATTAAGGAATACTGCTATAAGTTCAATTAGTTAGACAAGTATGCTCCTGATCTGATTTCTGACACCCGAACTAGTATAAGTAAATTTGTGACTGGGATGTCTGGGTTGGTGTTGAAAGAATGTAGGACTGTATTGCTAAGTATGGATATGGACCTGTTCAGATTGATGATACATACATAGCAAATATAGGCAGACAAGATAAGAGAGAGAGAGAGAGTGAGGGGTAATAATAGGGCTAGATCCGAGCTACATGAGTATAGTAAGGATAGGTCCCATAGAGGGAACCGCCTACAATTCCAGAGCCGTTCATCTATGCCAGCACCTTCATCACCTAATTCTCTAATGCCTAGAGGCAGGCAGGAGCAAGGGAACATGTCTTCTATGTTCTGATCCCAGAACTGTATAAGTAATAGAACTCGCTATTGTCCTTGTACCAAGTGTGGTAGAGACAATCCCAGTGAGTTCTTACCTGACCAGAGGGGTTGTTTTGGTTGTGGCGAGCTAGGCCACAACCGTAGAGATTGTCTGCATGCTAGGCAAGAGAACAGAGATGGCTGACCTCAGATATAGACTACTAGTGCACCATCTCCTGTAGCGCTTCCTGCCCCTGCTTAGGGTTCTTCATCTAGCACTACAAGCGGTCAGCGCCAAAATAGATTCTATGATTTACCATCCTGTCAGGAGCAGGAGGACTCCCCTGATGTTGTCATTGGTATGCTCCGTGTATTCAACTTTGATGTTTATGTGTTGTTGGACCTCAGGTCAAGTTTTTATTATGTGACCCCATTTGTTGCTATGAATTTTGATATGAGTTCCGAAAAGATTTTAGAGCCTTTCCTAATTTCTACTCCAGTTGGGGAGCCAGTTGTTGCTAAGCAAGTGTATAAAATTTGTCATGTTACTGTTCTTCATAGAGGCATACATGCTGATTTTATAGAGTTGGACATGGTGGATTTTAATGTTATTTGAGGCGTGTCCTGGCTTCACTCTTGTTATTCATCTATAGACTATCGTACCCGTATAGTTAAGTTTTAGTTTCCTAAAGATCCAATCTTTTGGTGGTCCAGAAGTTTGATATCTCCCAAGAGTCATTTTATCTTCTATCTCAAAGCCAAAAACATAATATCAAAAGGTTGCATCTATCACCTAGTTAGAGTTTAAGAGACAAAGTTTGAGGCTCCAACTATTCATTCAGTCAATATTGTTAATCAGTTTCCTGATGTTTTTTCAGAAAATCTCCCAAGGGTATTTCCCGATAGAGAGATAGAATTTGAGATTGACTTTCTTCCTGACACTCAGCCTATTTTTATTCCTCCTTAACATATGGCACCTGCAGAGCTTAAGGAGTTGAAAGAGCAACTAAAAGATCTTTTATATAAAGGTTTCATAAGTCCTAGTGTCTCTCCTTGGGGCAGACCTGTTCTATTTATGCGAAATAAGGATGGTTCTTTGTGTAAGTGCATTTACTATCATCAACTTAGCAAGGTCATAGTTACGAATAATTACCCTCTTCCAATAATTGATGACCTGTTTGAGCAGATGTAAGGTGCAAGTTATTTCTCCAAGATAGACCTTAGATCTGGCTATCATCAACTTAAAGTAAGGGAGTATCATATCCCAAGGACAACCTTCCGAACCCATTATGGACACTTTGAGTTTCTAGTCATGTCTTTTGAGCTAACTAATCCTCCAGCAGCCTTAATGGACATTTTGAATCGAGCCTTTAGACACTATCTTGATATGTTTGTCATCGTGTTCATAGATGATATCCTTGTATACTCCCGTACTGAGAATGACCATGGAAATCATCTTAGGATTGTCTTCCAAACTCTTAGATATTACAAGTTATTCACCAAATTCAACAAGTGTGAATTTTTGCTAAGATCAGTAGCCTTTTTAGGTCATATCATTTTAGCCAAAGGCATTAGAGTTGATCCCCAAAAAACAGAATCTGTAAGAAATTGGCCTAGACCTATATCTCTGTCTAACATCAGGAGTTTCTTGGCTATATCTTGCTATTACCACTATTTTGTTTAAAGTCTCTCTTCTATTGCATTTCCCAGGACCTGGTTGACCTAAAACAAAGTTAAGTTCCTTTTGTCAGATTCTCGTGAGAAGTGTTTTCAGAAGTTGAAAACTCGACTTACTTCAGTCCTTGTGTTGACTTTTCTTGATAGTAAAAATATTTTTGCGATGTATTGTGATGCCTATAGAGTTGGTTTGGATTGTTTGTTTATGCAAAGAGGTAAGGTTATAGCCTATACGTCTAGACAGTTGAAGACGCATAAAAAGAATTACATAACCCATGATCTTGAGTTAGCTGTTGTGGCCTTTGCTTTGAAAATATAAAGACACTATCTGTATGGCATTCATATTGATGTGTTTACTGATAATAAGATCCTGCAGTATGTGTTTACTCAGAAAAAGTAGAATCTTAGACAGATGAGGTAGTTAGAGTTGCTAAAGGACTATGATATGAGTGTGTTGTATCACCCAAGCAAGGCTATTATAGTGGTAGATTACCTTAGTAGGTTGTATATGGGTAATTTTACTCTTGTAGAGGATGGTAAGAAAGAGTTAGCTCATAATGTGCATCATTTGGATAGACTAGGTGTTAGGTTGCTCGATTCCGCTGAGGGGAATATTTTGGTGCAGAGTAGTTCTGAATCCTCTTTATTTTTGAAAGTGAAGGAGAAGTAAGACAGGGATCCTAGTTTGGTCAGACTGAAGGAGTCAATTAAGGACCAAGAGGTAGAGGTTTTCTCCCAAGGGGGAGATGACTCGTTGATAATTCAGGGTAGATTATGTGTTCGCTGTGTTGATGATCTAAGGCAGAGGATTACCGTGACTTGATATATTAGTGGAGTGGTATAAAGAAGGCTATAACTAAGTTTGTAGCAAAGTGTACAACGTGGCAATAGGTTAAGGTAGAGCACCTAAGACCTGGTGGTGTAATGCAAGAGTTTAGTATATCCACTTAGAAGTGGGAAGAGGTGAATATGGATTTTTTGATTGGATTACCTCTTTCACGTTGTCATCATTATTCTATTTGGGTGGTTGTGGATAGTTTGACTAAGTTCGCATATTTTTTGCCTGTGCATACATCTTATACCACTGAGGATTATTCTAGATTGTATATTCAAGAGTTAGTCAGGTTGCATGGAGTCCCTTTCTCTATCATTTCAGATAGGGGTACTCAGTTCACTTCGCAGTTTTGGAAATCTTTCCAAAAGGGTCTTGGTACCCAAGTTCATTTTAGTTACACTTTTCATCTGCAGACAGATGGTGAGGCTGAGGGGACCATCTGGACTTTAGAAGATATATTGAGGGTGTGTGCCCTTAATTTTAAAGGTAGTTGGGATGGCAATTTGCCATTGATTGAGTTTGCCTATAACAACAGTTATCATGCTAGCATCAATATGGAACCATTTGAGGCCTTGTATAGAACGAGATGTACATCACCCATAGGTTGATTTAAATTGGATGAAGCTGCTTTGGTTAAGATTGATGCATTATTTAAGGCTAAGGAGAAGGTGAAGTTGATTAGATAAAGTTTGAAGACAACTCAGAGTCTTTAAAAGTCATATGCCGATATGAGGAGAAGAGATCTTGAGTTTGAGGTGGGTGATTTGGTGTACTTAAAGATTTCACCCATAAAGGTGGTGAAAAGATTTGGATAAAGGGGGAAGCTTAGTCCCTGTTATGTTGGCCCTTATAGAGTTTTGAGTTGTGTTATGAAATAGACTATGATGTTGAGTTGCCCACATAGTTGTCAGCTATTCATCCTATTTTTCATGTCTCCATGATTAATAAGCATTTCAGTGATTTCATTCTAGTGGATCCTTCAGAGAGTACTGATATTTAGAACAGTCTTTCATTTAATGAGATTCCCGTTGAGATCCTAGATTTCCAAATCCGTAGACTGAGGAACAAATAGTTTCCCTTGGTCAAAGATTTACAGGTTCCCTTGCTAATCATTAACAATAACATGTATAAACACAAGTCTAAGAAAAAGTCAACATTATTCATCATTGGGAAACAAAACCCTTTTCATATGATTTCAAAATCACTATGTACATTTACTAATCCAAATGTAAAATACATTGGTTTAGAGTTATTTATCAAGGGTAAGAGTTACATGCCTTAGAAAACTCGATTCAACAAGAGTCTTGACTTTACTTTACCTCTTAAAGATGACCCTTTAAACCTCATCATCCAATTATTCACATATGAGTTTGCGAGAGTATTTAGGGTGCTTGATCCTTTAAAATGGATATTTAGGAGGATACAAACACTTATATTATGAGGGTCTTCGGGTTTAGGGTGTAGGAAATGACCACAAGGCCCTTAGTTAAGAGCTGAAAAAATGAGCCCGTCCTTGGGTACGACTCACTTAAGGAACCGTACCCTAAGGTACGAGTAGTATCCTAACTCGTACCCTAGGCTTCTTCTACGTCACATACACTTGTTAAGGTATGAATACACACCATTGAGTCGTATCTGAAGGGTACAAATCATGCCCTAAACCATAGCCATCAACCATACCAAAAATATTCCACTACAAGCAAAAACTTTACTTTATACGATTTGTCTTGGTACAACTCATACCTTAAGGTACAATTGGTTGGAGGATCACTCATACCTAGGTCATTGAGTGACCCTGAACGCAATACCTAGCGTACGAGAGGGGAGGGAGAGGAGGATACAACTTATATCCAAGTGGTGTGACTCATGCACTTAGTCGTACCTAGTTCAGAGATACCAAATAAGGGAATTTTTGAATGGTTCAAAGTCTAGGTGTTTCAAAAATACTATCACAATTCACCAATCCACAAAGTAAACTTTTTGTAAAGTCTTAATATTCTCGACCAAGACTAGCATCCACAACTAAATCCCTAAGACTAACATAAGTCTTGGCGTAAGTGGGCTGAACAATCCCACTTCTAATCCTATTTTTCCATGTTTAGACAAACTATGCTCAAACTAGTCTAAGGGATCTAGTTCAATTTCTAGATGTCAAGTAGGCCAAACCAATCCTAAGATAGGAACTTCATCTAGAAAAGAGGGAATTCAAGCTACTCTACCCAAATTGCGCTTTCAAGACCACCAAACTAGCCCAACCATGGTTAATCATACAAATCGTAATTCCAACACATAAACCATATCCCAAACCAAGCATTATATCATAAACATGCTATAAATTAGCTCATCTTGGAAAAGGCAAGAGGATTTTAATAAGGTCATAAACATACCATATTACGGGTCCAAAACTCTCATGTAATCCCTAAATATCAATAATCAAGGTTAAGTTATTCTTATCATAATCAGGATAGCATTCACATTCAAACGTGATATATATCACACATCACCTTCGAAGAAGAGTGGGTAGAAGCCTAACTCATAGCCAAACCATAAAATCTTAAATCGCTCTCCACGCTCCCATCTTTTCTTCGTAATCCCAAAATGCCATCAAACTATCAAAAATATAATCTACTCATCAGTACGAGTCTAATAATACCTATATTGCACCATTGTTCGTTGGGTACAAAAATGACACTTAAAACCCAAAGTGGGTCCCAATTATGGAAAATTCATTTTCGTGGTCAACCCAATGTTCATACATGAATAAGGAATCATAACCGTAAAAAATGGGTGAAAACAAATCTATTTTGGGGCTAAAATCAAGTCGTAAGCTAAATTAGGGTTTCGGGTCCAAACTATGAATTTCAAGATTGAATTCGAAGGATTCATACAATAAATTTGAAATACATTCATGATAAAAGATGTTTAGAAAGCTCCCAAGTCATCCACCATACTTAATTTTGATTAATCATACCCCTTTAGGATTTTAAGCTCTAAAAGATGAAGGGGAAATGGCCTAATTAGCGATATTGGGATCTATTTATAGACCCCTAGGTAAGGAGATTCAATGATTGCCCTCTATGGGTTTCGATCACGCTAAGGGTGATTGCGATCAGGTGCGTTGCGCGATCGAGCTATCTCTTGCCATCACAGATGACAACTAAAACTTGGATTTTTTTCAAGTTTCGTCCAATGCCTTAGGAATCATTCATAATACAATTTTTGACAATGAACTATGTAACCCCACTGAATTTGGCGTTCCAGATGCATTGGCGAAGTAAGATTTTCAATTCGAGTTTTTTTGACCAAATTTGGCTCTCACACCCATATTTTTTTATATGTAACTTTTCAACCAATAGGTCAAAATAAGATTGGGTCAATTAGGACCAGAACCAAAGGTCTACGTAGACTAAAATAGGTATTGTTGAGCTACTGGCTCATTCAAAACAAATGAACTGCTCGGTAACCAAACTATCAGTTCGAACAAGTCATAAATGACTTGGGGAAGCTTTGAAGAAGTTATAACGGTGAAGATAAGCAACAATATGAAAAATGACCGAAAGGGTCATTACAATATCCACTACTAAAATGACTTTCATCCCTGAAAGTCAACGGATGGAAAGAATCTCAAAAGCTTGAATGGATGAGGTGTCAGGCCTATATGTTCTGCGCGTGACTTCCTAGATAACGCCAATAGAGAGAAAATGCTTCTAAGGGAATTTTCCAGATGTATCCCTTTTTCTAACTAGCACTCTCACTTTAATTATAAATTGCCACAACTCAACATTAACCACTAATTGGCCTCCAATTAAAGAAAAAAGGTAGATGCTCATAAAAAGAACAAAACCAAATTGATACCATCTTGATATTCACACAAATCAATCAAAGGCTTATCCAAGATCAAACCAACCCAAGGAATGAGTCATACCACCGACTCCTAATCAAAATATAACTGTTTTTACCAATCCATACTTACCATCTACTCTAAACCAGGAGGGACATCACCTGGGTCCTATCTGTGAAATATCACAATTGGGAACTCCAAAAATTGAAGCTGGTCCACTGAAAGTCCATATGGTAAACATGAGTGTAATCCCATAAGGCATTATCTGGGTATACAAATGGAGACAATCATGGAATGCAGTCTATGCCAATACTACCAATAGTCTGGATGGTAATCAAATTTAAATCTGAAAGATTAAGGCATAACCACTCATCACTAAACAATCCAATCCAGGATGTCCCATAAACCAAGAATGAAACCTTGTTGAATCCAACTTGAGTATATTACTCCTACTAAGTATATCATCCACAATTCCCAAAGAAAGCTGGAAACTCTAGGTTAAAGATAAGAGAACCAATATCGGGTCATGGAATGTCATCTAAACACTTATCAACTATGATGCAAACAAAGTTTAGAAGACCAAATAGGTAACCACGGAGTAGGCTCTACCATCCTATAAATTAAATCCAAACTAAAACAAGTTTTAAACGAAGGCCACATACAAGCTCTATAGCTCTAGCCTAAAATCTCAATACTAAGGAACTACTCGATCTCAACTACCCAAACAAAACTTTGAAATAGGTAGGAATTCATAGTCCAAACCGATCATACCATATTCAAAAACTCCCCAAGGTTGCAAACCACATCAGTAAAGGCAAAAACCGTAGAAACTCAAAGAGATACAACCTTACCCAAAATCTAACCAGTCCAATACTCCGTCTCAACAAGAATAACCATAGACACCAATCATCAAGGAGAAACACTCAGCCAAGCCTCATTAGGCCGAATAAACTTTAGAATTAGGATATTCGAAATCCACCCCAGAATCACATTATCAGAGAATAAGTATACAAATCTCAAAACTAAGGTCAAGGTCATGACCACCATCAAGAAGTCAACAACTCAAGGTAAAGAATTTGTAATATGCCAACATAAAAAGTAATCACAAAAAAGGCCACCTGCCTCTAACTCTCTAACTCTACTAGACAAAACCATATCATGACAGGAATGGGAGAATCTAATCACCACACCAATAACATAGGTAAGCCATCATAAAAGAGCAAACCTTACAAATCTAGGAGATGAATCCATGACATCTCAACATCAATACGAAACCCACTATCAGGCGATGAAATAGCTACAAGAAAGAAATAGACCCAAAATTGGTCAATCTCCAAAAATGGTCTATATTGAAGGAAAAAGACACAACGAAGTCCTATAAAACCCAGAATGTATGTCTAAGCATCCCAGACTCAAAATACAACTAAATCGCCAACTCTAGAATCATAATAGAACCACAAAAGGTCAACTTCCTTCGATACCATATTAAATTCTCAAATCAATCTCACACAGCTTACCAAGAGGGAAATAATAAACCTCGCCACACTAATAGAAAGAAATCATCAATTGAGGTACATCTACTCAAGCCACCGAATAAAAATCTCAAAAAGTTAAAATTCTAACAAGATAACACTTGTTTATACATCTACCCAATGAGGATCAAACCCATCAAGTAAAATTATCAAATAATATCAATAACCTCAAGTAGTGGTAGTAATAACAACAATAATATGAATATCAATATAATGAATAGGTGAAACCAAAATGACCATTCATATTATGTACTACTTATAGGCCACCCAATATGCCAAGATATATGGGACTCGATAAAAAGCTACACCTATAGGTAGAAAATATCAATACAGATCTACTCTATCCACTAATAAAAAGAATAAACCATGGACTAGTAACATAGTCATAAATTTAATTAATAAATCACATAATATACAATATCAACTTATTAAGCCATATAATCATCAATAAGTATGAAAACCTCGATACACATAATAAAAGGGTAAATAAGGGAAATAAAAGCACACTATCATGGTGAAATCCACAATCACATGCTTGATAGGCATAGGAACATAAATACAAATAGATCTTACTCAGACCAACTGACCAAATCATCAATAGAGTTACCAAGTGTACTATCTCTAACTGAATATGCCACAACAACATGAGGTTGATCTAAATGAGTTGAATGACTAGAAATCCCATGCTAGGATACTCTTTGGACTAGTAACCGACCTCTTTGAAGTCACAATAATTCATAAAACTCTAATCCTGGAAGGAAACACAACTAAGCCCAGATAGCTGCCTAACTAACACTAAAAGCAACCTCTACTATAATGGTCATCCTTCCCGCAATCATATCCTATCTCATAAACTCTAGGCTAGAGTGGAATACATGCAAACTCTATCGAATCAACTATCACATATCTCAAGCACTCTCTAAGATGGTGTCCCATCATGATATGCTGGAAGTAAATCTTAACTCTATCCAAAAGATCCTTTTTACCAGATAAAATACCAATAGCACTATACTGATGGCATGGCCTTTTATCGCCACTTCATTAAGTCTTAATAAAGGTGCTCTCTGAGGTCCTCTATTAATCAACATCCTGAAGAAAGAAATACTCAATTGCTATCAAGTTCTATGATAATAAATAGAGTAATAGTGTTGTTCCTTTAACAAATCCATGCACCAAGTCTGGCTCAGAAGTATATAACAAGGAAATATTCCACGCCCACTCAATAATCAAATCTCATACTCAAAAACTGATAAAGAGTCCTGATGAACACCAAGAATTCCATCTTTGGATTAAGGACTTCTTAATGACTCAAATGTTATCCATGGCTATGAGGGATCGACAATTATGAATTGATTCCCAGTGCTGAATCTCAAGGGATAAAGTAGTCAAAAGTTTAACTAAAGCCTAAACTAGACCTAAATCCATTTGCCAATGCTGATGATATTTTATATTTGTCTCTGACTCTTTAATCTGATGATGTGCTAAAGCTCTAAGAGCATGTGTAAAAGTCTTATCTACATCTATCAACAATGTCGCCCATCTTGCATCATTCTTCGGGGGTAGAAGAGAGTCAAAAAATATATTTGAGGTTCATACTAATACAGACGCATAATAAGGAGTCAAGAAATAATTTTCCTAAAATATCCCTGTAGCCTCTCGAAGATAGATCACAGACGTCTCCGCACCGATCTATAGGACACTACTAACACTTAGAACTTGTACTTATACACCGATAAAGACTGTCTCTGCTATCAATTTATCATATCCTAATTTCTTAGGCCATGATGGAGCCTACTATAACCCACTAGTAGTCAAGCCAAACTAATAGTCCAAAATGGCTCTTAATAGATTACCACATACATAAAGAAAAGAATTTACGAAATAGGTGAAATAAAGAAAAACTTACATAATATAATCCCAAAACCTGGTAGTATTTATATAAGAGCCTATAATATAACTAGAGTACAAAAGTGAAATAACAATGGAATTTATAATGATACAACTTATCTCTAAATAAAATATAGAGACTAGTCTAATACAGAAGGGAGATAGATAGGTAATACTCCAAATTCCAGGAGCTCAATCTATATCTCTAAACCATGGCTGCTCTGCATGAAGCAACATTAATGATGATATCCTTTACTATGATCTACACACTACAGAAGTGTAGTATGAGTACGAAATGAGTGTTACTAAGTAGGAAACTTCCAAGTAAGATCCAAAGACACAACAGATGTATATAAAATATATAAACATAATGGAAACGACACCGAAGAGTCAAGAAATCATATAACAGGTCAAATAGGTAATAAGAATAACCAATTTTAGTAATGTCCAAGGGACTAATATAATAAGAATAAGGAAGTATCTTGTATATAATATTTGATTCCAACCATATTAAAAAGTATCAACACTATACAATATATTCGTAGCCAATATATGAATAAAGGATGAAAAAAGATTATATACCAATATACAAGACCAAGGATTTTAATATGCAATATGAATAAATGAAGGAAAGGATATATGATAGTACCATACTATATATAGCTACATATATATACATATAAATGTAAGGTCATCTTAAGGTACAACCAAGATCATCATATCTTTATTTAAGGCCTAATTATAATCCTATCAGGATTTAGTACTAACTTATTCAGGGTTTCTAATCTATTTGTCTTATCATTAACTAATCATGCATGATAATGAAATCATAAGATAGAAGAGGCCAGAATCATACCTTAAATTTTCATAGAGAACCAATGACCAATCTATCATAACTAAAAATAATAATGATCCAAACAATGATAATAAAAATATCAATAGCAACGTGAGTAACCTGGTATTCCAGACAACTAAACACCTAGCTGAGCCTATGAATACCCCATCGCCTAGGCTCAGAAGGTTCAATTAACCTATAATAACCCAAGGAATAGTCATCACCCATATATATACAACTATCATATACTAGCTAATAGACGTAAGTGTATATTGGTGATAGGCGATACACATATAAGAATAAATTCTACAAAATCCATATTACCATAATCATCATCATCATAACCATCATCATCATAATCAACCTCTGGAATTAGTGGGTATATAATAATCACAATATCCTCTGACCTTATTGGGTATCAATATAATCATCAAAATACCCTCCAGCCTTTTCGTGTATCATCATATCATCCAACCTTATTGGGTATTAATATCATCATCATAATATCCTCTAACTTTAATAGGTATAAATATCATCATAAAAATATCCTCTGACCTTTAAAGGTATCAATATCATCATCATAATATCCAAATCAATGTCATATAATAGGTAGAAAGCCCCACAATGGCTAAAGTAAAGTGAAAGCCCCACCAGGGCTAAAGTAAATGACAATCCCTATGAGTACTAAAGTAAATGACACTCCCTATGAGGGCTAAAGTAAATAGATATTGAAAGAGAAGCAAGGTACAATATATTTCCATAATTCATCATACATCATCAATATCATATCCTTAATAAATGTATTTAATATAGGTGCAAGAACTCAATTCGTGGCTAAAAGATTGTAAATCTGTAAGTTTGTTATTCGAAGTAAACTTTGGGACTAAATCTAAATAAAAGTGTAGAAAGGGTTTGAATATCTCACAACCAGAGTACATAGTAGTGTCAAATCATAAATTGGAATCTATCTCGATTAAATTTGTAAAATATAATTATCAGCCTCTTTTACTCATATAATTTACTCATTAAGTTAGGCAGCTACTATTGTGAAGAAATCTATTTTAAGGTAGAAAGTGGGATTTAGCCCTTAGTTAGTGGAAACAATAATAAGATTTTAATATAATTGAAATCGTATCAATCATTAATGCAATAATCATGAATGTGTCAAATCTATGCATGCCATCACCAGTATTAAAACATTAAAATCATAAATAGCATACAATATCTTTTTCCATCCCATACTAGAGAGATATGTATATAAAGATATATATTCATAAGCTATAACTGTATACTTTACAATGATAACTACTTCTTAGATATCTAATCCATATCATAATACTGCCTTCGGCCAAATAATATATTCAAAAAATATCATAACATCATAATTATGACCTTAGGACCACAAACTTATTCAAAGATCATATTAATAATAAAACTCCTCGAACATTGACCATTGAAAATTTCATCAGTTTTGAACTCTCTGGTCATCATATGACTCACACCATGAGTTGTATGGTGTGGTGATGAGACTATGGACCCAAGTCATATGTTTCTCATTGTGTTATTTGCTAATTTCTATCCCCGTTATGAGGGACTCCATACAAGTCATATGTTGATGTGACGAGAGGTTGGAGTCTAATCGTATGATGTCCAGTGTCTAACTCTTGGTGTTTTGTCTTGGATATGACTAGAAAATACCTATCGTATGGTCAAGTGATGAGTGAGGCAAAGGAGTGGTAAGTTGGATAGAATATGGTGTCCAGCCTTTTGTCTTGGTGATGACTTGATGGTACTAGTCATAGGTCATGGTGATGATTAGGAGGTCGACTATCCCTCGGGTTCCATCCTAGAAATATGGGTGCCTAATTGAGGTATTGGGTAGCTTTAATTGCACACTCATTAGGTACTCTAAAGGGTCAACGGGTGATATATTTGTGGCTTTGTTGAAAAACTAGCCTCAAGGACTTTAAACCTAGACTACCCTATCATCAACAACTTGACTTTGCATCGAATCATTACATACCCATCCATATCTTTCCCTAAGGATAGCATAGTCCCAAGATCCATTCCTAATTGATTACACTCAAATTATTCTCAGTTTTAAATTAGTCTCTTAGAGGCCCAAGAATTACATTCCTCTATGAAAACATCAAAAAAACCCAAACCATTTTGTACTATAGGTTTGAAATTAGTTAGTGACTTTTATTCCAAACCTACTTAATCGCCACTCACATTGTTCCTCATGGATTCAATCACGATTCTTGTTGGGTAAATATATTGAAAACGACCGTCTAGCACTTAAATTGATGTGTAAGTTGAGTGCTATCACCTATCAACAACACCTCAAGGATACCACTGATGAACTCTTACAAGTACCTAACGAGTGTGTCAATTAAAACCACATAAGACCTCAACTGGGCATTCCTCTTTCTAGGAAGATGCCTATGGCATAGCTAAGTCTATATTCACCCTTATTTCTAAGATAGAGAAAAGATAGAAAACTACATCCATTATGGTCCACTATTTCTTTGTCACCCATATCCTTTTTTCAAGGATGATATGGGTTCCAAAATGTCTCTCACAACCCTCTTTCAAGGATGATGTGAGCTTTTAAGAATTAGGAGTTTTCACCCACAAACCCATTTTAGGTGTTTAGGGTTTTCACCCACAAACCCCAACTAATTCAAATAAGAAATAGTGAAACCCATCATCAACAAACAAGAATTTACAAAAATACATCACTACCCACAAACAATTGCACCTTAGTTCAAAATAATCTCAAGAAAAAGGAAGTTTAGCTACTGATGAAGTAAAGAGAGAAGTATACCATAAGGTTTATTCAAAACATCCATCCTTCAATTTCATTAAGTCAAAGTATGAAAATTCAAACACAAAAGTTTCCCCAATAATTAGGGTTATATATTCTCTAAAATTCAATTGTTCAAAGTGTAAGATGCCAAATAGGAAAGGCTTTTAGTAGTATAAGTAAGTTGGTGTCGTGTGGGCGAAAAGACAGTATTGACCCCTAGGCATAAACCCACCTAGGGTGATCATTACAACATTTCTGTTATCGGTGTTGTCGTGACCACACTAAGAATACGATGATCGCAAAACTTTGACCAATCTTGACTGATCGTGATCGCTGCCTTCAGACCGCAATCACGATAACTAAGACCAAATTCTGCTCCAGGTCTTCAAGCTGCATTTCTCTTCTCTCTTTTGATCCTTTTCTGCTCAAATCCATATCTTTCTTTCTTATCACATGTAAGCTTGCAAAATGTGGAGATTAGTTAATTCAATCACAAATTTGTCTCATTAATAAATTCAAATCACATTAATGTTCATGAACTTTTAATGCAAATGAGTGGTAAATTCACCACTCATCAACACCCCAACTTAAACCTTTTCTTGTCCTCAAGCAAAACTATACACTCAATGAGACAATAAAAATATATGCCCCTTTATACAACCCAATAATCATAATAACTTCAAACTTTATTGCTACTAAAAGTAGCTCATTAAACATGGGCAAAGCAATTCTCATGACACCTTTTATCATGAAATACAATCCGAAAGATGCAAAGGAATTTAAAGAGATACAATGCAACAATCACTAACACTCTAAAAGTGACTCTTTATTTATTCAACTCCACTATACTCCTTTTGCCTGATTTTTTAGAAGATGACAATGTAACACACCTCAAGTTGTTCACATGCCTCCTCATGACACGATCGAAACCAGGTCCTTGTCGTAATGGGAAATTCACAGCCCAACCAGGATTGAAAACTGCCCCCGTTACCTAACCCAACTACCAAACGTATACCTTGAGTTGGCTAAAGTCTTAACATATAACAAGGTAGCGTATCGAACCATGTGGTGACTCTGGGATATGTTTATATCTGAGACTAACCCAACCAAGTCAAACCACCCAATAACCTACCAAACCAATGCAAAAACCAGGAACTAAGCCATGATAATAGGCCAATGTATATATATATGAAACATAACCAATCTATACCATACATAACTCCATAGTTCTCCATACAAAGCCTCTAGAAAAACTAAAGAGTACCTAGACGGGACATGCCCCGAGCATAGCATAAAATCAAAGTCTATGAAAGACAAGAAATATGTAAAGTAAACCATAAAATGAAATAGATGCCTTTCAAAATATGGAAGCTCACCACTTTAATCCAACATCAACTGTCCCCAAATCCAATGACTAAGAAGGAGAATTAGAATGGTCGGTACCTACATAGTATGGGTGTACAGCTGTCCGAAGATGGGATAGTAGTTGAACACTAGCATTAACTCAGGGTATGGATAAAATAATGCAATTTACAAAGCTATGTAAAACTATCTATAATGCATAAAACCATACATATATATATATAAACATGGTGAGAAAGGGAACCAGGTTTAGCATGCCTTTAAAACATTTCCTTGGGCTGTGCAGCTTTGCTTTCCTAAACAACCCACAGGCTGTATGGGTTCAGCTCCCCTGCTAAAATGGCCCACTACATGTAGCCTCACAATCAGGGAAGAAAACCTAGGATGACTGGTACATCCCCTAAATATAAAGTGTGACATCATGCACACGGTCACAAAGACCAACCTCACATCGGCAAACTTGAGTTTCCAGTTTTGGTCCCCTCAGGACCTTTACCTTCCACGACATTTCTACATATCCCGTCATTATTTCCCAATTAAAACCATTAACAAACAACCAAACAATCCATTTACCATTTATTAACCAAGTCCATTTAGTGGTGGTATCGTCATACCAACCTTTCTTGCAAGTACTATCCATGGTCAACAATATATAGGTTTAAGAGGACTTCCAAGTGCCCTTCCATTTACCATATTAAACTACTTGGGGGGTTCCATGTACCCCACAAACATATCCATTTCTATAGACACCAAGGCTTTACTATTTAAACCTTCAAAACCATGTACACCATTTATTCCATTTAAAACCATTTCCAAACCATTTTAGACCATGCCAAACATTTAAAGTATTTATGTCCTTTAAACTATGAAAACCCATCCAAATCCATTTAAGGTTTCATTACCACATCAAATCATGCAAGAGTTCTAATGAAAGTTCATCAATAGAGTGAAAACATTCTTTGAGGCATTTTATCAAACATGTTAAGGGCATACCTTTACCAAGACCAAAACCAATGCATAAACCACCATAATTTTGGTTACTCAATACCGATTTGTTAAACCATCACCAACCAATAACCACATATGTAAACCTGTACCAAAAACATGTAAAACACAGTTTAAGCTAATATCAAACAATATAAATCAAGTCACTCAACATATATTTCAAAAAACCATCATTCATGATCCGTAAATCAATGTTTAAAACACAATACATATGCCTTTATTTGGAACTAACAATGATGGAAGGAGTACATGCCTTATATATGAAGATTCATGGAAAAAATCTTTACCTTTGAGCCCTTTTAAGAACATATGAAGACCCTAGCCTCAAATCTTTAAAATAGTGTTTGAAGTTTATTAATCTCTTAACAAGAGTTATGGAAGGCCACCAAGTGTAATATAACGTGAGAACATAAGGGTTTTTAAGTAGGAATATGTTCAGAATACCCTTGACAAGTATAGACAAACCACGCCCAGGGGTACGACTCCTCTAACCATCTGTATCCTAGGGTACGAGTGGTACCCCAACTCTTACCCAAGAACATGCCAAGACTCTACACACTAGTTTTAATATGACTTAATCCTCTCCACTCATACCTAAGGTTATGAGTCGTACACAAAACTATACCCACATCTCCTACCTTGGACAGACTTCACAGGGCAAGTCAATCAAGCACCATACGACTTACCTTGCATGACTCATATCTTTGGATATGACTCATACCTTGATGAGTATTACCTTGGTCAGTAACCAAATCAAACACACTACCTAGGGTATGAATTCTTCCTCAAGCCTCCTTACGACCTATATCCTAGGGTATGAATTTTACCTTTGAGTCATTCCAAACCTAGTGAGTCCAAAACAAAAGAAAAATTTGCAAGGGTCCTATTTTAGGGTGTTTCACCTCATAAGAAGGATATCCCACACACCAAATTACCTAACATGCAATAAGGGATTAAATGCAAAACTCTCTCTTTCAGAAAGAATTTTAAGGCTAACAAGTACTATGCCATAGGCTTGCCCTTATTTTCACTCACCACTACAATGAGTACACTTGGTTGGAGATCTCGTAGTGCTTTTTGATCTTGTAACATAGGTTCAGGGAAGGGTAGGATATCATTTAGGAAGAACACGGCTTCACCCTCCTTTAATAGCTAGGATAACATTTAGGAACAATACAGCTTCACCCTTCTTTAATATCTACATCACATTATTTCATCCGAACGTGGCTTCACCATACTTGAAAATCTACATCACACTATTTCATCCAAATTTTGACAATGCAACACTTCGTTTGTTTTCACAATTTAAACATGACTAATTTAGGATCCTTAATTTTCCAAACTTTTTGAGGGCATCATTATTTCACTTATTTATTTTGTAATCCATGCCTCATTTTTCTTTTCATCATTTCTTTTTTTATTACCTTTTAATTGATTTTCTCAAAGAAATGCACTCTCGTTACCTTGACCCAAGGTCATCTCCTTTGAACTTACCACACCCAACCTAGGCATTTAGCCTTAATTTTCATTTTTCATATTGAAGGAGGGTACGGTTCAAGAGAGGGGAAAATTTTAAATTGATCAAGGCTTGTAATGTGGTTGCCAAAGAAAGGTTGGAATGCTCGAATTGGGTAAATAAGGGTCCTATTCTATGCATGGGTAGGCTATTTAGGCTAAAGTGTGTTTCTATATTCAGAAAAATAGACTCGGATCATTTCACCAACCAAGCATAATAACAATAATCCTTAAGAGACTAACAGGGCAAGTTATAGATAGTACAGGTATGCATGAGATTAAGACATAAGTGCTCACCGAACATGACATGCTAACTCCTCAAAAGGGTTCAATTGCCCTTTCTACTAGAGACAAAAATGGAGTATATACCAATTTCTACAAGCCAAAATTTTGGAGTCATAAAAAGAGGTAAAGTATTGTTACAAGGTCGCTCACATTTGTGCCCTTGATTTTTGAAAGAGTTTAGGATGGAGGGAGGTGTTTTCTTCACATTTGCACCACACATAATTTTTTATTGAAGGCACCAAACTAAGGCGACATCCCATATTTTAGATTTTATACGGACAAATCATATCGCTACATAGACTTTTCAATAGGTATAAGTGCGATCCGAAATCCATAATGCTACAGGTACTCAGATTTCCCTTGTATTTATAGCTCAGATGCTATGGGCACTCAGACTTCTCCTAAATCTATGGCTCAAAACCCAATCAAAATTTTTCCCCTAATAAAGTCGTCACTCAATCTATCAAAGGGAAATGCTCGTCGAATATCATCAAAAGCAAAATAATGTTAAAGCAATAATCTAAAAATAAAACAAAGCAACTAAACCATAAATATGGGAACCATCAGAATGCCCAAATATTACAACCCCAAAAAATTAAAAATTATCCAATGTCATCAAAACATTATTAAAATATCCAAAACTATCTAAATAATACAAGACAAAATAACAAATAATGCAGAGACATCCACCCCCAACTAATAAACTTGTAGTGACCTCACTTTATAAATAATAAAGCCAAAAAATATATAAGGGTTCTCTCTGAAACCACATCAAGAGCTGCTCTCACCGACAGACTCTACATCATCTCCATCAGCTTCAGAACTGGACCACTCAGCAGGGGCCTCATCATTGCTCTTCACTCTAGAAGAAGGTAGTCTGTCTCAGGGTATTAAGACGTTCTATAGGCCCTTTACCCCCTTCCTTATCTTACTAAAGAACTTATCCCTTTTTTTTGCTCTTTTCACCATCTTTTCATGTGACTTTTAGAGCTTTCTATGAGACTCAACCAAGGATGAGTAGGTCCTCTCAATACTAGAAATGAAATCTCCTTACAATTGCTGGTCCTATAGATATTTCTCATTATCAGATTGGGAAACATAGGAATGATGGGTGGTGGAGCATTCTCCCGTCCCCTAGGGAAATCCTGACACAATCTCCCTAATAGCTCTCAAATCAAAATCAAATCCTCAAAAGTCCTTGCTGCGGATAGCCTACAAATCTCAGGCTTTTCACATGTCGATCTCCATAAGTCGAACGTCCTCTTTTTGCTCTAGCCTAGGGCTCCCTCGCCCTAAATTTTGAGAAGATAAATGGGGGATGGGCTCCTGAGTGAACCTAAGTATCTCTAGGGTACTCCACTACCCTGACTTTCCAACCCAACTCAGCAATCAAAATGGGAAATAGGAGATTTGTATCACTATGGTTCGTAAAGAACTTCATTTCTAAGATGACAAGTCGACAAACATTCAAATAAATTTTGTCTAGTATTCATGCAACCATCTTGGATTATAAATCAAGAATCGTTGTCATGTGGGTAAAAGGGAGTCCCAGATAGAAATGATAGTCAACCTAACCCGGGCCTCATCAGTGAAGTCTTTCATATAGATTTTCCTCTTTGTATCCGTCTAATGGACTTCATTTCCTGAACATAGCCTATCTGCCATCCATCTTCCTAGCTCACATCGTTTGCTTCAAATTCATTAATATTTGTAGTTGGGAGCCCATGTATGTTATTAATTTTCTCCACCCCAAAGTTCACCTTCTTCCCTCAGATCTTGATAATTGGGTCTAAGAAATATACTATGCTAAGATTAGCATATAACTCCTGTAACCATTACTCATTTTCCCGACAAGGTTCCAGGGTAACATATTTACCCGTGGGATATGAGCCTCTCATGAAATGCTGAAAGCCTTTCCAGCACCTTCTCCAAACATATGCCCCTCTCCAAAAGCAGATTTGTTTTTGAAAACTCATTATTGTATTGGTTGTGACACTCAGGAGCCATGAACCAGACTTGGCCATAATTTTCCATGATGTAAACTTGAAAATCATAAGGAAAACATAGCAACATTTATCATCAACATTTCATGAATAAACTAGACTATGTTTTCAAATAAAACTCATGGTATGGCTTCTTGGTTGTGTTTGGACAAGAATTTGAAGTGCAGGATTTTTGGTCAAGGGTGAAATTCAACCTCAGATATGTCTGTGATGGGTTACTAGCTGCGATAGCGATCTAGTGACCACGATTGTGGTATGTGAGACAATGTTGGGCTAAATTTTTCTACAATACATAAATAAATTTTATGGCCAAATCATGTTACAAAATAATAAATTTTCACTAAGAACATTGTACAAGGTACCTAATAACTATATCATGCCCATAGAATATGAAAACAATTAGTTAGGCATTTAATTGAGCACTTAGTATGACCACTAGATTTCTCTCAACTTTGAACATAATGTGGGTACTCAAGACTACCCCACATGTATGCACACCATTTCTAGAAGCTAACCACCACACAAATATGATTCAATCAAAGATTTAGCAAAGAAAAGCACAATTTTAGCCCCTACCTAGTTCATGCATTCTAAGGCCTACTCAAAATAACTAAAATACAAATTCAAAGAACTTGCCGGAGGAATGATGCAAGATGGATGCAAAGATGCTTTTAGATGCCCAAAATATCGCCAAGAGTGGATTCAATTTGATAGAGAAGTTTAAAGGGGCGTGTGAGGGAATGGCAGACTAATGGTATTTTTAATACATTTGACCTAGATTACGGTCAAGGTTCCGAGATCGCGAAAAAGTGGGTACTGCGATTGTAGAGTCATAGGGCCTATGATTACGGTAACTGAGGGCATTTCTGCACCTCTATTTTCCCCTGTTCAACTTATTACTCAATTTTGAGTCACTTTCCCCTGTTGAGTTCAATATGCTATAATTTCACACTTTCTCCTTCTCAACTACATAAGAAACACACCAAAGTGCTACAAATACATGGATTAACCAATGACAAAATTAAAATCTAAGCTATTGAATAAAAAACAAAGGATACGAGCCACATTTATTGAATATATAAGTGTCTTCCAACATAGAGCCTTAGTTATCATCGTGGCACGACGTCCTTCATGTTTTTTGAGCTTGATCCTCAAGGGACCCATTATTTACTTCCTCAACTTTGACATTGATAACCGATACCACTTGACGCTCAATGGGTTGTTTTTTCATTTTGCATACCCGTAAAGACAATTCACCATCATGATCTCTAAATTGTATTTCCCCAAACTCTATGTCAACAATGTATCTTCCGATAGCAAAGAAACGTTGACCAAGGATAATTGGAACCTCTCGTCCATGTCACAATCTAGAACTACAAAATCCATCCGAAGGATGAATCTATCCACATGCACAAACACGTTGAACAAAACACCAATTTGTTTTATGATAGACCGGTACACCATAAACAACCTCAATGATATTAGAGTAGGGGTACTCAAGCCAAGGCTCCAATATATTTCAAAGGGATCGAGATTAATACTTGCACCGAGGTGATATAAAGCTTTTTCAAACTTATGTGTCCCTATGGTGTATGGAATTGTAAAGGCATTAGGGTATTCCTTTTTTTTCTTCCATTTTACTATACATGATAGCTCTGCACCCATGGGTGACTTCAATGGTGACACCTTCAACAAGCTTCTTCTTCGACATCAATTTCTTCATAAGCTTAGGGTACCTCAAAATTTCATGGATTTCCTCAAGCAACGGGATATTGATAAAGAGGTTGCTAAGCTTAGACATGAATTACTTGAGCTTATCACTCTTCTCTTTCTTCTTAAGACTTTGTTGAAATGGTGGGGGGGGGGATTTCATGGAAGGCAGTTCATCACTTTGTGGCTCATCATCTTCATCTACCTTTTAATTAATCACAATCGGTTCTTTCCCATCCCCCTCTTTGAGAGTTTGGAGTTTATTATTTGACTCAACAAAATTTTTTTTCTTCACATTCATTTTTTCAATATCATGCACTTTTTCACCCACATTCTCTCCCTCAACTTCCTTCAAATGATCACAAAGGATCTTTCCACTCCAAGTGACTATTGCCAACACTTAAGCATAATTTTTTGGGTTCACAATAGTGTCACTAAGAAGGCACTCTTTTGCCTAGCATTAAGTCTTGTGGAGATTTGGACTATTTGCATTTTTAATTGTTTAATTAAAGCGATGTGGGACACAACCATTTGGTTGATTTGAGAAAAGTCACCTTTTAATTCATGGAACATCTTCTACGTTCCCTCCACTTTTATAAAAATTCTTGCCAAGACATCTTTGGTTTTATCTTTGTTGGGGTCAATAGGACTTTTTTCTTTGTTCTTTGCCCGATCATGAGGAGGAACATAAAAATTATAGTAATGGTCTCTATCCCTCCAATAATGATCATAATCCCTATCTTTGTTGTTCAAACCTTAGTTCCTACTTTTACTTTGATAGGCGGGGTGGGAACCCCCTGAATAATTGGCCAAATTCCATATCTTCTCATCAAGCTTCTTAGCTTCTTCATCATTATAGACCTAGGATGACACGACATTCATCGGTTTTGTGGGTGCACTAATCACATATTTCATCAAAAGCTCCAATTGAGTAATAATATTTTCCATATTATCCTTCTATCTTCATCTCTCTTCCTTTGTTCCTTATTAACAAAAAAAGGAGGAGATCTTTTTGGTACCTTGGCATCTCGGGTATGCCACCCCCTAATTTTTATTCGTAAATTCCTCAAGAAAACTTTTAGCCACTTGATAATTCAACTTTACAAGAGAGAACCCTACTGCATTGACAACCATGGTTTTGTTAAGTGGATCAAGAGGTCGGTAGAATATTTGGAGAAACATCTTCTCTAGGACTTCGTGGTTGAGACATTGCATGAGATTTCAGTTGAATATTTCTGGCACCTTATACAAGGGTTCACCATTTAATTACCAAAAGTTAATGATTTTATCACACAATTGTAGCATTTTGGAAGGTGGGAAATACCGGTCAAGGAAGGCCATGATAAGTTCATCCTGTGAAGTAACTGATCCGACTAGAAGAGAGCAAAGCCATAATACCTCCTCTCTCGTTAGAGAGAACAGAAAGGGGGAAAACAAGATGGACTGTTGGGTTATTTGTGCAATATCAAAGGGTGCACATACTTTTATGAAGTTTTTCAAATGCAAGTTGGGGTTCTCATAAACTTGCCCCCAAAAAAGTCCCTTTATTTGTAGCATATGCAACATGACGCTTGTGACATGAAAGACCCCATTCCCATGAACAGGCTAGATATATGGATACACTTATACTACCAACGTCATTGAGCTGCTCCTCATTATCTATAGGACCTTCGCAAGACCCGAAAATACTTGCATTGTTACTCATAGTTTCATGAACACTACAGAGAACACCAAAATGGAAACAAAAACAAAAGTCAAAATTAATACACACCACTATGGGTATACCCTAAGTAAAAATTAACACCGCACAAGTGAAGTATGAATTTCAATCCCCGTCAATGGCACCATTTTTATTAACACTCATCTATACCTTTTGGACTTATAGAGGACGATCATTGTCAATAGCTCAACTTATGTTGAGGTCGAATCTAGAAGGAGCAAAATTATCTTTGTAGTCTTATGGGTGTTAGTAGTTACTTAAAAGATGCCCATAATGTAAATAAAGTAAAATACCCGATATAAAATAGGGATTAGTTTTAAATAAGGATTAATCAAAGTTTAATCGAATCAACAAACTAAGGTAGAACTTGTGATTGAAAATTCAATATTAGAAGGATCGTGGGATATTGTCTACCTAAGGGAAAGTTACGCATGGGAACATGATGATTTGGTGAAAATTCAAGTAACTAACTATATAGTAGGCTAGGTTGAAGGTCCTTGAAGCTAGCTTGTAAACAACACCTCAAGAACAATACTTATTTACCCTTTCAAGTAACTAACGACTATGTCAATTAAAACCATCTAAGACCTCAATTGGGCATCCCTATTTCAAGAAAGATGTCTATTCCATAGCTAACTTTCAATTCACCCTTATTTCTAAGATAGAGAAAAGATAGTAAACTACATCAATTATAGTCCACAATTTCTTTATCTTCCATATCCCTTTTATTAAGGATGATATGGGTTCCAAAAATTCTCCTACACCCCTCTTTCAAGGATGGTGTGAGCTTTCAAAAATTAGGGGCTTTCACCCACAAACCTATTTTAGGTGTTTTGGGTTTTCACCCATAAACCCCAACTAATTAAAACATGCAATTATGAAACCAATCATCAACTAACTAGAGTTTACAAAAATACATCACAACCCACACACAATTACACCTTAGTTCAACATAATCCCAAGAAAAGAAAGTTTAGCTACTCATGAAGTAAAGAGAAAGAAATATACCATAAGGTTCATTCAAAACATCCATCCTTCAATTTAAGCAAATTCAAAGTATAAAAATTCAAACAAAAAAGTTTCCCCAATTTAGTAGGGTTACAAATTCTCCAAAATTCAGTTGTTCAATGCATAAGATTCCAAAAGGCAAAGGGTTTTAGTAATATAAGGGATTTGGGGTCGTTTGAGAAAAAAGATAGAATTTCCCCTAGGCATAAACCTACCTAGCTATGATCGTCATAGCTTTTCCATAATCACGAATGCCATGGCCACCCTAAGAAAACTGCAATCGTGGCCCTTAGACCACGGTCACGATAACTGAGACCAAATTCTGCTCCAAATCTTCCAGATGCCCTTCTCTTCTTTTTCTTTATCCTTTTCAACTCAAATCCACATCTTTCTTTCTTATCACATGTAAGCCTGTAAAATATGGAGATTAGTGCATTCAATAACAAATTTGTCTCATTAATATGTTCAAATCATAGTAGTGTGCACAAATTTTCAATGCCAATAAGTGGTAAATTCACCACTCATCGACTCCCCCAACTTAAAAATTTTCTTGTCCTCAAGCTACACTACACACTCAATGGGACAATGAAAATTTATGCCCCTTTATACAACCCAATGATTAAAATGACTTCAAACTTGATTGCTACCACAAGTAGATCTTCAAACATAGGCAAAGATATTCCTACGACTCCCATTATCATGAAATACAATCCAAAATAAGGAAAGAACTTTAAAGAGCAACAGTGCAACAATCACTAACACTCTAAAAGTTACTCTTTATTGACCTCAACTCCAATCTACTCCTTTTTCCTTATTTTTTGGAAGATGACAAAGTAACCCACCTCAAGTTGTTCACATGCCTCCTCACAAGAAGGATATCCCCACACACCAAATTACCTAACATGCACCAAGGGATTTAAATGCAAAATTCTCTTACACACAAAGACTCTCGATGCTAAAAAGTACCATGTCATTGGCTTGTCTTTATTTTCAATTGCCACTACATGAGTACACTTGGTTGGAGATCTCGAAGGCCTTTTGTAGCTTGGAACATTGGTTCGGGGAATGGTAGGATAACATTTAGGAACAACATGGCTTCGCCTTCCTTGAATATCTATATCACACTATTTCATCCAAACGTGGCTTCACCCTCCTGGAACATCCACATCACACCATTTTATCAAACTTTTGGCCATGGACCACATCTTTTGTTTTCACGCTTTACACATGCCTAATTTAGGAGCCTTAATTTTCCCAACTTTTTGTGGGGATCTTTCTTTCTCTTATTTATTTGCAATCCATGCCTCATTTTTCTTTTCATCATGCCTTTCTTTTTTAGTTTTTCATTGCTTATCTCAAAGGCATCCACTCTCATTACCTTGGCCCAAGGTTATCTTCTCTAAACTTACAACCCCGAACTTAGGCATTTAGCCTTAATTTTCATTTTTCATATTCAAGTATGGTAGTGTTCAAGAGAGGGAAAAAATTTAAATTGATCAAGAATTGTAATATGGTTGCTAAATAAAGGCTTGAATGCTCAAATTAGGTTACTAAGGGTCATATTCCATGCATGGGTAGGCTATTTAGGCTAAAGTGGGTTCCTATATTAAAAAAAATGGACTCGGATCATTTCACCAACCAAGAATAATCACAATTATCCTTGAGAGACTAATGGGGCAACTTATAGATGGTACAAGTATGCACGAGATTAAGACACAAGTGCTCACCGAACATGGCATGAAAACTCCTTAAAGGGGTTCAATTTCCCTTCCTACTAGAGACAAAAAAGAAGTATCTACTAATTTCTACAAGCCAAAATTTTGGAGTCATAAATAGAGGTAAAGTATTGTTACAAGGTCATTCACATTTGTGCCTTTGATTTTTGAAAAATTTTAGGAAGGAGGGGGGTGTTTACTTTGGATTTCCACCACACATAATTTTCTATTTGTGGCACAAAACTAAGCTAACGTCTCATATTTGAACTTTTATACGGGCAAACCATATGACTACACAGACTTTACCATAGGTATAAGTGTGATCTGAATTCGACAATGCTATAGGTACACAGATTTCCCTTGTATTTATATCTTTGATGATATGGGCACTAAGACTTTCCCCTACATACTTGGCTCAAAACCCACTCACGATGATATTCCATTAAGAATGTCGTCACTAAATCTATCATAGGGAAATGCTTGTCAAATATCATCACAAGCAAAATAAAGATATAGTAGATATCTAAAAATGAAATAAAATGACTAATCAATGAAAATGTGGGAACCATCAGAATGCTCAAATATTACAACCTAAAAAAAAGTAAAAATCATCAAAAATGTCATCAAATAAATTATCAAATATAAAAAAAACTTCTAAATAATACAAGCTCAAATGAGAAATAATGTGGAGACATGCACCCCCAACTAATAAACTTATAGTGTTCTTACTTCATACACAAAAAAGCACAAAAAGAGATAAGCATGCTCCCTGAAACCACATGAAGAGCTACTCTCACGGACAGACACTACATCCTATCCATCAACATCAAAACTGGACCACTCATCAGGGGTATCATTATCTCTCTCCACTAGTTTCACCATCTTTTCATATTACATCCAGACCTCTTTGTGAGACTCTACCAAGGATGAGTAGGACTTCTCGATCCTATAAATTATAGCTCCCTATGTTAGCTGGTCCTCTAAATACTTCTCATAAGCACATTAGGATACATATGAATGGCGATAATGGAGGGCTCTCCCGACCCCTGGGGAAATCCTGACACAAGCTCCTTAATGGCTCTAAAATCAACATTGATATCCTTAAGAGGCCTGGCTGCGGATAGCCTACAAGACTCACGCTTCTCACATGTTGAGTATCTTAAGTTTATCTTCCTTTTTTTCTTATGCCTAGTGCTCCCTCACCCAAAATTTTAAGAGGATAAATGGAGGTGCCTGAGTGCACCCAAGTGTCTCCAGGGTACTCCACCACTCCGGCTCTATTTGATAATTCAGTAATCAATGAGGGAATTAGGAGATGCATACCACCATGGTTACTAATGAACTTCATGTCTGAGATGACAAGTCGATAAAAATTCAAAGAAATGTCATTTAATATTCAAGTAACCATCTTGGACAGAAAATTTAGAACCACTATCATATGGGTGCAAGGGAAAACCCAAATACAAATGATAGTCAACCAAACCCGAGCCTCAATAGTGAAGTCATTCATAGAGATGTTCCTCTTTGTAGGCACCCAAGGAAGTTCCTTCCCGAACATAGCCTATATGCAATCCATCTTCCCGACTCATATTCTTTTACTTGAAATTCATCCATGTTTGCATTCGGGAGCTTGTATATGTCATTAATTTTTCCACCCCAAAGTTTACCTCCTTCCTTCAGATCCTGCTGATTGAGTCTGAGAGAGATACTTTGGAAAGATTAGCATAGAACCCCCGTACCTACTACTTATTTGCCAGATAAGGATCCATGGAAAAACATCCCTACCCAGTGAATATGAGCCTATCATGAAATGCCAAAAGCTTTTCTAACACCTTCTTAAAATATATGCCTCTATGAAAGAAACTTTGTATTTAGAAGCTCATTATAGTATTGGTTGTGATAATCGGGAGTCATGAACCAGACTTGGTCATAATTTTCCATGATGTAAACCTGAATACATGAGGAGAACACAACCAAAATTATAATCAACATTTTCATGCATAAAATAGACTATGTTGTCTAATAAAGCTCATGGGATAGTTGATTGGTGGTGTTTGGACAATAATTTGAAGAGTAGGAATTTTGGCCCAGGGTGAAATTTAGCCTCCGACATGGCTATCGTGGGTCACTAACTGCGATCGTGATCTAGTGACTGTAATTCTGGTATTAGAGACCATGCCAAGACAAATTTTTCAATAATACAAAATTCAAATTTCATGGACGAATCATTATCCAAAATAGTAAATTATTATTAAGAACATTGAACAAGGTTCCTAAGTACTCGATCATGACCATAGAATGTGAAACAAATAGTTAGGCATCATTTGGGTATTTGACCAAGCACTTGGTGTGGCCACTATACTTATCTTAATTTTTAACACAATGTGGGTACTCAAGACCTCCCCATATGTGTGCACACCATTTCTAGTAGCTAACGATGAAACTAATAAGATTTAATCAATGATTTAGCAAAGAAAAGTACAATTTTAGGCCTTACCTAGTTGATGCATTCTAAGGACTACTCACAATAACTAAAAATCAAATTCAAAGAACTTACTGGAGAAATGATGCAAAAGGGATGCAAAGATGTATTTAAATGCCAAAAAATATCACCAGGTGTGGGTATAATTTATGAGAAGTTGAGAAACGTGTGAGAGGGAATGGCAGAACGATGGTCTTTTTAACAATTTGACTGAGATCTTGGTCAAGGTTCCATTATCACGAAAAACAGGGTACCAAGATTGTGGAGGTATGAGCACCGTAGTTATGCTAATTGAGGACATTTCTGCACCTCTCTTTTCCCCTGTTCAACTTATTGCTCTATTTTGATGCACTTTTCCCTGTTCAGTTCAACATGCAAAAATTTCACACTTTTTTCTTCTCAACTTAATCAAAAACACTCCAAAGTGCCAAAAATGCATGGATTAATCAATGACAAAATTAAAATCTATGATACTAAATTAAAAAAAAATAGGATCCACTTTCATGGCATTTGTAGGTTTCCTCACACATAGTGCCTTACTTATCAACATGGCATGATGTCATTCATCTTTCTCAAGTTAGATCCTCAAGGGACCCATCATTCATATCCTCATCTTCGACATCGATAATTGATACCATTTTAATCACCATGGATTGTTTCTTCATTTTGCATACCCAGAATGACAATTCACCATCATGAACTCTAAACCTCATTTCCCTAAGCTATAAGTCAACAATATCTCTTTCGATAGAAAAAAAAAAGCTACCAAGGATAATTTGCACCACTTGGTCCATGTCACAATCTAGAACCACAAAATCCAACAGAAGGATGCATCTATCCCCTTACATAAACATGTCAAACAAAACACCAACCAATTTCTTGACAGATCGGTCTGCCATAAAAAATTCATTGATATTTAAGTAGGGGTACTCAAACCAAGCCTATAATTCGTTGCAAAGGGTATGAGATTAATACTTGTACTGAGGTCACATAAAGCTTTTTCAAACTTACATGTGCCGATGGTACATGGAATTGTAAAGGTCCTGGGGTCATCCTTTTTTTCTTCCATTTTGCTACTTATAATGCTACAACCATGGGTGAATTCAATGGTTTCACCTTCAACAAGCTTTTTCTTTGGAATTAATTTCTTCATAAGCTTAGTATACCCCAGAATTTCTTGGATTTCCTCAAGCAATGAGATATTGATAGAGAGGTTACTAAGTTTAGCCTTGAATATCTTGAGCTTATCACTCTCTTCTTTCTTCTTAAGCCTTTGTGTAAAGGGTGGGGAGGAAATCTTGTACTAGGAAATTCATCACTTCATGGATCATGCTCTTCATCCACCTTCTAATTAATCAAAATTGGTTCTTTATCACCCCTTGTTTGAGATTTTGGAGTTTCTTCTTTTGACTCAACCGAAAGATTTTTCTTCATATTCATGTGTTCAATAACAAGCTCTTTTTCACCCACATTATCTCCCTTGAATTGCTTCAAATGATCACTAAGGGTCTTTCCACTCGAATTACTATTGCTAATACTTGACCATGATTTCTTGGGTTCATAATAGTGTCACTAGGAAGGCCCTCCTTTTGTCTAGCATTGTGTTGCGTGAAAATTTGGCCTATTTGTATTTTTAATTATTTAATTAAAGCAAAGTGGGACACAATTATTTGGTTGATTTGTGAAAAGTTGACTTTTATTTCATGGACCATATTGTCCGTTCTCTCCACTTTCATCAAAATTCTTGCCAAGATATCTTTAGTTTAGTATTTGTCATGGTCAATAGGATTTGCGTCTTTGTTCTTTGCCCGATCTTGAGAGGGAACATAGAAATCATAGTTAAGGTCTTTATTACTCCAATAATGGTAACAATCCCTATCGCTTTCATTCCAACCTAAGTTCCCACTATGCCTTTGATAGGCGGGGTGGAGTCCCCTGAATAATTGGCTAAATAGTGAATCCACTTATCAAGCTTCTTACCTTCTTCATAATCATAGACCTAGGATACCATGGAATTCACCGATTTTGTGGGTGCACCCATCACATGTTTTGTCAAAAGATCCAATTAAGTAATCATATTTTACATATTCTCCGCTCTCTTCATCTTTCTTCCTTTGTTCCTTATTAACCAAAAAAAGTAGTAGGAGATCCTTTTTGTACCTCTACATCTCTGGTGTGCCACCCCTAATTTTTCTTGTTAACTTCCTCAAGCAAATTTGTATCCAGTTGATAATTCATCTTCACAAAAGAGATCCCCGTTGCATTTTCTACCATAGTTTTATTGAGTAGATCAAAAGCACGGTAGAGGATTTGGATAAGAATCTTCTTTGGGACCTCGTGGTTAGGACTTTTTTTGAGTTTTTGTTGAATATTACTCACACCCTGTACAAGGTTTCACCATTTAATTATCAAAAGTTAATGATTTCATCATGCAATTTTAGCATTTGGATGGTGGGAAATACCAGTCAAGGAAGGCCACGGTAAGTTCATCCCATGAAGTAATTGATCCGACCAGAAGAAAGTGAAGCCACAATACTACCTCTCCTATTAGTGAGAATGGGTTGAGGTTCAACCGGATGGACTCTTGGGTTATTTGTGCAGTATCAAAGGGTGTACATACTTCTACGGAGTTCTTCAAATGCAAGCTGGGGTCCTAATAAGCCTGCCCTCAAAAAAGTCCCTTCATTTGTAGCATATGCAACATGACGCTTGTGACATGAAATACTCAGTTCCCATGAATAGGCGAGATATGGATGGCATTTGTATACCCAACTTCATTGAGTTGCTCCTCATCATCAAGAGGACCATCGAAAGACCCGACAATACTTGCATTGTCACTCATAGTTTTGTGAACACGATGGAGATCAAATAAAAGAAAACAAAAACAAAAATAAAAATAAATACACATCACTATGAGTATACCCTTAGTAAAAGTCAACACTGCATAAGAGAAAGGTAAATTTACCTCCTCAGCAATGGCGCCATTTTGATTAACACTCACCTATACCATTTGAATTGGTAGTGGATCATTATTGTCAATAACTTAACTTATGTTGATGTTGAATCCAGGAGGAGAAAACATTAGGTATCTCGTCCTATGGGTCTTAATAGTTACTAAAAAGATACCCGTAATGTAAATAAAGTAAAAAATATAATTTAAAATAAGGGGTTGGTTTGGAACAAGGATTAATCAAAGTTTAATCGAATCAACAAACTAAAGAAAAACTTGTGATTGAAAATTCAATATGAGAAGTATCTTGGGATATTGTCTACCTAAGGGCAAGTTACATATGAGAACATGATTATTTGGTGCAAATTCTAGTTATTAATGATATGATAGGGTAGGTTGAAGGTCCTTGAGGCTAGCTTGTAAATAACACCTCAAGGACATCACTTTATGACCCTTCCAAGTACCTAACGAGTGTGTCAATTAAAACCACCTAAGACCTCAATTGGGCATCCCTATTTACAGGAAGATGCCTATGCCATAGCTAACTCTCTATTCACCCTTATTTCTAAGATAGAGAAAAGATAGCAAACAACATCAATTATTATCCACTATTATTTTGTCACCCATATCCCTTTTTTCAAGGATGATATGGGTTCTAAAAATTCACCCACATCCCCCTTTCTAGGATGATGTGAGCTTTCAAGAATTTGGGGTTTTCATCCACAAACCCATTTTGGGTGTTTAGGGTTTTCACCCATAAACCCCAACTAATTTAAACAAGCAATTGTGAAACCTATTAACAACAAACTAGAATTTACACAAATATATCACAACCCACAAACAATTGCACCTTAGTTCAACATAATTCCAAGAAACAAAATTTTAGATATTCATGAACTAAAGAGAAAGAAATATACCATTAGGTTCATTCAAAACATCCATCCTTCAATTTAACCAAATTCAAATTATGAAAATTCAAGCACAAAATTTTCCCTAATTAGTAGGGTTACAAATTCTCAAAAATTCAGTTGTTCAAAGAGTAAGATGCCAAATGGGAAAGGGTTTTAGCAATATAAGGGATTTGGGGTCGACTGGGATAAAAGAAAGAATTACCTCTGGGCATAAACCTGCCTAGCCGCGATTGCTGTAGCTTGTCCTTAATCACAGCGGTCATGAATGTACTAAGAATACTGTGATTGCGAACCTTTGACCAATCTTGATTGACTGCGATCACTTCCCTCTAATCGGGATCGCGGTAACTGAGGCAGAAGTCCTCTCCAGATCTTCAAGCTACCGTTCTTTTCTCTTTTTTTGATACTTTTCAACTCAAATACACATCTTTCTTTCTTATCATCTATAAGACTACAAAATATGGAAAAAGGTGCATTCAATCACAAATTTATCTCATTTACGTTCAAATCATATTAGTGTGCATGAATTTGAATGCAAATGAGTGGTAAATTCACTACTCATCACTAAACTAGCCCAACGAAGGTTAATCATACAAACCATGATTCCAAAACTTCAACCACATCCTAAACCAATCATTATATCATAATGGTGCTTCAAATTTGCTCACACTAGTAGAAGGCAATAAGATTCAAAAAGAGTCATAAATAAACAACCTTATGTGTCCAAAAAACTCATTTAATCAACAAATATCAATAATCAAGGTAAAGCTATTCTAATCATAATCAAGCCTAACATTTACATTCACACGCAATATATATCACATATTACCTTCAAAGAAGAGCAGGCAGAAGCCTACCTTAAAGGCTAATTGCAAAATCTAAATCTGCTCTCCAAGTGCCCTTCTTGATTTCATAATTCCAAAATGATATCACAATATCAAAAACATAATATACTCATCATTCCGAGTATAACGATACCTATATAGTACCATTGTTCTTCGAGTCCAAAAGCGATACCTAAAACCCCAATTGGGTCCCACTTATAGAAAATAGGTTTTCAAGGTCAACTGAATGTTCATACATGAAAGAGGCATCATAACCTTCAAGAAATAGGTGAAAAAAATCTAATTTGGGGCTAAAGTCAAGCCCAATTTGCCATCCAAACTAAGAAATTCAAGCATGAATTCAAAGGATTCCTACATTAACTTTGAAGACATTCATGATAAAAGATGTTTAGCAATATCCTAAGTCATCCACCATACTTAATTTTGAGTTATTATACCCATTTAAGGTTTTAAGATCTCAAAGACAAAGGGAAAATCGCCAAATTGGCGAGATTGGGATCTATTTATAGACCCTAGGAAAGAATATGTAGTGATCAGCCTCTATGGGCCACAATCACCCTAAGAGAGATCACCATAATGTGCGTTGCAAGATCGCTCTATATATTGCCATCACAGATGATAATTTAAACTTAGAATCTTTCCAAGTTTTGGGAAATGCTGCGGGACTCATTCGAAATATGATTTTTGCAAATAAAATATGTACCCCCACTAAATTAGGTATTTCGGATGTGCTGATGAAGTTAAAATTTCAATTCAAGGTTTATTAGAACAAATGTGGGTCCCACACCTATATTTTCTTATTTTCAACTTTCTGACCAATAGGTTGAATTGATCTTGGGTGCATTAGGATCTGAACCAGAGGTATACTAGCCTAAAATCAATATTTCAGAGCTACCGACATAGTCAAAATTTGTATCCAAGATCATTTTACCATTGTTTTTACCCGGTGGCCATTTAGAACCCGTAAAGACTTCCAAACAGAGAATTGGTTCTAAAAAACAAATGAACTACTCGGTAACTTATCTATCAGTCCTAATAAGTCATAAATGAATTGGGACAACTATGTGAAAACCCTAATGACAAAGAGAAATAGTAGTATGAAAATAACTGTAAGGGTCATTATATTAGAATTGTCTTATATATATATATATTATACTTATAGAATGTTAAGAAGTACAATTTGAGACACCATTTGATATTTTTCTGCATACAGGTGTTAGCGTACTCATGGTATTCTTTACTTGTTCAGTTTTCTACTTTGTCAGTTTACCTATGATATATATTGATACAAGTGGATCATACTGACTGCTACATTATTTACCCTTTTGGTACATATCCTAGTTTAGGCGTGACCTACAGAGTGGGAGATCGTTTGGTGATCGAGGTTGATTTTGAATGGGTGAGTTCCTCATTTAAGGTGCACTTCATCTAGCTATTGAGTTTATATTTTATGATTTGAGAATATTTTTATTTTTTTATCGTTCTCATATTTAGTTTTTGTGCTCTTTACATGTGACATCATATTTTGGGCTTTGGAGTTGTAATTTGTTTAGACTCAGATATTATTGTTATTTATGTTATGGACTAACTTCCACATGAAGTTTTACACTGGGATTTATTATTTTTTTCTCACATTCTTTAACTATTTGGGTATTAGGCTTATCTACCCACGGTTGGGATGGCAAAACTTCTATCAAAACCTCAACTTTTAGGTCGTGACATATGATCTTCTAACTAAACTTATGATAAGATCCCATACTCTCTATAACTTGTTTGATTGGTAAATGTTTTATCTTTTAAAAATTAAAAAGTATTTTGAATTTTAATATCTCTAACTGAAGATATATAACATATATCAAAAACTTTTAAATCTTTTGAATTTAAACATGTCTTTTGAACAAACATAAATAATTGCACGTTTTTTAAACAAAATAAAAATGAAAGTAAGTTAAACAAATTATAATGCAGGGGTCAAGGAATAGTTTTTGTAAACATCTTTTGCATCTACCTTTGTTTGTTTTCTCTACTCTCTCCATCCTCCTACACTAAGGTAAGTTTCTCTCTCAGATTTTCCCATAAGTCTAGTTGTTTCTATCATCCGAATATAGATTTATTAATGAATTTCCACCCTATAACGTTAGGATATTAATGAGAGGTGGAATTAAGACTTAATACAAGGTTCTTCCTTGATTAAGTTTGGAGAAATTAAAGTACGTGAGATTACTTTAGTGCGGGAACCTTGTTTTTCCCCACGCCCATGATTTCAAAATACATTCAAGTTGAATTTAAGTTAGGGTTTTTAAACCCCCAAACCTCCAAATCAATTTCCTTTACTTCTTGTGTTGAGTTAATGGTAATGTAACTGTGGCGAATCATGAAATTTCATGAGAATCTCGATTATCCAATATCCTTGGTAGGTAGTTCATTTGTTGGACAATTTATGAAATTTAAAAACTTACTTTGTGACTCCTTTAAGTCTATATCACATTTCCATTAAATTTCCAAAAATCTATTTTTGAAAATACATTGGAGAGAATTTTTTTTTAACTTGAAAGTTCAGAACTTGGGTTTTGTTTAGAAATTATGCATAGGCTCACAAATATACAATTTTATAGGATAGTTTGAGTAAATATTCACATTATGATTCCAAATTATTGTACATGATAATTATGAGAATTTATGATTTTTTGAGGACTACTTATCGCTGAGAGGACATAGATATAAATAATATATGTCTCAAAATTATGTACCACCATAGGTTAAGATCATACCACTAGGTCGAGCAATTCCCTTTAGCACAAGAGGCTTTGTTTGGATCCATAGTTTAGAACTCTTCTACATCTTGGTAAAGTATAAAAATAGATCTTTTAAAAGAGTTATAGGTTGGACACAATGAGCTCACATGGTGTATGTTAGTTGGAAGAAACTACCTAAAATGGAGAACTTTGTATATTCTTTACTTAAAAATTGATTATGATGTTTTTTTCAAATACACATTTTTAGTTCATGCATCAACTTTTTAGTTAAGATCTTATTTAATAATATCAACTTATTGGAGAATTTTAAGTGATTATCTCACATGTCTCAACTCTTATTCTCTTCCGTAGGTTACTATAGATATAGTGTGTCTGTTCAAATTCATTGTCTTTAAGTTAGTATGTATCTTTAACATTCAGTCCTTTCCTTACATACCAATACATTGCAATGTATTTGTGTTAATTTTGCACTACATCATTGTCATGATGTAGATTCTAATTCTCAGACTCAAGCCCCTGATTAGTTGTTCCACTTATCCTTTGCATTCAACTTGTGGTGCGTCCTCTTCACATCTAGAGGACTTAGATATGGTTGATAATTTTATAGTTTAGTTCATAATTCTTTTTCTTAAATGTAGCTTAGGTCATTATTTTGATAGGATTACTTCAATTAGACATTAGAAGCTTCATTAGACACGATTTGTTCAAGTTGACATTGTTTTAGCTGTCTTTTATTATTTGCTTCGAAAGACTATATTATTTTCAAAACCTTAGACCATGTTTCATATTCTCTGGTTTATGAATATTTCAATGTTTAACCTTATTAGTAAGATGGATCAGGGGTTTGTTTAGGGACAGTAGTTTCAGGTGTCGGTCACATCTAGGGTGTACACTCCAGTCATGACAAACTTAGTATCACAGCATTAGGTTTAATAGTCTTAGGATTCCTATGAAAATGTGTCTAGTAGAGTCCTTTGTGTAGATGTGAAGTGATCCATACCTATTAGAGGAGAGATATAGGGTTTTAGGAAATACGACCTTTCTTTTATGCTCAAGTTTGTGCGATAGAGTTTAACTCTACGAATTTATTCTAACTTATATATAGCCCATGTTTCAGATCACGCATCCAAAAATAACACTGAATCAGATATCCACTATAATTGATGGGGTCAATACCACTGTGATGCCTCTACCACACATGATCTAAACCATAAATGAAGCCGATCATTCTGGCCAAAATACTAGTATTGAGGTTCCACTTGAGCAATTTGGTGCATAGAAGGGGTCCTAATATATCTTCTGCTTAGCCTTCCTACGTATATGTTACTAATACAAAGTTATAAAATGCTATTTAGATGCTCACACAGCTAGTGACAACCACACCTAACAATCATAGCATAACCCCTACTAGTTCCAGCTCCCAACATTCCTCCAATACCTTTAGAATTTGTGAATTTCTCAAAATAAAACCTTAACTCAGGTTGTGTAGCTCTGCTATCCTAAAAACACCCATGGGCTATATGGGTTCAGCTCCCCCTACTAAAAGGTCCCCAGTGTATTTTAGCTGCACGATCGAAGAAAAGAATATAGGATAACAAGTACAACCTCAAAAATATAAAGTGTCACATCATGCATATGGCCACCAAGGCCACCCCCATATCAGCAAATGTGAGTTTCAATGTCGGTACCCCATGGGACCTCCATCTTCAAGGGCTTTGCTACTCAACCCCCTTTAAGCCCATTTAAACCTTTTATAGACAACCAGACCATTTACCAAGAAGTCTTTTAATTAGGCATTAACCATTGGTATCGTCACATAAAAATTTGAGCTTGCTATTTTATTACCTTATGTCGTATAAATCGTTAAACCAAATTAGACTCCACCATTTCCTATAAAACCAAAACCATTTATAATTAAACCATGGCCACCAAGGCCTTACCAAAGTCACGTGAGACTAACCAAAACCATTTCATGTTTATTTAATCATTTATGTAATGCAAAGATTCCAAGAGTAATCAAACTATGTCACAAAATTATTCTCATTGACACTTTCACAAACGGTTTAAGGACAAACCATTAACAAAGCCAAAATCATCATAATTTGGGGTTCAATAATAGCTCCTCAATTAAATAACCTATCCCATGAACCCATATGTGGAAAACCATAAGAAAAATATGAAAAACCATAATTAAAATAATGATAAACATTGATAAACCATGAACATCAAAAACCCCTAATCTTTATTTCAAAACCATAACAATACTATGAAAACCATACATTAAAAACATGCCTTTAGTAAAATAAAAATTACGGAACAGTCACATGCTATAGACCCCAAGAAGTATGGAGAGAAACCACCCTTGAAAGCCTTATTTTATTTTCTTTATGAAACCCTAGCTTTTGCTTGAAGAGAGAGAGTTTGAGAGAGAATTTGAGAGAATTGTATTGGGAGTAGTATGTTAATGATGTTCCAAAAGGTGTTTGACATCGTGACCTCAAAGGGAGTTAAAAGGGGAATTGTCTAGAATACCCCCAACATAAAACTATAAAAATATTGCAGGTGGGGTTATGAGTTAACCCTCGTGACTCGAGCCACAACATACAACTCGTACCCTTAAGTTATCACCAAAACAGTGAGTTGGACACCCGTACACTATCCACCATACGACCCTATGGCCCTACTCGTTACTAGACCATACGACTCGTATGGTCTAGTCATATCCCAAACAGAACCAAAAGGGTTTGTATACAGGACAAAATACGACTCATCCTTATAATTCGTAACTTATCCTCACGGCTCTTAGTGAGCTACTCATACTCAGAGTCAAGTCTAGTCAGAAAGTTACTGATTTGATTAAGGTTTGACCAAACGACCTATCACCACTACTAATGCCTCGTACTACCAAACATAACCACCACAGAAACCCAACCACCATTCACTGGACACCTCACGACTAGGGTCACCTTACCTATACCTACACCATACGACTCATATGATGAGTTGTTACTAGTATAGTGAGTTTAAAGCTTAGCAAATTCACAAGGGATAAAACCTAGGGTGTTTCTTTAATGATCTCCTGAATAAATAATTTAGCATAATCCTCTACAGAGTAAGTAGTCCCCATAGGTAAAAAGTGAGAAGATATAGTCATTCTATCATTAGTAACCCAAATCAAATCATGTTGATTCTGAGACTGTGGAATACCAGTAATAAAATCCATGTTTAATAACTCCCACTTCCACATGGGAAACTCATTCTCTTAAGACATACCACTGGGCCTCAAGTGCTCAACCTTAACTTACTTATAGACTATGTACTCAGCCACAGAATTTGCCCCATCTCTCTTCATTTTGTTCCATCAATAGATCTCCTTCAAATTATGATATATCTTTATTGAACTAGGATGGACAGTCTATCTTAACTTATAAGATTCAGCCAAACTTCTCTTGCATAGCCCAGCAATCCAGAACACAAAATCTACCTTGGTGCTCCGGGATACCATCACTACTAATATCAAAAGCCATAACCTTTAGCTAGCCCACATCATTTTTAATCTGCATCAAGATATGATCGAAAACCTATTTCTCATTCACTTCAACATTAAGAGATGATTTCACCACCTCTTGAACAATCATACCTCCATTCTCTAAATCCAAAACACAAATTCCAAGATTAGCCAACTGGTGAATACCTTAACCAATCCCGCTTCTCCTTATCCATATGAGATAAGCTACCCATAGATAACTTGGTAAGAGTATCGACAATTATATTAGCTTTAAATGGGTAATAATAAAGACTCATATCATAGTCCTTGAAAAACTCAAGATATATCCTTTGCTTTAGATTCAAATCCTCCTAGGTGATCATACGTTGAAAGCTTTTTTTATATGAATAAATGTCAACATAAACCCCATACAAATAATGATGCCAAATCTTCAAAGAAATAACCACAACTGCCAACTCTAAATTGTGATTTGGATAATTCATTTAATGGATCTTCAACTGCCTAGAAGCATAATCCACAACCTTACCATGTTACATAAAGAAACATCCTAGTCCCATAAAAGATGCATCACAATAAATAACAAATCCCTTAGCTCCCTCCTGCAGGGTCAAAACATGAGCAGAAGTCAACTTATCCTTCAATTTCTCATAACTACCCTCACAAGCATCGGACCATAGAAACTTTAACTTTTTTAGTTAACTAAGTCAATAGAGTAGCAATAGAAGAGAATCTATCCACAAACCTCCGATAATACTGACCAAACCAAAGAAGCACCAAATATCGGTTAGAGTAATGGTTCTATTCACTTCTTAACTGCCTCAAATTTTTGTAGATATACCATGATCCACTCATGAAAACAATATGACCTAGAATGGTTACAACATCCAACAAAAACTCATACTTTGAAAACATAGCATACAATCATTGATCTCGAAGAGTCTGAAACACTACTCGGAGGTGATTGGCATGATCCTCCTCACTCTTAGAATACACCAATATATCATTAATAAACACAATCATTAAAAAAAAAACTACCTAAATATCCTATTCATGAGATCCAAAAACATAGCTAGTGCATAAGTCAACCTAAATGACATAATAAAAAACTCATAGTGATCATATCAGGTTCAGAAAGAAGCCTAAGGGATTTTTGCCTCCCTAATATTCAAGTGATGATATCTCAACCAAAGATTGATCTTATAAAATCATCTATCACCCTAAAGCTTGTAAACGGGATCATCAATCCTAGGAAGCGATACTTATTCTTTACTGTCACCTTATTCAACTGCCGATAGTATATGTACATCTGAAGAGACCCATCTTTCTTACTCATAAAAAGAATAGGATCACCCCATGGAATGATACTAGGATGGATGAAAACCTTACCAAGAAAATCCTTTAACTGCTCCTCAAGTTCTTACAACTCAACTAGAGCCATTCTATATGGAGGGATAAAGATAGGACAGGTATTCGGTAGAAGATCAATCCCAAAGTCTATTTCCCTCTCGGGAGGATACTAGGAAGATCATTGAGAAATAATTTAAGAAATTCATTAACCATCAGGAAAGATTATAAGGAAGGACTTTCAGAACCAAATCCTTAACCTGAACTAGATGAGATAGACACCCCTTTGGAAATCAACTTTCGGGCTCTAAGATAGGAAATAAATCTTTCCTTAGGTACTAGAGAACTCCCTTCCCACTCAATTATTGGTTCATTCAGGAATTGTAAATTGACCTTATGGGTCTTAAAATATAAAGAAGCATATCAAAAATAGAGCTAATCCATCTCTAAGATCTCATCAAAGTACGCCATATCCAACTCTATTAAATCTACCAACTTTTCCCTACCATATATAGATACTACATAACCCCTATAAACCTTTCTAGACATAATAAAATCACCCACCAGGGTGGAAATAGAAAATTGATCAGTGATACTCTCGGGACAAAATACAAATGAATAGCCATTTAAGGGGTAACATAAAAAATGGTAGAACCTGGATCAAACAGAAAGTATACATCTTAAGAGAATAGTTTTAATATCGAAGTAATGACATTAGGAAATGCCTCAGAATCCTGATGGGTGGCAAGATCATAAAGATGATTCTGATCATTGTTGGTACTAGAAGTAGCAGCTTTTGGTAAAGGAGATGATAAAGGAGAAACCAAAACCTTATTATCTCCAGAAGCAACCTTAGCTGGACAGTGTCGCTACAGATGCCCTACGCAAATATAATTATACTATATATTTCTCCTCTCATCACACTGACCATGATTAAGTTCTCCACAAAAATAATAAGGAGGATAAGATGGGGCTGACTGAGCTCCACTAGCCTAGGAATGAGCACTTTAGGCTTTAAATCCATTGTTATTCTGAAAGTCATGATCACTATATGACTTAGGATACAAAGCACTATCCATAGAATATGAACCCGAGTTCCCCAAGTGCTCTTCTTTCCCCACTGCCTACCATCTCTACCATTGTTAATTTTCCCTCCACCCTGCTCTAAATATCTAAATTTTTTATTCTGTCTCTCTCCCATCTTTGGTTGTTTCTTTTATTTATCTTCAACTTTCTACATATACACCATACGACTAAAGATATCCATGTAATTATTTAACATCAACACCTTACAATCTACTAGTAAGTCTTAGGAAAAACTTGAAGAAAATATCCTCATTGTTTCCCTTAAACTAGACACAATCTCTAAGGCATAATGAGACAGCTAGTGGAATTGCAAAGCATACTTTTTAAAAATTATCCTTCCCTACTTCAAGTTCGTAAACTCCTCAACTTTATCCTCCATAAACCCTAACAGAAATAAATTATCAACAAAGGAACTAAAAAACTCATTAAATCGACATCATCACCTCTTAACTACTCCCACTTCTCATACTACTGAAATGTCATATCCTTCCGCTAATATACAATAAATTCCACACCTTCTGAGTTAGTGGAATACATCACCCTAAATATCTTTTCCATTTTATCCAAAATACCTTGAGGATCCTCCTCAACCCTAGAGCAAGTAATTGTCAGAGAATTCAAACTTATAAACTGGACAACTCCAGTGACCTCAAAAGATGGTGCAACATTACCAACACGATCAAGATGATAAGACTAAAAAGTCACTAACTTAGCCAGTAGATGAATAGATCGATAAAACTTAGAATTAAAAATAACTTCTTATGGCGATGGTGCAGGAATGTCATTAGCTTGAGAAACCTGAGGAGGACTTGTAGAGATTGGTGGAACTCTACGAAGGGCAGTAGAATTAGGAGTAAGAACTCTAGATTGGGTCTAAACTTCATAAACAAGGTGAGTTCAATCCACATTGTCCTCAAATGGGACAAAGGAGTTTCCATAAGCATCGGATCTTCAAGGAGGCATGATCTAAAAAAGGAAAAAATGGAGAGTAGAGAAGTTTACAAGACCTTAGACTTTATAGACCTAAAATAGATCACAATAAAAGGAAAAAATTCCTAAATTCCTTGTAGCCTCTCCCTTATAAATGTCGCACGCTACACACCCATAAAAGAAACTCTAATTGATTTGAATTTATGGACACCCAATGACTATAAAACTTGTCTTTGATAGAATATAACGACCCAAACTAGGGCTTAGTCATGATGGGTATCTCAAGTCCTCCAAGGACTTGAGACCACCCTCGTTAGTGTAGCCAACCAAAACATAACAAAACTATCATTAGATGGTTTTGAACATATAAAAAGATAGAACTAAGTTTTGAACATTTAACAAGATAGATAAATCAAATGGCAAGAGAGATTTAAATCCATAACACAACCCACACTTTGTCCATAAAAGTATCTAAAAAAATAGGCTAAATATCAAACTAGGTCGAGACATGCACCTAACCATGATAGTGAGAATAACAAAGACAATGTTGATATGAACTCTTTAATTCTAAAATATGGAATAAAACTAATGGAAATATTGAGCTTTTAGAAGGATGGAAGCTCACCACTTCACAACGAACCAACCAGATCATATGAAACTGCACAAGGGTAAAAGAAATATTTTTGGACCTAATATTACTAAATAATGTAGCATCATAGGATGGTTAGAGGAATGAGTGATAGCATGTTACTCAAGATAAGGGAAAAAATAATGCCAAAACAAATTCAATCAAAACTCAATGTACATGTTCACATACATGTAAATATATATATATATATATATACATAATGTCAGGGTAGGGAACATGGTTTAAGCATGAACTTTAAAACCATTAACCTAGACTATGTAGCTCTAACCATCTTTAAAATACCCACGAGCTATAAGGGTTTAGTTCCCCCCACTGGAAAGGCCCACATATATGTTAGCTGCATGAATTAGATAAATTCAAGGAAGGGCCAGAGCCACTGAGTCTTTAACCATTCCAAAAATATAGATAGATAAATTATGAACTATGCACACCGTCCTCAAAGCCCCCATATCGACAAATATGGTTTCCACTATTGATCCCTTGGGACCTCCACTTTCTACGGTGAGCTACACAACACCCTTTAAGCCTAATTAAATATTCAATACAAAAAAAAGTTATCTATTTTGGCATTTGCCAAATGATAATTTCATACCAATTGAACTTCCAAATTAATTCCACTATACCATTTCAATTATCCACCAACTTGGGGTAATTCATGACCCCCAAACTCTAATTTAAGATCATATCAAAGTCACTAGGGCCTTTTAAAGCCATTTATTGTCCTTTAACATTTTATGCAATGCATTAGTTAAGAAAAAGTGGGAAAACCCATATTTCAAGCCAATTACGTAAGATGATTGAGGTTATTACAAATTCCAAAACCAAAACCCATTTATCCAAGGGAATTCATAACCCTTATTCCCAAATGAGTTCAATTCTATCAATTCAAAACATGAATGATTCACAAAATTCACAAGAAAACCAATTCTATCAATAACATTTAAAGGCCCCCAACCCAATTTCTAAAATGATAATTAGTCATATGAATAATAATTCTAAACACATGCTTTTAATAAAACAAGTGTGGGGGAAGAGATACATGCCTGAAAGTATCAAAATTATGAGAAAAATAACCAATTAAAGCTCTAAATGCCACATCCTTAGAAACCCTTTCTTGTTCTTGCTTTGGGAATTTGATAGACTTTTAGAGTATTTTAAGATTGCATAATAGGGAGTTATGAGGTCCCTTATGCTATTTTAGGTTGTGGGTTGGGATTAGGGAAAGAGAGAAATAACCAAAGTGCACTTCATTAAAACATAGGAAAATTATCACCAGTCATTATGGGTCATATCACCACTCATGATGACTGGGTATGAGTTGCTTCCTAGACTCGTAGATTGGGCAGTGACATAAGAAAACCTTCACTAGTTTGGTCACGAGTCATACCCTATGACTCTTGACCAGACCTTATGATTTGCAGGGTCCTTTTCATCATTATAACAAAAATAATTGACCATCACACTAGTGGGACCATGAGTCTCACCGTACGACTTGTAATGTCTTCCCACAACTCGCGAGGTCCATGTAATACTTTGGATAGAAACATTGGCTACTCCACTATTTTGGTAATGAACCCCTCCTAATGAATCATGACAACACTTTATGACTCATGAGGTAAAAATCTGTGGTATTAAAAAGAGGTACCAATGCGCTTGCTATTCAGCCACCCTATAATGATGTTACTAATTTTGATTTCCATAGTGACATTTAGATACTTTCTTAGGTAATGATAGCTCTAGTTGACCATCAAAGCGTATCCACTATAAAACATCAAGGTACTCCAGGCACTTTTATGATCCATGGATTTCTCAAGATGAATCCACCTGAGTTCATAGGGTTGAAGCTTGATTCGAAGCAAGATAATTTAATTAATAAGGATTAGAAGATCTTTTAGATGATTCATGTTAATGATATTGAGAGTGTTGATCTTTCCACTTACCATTTTAATGATGTTGCAATTCTATGTCATGATCAGTGGAAGAAAATTAAAGGTAAACATGTTGATCCTCTAAAATAGGTTATCTTTTAAGATATACTCTTTGGGATTTTCTTTTCTTCAGAGTTGAGAGAGGATAATAAAAAATAGTGCCTTAACCTAGAGTAGGGCTCTATGAGTGTAAGGATAACCTTAACTTAACTCAATAGTCTTGCTATCCATAGATCTAATAGATGGTATAGGGAATAGGATGAACATCTTTGTGTTAGGGCTCTACCATATTTTGATTAAGGAATATAGATCAATGATGTTATTTAGATATAGGTATTTCAAGATTTACGATCCACGTGTAGTAGGTTGAGAAGGATGATTTAAAAAAAAGAGTGGAATTTTATAATAAGATGGCAAGAACATCAAATCACATATTTGGAAGGGATTTCAGGTTTGGTAAGATGGGTCATATACTTAGGGATTGCCTCTCTAATAGCTAGGTCAATGGGGGTAATAAAACTTATTACACTATATTACAAGCTCTAATATGCTGAAATACATAAAAATGCACCACTTTTGGTATGAGTAATAGTTAGAATCGTTTGTATACCTTGTCTTCTCGTCGTGACTAAGAGAGTTCCCCAGATGTTGTTACTATTATTTTAAAGGTTTTCTCTCTTGACATTTATGCTTTATACCTTAGAGACACCTTATACTTTGAACTTCCTTATGTTGAAATAAATTTTGGAATTAGTTTCTAACAACTCTTAGAAACATACTTTTTGCCACCCCAAACGGAGACTTATTTATAACTAAACAAATCTATAGCAGTTGTGTTGTTTAAATACACCATAACTACACCATAATTGATCTAGTAGATTTAGATAATTTATACATTGATGTTTTTTATGTATTGATTAGTTACATTCATATGGAGCCTTAGTTGATTGTAGAACCAGAGTTGCAAAGTTTTAATTTTCTAATAACCAAGTCTTAATGCGGAAGGGTAGTCTTACCGTTGCTAAGGGTTGTTTCATTTCATACATTAAGTCTAGAAAAATTATCTCAAAGAGTTATATCTACCATCTAGTTGGGTTATGGATTCTAATTTTGACACCCTATCTTTTCAGTTAGTTCTCGTAGTCTTTATATTTCTAAAAGTCTTACCTAATGATATTCTCAGATTATCCCCTAATAAGGATATTAAATTTAAGATAAACATTCTTCCTGATACACTACCCATCTTTATTTTCCTATATAGTATGGCTCCAACCAAGTTAAGTGAGTTAAAATAACACTTAAAGTGGTGCCCCAGTCCTCTTAATGCATAATAAAGATGGTTACCTCAGAATGTGTATTGATTAACACTAGATGAGCATGGTCACAATTAAGAACAAGTATCATATTCCCAAAATTGATGACCTATTTGGGAAATTTTAGGGTACTACTTTTTTCTCTAAGATTAATCCAAGTTCCAGGTACCATAATTTGATGCTTAGGGAGTATGAATTTCTAAAGACAAATTTTAAAACTCATTATGGTCACTATGAGTTTCTTGTTATATCTTTTGAACTAAATAATGGTCCTTCAGAGTTTTCATACAGTACCTCAACATGGTCGTTGTCATTTTCATAAACAATATCCTAATTTTACTCTAGTAGTGAGGAAGAGCATGTTAAGTACCTTAGAATTACTCATAATGCCCTCAGGGATAGATAGTTGTTTACTAAGTTCTCTAAGTGTGAATTCGTATTGAGGTTAGTTACCTTTCTTAGGCTTATTATATATCAAGTAAGGTGATTCAAGTTGACTCCAAAAATTTGAGAAGGTGAAGAACTGACTAGGCCTACTACTCTGATAGACATTTGAAGAGTTTTAGGCTTAGCTATATACTATAGAGGGTTAGTTTAGGTATTGTAATAGATTTCTACCTTTTTATCAGGTTATCCTAGATAAATGATTAAGTTCTGGTAGTCTAAGGATTGTGAGAAGAGCTTTCAGAAGTTGAAGTCTCAATTGATATTTATTCTATATTTGACTTTGCTAAAGGGTACAAATGGTTTTGAGATTCATTGTGATTCTCTATATGTTAGTCTTGAATTTGTTTGATCTATAATGGTAATTTTATTTCTTATTCTTCTAGATAGATTATGGTTCATAGATATCTAATCCACTTATGATCTTGAATTAGCGGTTGTTGTTTTTTCTTTTAGAATTTGGTGTCAATAACTTTTAGTGTGTGTATTGGTGTTTACATGGATAATAAAAGCCTCTAGTATGCTTTCATTTAGAAAGAGTTATATCTTTGGCAGAGAAGATGGCTTGATCTTCTTAAAGATTATGACATGAGTGTGTTATACCATCCAAGTAGGCAATTGGTGTTTTTGAAACTCTTAGGAAGTTGTCTATGGGGAGTGTCATTCACGTAGAAAAATGTATGTAAGTGATTGCAAGGGATCTACATAGACTTTCACATTTGGGTGTGTTACAACCATGGAAGTAATAAAAAGGAAAAGTTTTGTAGTTGGACCATCCATTCTATTTTTCCAACTTACAAATTCCACTGATTGTAGTGTGATACTATAGAATGGTTCTGAATCCTTATTAGGGATTGAAGTGAAGGAGAAAAAATATGGTGATCCCTTATTTCCTCAGTTGAAACATGCAGTGCACAAATAGAAAGTTTAGGTTGTCTCTCATATGAAAAGTGGTATCCTAAGGTAGGTTGTGTGTTCCAAATATAGACGGATTAAGGGATAGATTTTGGTAGAGGATTCCATACATGCTTCAACAAAGTTCTAAACTCTTAGTATAACTCAGTACTATCTAGCCTAGTAAGTCAGTTTTAGAGACCAGATAGATAGTTAAAACAATCCAATTTCATTATTTTAAGACTAGATTAAACCTTTATTTAAGGATAAATGATCCCAAGGGGTATATAATGTAACACCTCATCTTTCAAACCCACAAATACTCAAAACTTAACAAAGAAGAAAACTTATAATTTTGTAGTTATAGGTTCCCAAGGATTGGTTCATGAGTTGTGAACATGGACCACAATCCATGGAACCAAATGTGGAAACCATTTTAGTTGTTCGTTAGATCACAAAATGTCCCATGACTATGAGTCGTGAACCTACTCATGGAACTAACCTACAAACAAGCTCAACTCATACATAATATAATTTTTTATTAGTATCGTGATCCGTACTATGACATATGGAAACCTAGACAATGAGTTCAAAAATCCCCCTCTTAACGATGAATAACAACATAAGTCATGTTTGGAAATCCAATATTCGTACTGTTGAACCATGAAGTGGATTTAAAAAAATTGCAAAATCCACCAAGAAATCATGAGTCAAACCATGAGTTGTAGAATGTTTCCATAAGTCATGAAATTAGTATTTGAGTTGTGGAGCGACTCATGGGTCAGTGTTGTAAGACTTTTTTAAATGTTGTATAAGGGGTATTTTCATATGCCCCATACTTTTTAAATATACCACATCATCTAAGCATATTTAAAAAGGGTCTATCACCTAATATTGTTAAATTATTCAATCATTACAACACTTAACTCCCTAAAAGAATCAACATAATCACTCAAGAGAAAGAATAAACCTAGGCTTCCAGATATTCCAATAAAGCCTCCTCTCCAAATCAGGTTTGTAAGGCTTTAATGAGGGTTTTCTTTCACCCTTGTGCCTATATTTTCAGAGTGTGCTTTAGAATTCTATTAGGGTTATGGTTTTACCTAAACTGTATAGATTTCTATTACTTTTGTTTTAGATAAATTTAAGGGTTCTTATTATTGTGATGCCATATTAAAACTTGATTTTACAATAGTTTAACTTTGATAATTTCAAGCATGAATGTAGCTTGAAATTATCTAGATATTGTCCAGTATTTAGCACATATTGTTAAAGTGATAGCTTTTAGCAAATTCTTCCATTCTATTTTCAATAGATAGAAATTTATATTACCTATGATATTATCAGTGTACAAACTTATTTTTGAAGGATGATTAAGCATTGAGAGGATATGAGTTCTACAAACTCAAGTTCCATAACTACATGCCACCATAGAATTTTAGTGCACTAATTTCATTAACACACTTTAGCCCAAGAGGTTTTGGAGTTCTATACCTTGGAAAGTTATAGGCAAGCCCATCTAGCTGGGGTAACCATAGAATTTTGGTGCACTAATTTCATTAACACACTTTAGCCCAAGAGGTTTTGGAGTTCTATACCTTGGAAAGTTATAGGCAAGCCCATCTAGCTGGGGTAATACATTTGACACCATGAGTTCATATGGTAGATGTCGATTGCAAGAAGATAAGGTGGCTGACCGAATTATTTAATGACATTTTTAGGAATGTGAAGATTCTTGAGGCTTAGATGACAGAGTGCAATGATCCCTTTATAGAAGAAAAAGGGTGACATTTAGAGTTGCAATAACTCTAATGGTATTAATTTGTTGAGTTACAATATGAAGATTTTGAGAGGTTGGTAAAGGGAAGGTTGAGAAGGACTGTGTCTATTTCTGAGAATCAGTTTAAAATTATGCCCGATTGCTCGATGATAGAGGAAATTCACATTGTGTAGATACTGGTGTTCATTGAACTAGAGAAGGCGTACGACAAAGTCCCTTGGGAGGTTCTTTGGATATGCTTGGAGGCTTGAGGGGTCCTTATAGTGTACATTGGAATGATTAAGGACATGTATGATGGAGTAAAGATGTAGGTGAGAATGATGGAAAGAAATTCAGAGCATGCACCAGGGATCAACTTTGTCACGAGACAATTTATGAGTCATGATAGCACCCACTTTATCCCGGTAGTTGGTAAGCCACACCATATGTCACAACTTAATTTTTTCAGGTCATGATGGCACCTACAATAACCCACCAGTAGGAAAGCTAATCTCGTAGTCCAAAACTGTTGGTAATAGACTACAAAAAGAGTGAAGGGAGGAATTCAAAATAGATGTAATAAAAGACTAACATATATAAGATTAACCCAAAACTAGGTGAAATCAGTAAAAGAGATTCTACCATCAGCAAGGATACAAACGAGGTATAGAATAAATATATAGATACAACCATCTCTAAATACAACGTAGAGATCAATCCAGTACATAAGAGGGAGGAAAGTAATACTCCGAATGCCAGGATCTCACCCTATGTCTTCCAACCATGGCTTCTCCACACGACACGCACAACACTGGCGATAACCCATACTATGATCTGCAGTCTGCAAAAGTGTAGTATGAGTACCAAACACATGGTACTCAGTAGGCAATTGTTGACTGAGCTCTAAAGATAATGCAGATATAAACAATATATAAGAAAAAATAGAGTCTAAACCTAAATATCTAACAACCACATAATAAAGCTAGTGAGATAGTAAGGGTAAACTATCCTATCCATATCTAGGAAATTAACATAATAAGGCTAAGAAAGTATTAAGGATGAGCTATCCCATTCCATCCATACTCAAGAATCTCAACACCATACTATATATCAATGGCCAATATACGATAAAGAGTGAAAGAAGTATATATAACTGTATACAAGGCCAAAAAATGAATATATAATATTAATAAATGAATGAAGGGAGGGATATACAGTGATATCATAGCGTCATATATATATATATATAATATGGATAAACAAGGATACTCCAAGGTATAACTTAAGTTATCTGGCTAGCATCTTAAGACCTCAAAATCATTGTAGGAACTAGAGCTAGTATACTCAGGGTTTCTAATCCATACGTCTAATCATTAATTAATCATGCGTAATAATATATTCATAACATGAAAGAATAAGAATCATATCTTAAAGCTCAATATCGGATCGTTAAGAAAGCTACCACAAACTAGTCATAACAATGATCATAACAATAATTATAAGAATAACAACGACAATGCGAGTAACCATCTAGTCCATTAAAACAATCTCTAATCAAGCCTTTCACGAACCCACACCGCCCTGGACTTAGAAGTTTCAATCATACAACACAGCATAAGCCATACTCATCACCCTTATCTATGCAACCAACCATAAGGTTATTAGATATAGGTGTATACTAGTGATAGGCGATGCACATGCAAAGATAAATGCAATAAAATTCACAATATCATAATTGATTTGGGTATTATAATTTATATTAAGAAATGAACCAGCAAGTATAATCAATATCACAACCATCATCACAATAATAATCATTATCGTAACCATTACCATTATAGCCATCATCATTATAATAATCCTCCGGCCTTGTCGCTTATATAAACATATCGTCATAATTATCTACTGAAATTCCATACATCAAACATGAAAATGAGCTCTTATGGTGGTACCAAGGTACACAACATATATAACTGAGGGCTACAATCTAAGATGATACTACAACTGGTCTGAATAATCCTTAAAAATAATATCTTGGAGTCCAAGGCATAACTACTTACCATAAAATAATCTATTCTAGGATGTCCCATCAATAGAAAGTGATGCCAAGCTGAATCCAACTTGAGTAGACTACTCCCACTAAGTATAACATCTGAGAATCTCAAAGAAATCTAAAGAGTCTAGGTCACAGCTGAAGGAAACAATATTGAGACCATGGGTTATCATCTGAACACCTATCAACTATAATCCATCCGAAGTTAAGAAAACTAAATAGGTACGTACGGAGTAGGCTCAACCAGCCTGTAAATAAAATCTGAACTAAGACAAATCTGAAAGGAAGGTTGCACTCAAGCTCCACAACTCCAAGCTGAAATCTCACACCAAGGCTTAATCGCTAGATCTCAAATACCAAAACCAAACCTAATGACAGGTAGGCATTTATGCACCAAATCTATCAAAATATCCAAATAGCCATTCTGGGGTGTCAACTCAAAAACTGAGACAATAGGTCTATATTAGTGTCAACAACTAAAATTAACCTTAGTATTAAAATTAGACATATCCAAGCTAAATTATACCGAGCCAAACTCAAAGCATAACAAAAGAACAAAATTATAATAGAGGATAAATCACTAGCTGAAAACAAAAGAAATTAACTCCACATCTGCTAGAGTGCATGCACCATCGAAACATACTCATGAACTCCCCAAGGCTACAATTTACTATAGTAATAGCAAAAACTTTAGCAACTCAGAGAATACAACTTTAGTCAGAAACCAACCAGTCCAATTCTCTATCTTGGCAAAGAATACTCATATGCAAATATCATTAAGGAAAAACACTCCACCATATATTATTAGATCAAACAAACTCTAAAATAGGTATTTCCTAAATTTATCTAAGTAAGACAGTTATAACTCAAAAAAACCATGAATTACCTCAATGACAAAGGAAGTACTAAGCCTTACACTTATGTCGAGGTCAAGATAACTATCAAAAAATTAACCAACAACTCAAGATAAACAATTTCCTATTTGCCAATTCAAAAAGAAATTATAGGAAAGACGACCTGTCTCTAACTCTCTAACTTTACTTTAGACAAAAACCATATCACAGCATCAAAGAAGCATCTAATCTCCATATTAATACCAAGAGAAACTATTTATAAGGCGACCAAACCAACAAATCTAAGAGATAAATCTAGGATATCTCTATATCAACATCAAAATGACTACTAAGCGAACAATAGAAAAAGGGACCCTAAATTGTCGATCTTAGAAATTGGCTATATAGAGAAAGATATCCAAAACAAAAGTCTTCGCAATCTAGTAGCCAAGTCAAAAAATCACAAACTCAAGACTAGGAGATATAATTAAATTGTCAATTTGAGAAACATAACAGAACCACTAAACATAAACTTACCTTCACTACGATAGTCCACTCCATAACAAATCTAGATTAGTCAACAGAAGAGAAAAACAACTTACCTCATGTCACTATAGAAGAGAAATTATCAAATTAGGCTATAGCTACCCGAGCCAACGAATAAAAACTATAATAAATGGAATTCTAACTAGATAACACTAGTCTAAATAGCTACCAAGTGAGGATCAATAACATCAAGAAATGATAATAATAACATTAGCAATATAAACATCAATATAATGAATATGAGGTACCCAAATGAACATTAATAACAAGTACCACTCAAGGTCCACAAAAAGGCCAATATGCCAAAGTAAATGGGACTCAAAACCAAATGCTTCACCCATTAGGAGAAAATATCAATACAAATCTACATCCACTACTAAAAGGAATAATTCATGAGGGTAGTAATATACTCATGAATTTAATATCAAGGCACACAACAACCAATAGAAGTTTATCAAAGCATATAATAATCGATGGGTATGAGAACCCCAATACACATTAAAAAAAAATATAAATATAGGAAATAAAATGACATTTATCATGGTGAAATTTGAGATCACATGCCTAACGGGTCTATGGAAGAATAAATTTGAACAGATCTAAACTTGGACCGACCAACCGAATCATCAACTGGGGCTCCAAGCACACTATCACTACTTGAAGGTTTCACAGCATTATGAGGCTTATCTTAATAAGCTAAATGACTAGCAATCCCATATCAGGGACACTCTGTAGACTAGTGACAGATCTTTCTAAACTCCTGAAGTCCTAACTTGGTGAGAAATACAAACTGAGCCTAAATAGCAGGCCAACTGACACTGAAAGCACTCGGTACTACCATAATCCTTCTTCCCATAATCACAGCCTACCTAAAAAACATAGGCTGGCAGGGCATACATGCTAACTCTGACTAATAGACTAATTCACATCTGGATCACTCTCTAAACTAATGCCCCATCCTACCACAACAGCAATAAGATCCTAGAATACTCTTAGATACTGCCTTTTCGAATCCAGAATAGCGGTCACTGACTAAGGACCTATACCAAAGACTCCGGAAGGCCCTATAGGAACTCTACCGGCTGTGATCATCATGACTAATACGAGCCACCCCTAGTCTCAAATGCTACTTGGATAGGACTAATAGGCTATAAGTGAAGATGACCTCCACAGAAAGGATCCTCACTTCCAAATAAAATACCAATAGCACTATACTAATGGTCTCTTATCACTACCTCCAAAGTCTCAATGCCTGCTCTCTATTGCCCTAAAATGATAAATAACATGAGAGATAGATGACCTAGATGCTATCATATACTCCAACACTATGTAGAGTGGAAATGCTAATCCTATAATAAATCCATGCACTATGTCCTACTCAAAAGAATATAGCATAGGAATATGTCTGGCCTACTTAATAAACCTAATATCATACTCAAAATTTGGTATAGAACCCCGATGCAAACCATAAACCCAACTCTAGTCTGAGAACTACTTGATAAACCGAATGTCATCCCAGGCTGTGGGGTATCTGCAGTTATACCTAGGATTTGATGTCGCCTAAAAATAACCTCTAAAGAAGTATGCTTTGGTCAATGTCAAATATAGTAACCCAAACCAAGTTTGGGTTGAACCTATAGGGAATGCATGGAATTATATCTCACACTTGATGAAATCACAGGCGGTGTCGAAAAGCAAATGAGAGGATTTGAAGTCAAGAGTGATAAATAATAAGCTTGAGTGATTAAGATTGTTAATAATAGAGGAGGAATACTAGGACTGTGTTCCCCTTGGCTTCTAACTCCAAAATATTCTCTTGTTTGACTCACCTATCCCACTACTCAGTATGCCAAGTCTGATAAGTTATGTATTATTAATCGTCTTGTAAACGCATTGAAAATCTCACCCTTCACCTTTTGAGTCTCAGGGTGTCTCCTTACTACCTCTTGTCTTTGACCATTGTACAACTATCACCTTTTGGGTCTCAAGTTTATTAGATGAGGGTTGATAGCCTAAAATCACTATCGTAATCTCCTTTTTCTAATCTCAAACACCCTTGTGATGATAATCTCAAATATAGGAAATTCTGAATCTTATGCAGTACCTTGGAATACAATTAATATGAACAAAATTAAAATACACAAGGATACAACAAAAAGGATATATCTACCGCTTCCCTTACATAGTTAATCCACCAGAGTTCCCATAATACTAGTCGATGATATTAGCCACTCATGCTTATGCAACAATCTATGGAAATCAACAAAGAAAATATGTATTTAATTGTGCAATAATAAAAGAGTGAAATCCAAAATCTCTAATTGAATTGAAAACCAAAAACCCAAGAATACAAATATCTAGAGGATTAAGGAGTTAAAGTATTAAAAAAAGTATTAAAAATGTGTAACATAACGAAGGAATAACCCTAGGGTATTTATACTGTCTCAAAATAACAAAGGAAACCTAATCAAAATAAAATAGAAAAACTTTGTCGGCAGTGGTTATGCATTTAAAACTGAGTCATTAGGTCTTGTTCAAACTCATTGCCTGCTATCATATCTCTCTTCATGCTTTAGTGTTTATGACTCATATCATTACCCTATGAGTCTTCTTATACTAATCATAGTCACTCTCTTCTAGGTAGTTGAATCTATTCTCCTTATGATTACTCAGCACGAGTCATAGTCAATCCTTACGAATCACGTTCTTCTCTCGGTAGCATAGGGGCATAAATCTTCAAAACTCTTTATACTAGTCATATTATGAACTCTTACTATGAGTTATAGTCTAACCACATGACTTGTAGCCTTCTAGTAGTTCATTCCTAGGCTTTAGCCTTGCTCACTGTTATCTTCGCAGTTGCACACCATGACTCTTTGTCACTTCTTAAAACTCATGGTCATGGTCAGTCCTTACATTGTTTCTTTAGTTCAGCTTTAGCCACTAGTATCCTCACGAGTCTGTCTACGAGTTGTACGGTGACTTAACGACCCGTAGGTTGACCAGTACTTCTATTTTCAACACTTTCTTTTCTCCTTTTTAGTCCAATACCCATTCCAACCTAGTTTACCTCTAAAGCACATAAAACATACATCATATCCGATGAAATAACCTAAATTGATGCATAATTTAACCATTTTAAGCATCAAATTTGCCATGTTTCCACGGCACATCAACACCCTCAACATAGAATATTTGCATGTCCTCAGGTAAAAATACAAAACAACACACAAATGATGTTTAATCAGGATGATCTTAAGATACCATATGCACTTGACTACTTAATATTTTCTCAAAACTTACTTCCATTCCTAGTTTTTACCTTTTTTTAACTAAATTGTGTATTGATTTTATATAACAATGCAACATGCAAGAATCAAGTGAAGGCGGTACATTAGTAACAAACAACTAGGCCACTACCAGGATAGGTAAATAATCTAAAAATGCAACCCATACACCCTTAAAACTAGATAAGTCCCTATCACTCAATTTGATTACCTTAAAAGAGATAGTCAAAAGATATTCTCACTCACAAAGAAGTTCCAATCATTGCATACAGAATGCAATAGGCCTACCTATATGTTCGTTACCTGAGTTTTTGAACAATCTGGTTAAGATCACTATAGGACTTTTATTAGTATTGTAACACAGGCTTGGGGATGCCATAGTACAATTGAGGATTATATTTGTGAATTAGCCTATTTGGCATAATGATTTACTTGGGGTCCACTCTTTTAACACCTTTTTGTTTAGTCTGCTCTTATTTCATACTTTTTATTCCATTAATTCTTATTCAGGTTGAGTGTGGTTTGTTTTATTTATTCTTTCTTTTCTTTTACCATTTTTATTTTTTTACTTTCTTTTGTCTACTTTTTTTCATTTTATATAGGACACCAAATACTACTAATTTTTTTCCTATAAACACCTTTTCTTCATACCTACATTTTTTATGAACCCATATAATAGCCACCTTCAACTTAGGCAATTTGCCTGGGTTGACGTGCATAGTATCCAAGGAGGACCAAGGCCAAAATAGGTTCATTGTAGTTTAAATAGGAAGGTGACTCGACATAAACAAAACATGGGGCAATTAAGGCTTAACATCGAGATCAAGGGATATTTATTTCATTTGGTTGTGGGAAATTTGGGCTAAAGTGAACTTTATCACAAAAAAGTCTTATGATCATCTCCTAACCAACCATACTACGTCCTAGGAAAGAGAAATCAAGCAAGTTCTGGATTCCATACGCACTACGAACTAGGAAATGCCTCACAAACACACTGCACAGGGTTATATTCTAACCACTACCTATCTATATCATGTAGTTATTCACCATAGTTATTATGTCCCTAATTCTAATGTCATTACTAGACTCACAGTAGTCACACGAATACCAAATCACATAGTTATCAAAATATTAAGAGGGGCACCATTTTTTTAAACATTTTTAAAAATTTTGGCACAATCATATCAAAAACATTAACTGCCTTAGATACCAATTTTTATCCCAATTAAACATCAGACAATGCATCAATAAACATAAAATCATAACACAGCATACAAGTTTCATATTTAAATAGTTACTGATGAAAAGAAACATGACAGCAATAACTTACAGCGGCTATGCAGTACACCTCCCAACTAAATACCTATGCACTATTCCTAATGCATCTAGAAATGTAAAACAAAAGGGAGGAGATATGCCTGGATGACCTGGGCACTAGATAAATTAGTATAAGCAGGTGGGGACTCATTGTGCGTCCTACTCTTATCCTTAGTATCAGTGGTAACTGGGGCACTTAAATAAACAGTGGCACTAGTTATGGCCGGTGCTCTCAATGGTGGATCTGGCGGTGGAGTTGTACTACTTCTTAGATTAGCAGTATTTGCAAGTTAGAAACTACCAGCACCTGTACCCATATCTTGAACCCTCATATGACGGTCCAACTCACTCTGTATACTCACTACTTTTGTCGCCTCAATGTCTTCTTCTCTTCCACTTTTAACTTTTCTTTCTTTCTCACCAACCGTGGGGGTCGAGTCTCACATACCCTAAATATTCTCAACCTCATATTCTTTGTGAGTCTCTTTAATTATGAGCATCAAGTAGATCAGCCTATTCTATAAATTATTAACTAACTTTTGTAGTGTAGCTAGCTTGGCCTGAGGTCTAGGGACTGAATACCTTCAAGCTTTTGGATAATACGCTGCTCAAACCTATCAAACTTTTCTTATATTTACTTTATTTCTTCCTTGATCCGGCTCATCCTTTTCTATACCTCTGATAAAAATAGTTGCGGCACTAATACATTCTTGGTTGAAACTTACCTGGGTGTGGATGGTTAAGCTGATACAGAGGATGATGAAGGCTAATTCAGGGATGTACCTGCTCCATTAGAGGCCTGGGGATCAAACAGGCCAATCTCAGTAGGGGTGTTACCCTTATTGCTGAACCCTATGGTGCCACGTCCATGCCCATCAACCTTAAAATCCCTTTGTATAATAGTTCCCCAACTTATCATCCCTTGAGATTGGGTTAGCAACATCTTTGATAGTCCTAAATATATCATTTTTTTGGCCTCAAGAACTAATCAATTCTTGGGAGCTCTGGCCCTCCAGCATCGAAACACATCTGTGTCAACATGTAGGGGAAAACTATGATCGTGTCGGTGCTCATTGCCTGATGTATAATCTCTTTAGTGATAGCAATAATTCACGCTAGTAATGTTTCTTTTTCTTAACTTACAACATTATCCCCTAAAGTAGGACTCAACCTGTTCCAAATAAGAGTCCACCAAGCCTTAGCTTAAAAGTTTAGGCTATCTTTCATAACCTACAATTATCTACCTATACCTCAAACTACCTACGTAGATTCCTCCCATCCCATGGCAATGATCGAGGCAATCTACCAGAACTGAATAACCTTATCTTCTAAAATTATTTGTGTAATCTTTACTTTCTTTATCTTCTCTACTCTAAAATCTATCTCTTTAGTATTGGAAAAAAGTACAAGCTCTAGCCAATGAAGTACACGGGAGATCATCTGAGTTGAGATGTTCACCAAAACACCTCGAATCACCAAATCTAACAATAGATCTACACCCTTATATAATTTCCCATGTGGGTTCAAACTTTTTAGCTCTATCTGATATGCAATATAGAATTCACATACCCAAGCTTTACTTCACTTCCCTGGAGCTCTAGGCATCCACTAAAACTTGTATTGACTAAATCGAGCATCAAATGAAGGAATCTGAGACATGTCTATGGTTCTCAACTTTCTATATAGGTAAGTCACTCTTTGGAATTTTCCATTGATAGGGTTTATGTTAATGTCATTGTTGTATAGGGAACATATTCTGAGGTACCCCCACTATTCAATGATGCGCAGTAGAGTAGCATCATGGATAGCGGAGTGGAAAGTACTCATGGTGATGGTATCTCTTGGGCAAGACTGTAACTCTCCTCACTGCTATCATCTCCAGATATAGATGCATCTTTATTATCATTCTCATTCTGATCGTCACCCCTATTTTCATCTTTCTCTTAGTTGGAGCTTGATTTTTATTTATTAGTATCCTCAGTACTTTCTTCATCATCATCATTGTCATCATTATCGTCCTCATCAGAGGATAATGGTGAATAGGATGGTGAGGTACTAGGGTTCTTCATTCTTTTTGTATACCTAGGGGGTGTGTCCTCTACCACAGTTGCTTTTACTCCTTGAGGTAGCTTCTCTCTTGGCGCTACCTTCCCCCATATTTTGGATATTTCTCAAGGTCATCGCTTGACTCATTGTTGTCCTCATTTATTAAATGAAGAGTGAATTGTGTGGCAGGTTTCCTTAGAGTTTTCTTCTATGGGGTCAACTTCTATTCAAAATAATTTTCACAACCATTTTACTTGTTGAAACAATACCCATTTGTTAGTCCTAAGAAAAGGAATGAAAATAAGGAAATTTGGTGTCACTGTGACAGGATCTAGGCACACTACGGCTCAAGGTAAAAGTCATTGCCTCTGTTACGAGTCGTAGTGAGACTTGTAAGGTTAAAGGATGCCTAATCAGTATTACTGGTCAAGCAATGAGTCCTCCTAAACAACTCATAACCAACACTCATTATTTGACAAGAAATACTTTCTTGATGCAATACCCTTTCCAGTCATTATGACTCAAGACTACAAGTTGTATAGTGTGACTACGACATGTTTAGACAAGTCATAATGTTAATAGAACCCATTACGAGTCCCGTAGCCATTGCAGCATGAGTGATTAGATCAATTGTCTTAGATTTTCAATCCTAACACAACAATATGCATATTTAAAAACATCAAGCATCCCTATTTCATCCCCATCAACATAAATTAGCACACATTCGGCGCTTTACACCTATTTTTTATTTATTTTACAAATTTCTCAGGACTAAGGCTCGTCTATAGATATGCACATATTTTAAATAAAAATTCCAAGCATATATTTCACATTAAAGAATTACTTCAACAATTATGAAATTAAACACAAAATACTTACTTGTTGCTTGCCTTGGATTCCTTTTTAGCTAAAGTTCAACAAATTTTGAGCCCTACCATTTGAGATTGTTTGAATCATAGAAGATTGTACGTAATTGATGTTGGGATGAGGAGAGTTTAGTTGATTTTAGTCAGTAGCGTACGGGAATAGAGGGAGTCACAATTTTGAATGATTGGAGTGCCAATCATTCTACCCCTTTGTTTAATTTTAATGAATCATGTATCTTGGACTGGGTTGACCCACTAGGCCTGTGATTTTGGGCATGGGTACAAGTCTACTTAACGACTCATAACTAGTGATTACGGGCCATAGACTCCCTCTATGAGGACTAGAACCTTACCTAGGTCTCTAGTCATTACGACTCAAGATGATGAGTCATAGTGACTAATTAGGTCTTGTTTCTAGAGTGGTCATGATTCCAGAAACCAAATACCTGATCTGTGTCAAAGAACTTAGTCCGTAAAAAATAGATTACGAGTTCTAAATTCTGACCATGACTAAGTGACACATGAGGCCTGCCACCGGGAAATTTTTATACTATTTTTCTATAATCTCCAACCCTGTACACTGGACACACAAGTCACCCTATAATCAATTAAGTACAAAACACGGGTTGCCTCTCATACAACAATAGAATTAAGGTTGCAGCATGACGTGGCAAGGTTGGATACTCAGATTTCACCAACCATCCCTATGGGTTGCATCCCATGTAGCGCCTGATTTAACATCACGGCACGACCCAGTTGCCTTGGTTACTCAGACTTCACCAAGGCTAAAGTCATAAACCACTTTTACTTCCTAAATATACCTATATCATGAATGACTATTTTCCTATTCACTTTGAACGAGGCTTTACCATTATGCTTTAATTCAATAACACCATATGTGAACACCCTCACCACAGTGAACGACCCATACCACATAGACTTCAACCTACCTAGAAACAAGAAAAGTCTAAATTGTACAACAATACCTAATCACCAGGCTCAAATACTCTTTTCTCATTTTCTCAATCATAATATAACTTTATTTTCTCCTTGTACAGCAAAGAACTCTCATAAGCTAGGAGTAAAAATTCATCCAACTCATTGAATTTTCTAATCTTTATCTTTGTTGTATCATGTCAATCAAAATTCATCTTTTTTAATGCCCATAGTGCCTTGTTCCCAAGTTCGACTAGCAAGTGGCATGCCTTACCAAACACAAACTAATATGGGGAGGAAACTATAGGTGTCTTAATAATTCTGATCGGCCGACATACATCTTCCAACTTTCTCGACCAATAAGTCCTATTGGCATTCATAGTCTTCACCAATATGGATATGATATCTGTATTGGAGACCTTATCATGACTACTTGTTTGAGGGTGATAACGTGTTTCCACCTTATGCTTTACTACATATTTATTGAGAAGACTTTTAAATAAAAAATTACAAAAATACAACCCATTATCACTAATAATAGAACGTGGAGTGCAAAATTGAGAGAAAATATATTTCTTTGAAAATACGGTGACACTTCTACCTTCATTATTAGGGAGTTCTATCACTTTAACCCATTTGAAAACATAGTAAAATGTAACTAAAATATATTTTATTCCATAGGAGCTCACAAAATGACCCATGAAATCAACCACCTATACATCAAATATTTCTAACTCTAGAATAGGGGTCAAAGGGAGTTCATGGCGTTGTGAGATGTTGCCTTGACGCTGACAGTGGTCACAGGAGAGTGTAATATTCTTAGAATACTTGTAGATCATAGTCCAATAATACCTATATTGCAAGTTTTAATGGGCTACACAGGTTCCTCCATGGTGACCCCCAATAGGTGAAGCATGACAAGACTCAAGAATAATTATCATCTTTACCTCTGGGATGCATCTTTGAATCATACCATACACATAAATCAAGAATAAATATTCCTCATCCTACAAGAACTTTCTTACCTCATGAACAAATTTCTTTCTCTGCTGGAAGGACAAATTTTCTAGAATAAGATCACTCACTAGCTAATTGGCAAAATTAGCAAACTAGGGAATTAAGTCTTGTGATGTTGATGATATCTAAACAACACCTCCTCGTAGATAATGATACGGTCACTATAAAAATTTAGTAACCCAACAAAGTTTGGGGTTGAATCCTAAGGGAAAATATGGAATCAGGAATCTCAGCAGTTGTAGTCAATGGGTAAAAAGTAAATAGGAGGTTTTTGTGTAGTAATCTCAAGAATGTAACTATATCAACTTTAGTTGTAATAAAGGTAGTGAACACTAGGCAAGACTAACCGATCAAGTTTTAAATTTAACACAAAAAGGGAATAAGGTAGCATCTCATAAACACATGGCACAGAGTCAACATTATCATATACTACCTATCCAGTTCATGCAATTTTTAGCAAATGATTATCATGTCCCTAATTCTAATATCATAACAAGTTCCTAAATGTTCACACATTTATACATTCATACAGTTCTAACACACAAAATTTTTTATGGGTATCAAAAATTAGTCATAACATGACTACTACCCTAAATACTTAAGAATCTCCTAATAACACAAAAAAATACCATACGAAATAAAAAACAACATGACACAAAATTATCCTACACATGCCAGTTCTACAACCATGCCGTGGTTGACAAGAAAAGAAGAATAATAATAAAAACCCATAACAGGATGGTATGCCTACTCCCAACTTAAAAATACACACTGTCCTCAATGCAATAAAAAATGTAAAACTTAGGGAAGTGAGAACATAATTAGGTGCTCTAGGTGCTTGAATCATAAGCATCCACAGATGGGGGTATATCAGCTGATAAAGGTGGTGGTATTAACAATGCACTACTAGATTTTATACCCATTGCTGTAGATGCATGCCTATTCTTATCAATAAAGCAAAATCTATTAAATTATGCCTGGAATATTTAACAGCATGGTCATATGGCAAATCAGTCTTGTAAGTCATCTATGTGACCTATTTTGTCCACAACTATTGGTACCTCCTCATCGCCCTCTGTGAAGAAGTCAAACTATCTCAGTGAATATAAAGGTGATATATGGACAACTTGGGGTATAACAAAGGAGGGACTACTACACCACATATCAATATCTATATATTGGGATATAACCCATCTCTCAAACTCATCAAGCCAAGTCTAGACTTTGGCATATAGAACATACAATGCAGCACTCAATGCAGTCTTCTATCGGGCATCTACCTGCTTAAATATAGTCCCAACCCCTAATTTCATCTACTTATAGAGTTTAGTCATCTCGGTCTCAACAACCCTCATCCTAGAATTTGTGGACCTTTGGCTGTCCACTAATATCTACAAAAACTTGCTAGATATAATGATCATATCTGAAGAATGAGTTGTAAAAAATGGTCTAGTATCCTCTGAAGGTACACCCACCAGCTTTGAAGTTGAATCTGGGGTTGAATAAGAAGTAGCTGGTATCCCCTCACCTTATGTACTAGAATCTGGAGCCTCACTTTGCTCCCCTATCTCCATATCAATACTAACACCCGCATCACCTCGATGTCCCTCTTAAGTCTTTATGGAAACTAATAGTCCCTTAGTGTGTACCGTGGTACTACTTCAAACTATCTCTATCTCCTATAAAGGCTTGGACGTGTCAAACCCTTTATAGTCTTTGTCTGTGCAGTCGTCATGGAAAATACCCAATCATTTACACCTGGTCTCTCTGGCACACTGGGCTCATCACATAATCATTAAATCCTATAAGGGAATAGCAGATTAGTTAATTGCCCAAATGATCTATCATATAACTCATACCTAAGAATGTTAACAAAATCAATAGCATATCCAGCCATCATACAAGCAACCAGTGCAAATCTCTCCAACATCAACGTATTATCGAAAGTATTGGGTATCAACTATTATCTAATTAGCAACCACTAAAACATGGCATCAAATTTTTATAGGCTCTTCTTAATCACAGCATTACCCTCAATTCATAGGGTTACATCACCCAAATGTGAAATATAACTTACTATACACCTAGACATCTCAACCCTTTCTTGTCAGTGCTCAGCCTTCCACATGTTATGTTAATTGTGTGTGACCCTCAGTTTGTGGTCACACTTAACTGTAGATACAGAGGTAATGTAATCTAGGCCAAAGATAACTCTACGAATAGTCTCTATCTAAATATCTACTCTGACCCCTCTAACCAGTGTATGATTAAGGTATGACTGCCTCGTAGATCTTACCAGGACTGGATGTTTGTGTATAGGAATGACTGCCATAGATTTATAGGATGCATAAAATTCCTATATTATAGTCAGGCTATAAGAACCAAATGGCCTAGTCATCCACTCTAGCTGGAATCTATCCAATGCTGACCTTAACTGTGGAACTCAATCTATCCTTGATAGGTAAATATGGCACTTATCATAAATGTACCTTGTAGGCCTTCGGTACAGTATCTCCCACATCACTTAGACATATACCTAAGATGTACCTCCTCAGGAGATTCATCTGAGGTATGTGCGGGTGTGGGACTCTACTGTATTAATGCATCATGGAAAAGCTGCTTTTATCCTCCTCAAAATAGGGTACCTCTGACTATTGTCCATAGGTAGCAGTACACTTATCATACTGGGGTACTACCAATGGCTCCTCCTGCTCAACATCCACAGATGAATTATAGGACCCCTCCTCAGACTGGGGGGTACTAAGTAGCAACCTGTGGAGTAGACTAAGAATCTATCTCCTCCTTCTCTACATACTCATCAGGTGAAGGAGTTTGTAGGGGGGACATCCTTATTGACTTCATACATTGTTAGGATATAGCTATCTTAATATACTAGTGTGTCTATCCTTTCATGACTCAGCATGTCACCGCTCCTGTAGTGACTCTACATCACTACCTCAACTACTTCTCCACTAAACCATTAGGCTTGGAAGACTCTGCTAGTCTCCTCGAGGTATCGGCCTTAATTTTATTCAAAGCTTTAAGTGCCATGTGTACCTAAAAAACCAGTTGTTAGTTCCCAACAAAAGTGAGGGATAGCTAAAGTTAAAGAAAAACTCCAAATACAAAAAGTTCAAATTTTTCCTCAATTTTCACACCACTATAACATATTTGGAATCCCAAAAAGTCCAATATGCACACACATATCATAAATCACAACTTTTAAACCAAACAAACATGCTAAACTAGTGGTATTACTTTTATTCAATCAGTTTCAATTTTTGGTTGGGACCTAACTTTACATTTTTCTTCAAAACAAGGCCTTACATTATGATTTTAGGCTAATACAAGGTTTCTACATACAAGCATGATGTATTATATATATTTTACAATGCAATACATATAAAACTTTGTCTGAACAATAAATAAATCAATACATAACCATTAGGAGCTGAGAAAGTTACCTCGTTTATGAAGAGCCAAAAGTGAATAATGAAGAAGTCAAGCAAAACCAACATTGAAACTTCTTTTTGGTGTGTTGGGACAAGTTTGTATCTCCCATAAGTGTCAATTTAGCCTTTACTTAAGTGTGGGGTAGTTTTTATTTAATAGGGAAGTTTGAATTTAAAGAAAAAAAAGAAGTTTTGAGGATAAAAATGAGTTAGAATGAGGTTAAGGTTGTTTAAATATAGGTGGGGAGATTTTTTAGGTCTCACATATGTGTTGGTGGGCCCAAAATTTGAATTAAAAATTGTGCCCACAATATATCAATCCACGGCTTCCACCTATGGCCATTAGGTGTTGGGCGCATATGCCAGGCCAAAAATTTGGCCCACTTTCATGCAATTCAGACTTGGCGTTTTTATATTTTCCAGCTACCTATGGTCTTGTAACCTAAGTTTGAGGTCCCAAAAGTAACATTTGATGTCGTAGTCCATAACTTTCTATTTTTCATCCTCAATATTTCAACTTTCAAACTTGTTACTCAACTTACCGTGTTGGACTTTTGACTATGGTGGGTTGATCATATAGTCTCCTAACCTTGAACTCAATGAATTTAGCAATTTTTACCATATTGCGGGTAGGTCCAGGAGCTAAAAACCTACAAAAAGGAAAAACAACTAAAACGTGAACACTACTAATATTAGGTTGCCTCCTACTCAATGCTCTATTTAAAATCATAGCATGATGTGGCTGTGTTGATTACTCAGAATTCACCAACAAGACCATGGGTTTTCTTCTATGCAGCAGTTGATTTAACGTCGCGGCACAACCCGAGTATCTTGGGTACTCAGAATTCATCAAAATACCCAGAGGAGTATTCTCCACGGAAATCAATACAATCAATCACTGATACTACCTATATATTAGTTGGCTACTTCATTGACTTTTGGATGTTTAATGTAGCCTCCTCACAGTTGAGTCCAAATTTCAGCTCACTTTTCTCCACGTCAACCACAACTCTACTCGTAGACATAAACAGTCTTCCTAATATAATGGGCATCCCCTTGTCAACCTCACAGTATAGGATGATAAATTTAGCCAAAAAGATGAAGTTATCCACCCTCATGATCACATTAGAATAGATTCCCATAGGATTTTTCTCTGTGTAATCAACTATAAATAGTTGAATTGAAGTTAGTTTCGAAGGGTTCAAGCCCAATTATTTGATTACAACCACCGGTATAAAATTAATGCTCGCTCCTAAGTCACACAATGCTCTAGCAAATCGGGATGATCTAATAATTCATGGTATAGTGAATGCTCCTAGATCACCCTTTTTTGTGCCAAAGACCTAGTTATGACTACACTATAGTGATGCACTCCATTAAAATCCTTAATTGTCACTGGTTTCTACCTTTTAACCAATTGTTTCATGAACCTGGTGTATCTAGGCATCTTCTCTAATGCCTCAAAAAGAGGTATGTTAAAGCTCAATTATTTCATTATATCAATGAATTTCTTAAACTTACCTTCCTCTTTATTTTGCCTCAATCTCTGAGGATAAGGTGGGGGACATCTTCGAATTTGTCTTATTTTTAGCTCAATAACCAAACCCTTACCTTTGTCTTTAGTATCTTTACCTTTATCACATGTTACCTTCTCAAACTCAATAGTAGGTCTCTCAACATATGCATCTTCTGCAGCAAGTCATACGGGTATCCATAGTAGTGATACCACTCCTCATGGTCATAGCGAGTATATGGCCATTAATTTTTGGAGTTTACACTGTGTTTCTCAAAAGGGTACCTGGCTGCCTCTAGTTCAGAGTAACTAATATTTACCCTAACTGGTGCTCCAACTGCTTGATAGCGATGGCATATGACTCGAGCATTTAGATCAATCCTCAAATGTTAGCCTTAGTCTCCTTAAGGATGAACTCTTTATTTTCCTGACCCTCCACCATCTTAGACAACATCCCTTTTATTTTGGATTCTACATCTCATTTTCTTGGTCGAATGTACCTTTCTCCCTTCTCTCTGTTGTCATCCTTCTTTCTCCAGTCACCACGTCGCTCTTTCCTATGATTTTTGTAGCTATCATAGTTGTTCCAACCTTTATTCCCTTGACCTTGGGCTTAAAAACCTGCCAATTGATGATCCAAATAATTTGCTTTCTCCTCCAATTCTGACTCATAAGCTTTGAAAGCTGATCACGGTTCTGCTACTGCATTCATGTTCTTGAAAGTCATTGTTGTAAGATGCTTTGTTAGTACCCCAAGATCAGTTCTTAGCAATGTAATTTCTTGTGCTACTATTTCATCATATATATTCTGTTCACAGGAGGCACCAATAGAATAAGTACCAGATCTTCTCCCAGCCTCTCGAGTTTACCACCCTTGATTAGTGAGCGAGATCTGATCTAACATCTCTGAAACTACCTCCCAGGGTAGTATCATAATATCTCCTCCAGATATTGTGTTCTCCATGGATTTGGAGTTGTGGTCAAGACTCTGTATAATATTTTAATAAGCCATTCCTGACAACCGATGAATGGGAACCATACTCAGCTTCTTCTTAAACATGAACCATGCCTCGTACATAGATTTTGACTGCAACAACCTAAAATTATAAATGCCATCCTTAAGCTGCAACATCTTAGATGGAGGAAATAAACGATTCAATAATTGCACATGCAATTCATTCCATGTAGTTATAGAGTATCTTGGCATTTCCCCTAAACATAAAAATGCTCCTCTTGTCAGTGAGAAGATGAACTGCCTCAATCTAAGTGCTTCCTCATCACCTCTGGATTTATATAAAATATATAGATCCTAATGAAATAGGTAAGGTAAAGGTTAACATCATCTGTATGCAGAACTGCAAATACACCCATCAGATATAGAAGTTGGATAATTAATCTTGTGATTCTAAGATTGATGCCTGCGGGTAAAACAAGATGAACAATGGCTCCTATACCTGCCGGCTTAACATATCCTAAGTCTTCTTCATCATCTATGTATGAAAACACAGACTGACATGCTGGGAATAATTGAACATAGGCACCACTACCTCTGTTCTGATTTCCACCGAGTGTTGCTCGATTATCTGTTGCTTGTCTCTGCTGAGCTAGCTATGCCTCCCTAGCTACCCACTAACCTTCTTCGATTTCTGTACTCTTAGATTTATCTTGAGCTAACAACTCACCAGTCTGTTGATCAATAATATCTTGTAGTCCTTTAGGGGGAGGAGAGGTACAACATCATGAACCTCTTCAGAAGGTTTCTTTTTTTTACTCAGACATCCTACTAGGTGATTGTAAGATCCTTTCTATATTTAAATTTACTAGGAGCAATGGATTTCCTCTAATCCTTGTGATAGGAATACACCATTATATAACCAACTATAAACAAAACCAAAAATAAAAACCCAAAAAATTTAATAACTTCTAATCACAAATCAACACAGTGTTCCCAAACAATAGTGCAAAATTTTTGAAAACATCAAAACAATACCTGCTCTCACATGATGATATGGTGGCTGTCAAAATATAGTAACCCAATAAAGCTAGGATTTGAATCCCAAGAGAGAACATGGAATCACAAATCTAAGCAGTTATAGTCAACAGGCGGAACAAGAAAAGTTAATAGGGGGTGTTTGTGTAGTAATCTCGAGCAAGTAACTATATCAACTTCAGTTGTAATAAGGGTAGGTGAAAACTAGGATAGTGTCCTCCTGGCTTCTTAACTCCATTTTCTTATCGTGCTTTGTTGAACCAACCTAATACCTTGCATGTAGAATCGATAAGTTATGTACCTTCTACAGTCTTTTGGACGAGCAGAAGGATTTCACCCTTAACCTTTTAACTCTCAGGATGTCTCCTTTCCAACCCTTATCTTGATCCTAGTTAACTATTATATTTTGAGTCTCTATTTATTATATGAAATCTAACCATCTTATGAAGGTAAAACCTAAAAACGTTCGATAACTAAACTTAAAAATACTATTGTCTTTCTCTTTTCCTAGTCACTACTCATATTTTAGAGTAAATAGTAATATCTAGTCGGTATCCTAATGTGTTGGTTCAGAACAACAACACAGTTCCACTACTTTGTCAATCCACCAGGGTTTTCAAAACCCTTGCTACGGATTTTAGTTGTTCATGCTTCTGAAGAAATCAATAATATTCATAATCAAAAGCATAGATGAAATAACAATAATAAGAAGTGTAAAAAACCTTAATCGTAACAAAATTAATCTACTGAAGTCAATACAAGTGAATCCCAAGATCAAAATCAAATATTTGAATCAAAATATGTTTGTGAGTATCAAAAGTATGTAACTCCTACTAAAAAATACATAAAGGGTATTTATAGTACATGAGGAAACCCTAAAACCAAAGCCCAAATAAAATAGGAGAAAATTGGGTCGGTGGCTATTGAATCATTACCAACACTGCAGTCATAGGAAACCCCAAAAAAATACGCACAAGCACCTCTATCAGCACTCTAAGGTGCCATCCTCAATTAGTGATAGATATCCCAATGAAGACACATAAGTGCACCTTAGATATTATGTCATCCAATGCCATAGAACTTATATTCAGGTATCTATAGAATATCTTCAATAAATTAGACCCTACAATCCAGTGATTAGGTTCCATGCTTAACTTTTTTTTAACCAAAACCATGCTTTATGCATGCACTCTGCAAAAAACTATTGGATGTTATAAATAACATATTTTAGATGTAGTATCCTAGCAGGAGGAAAGAATTTATTCAAAAACTATCCATGTAGCTCGTTCCAAGTAGTGATTGAGCCTCTGGGAAGTTCACCTAACCACAATGATGCTTCTACTGTCGATGAAAATGGAAACAACCTTAATCTTAATGCTTCCTGATCTACCCCTAGAATAGTATACGACGTAAAGGCCCTATAAAAATTGGAAAGATACATGTTCGCATTATCTGTTGACAACCCTAAAAACACACCATTTATATTCAGCAGTTGGATCATTGTACTAGTAATATAAAACCTAATATTTGGGGGTAGAGTAGGAGGAATAATGGATACTATATTAGTAGGATCAACTATCCTATGTTCTTATCTTATTCATGAGGTGGTAGATACTAATAGGCTGGGTCACTCGAGATCTGCCACCACGTGCTCTATCTTGATCACCATCAAGTGTCGCATGATGATCAACTACTAGTCTTAGCCTAGCTAACTCTGCCAGCTGAGATAAACTGGCTTCCTCAGCCACTCTTCCCTGTTGTCAACTACCTCTGCTAGCATCAAATCCATTATCAATAAATAACGTTCTATGGATCACCAGGATAAGGAGAAGGTACAATAAAAGGGTCATCTCAAACTCCTTCTAAATTGCTTGCCCATACTTATTCAGTTATTGTATAATTAGGCTGTAGCAGTCTTTCTGGTTCTGGATTCAATCAGTTAAAGGGATTTCATTGACTCCAAGTGTTAGACATACATCAGAGTATGCCTAACTAAAATAGAAAATAAGACTCAAAACATCAGCAATTCAAATTAACAACTCAACACTGTATTCCCCGACAATAATATAAAAATTTAATGCCATCAAAGACTAACCTCCAAAGATGTATGTTGTGGCTGATGTCAAATATAGTAACCCAAACCAAGTTGGATTCAAAGCCATAGGGAATGCATTGAATTATATCTTGCACTTGATGAATCATGGACAGTCCGAAAAACTAAATAGAGGAATTTGATGTCAATGGTGATACGTAACAGAGCTTGAGTGCTTCATATTGTAAATAATAGAAGACAAAAAATAAGATTGTGTTACCTTGGGTTCAAAATTTGTAAGATTCTCGTGTTGAACTTATCTATCCTAATGATCTACATGCAAATTCTATTCAAGTTATGTATTATCAACCATCTTGTGAATGCATTATTAAATCTCACGCTTCACCTTTTGAGTCTCAGGGTGTCACCTTACTATCCCTTGTCATTGAACCCAGTACAACTATCATACTATCACCTTTTGGGTCTCAAGTTTATTAGATGAGGGTTGATAGCTTTAAATCACTAACATAATCTTCTTTTTCCAATATCGAATGCCATTGTGAGGATGATCTCAAATATAGATAATTTCAAATCTTTTTTAGTAGCCTGGGATACAATTAATGTGAAGGAAATAATCATACACGCAGCCATAGCAAACTAGATGAATCTCTCACTTCTCTTACATAGTTAATCCACAAGGGTTCCCATAAACATAGTCAAGGAAATTAGCCACTCATTCTTATGCAATAATCTATTGAAATCAACTAATAGAACATGTAATTAATTACACAATGGCGAACAAGTAAAATCCAAAATCTCTAATTGAATATGAAAACAAAACCAAAGAACAAAATTATTCAGAGGATACAGAAGTCAAAGTATGGAAAAAATTATTAAAAGCATGTAATATAGTAAAGAAATGACCCTAGGGTATTTATAGTATCTCAAAATAACAAAGCAAACCTAATTAAAACAAAAAAGGTAAACTTTGTCGAAAGTGGTTACGCCTCTAGCAACAAGTCATTAAGTTTAGTTATGACTCATTAGTTGTTATTTTATCTCTCTTCAGGATTCAATGGTTATGATGTATAGTGTTACCCTATGAGTCATATGCTGCTAATCTTAGTAACTCCATTAGCTTCTTATCTTCTTTGCAATTAAATTTGTTATCCTTACATCTACTTATACTGAGTCGTAGTAAGTCATTATGACTCATGGTGTTCATTCATTACTACTAGAACATCAATCTACAAATCTCTATACACTAGTCATAATACAAACTCTCACTATGATTCATTGTCTAACCTCACGACTCGTAGCCTTCTATTACTTAATTACTGGGCTTCAGGTTTGCTCAATGTTATTTTTACAATTTGACACCATGACTCATAGTTACTCCTTATGAATCGTGGTTAGTCCTTACATGGTTTCTTCAGTTCAGATTTAGCTACTTGTATTCTTATGAGTCTGTCTGCGAGTCGTAAGGTGATGTAATAACTCATAGCTTGACCAGAACTTCCACTTTTTATACATTTATTTTTTCCTTTTTAGTCCAATACCCCTTCCAACCTATTTTACCTCCAAAACAAATAAAACATACATTATATCAAACAAAATGACCTAAGTTAATGTATAATTTCACCATTTTAAGAATTGAATGTACTATCTTTATTTAAATGTATTATATCCCATGGTTTACATATTAGCAGGTAATAGAAAGAAAATGAGTGAAATTAAGCTGAAAAGGATAGTGAAACACCAAAGTGATTGCATAAGCTGAATATCAGGAGAAGGGATTGAACCTCAGGTACCACAATCACGGACTGAGGGTTTCGATCATGACCTGTCAAATCCAAGTCAAGTTACAGCAATAGTAATAGTGCATGTTGTTATCACGGTAAATAGAGTGCGACTCGTGATGATGTGGAAAATCTTAAAGGGTAGAATAGGAATTTTTTTGAGTTGGATCCCAAATCGCAAAAGGGCAGCACCGTTCCATAATTGAGGCATCTTTTAAAAATAGATTTTCAATTTTATGGAGGGAAAAACAATTATATTTTTGGAAAATAACAAGTGTTGTAAAATTCTCAAGAAAATTTAGTTGAAATTATAATTGAAGTGAAGATTGATGTTGGGCGTATTTATACGTCTAAGCACCATAATCTACCCATGTTTGAGCTAAGTTTTGAGGATAAAATACATACTTCTTGCACTTTTAGCCCATTTTTAGTTAAGTGAGCTGACCTATGTGATTAGCATGCTTTTCAGGTACTAATGAGGAAGATTTCATCACTTTGGGGACCTTTGGACAACAAAGGAAAACTTTACATAAAAGGGAAGGCAGCTTATGGACTGAATGTGATGCATGGGAACTTTTTCCCAGGCAAACTCAGTATTTTTTAAATACTTCAGGATGTAGTAGCAACTTATTAGACAAGGATGTTATTAAAAGCATTATTACTGAATTTTTAGGATTATTATTTATTATTTAGATTCTGTAATATTTTAAAAGCAGAAAATGGCTTAGCTTGAGCAACGGAGAGAGAGAAACACGTTCTTCTCTTATTGTCGCTAATCATCTCCATCGCCAAGATTGTTCTAAGTTTTGGTATGATGATTATATCTATTTTGATTTCCGTTGTATTCATGACTAGCTAAACTTATCGGTTAGGGTTATGGAAACCTTGTAATACACTCTCTATTGCTATGAGTTTTTGAATTTATGATGTGTCATGCCACTTATATCATTACTCTCTTCATTTTTATTGAATTCTCATGATTGCAAACATAGGGAATGCGCCATTATAGCATTAACTTGTTCGACAGAAAAGTTATTATTTGGAAAAGAGAGTGTGACAAGAAAATAGGGTTTCCAACCTCTATTTACACGTTAATGCCCTAGCAAGATTAACTTCTTGGAGAGTTCGTATAATTTGTTTTACACTTTAGGTTCGAGAGAGCTAAGGTGAATAAATCCTTGATGGTTGAAAAACACTTGGATTTAGAATTAGAATACGACTCTCTATAAGTGCATGAATGTATAAACTCTACATTACTTATAGTTAATAGAGAAGTAGAAACTACAAGTTGGACATAACCCTAACTTGTCATTCTCTGTGATTAAATATTATTACATATATCATCTCATTCGTTACACTAATAGTATTTTTGTGCACTTAAACCAAAACCCCCTTATCTTGGAACCTTCGATCAACAGTCTACTAATATCCATAATACTTAGTGACCAGAGTATTCCCTGTGGGATTCGACACCCAACCCAGTTGGGTTCTATATTTGATAGCGACCGCTTACACTTTCTAACGAAAGTTGTAATTTGGGCATATCAAAGATTACTCTTGTTTTGATTTCCAATGTAAATATTGAATGTTAACTTGGGTATATCTTCTTTCTCCAATCATAAGAGTAGCTAAATTTTCATCTTGGGGTTATGTTAGAAAAGGGTGTTAATTTGTATAGGAGTTGATTGGTAGTTTAAATTCAAAGTTAATGGTGTTGGGTTTTACTATTACCTTATGTTTGAAGTGCTAATTATAGGTGAAAACCCCAAATTCCTTGGATCCCACATCATTCTTGAGAGAGGGATGTGGGTGATGAGTGATTCAGAATAATAAATTGATGTTAGCTTCTTCCTTATCATTGTCTTAGAAATAAGGATTTTATATGGATTTTATATGTTCATACGCATTATCTCAGAAATAGAGATGTCAAGTTGAGGTTTTGGGTTGAAGAATTTGTCACACTCATGAGGTATCCAAAAGAATACTTGAGTAAAATTTTAGTGTTTTGTTGAAAGACTAGCACCAAAACCTCAAAACTTCGACTACGCAAAACTCATTAACTAAAATTAGAATTACCTACTCATTACCCATACACAAATTAACCCTAAGATGTCATAACCCCAAGAGCTCTCTCTATTCGTTTTACTCATTACATGTTTACTCTTACATTTGTGTTGTAGTGTAGTTTTGTTCAACAAACATCTAAATTTACAAACCTTCATTTAATTTCATAGTTGATTTTAATTTTACATTATGGGTTAACTCCTAGTTAACTCACAACCTAAATGGGATTTAAAAACATGTTGGCACTCCTTGTGGATATGACCTGAGACTCTTGTTGAGTTTATATTGATGACTGCCTTGCACTAAGACAATGGTGTAAGTTGAGCATTATCAAAAATGGCTCAATTTTTGGTGAGGGAAAATTAGTTTTTGCTTGTGTTGTGTTGTTAGTATCTTTGGAATTACACATAGTGCCTTTATTTACATTGTATAGTATTCATGACACCATAAGATGCATTGAGAGCAATAAAAGCTCATTTGATAGACAACTAGAGGATGAGGATCATCTTTATGTTATGGGGCATATGTGTGCATTTTGCATCCCATCGGCAAGGGGAACTGGAGTGTTTTATATCACGAGTGTCATGCTCCACTTTTTGAAAATTAAAGGTCTATCTGGGGGTCAACCAAATAAAGATGCCAACTTACATTTGAAAATCCTCATTGAAGTATGTACCCTATGATATTGCTCATATCACTCAAGAGTCTATTTTGGTTGAGGCTTCTCCCATTTTCCCTAATGGGCGAAGCAGTTTTGCGGTTGAGATCTCTACCTGTTGGTTCTATGAAATCTTGGGTTAAACTTATGGAGGCCTTTTGGATTAATATTTTCCATCGTATAGAGTGCATCAACTAAGGGATGATATCATAAATTTTCATCAACTTAGCGGTGAGCCCTTCATGAGGTGTGGCAAAGGTTCTATGACAAGCTTATGCAATGCGAAAACCATGAAATACTGGAGAAAATGCTCTACCAAATATTTAATAGGGCATTGGAGGAAAGATGGGAATCATGGTTGGAACTACCGAGATCGAGATCGTGATTGGTGTAATAGAGTAAGTGATAGAGATTGTGATGAGAGTGACAAGTAAAGATATTATAATGGATATTTGACCTCTCATAATGGTGTTAAGGACAAAGAATCAAGCTTGGTTGACCCATATAAATTCAAAATTGAGGATGTGCTTGATCGAATTTTAATTTGGGTTGAAGGTACTGACAAAATGGTAAGGGAGATGAAGTATGACTTTTCTCAAATTAACCAGACAATTTTTCATATTCGGCTTCAAAAAATTGGAGGCACAAATGGGGAAAGATTATACCCAACTAAATGCTAGGCCAAAACGGGGCCTACCTTATGACACGATGGTAAATCCTGAGAATGAAGGCCATATCTTGTAAATTATTACTAGAATTGGTAGAAATCTTGGAGAGCATATAAGCGATGTTGAGTAAAAGTCTCTATCTGATAAAATAAAGGTGAAGAGAAAGTGGTTCAAATCGCTATGTATTTGATCTTTATAGTGTCTTGAAGAGGGTGACGAGGAGCCAATGATGGTCGAAGAGAAGGGGTATAAGAAGGAAAATCCTAAAGTGATTGATGGTGACAAAAAATGGGAAATGACCCTCACAGCTTTCCATTTCCCCTAATGAAAATTCCTCCACCCTTTCCACAAAGGTTGAATAATAAAGATGAAAATTCCATGTTCAAAAAGTTTCTTGCAAACTTAGCAACCTCATAACCAATATCCCATTGTTAGAGGGTCTTCACAAAATTTTAACGTATGGTTTGATGAAGGGCCTGATGTCAAAGAATAAGTTTGTGGATGTTGATACTATTGAAGTAATTATGTCCAATGCCATGGCCAAAAAGAAAGATGACCTAGGTTTTTTCACAATCCCTTACACCATTGGGACTCGCAAATTTGACATGGAATTTGTGATCTTGGTGATATCATAAATTTAATGCCATATTTGGTGTATCAAAAGTTTTTTTGGTTGCTCCTACACCCACCACTATGATATTATTGATGACAGATCGCTCAATCAAGAAACCGATTGGGGTACTATACGATGTATTGGTAAAACTTGATAGATTCATTATCATGATGGATTTGTTATGCTTGATTATTAAAATGACCATGAAATACCCATAATCCTCGGGAGACCTTTCTTGAAAACTGAAGGGTCACTAGTAGATATGGAACATGGAGAAATAATATTCTGGGTGCATAGTGATAGTTATCATTCCGGGTATGCAAATAAGTACGTTACAAGTGGGATCAGTTATTAATGTTGTTGATGAGAGAGAGGAAGTTGGGTCAGCTCATCTTAAAGATCCAAATTTAAGAAGAAAGAACATCGTATTGTGGTGCTATTTAGCTGTTGCATGGGAGGAAACCTATCAACACCATTAAATTAGTCCATATCCTTTAAATTTTATTTACTAGGTTAGATTTTGTTAGTTTAGACATGGTAAAATGTTAGGCAAAGGATTATAAACCGGGGAGCTGGCTAGTTAAGAGGCTATATTTTTGAAAGGAGGTTCCGTGGGCCGGCACGAATATGGGACAACATTGCATGAGTTCATATCAGAGGCACTGATATGGTAGGCTATCATTTCTATCTAGGTTTCCTCACACACTAACATGACCTATCTCCGGATACGCGAGCTTGTATAGTTGTGTGCATCTTGGAAAACATTTTTTTGAATGTTGGTCATGTTGTGCTCTATGGCATGTGACATTTCAAGACTAGAGGTGACTTCCTTCTCTTATTCCCTTCTTTGATCACAGAGTTATGCAGGAGATCCAGGGTTGAGGAGTTACCCAGGACAATAGGGTTCGCTTGAAGACCCCTATTTACCCCCTTAAGATTCAGGGTGAGGGCATATTGGGGAAGAGCAAGAAGAGGAAATTCGACCTAAGTAAGTAGATAGATGTTGAGATAGACTCGTGCATGCCATCCAAAGTAGGTCCATTTTATGAGATGTCGACTGTGATGAGATCAATCAAAGAGATTTTTTTTGGGATGCCCTTGGGATCATAAGGAACTTCTACTGCTCGCCACTATTATGTTGCACAGACTAACTATAAATGGGTTTTTGGCAAACTAAAATGAGCAAGGGTTCATTGTCTTTAGGCTTGAGAAGTCCTATTCATCCTTAGCATAGTCTCATATAGATCTATAAGAGTATCATAATAAAATGAGATAAAGGGAGAAGAACAGAGATAAATTTTTCACCCGTAAGTGGAAAGGAGTGAAAATCTTCTGGAAAGTCCTAAAGCCTATAGATAGACTTTCCTCCCCAAGAGTAGAGTCAGATGATGAGGTCCCAACTTCATGGTCTGATGAAGAGGAGCCGACTACTGTTGAGGCTGGAGATTATAAGGAGGATACAATGAGTGATTCCAACACTTGATACGGTTATAGGGAGCCTTTTTTACTCTTTTGGTGCTTTATTGATATATACAGTAAGGACGCTACAAGATTTTAGTTGGGGGTGCCCGTCTCCATATTTTATTTGATACTTATTTAGTCTATATTATTTGCATATTGTTATGTTTATTTGGATGATTTTATTTTTATTTGGGTTGTAATATTGGGCACACCGATGGTTCCTACATTTGATGGATTAGACACTTATTTTCATTTTATTCGATTTGGTTCTATTCTTAGATTTTTATCTTTTTTTAATAATGATGGCAGATAAGCCTTTCCCAATGATAAATTTAGTGACTACATTCTTAAGGGAAAATTGCTTTGCTTTTATGTTTTGGAGCCAAAATATAGGGGAAGTTTGATTACCTGTGGCGTTATACATTTGGGATTTCCCTTATTCCTATGGTGAAGTATGGGTAGCTATATGGTTTGACCTTGTGCGAGCTGAAATATGAGATAACAACTTGATTTGGTGCTAACACTAACCATTCTTACGTGGTGAAATATAAATCAAGAATCTCCGTTCATCCAAAACCTTTTTTGTGAAAATCAAAAGCATAGACGTGAGTAAATTTGTAACAACACTTTACTTCTTTTTGTGACTCCAAAGTCTTTTGTTAATATTGCATGGTAAATAGCTCCATTTAACTCTAGTAGGAAATGCAATTGAGCCTCTTTGAATAGTTTGCATTCCATGTGTGGTGAGTTTAGTCGTGTAATTCTCAAGTTTACTTATGTCATCTAGAAATTGCCACATTAGTATCTCAAAGCTAATCTTGATTACACATGGTTGGTGAAATTATCTTAGGCCTTCTTTGTGAACATGGAAATCCACTTTAGCCTAAAAATCCTACCTTGACATAGATTGTATTCCTAGTCACCTATTTTTATCCTTTAAGCCTTTCTTTGGCAACCATATTACAAGCCATGAGCCATCTGAATTTTATCGCTATTTTGAACTTACCCTCCTTGAAATTGAAAGTGCAACTTGAGGCTAAAACCCTAAGTTGGTGGTGGTGAATCTTGGAAGAGGTAACTTTGGGCCATGGGATTGTAAGTTAGTACCTAAGATCTAAATAATTAGAATACATTAATAGAAAAAAGAAGGGATTCAAAAAAGGAAAGAAATGTATGAATTGTACAAAGAAAAAAGATAAGAAGAAAATTATTTCAAAAGATGGGTGAATCAAGGTAGCAAAAGTAGGAACATGTGTGAGTTAGAAAGAAATGAAGAGGCCCATGAACCAAAGTCTAATTGAATAGTGTGTTATGTATAGTTCAAGGAGGGTGTAGTCACTTTGATCCTAAATATTTATCCTACTGTTTCCTGAGCCTACATTACAAACATGAAAAAGTCCTTCGAGATCTCCAACCAAGTGTTTTAAAGTTAATAGCGATTGAAAATAAGGGAAAGAATATGACATGATACTTGTTTACATTAAGAGATTCTTTGTGAAAGTGAGTGCTTGCACTTTAGAACCTTGTTGCTTAATAGATATTTTTTTGAGTGAGACTTCCTTTCGAGAGGAAGTATATAGACTAATTGATCTAGGTGAAGTTGTCATCTTCCAAAAATGAGGTAAAAGAGTGTAGTTGAGTCACTATTGATAGAGAGTCACTTCTAAAGAGTTAGTGGTTTTTGCTTGGCTATTTTCAAAAGTCTTTTGCATCATTGAAAAGTGTGACTGATTAAGGAGAGTTGTGCAAATAGCTTTTCCCATGCTTGAGGGCTAATTGTTGGTGTTTATTGAGTTTGGATTCATTGTGATCATTTGGTTGAATAAATGAGCTTATAATTGAGTTCTCATTGAATTTTGAGTGTTGTTGCTTAAGGAAAAGCAAAGTTTTATCTTAGTAGTGTTGATGAGTGGAAATTTTGCCACTCATTTACATCCAAATATTTGCACACTACTATGGAATGATTTTATATAAGAGGAAAATTCTTTATTTAAATGCATTGAATCACATGATTTTCATATTTGAAGGTAATAGGAAGAAAATGAGTGAAGCTAAGCTGAAAATAGAAACAAAAGACCAAAGTGATTGCACAAACTGAAAATCAAGAGCAAGGGTTGACATTTAGGTACCTTGATCATGGTAAATTGAGTACGATCACAATGGTGCAGACCGGGTTCACGGGCATAATGGGAATTTTAAAGCGTTCGATCCAAAATCTTAAAAAGGGAAAAACCCTTGCACAATTGAAACATCTTTTAAAAATAAATTTTCAATTTTGTGGTGACAAAACCTATTCTATTTTTGTCAAAGAGCAAGTGTAGTAAAATACTTAAGAGAACTTATTTGAATTTGTTATTGAAGTGAGGATTACTCTTGTTTTTATTTACTATGGATACATTGAATGTTAACATGGATATATCTCGTTTCTCTAATCTAATGAGTAACTAAATTTCCATCTTGGGGTTATGTTTGAATAGGGTGTTAATGTGTATGGGTGTTGATTTGTAGTTTAAATTCAAAGTTAATGGTGTTGGGTTTTACTGTTAATCTATGTTTGAAGTGCTAATTGTGGGTAAAAACCCCAATTTTCTTGGATCCCACATCATCCTTGAAAGAGGGATGTGGGTGGTGAGTGATTATGAACAACAAAGTGATATTAGCTTATTTCTTAGCATTGTCTTAGAAGTAAGCCTGTTATGTGTATTTTCTATGTTCATAGGCATTATCTTAGAAATAGGGATGTTAAATTGAGGAGTTGGTTTGAAGAATTCTTCACACTTATATGGTATTCAAAAGAATCCTTGAGTGAAATTTTAGTGTTTTGTTGTAAGACTAGCACTAAAACCCCAAAACCTAGCCTACCCAAAACTCATTAAAAAGAATTAGAATTACCTATTGATTACCCATACACGAATTACCCCTCGGATGGCATAACCCAAGAACTCTCTCTATTGGTTTTACTCATTACTTTTGCTCTTAAATTAGTATTGTAGTGTAATAATTTTGTTCAACAAACGTCTAAATTTACAACTGCCCCCATTTAATTTCATGATTTATTTTTGTTTTACATTATGAGTTAACTCTTATCTAACTCTCAACGTATATCAGATTTGAAAATGAGTTTGTAGTCCTTGTGAATATGAACCCGACTATTATTGGTTTTCTATTGATAACCTTGCACTAACACAATGGTGTAAGTTGAGTGTTATAAATAAGCCATATTGTATCCATAAGGCATAAAATATCTATAGTCTATAAATTATATCTATGAGGCATATCTTATCTACAGATCATAAATCATGTCTACGAGGCTTGTTATTGCTATAGGCCACATTATCTCTATAAGGCATATCACATTTATAGTCCACATTATATCTATAAGCCATATCACATATATAAGGAATCCCATATCTATAGGACATGTATCATAACTACATCTATGCCTATGTTATTATGCATGTCGATAGACCATATCATAAATCAAATCCAAAAGCTATATCATAGCTACAATCCATTAATCATAATCTAGGAATAACCATCATCATTTACCAAGTCATGAAATATCCTTACACTAAAGGATAAATAGTCTCAACTATGTCTAACATACGTAAATAAGACCACAAGGGCTAGCACAAGACTTGGCCTAAGGTTTGCCAGTGGAACCCACTTCTAATCCTCGAATTCCATATTTGGTCATTTTACCAAGGACTAGGCTAAAGTTTTTGTAATACCCTGAACTTTTTTTAAGTCAAATCTAGTCTCTAGAAGAGTTAGTGATGAATTCCTAAATGATTAATATTTAAATTATGTAGAATTTCCCCAATTTTAAATTTTTATCATGTGGGAAATTGAATTAGCTTTCCAACGATACCAATTTCATCCAGATTTGGTAGCAGAGTAAAAAAGTTATGGACATTTTATAGAGAACTGGTGGAACTGCCCAGAAGCGACGGTCAGGCCGACGACCATCGAGCTAGCGATGGACTGTCGCCCAAGCCGTCACGACTAAGGTAGTGAACCCAACTTCTAGTTAAGTGCGATGGTCAGGACCGACAGACCGTCAAGCCGGCAATGGACCATTGCCCAAACCATCACAGATGAGGCAGAAAGTTCAGGTTCTGGCCAAATACGATGGGATGGACCGACGGACCATCAAGCCAGCGATGGACCATTGCCCAAACCGCCACCACTTTCAATAAGCAATATTAATTCGTGTTTAAAAGGTTATTTGGGTGTTTTTCCACCTATTTTAACCCCTATTCATCCACAAAACCAAATTAGGGTTTCTCTCAAAGATTAATCCCTAAAAACAAGAAACCCTAGGTGTTTAATCCTAAGTTAAGAATTCAAGATTTCCTCTAACAATGTTTAATAAATTATCCACCCAGGTATATAAAGTATTGATCATGGGTTTCTTTTACCCATGAAGCTCAAGAATCCCATTTTAAACTCATGAATTGTGATTTCCATGTGGTGGGTTGATTTTAATTATGTTGATGTGGTTGTATGAATCCCAAGTTGGAGTCTTTATGTACTTTTCATAAAATTATGCTAGTATGTGGGTTGAAAATTATTAAATTGAGTTGATTAAAGTAACCATGATATATAAACTAGTGTATATTCCTAAGCCTAAGGTTATGCATGCAGTGTGTTGGATAAAATGCCCAAGAGAACAAGAATCATGCTTTAGGACTCAATTATGACCAAATTGATGAACCCATGCTTTACATGACTTCCATGTTATTGTTATGCATTAAAATTATTTGATGGATTGTTTATGAGATTAGCCCTATGAAATTATGACATATTTATATGCATTCCTATTCATGTACCAAACCATGATAAGCAAGTGCCTCATGAAATTCCCCGATGATTGTATTATGGATTGTTGATTATGGTCGTGAGTCCAGGAAGTGTCATGTCTTGTCAGTTTCATACTATTGAGTCCTAGGGGTACTTGTACCCGACAATTTAGATGTGTACCTAGAATCAGTGTCAGTTTCCAAGATACTCTCATTCAAGCCATGTTCAGTAGAATTCAGTCAGTCTCATGACTCAGGAAAACTCAGTAATCTTAGTACGTTATCAGATCTTAGTAATATTCTATTAGTCAGCGGAAATTTGTGAAATAAATCCAGTTCAGATCATTTAATAATGTTTCAATGTCTATTCAGATGGGAGTAGGAATTAGCACCGAGTGAACCCAAGGATGAGGGCACACACTGACAGTTAAAGGTGTGATCCTTAGAAGCAATCCTTCCATTCTAGAACTATGTAGCCAGCATAGATTGAGACATCAATGCATATATATGAGGGTTGATGAGGTGGATTGACGCTGTCAGATGAGGGTCCCACCATTCTCTTTTGGGGATACTATCAAATAAGGGTCACCCATATCTTGTCCATACTAGTGGCACGATATTGACACCCTTCTAATTGGAGTTACTAATTGGACCCCAACTCAGCTATAATAGATTATTTAGGGCATGTTAGTTAGATGACTACTTCACACAGTTACAGTCTCAGTCGCAGTCTCAATAATAGAACTCAGATAGTTCTACAGAATTCAAGATTCTCAGATAGAGTCGCCCAGCTTAGTATGGAACTCAACTAGTTCCATCAGAAATAGGACAGTTAGACATAATCATTCAAAAAATAGTATATCAGTTATACGAAACTTATGTTATCAGTATTCATATTCAGTGATGTCGTGATCTCAGTCACAATTCACATATTCATGCATGTATTCTCACGTTCATGTTATTAAACTAGTTAGTATTATTCATGCATATAAACCCCTTGCATTCAGCATACCTCACTTGAATACCAGTACATTAATCATAGTGATGCATTTGTGCTATGGTGTTTTATACCATAGGTTAAGAAGCACAAGATCCAGAGCACCCTTAGTAGATCAGACGTTCAGCAGATAGACTAGCAGTGAATCCTCAACATTTGAGGATGTTATTATTTGATTATTTCATTGTTTGAGTACTTAGTTTATTTTAACAGTTGAAGTCAGTTGGGGATACGTCGCATTAACTCCTCATTCAGATAGTTTAGAGGCTTTCAGACTATAGTATGTTCAGACAATTATTTCAGTTTTATTTTGGTAGTAATATACCATATTTCCAGATATTATGTTTTATCAGATATTTAAACCTTATGTCCTTTTAGCCTTTTTCTGCATTTATACAATATGTTATGCAGTGCTCAGTACAGATATCAATCATGGTTTAGCTTGTGATCCTTTAGGGTTATGAGCACCGTGTGGCATTCTGTGTACCAAGTTTGGGGTGTTACAGTTTCTATATTAACTTCCAGATGGTATATAAGCTATAATTAGACATAAGATAGGAATTCCACCTAAAAGATGAGCAATTAGGTCAACTCCGCATAAATTAAGCTTTCAAGGTCGCAAAATAGCCACATAAGTGTAACGCCCTGAATCAGGTACCCGCAATGTTACACGGTGCTCATAACTTAGAAGAACCACAAGCTAACCCATGACTGATATTTGTACCTAAATAGTGCATAATATACTGAATGACTGTAGAAATAAAGGCTAGAAGGCCATAAGGTTAAAAATTGTAATATAAATAATAAAAATATAACATCTGGGTGGGGTATGAAATACCCAAAACAACTGAAATAACTATCAAAACATGCTAGTATGAAAAATCCTCGAACTGACTGAACTGTCTGAATAAGGAGTTTATGGGACGTGTCCCCAACTAACTTTAACTAATAAATTAATTAATGAGATAATAAAGTAATGGTGTTTTCCTCGAAGGAGGAGGACTCACTGCTAACTCTGACTGCAAAGACTGGAATACTACTGGTGCTCTGGAGCTCATGCTTTTTAACCTATAGTATAAAACACCATAGCACAAATGTGTCATTACATTGGAATGTACTAGTATGCATGTGAGGTAAACTGAATGCAAGGGGTTCACATGCATGAACTATACTAACTAACTGAATAACATGAATGTGAGAATGCATGCATGAATACATATTAACTGTAATAGAGTTTGTCATAACATGATTACTGAGTGTGTGTACTTATAACATGAGATACTAATATCTGTATAACTGAAATAACTGATACTGAGTGACTGTATCTAACAGTCTACATTTTAATGAAACTAGTTTCGTACTATTCTGAGTTGACTGTATTTGACAGTCCTGAATACTATAGAACTATCTGAGTTTTATAACTTAGACTGAATGTTGATATCTGACAGTCCTTATTCTATACTAAAACTGTGGAAAGTATTCATCTAACTAACATGCCCCTAATGCGCCATTATGGTTGAGTTGGGGTCCAATGTATAACCCCAATTAGAAAAGTGTCAATACTGCACCACTAGTAAGGATAATCTGTGAGTAACCCTCATATAACAGGTAACTCTAGTGAGAATGGTGGGACCCTTATATAATAGGTTAATCCACTTTATCTGCCCTCATATAAAAGGCTATGATGTCTCAACCTATGCTGGCTACATAGTTTTGGAATGCAAGGATTGCTTCTAAGAATAACACCCTTATATAACATATGTGTTCCCATCCTTGGGTTCGTTCGGTGCTAATTTCTACTCCCATCTAGACAGACACTGAACATGATTAACTGAACTGACTGGACTGAGTTAACTAATTTCCGTTGACAGACGGAATACTGCTGAGATTACTGAATTTCTGAGGTTTCTAAGATTACTGAGCTTACTGAGTTTTCCTGAGTCATGTGACTGACTGAATTTCTATGAACATGGCTTGACTGAGAGTATCTTGAAAACATGACACTGACTCTAGGTACACAGCTAATTATTGGGTACAATTACCCCCAAGACTCGATAGCATGAAACTAACAAAGCATGACTTTCTTGAATACATAAGCAACATCCCAATCCATAATATAATAAGTTGGAGATTTCATGAACTAAAAGTTCTAAAGCACCACAAGGGTTACACATATATCCATAATTCATTCACTAAGACATTTCATTAAACACTTAACATGTATGAATTAGTACATGAATGGGAATTTAATATTATCATACTAGAATGGCACTTTTCCTACACATAGGCATTTAATCAAACACATGGGAAGTAAGCTTTGGTTATACAATCATCAACACATAAAATAATCATGGATACATCCATAAACGTGTAAATTTAAGGGTTTATCATGATTATTATGCTAATCATCTCCTCCTAGGATCAATCATTGGAATATATAATTTCAAACATGAATCCAAACCCCACAACATTATGAGCATGAATTTCAATTCTATATAAATCATGAACATTCATAAATACACAAATCTTGGATTTTGAAAAGAGATTCTTGTTCTTCATGGGTAAAAGGGACCCATGAATCAACACATGACATGCCTGGGTTGTGATTTCTTGAAGATTGATAGAGGAAAACTTGAATCGTTGACTAGAAATCAAACACCTAGGGTTTTTTTCTTGGGGATTGATCTTTCAGAGGAAACCCTAATTTAATGTTGTTAATGAATAGTGAACTTATGAGCCTTTGTCTGCTATAATTAGGGGTTAAAACGGGTGGAAAAAGACCCAAATACTCTTTAAAAATGACTTAAAATTTACTGAATGGGACCTGCGACAGCTCATGCGATGGTCCATCACTGGCTTGACGGTCCTTCGTATCAACCGTCATACGATTAAAAAACAAAAGACTCACTGCCTTAAAGCGACGACTTGGGTGATGGTCCATTCCAAGTTTGATGGTTCGTCAACCTGTTTGTCATACCTTATCTATAAGGTTGAATCACTACCTTGGTTGCGACGGTCTAGAAGATGGTCTGTCACTAGATCGACGGTCCATCAACCTGGCTATCGCACCTTGGCAATTCTGACAGCTCTGAGTAAAACATCCATAGCTTTTTACTCAGATATTAAATTTGGAAGAAATTGGTATCGTTGGAAGGTTAATTCAATTTTCCACATGATAAAATTGAAATCCTTAAAAATTCCATGTCTACACAAATGGATTTATATTTTAATGTAAGTTTCTAACATTCTTGGGATAATTTCAAGCTAGGTAGAACTATGGGGTAATTACAATATCTCCCCCTTGAGAACATTCATTCTCAAATGAGACTAAGTAAGAGGGGAGAGTATAAATTGACATACATACTAAGAATGAACAATTGGAACATGATCTCATGACTAACATGACTGATAACTAAATATATCATACTGATCAAGCATATCTGATGTATGTATAACTAATTCATGACTGTACGATTAAGTGTTCTGATGAACCAAGGTTCTCACAATAAGAAAGCATGTCTGGTGGATGATTATATAACTAAATTGATACATGAATGCATGACTGACTATGCAATGGTACTTAATTCCAAGTTTATAATGGAATTCTGAACATGAACTGAATACTAAGCTTGTAACTAAAAACTGACATGATACTAAAAAGCGTAAGGAGAATTGTTACCTTGTGCTTAATCTGAGTTGGCGAAGAAGAGGTGAGGATACTTAGTATGCATGTCTGTTTCTGTTTCCCAAGTATCTCCCTCAATGGACTAATTTCACCAAAGAACTTTGACTAGAGGGACTTATTTGTTCCCCAGTCTACGAGTCTAGTAGTGAAGAATTTCAACTGGAATCTCTTCATAAAAGAGGCTGTTTTGAACATTTATGCTCTGAATTGGGACTACAACTACTGGGTCACCTATGAACTTCTTGAGCAAAGAGACATGGAAGACTGGATGAACAAAGGCTAGATTTGAAGGCAATTTGATCTCATAAGCTACCTTGCCTAAATGACTGATAATTTTGAAGGAACCGACATATCGGGGACTGAGCTTTCCTTTCTTGCCAAATCTCTTCACTCCATTATTGGGAGAGATCTTTAGATGGACATAATCACCAATCTCAAACTCGAGATCCTTTCTACGTATATCCGCATAAGACTTCTATCATCTCTGAGAAGCCTAGAGTCTTTCTCTAATCAACTAGACTTTCTATAAAGCATCGAACACTAAGTCAGGCCCTATAACTGAGGCCTCACTATGTTTGAACCAACCGATTGGAGATCTGCATCTCCTACCATAGAGATCTTTGAATGGAACCATTCGAATACTAGAATGATAGTTGTTGTTGTATGGAAACTCAATCAAAGGCAAGTAGTTATCCCAACTACCCTTGAAATTGATTGCAAACGCTCTTAGAATATCCTATAAAGTATGAATGGTTATTTTTTCTTGACCATCTGTCTGAGGATGAAAGGATGTACTGAGATGAACTTGGGTACCAAGACCCTTTTGGAATGCTTTCCAAAAATGAGAGGTGAACTGGGTACCTCTGTCTGAAATAATAGATAACAGAACACCATGCAATCAAAATAACTCTCTAATGTAGAGTTTTGTGTAATCCTCGGCTGAATAAAAGGTATGGACTGGAAGGAAATAAGCTGATTTGGCCATTCTGTCTACAATGACCCAAACTAAATTATGTTGGCGACGAGTATGAGCTAAACTAGTCACAAAGTCCATGTTCACTTCTTCCTATTTCTAAGTAGGAATACTAAACTCCTATATGGACCCACTAGGCTTCTGATTCTCTATCTTAACCTACTGATATGTAGAGCACTTAGCCACAAACTCAGCAATATCTCTCTTCATCCCGCTCCACCAATAGATTTCTCGCAAGTCGCGGTACATCTTTATGGCCCATGGATGAATAGAGTAGCGCGCACCATGCGCTTCTGCAAGAATTCGCTGTCGTCAACACCTAGAACACACAGATAACCCTGACAACACAAAGAACCATCTCCCCCTTGAGAGAAAACCTCTACTTTATAATCCTTGACTGACTTTTTTCACTTGACAAGGCTACGATCTCTATCTTTCTTTTCTTTCACCTCAAAAACTAGAGATGATTCTGAACTACTTTAAACCCATATGTCACCCTCCTCTGAATCGACTAAGCGAACACCTAGTCTAGTAAGCTTATGGATTTCCTAAGTTAACTTCTTCTCTGATGAAGTTTGAGATATTTCTGAGAAAATACATACTGAAGGCTCTTATGATCTGTGAACACATCTACATGAACTCAATATTGATAATGCCTCCAAATCATCAAGGCAAAAAATATGACTGCTAACTCAAGATAATGAGTAGGATAATTCTTCTTATGGGGTTTAAGCTATTTGGAGGCCTAGGCTATGACCTTACCATGATGCATGAGGACACAACCCAAACCTACTCTGGATGTATCACAATACACTAAGAACCCATTTGAACGATCTGGAAAAGCTAAGACTAGAGTTGAGGTGAGTCGACTCTTTAACTCCTGAAAACTCATTTTGTAAGGATCTGACCACTGAAACTTGACTTTATTTTGAGTCAATCTCAACATAGGGGATGAAATAGAAGAAAATACCTCAACAAACCATCTATAATAGCTAGCCAAACCCAACAAACTTCTTATATCTGATAGAGAGACAGGTCTGGGGTAGTTCCTTACTGCTTTGGTCTTTTGAGGATCAACACTAATGCCATCACCAAAAATGATATGACTAAGGAATACTACTGACTTTATCCAAAACTCGAACTTACTGAAGTATGATTCTTAGATGGTCTGCATGATCACGTCACTGTGGAAATAAACCAGAATATTATCTATGAAGACTATGATGAACATGTCCAAGTACTGCTTGAACACCCAATTCATCAAGTCCATGAAAGCTGCTCGGGCATTAGTAAGACCAAAGGACATAACTAGGAATTCAAAGTGACCATACCGAGTATGAAAGGCTATTTTCGGAATGTCACATTCTCTGACACTGAGCTGATGATAGCATGATCTGAGGTCTATCTTAGAGAAATAGCTGGCACCCTGAAGTTGGTCAAATAATTCATCGATTCTGGGAAGAGGATACTTGTTCTTGATCGTGACTTTATTGAGCTAACGGTAATCAATGCTCATTCTGAGAGAACCATATTTATTACACACGAATAAGAATGGTGTGGCCCACGGGGACACATTGGGTCTAATTAATCCCTTATCTAGAAGACCTTTAACAGCTCTTTCAGTTCTTTGAGTTCTGCTGGTGCCATTATGTATGGTGAAATAGATATAGGTTGAGTATCTGGAAGAAAATCGATGTCGAAGTCTATTTTATTTTTGGGAGAAATTCCAGGAAGATCTTTAGGAAAGACAACTAAATATTCATTCACAACTGGGATTGAATCGAGATTGGGAGTTTCAGAACTAGTGTCCTTAACTCAAATAAGATGATAGACACATCCATTAGATAAAATTTTCCTTGCCCGAAGGTAGGAAACAAGCTGACCTCTGAAAGCTGAAGTACTACCCCTCCACTCTAGGACAGGTTTATTCAAACACTAAAACTGGACAATTCTATTTCTGTAGTCGATTGTGGAATAATAGGAATAAAGCTAATCCATGCTGAGAATGACATCAAAATTAGTCATCTCTAACTTGACTAAGTCTGCTGAAGTAATTTTTTGAGATACCATAATCGAACAGTTCCTGTATACCCATCGAGCTATGATGCTTTTACCCACTAAGGTATAGACTGAAAAGGGCTCGGCTAGAATTTCAGTACTAAATTCAAAATCAACTGCTATATAGGGAGTAACAAAAGGTAAAGAAGATCCTAAATCTTGCAAAGCATAAACATGCATATGAAAAATCTATAACAGACAAGTAACTATATCAGGAGAATTTTCCTAATCTTGCCATAACTGGAGAGGATAAAGTCTATTTAGGAATTTCCAGCTAGTAGCACTGGAGATGACACCCTACTCATTTGGGCAACCAGACTGAGCTGAGGAATGATTCTTCTAACTCTAAGGACTAAGCCAAGGACAGTCTCTAACTCTATGGCCTAGATTTCCATATTCGAAATAAATACCACTGCCAACTCTGCAAATACCCTAATGGTGCTTGCTACAAGTCTAGCAAAGAGGATAGGTGCGGGTACTGCTAATACATCTCTGAGACTTATAGCCTAGAGCTCTATCTCTATTACCATCCCTGAACTTAGGAGCTGGAGCACTAGCTAAAGAAGGAGATGAAACTGCTGACGTAGGACAAAACTGAGAACGGTTTCCTACTTCTGATTTGGGCTGAGTAAAGTTGAAACTACCTATCCTTGCTCTCTTATTTTTCTTCTCTCACATCTTAATTCTTTGGTCTTTTATCTTTTGAGCATAGGTCATAAGCTTGGCTATATTCATGTCACTATTCAACATCGTGGACCTGCATTTATTGACCATACTATTATTCACCCCATAGACAAACTTACTCATCTTAGCCCTGTTATTTGCAACCACATGAGGAACATATCTGGCTAATTGAGTAAACTTTAGAGAGTACTCCTTCACCATCGTGTTGCCTTGCCTAAGGTTAATAAATTCTAACACTTTAGCTTATCTCATCTCTAGGGGAAAGAATCTATCTAAGAATACAGTAGCAAACTCCTCCCACTCAATAGGCCCTGCATCTGCAGCCCTCTCTAACTTCAACTGTTTGAACTAAGTGTGAGCGACATCCTGCAACTGATATGCAGTAGCTCTACACTCTCACTAAAATTAACCCCCATGAGATCCGTAACCTTCTAAACTTGATCAAGAAATTCTTGAGGGTCTTCGTCTGACATAGACCTAAAAAGGGATGTAGGATTTACTCAGGTGAAGTCACGAATCTTAGATGCAGTTGAATTGGCCACTAGATTCGACGGAATGACAACTGGTCATTCATTCTAAGCAGCAACTGACTGAGAAAGAGTAGTGAATGCAGCTCATAGCTCTTCATGAGAAACATGTTTGCCTAAAGGATCTTCGAGCTAAAAGGCTGGCTGATTCGTGTTTTTTCTTTTAGAAGGCATGATCTGTAGTACAAAGGGAGAAACAGACTAGACTGAGAGATTGACTTGAGATTATGCTCACTGGCACGAAATGAATACTGAAAGAAGGGAAATTATTCCTAAAACATCTTATAGCCTCCTGCACATAAATGTGGTGCACAACACACCCATGCGCAAGACTCTACTAGATGTGGCTTTCAGACATACTAGGATACTATTGAACCTTAGGCTTTGATACCAAGTTTGTAACTCCCCAAATATGGTACCCGAAATGCTACATGGTGCTCATGACCCTGAAGGACCACAAGGTAACCCATGGCTGATATCTGTACCTGAACACTACATAATATACTGAATGATTGCAGAAATAAAGGGGTAAAAGCCATAAAGTTCAAAACTGTAACATAACTGATAAAAATATAGCATCTGGATGGGATATGAAATACCCAAAATAACTAAAATAACTGTCTAAACATGCTAGTCTAAAAAGCCTCTAACTGACTAAACTGTCTGTAAGGAGCTGATGGGACATGTCCCTAACTAACTCCAACTAATAAATTAAATAATGAGATAATAAAGTAATGGTCATGTCCTGGAAGGATGAGGACTCACTGCTAACTCTGACTGCGGAGAATGGAATGCTACTGATGCTTTAGAGCTCATGCTTATGAACCTATGGTATAAAACACCATAGCGCAAATACATCAGTACATTGGAATGTACTGGTATACATGTGAGGTAGGCTGAATGTAAAGGGTTCACATGCATGAACTATACTAACTAACCGAATAACATGAATGTGAGAATGCATGCATGAATACATAATAAGCATAACTGAGTTTGTGATAACATGATTACTGAGTCTAAGTACTGATAAGATGAGATACTGATATCTGTATAACTGAAATAACTGATACTCAGCGACTGTATCTGATAGTCTAGATTCTGATGGAACTAGCTGAGTTTCATACTATTTTGAGTTGACAATATTTGATAGTCCTCAATATTATAGAACTATCTGAGTTCTATTACTGAGACTGTATGATTGTATCTGATAATCCTAATTTTGTACTAAAACTGTGGGAAGTAGTCAGCTAACAAACATGCCCTTAATACGCTATTATGGCTGAGTTGGGGTCCAACCTATAGCCCTAATTAGATGGGTGTCCATACCACGCTACTGGTAAGGACAATCTATGACTAACCCTCATATAACAATTAAATCTAGTGAGAACGGTGGGAACCCTCATAAAACAGGTAAATCCACCTCATCTTCCCTCATATAATAGGCTATGATGTCTCAACCTACGTTTGTTACGTAGTTCTGGAATAGAAGGATTACTTCTAAGAATCACACCCTCATATAACAGGTTTGTTCCCATTCTTGGATTTGCTCGGTCCTAATTTCTACTCCCATCTGGATAGACACTGAACATGATTAGCTGAACTGGTTGGACTGAGTTAATTGAGTTCCATTGACTGACTAAATATTACTGAGATTACTGAACTTATAAGGGTTTTGAGATTATTGAGTTTACTGAGTTTTCCTGAGTCATATGACTGACTGAATTTCTATGAACATGGCTCGACTGAGAGTATCCTAAAAACATGACACTGGTTCTGGGCACTTAGGAAATTGTCCGGTACAAGTACCCTTAGGACTCCATAGCATAAAAATAACAAAGCATGACTTTCTTGAATACATGGCCAACATCACAATCCCTAATACAATAAGTTGGAGATTTCATGAAGTAGAATTTCTAAAGCACCACAAAGGTTACATATATATCCATAATTCATTGACTATGATATTTCATCAAACACTTAACTGCATGAACTAGTACATGAATGGCAATTTCATATTATCATCCTAGAATGACACTTTTCCTTCACATAGGCATTTAATCAAACACATGGGAAGCATGCTTTGATTATACAATCATCAACATATCTAACACTCAAGGATACATCCATCAACTTGTAAATTTAAGGGTTTATCATTATTATTATGCAAATCATCACCTCCTAGGGTCAATCATTAGAATATGTAATTTCAACCATGAATCAAAACGCCACAACATCATGATCATGAATTTCAAATCAATTTAAATCATGAACATTCATAAATACATAAATCTTGTATTTTGAAAAGAGATTCTTGTGCTTCATGGGTGAAAGGGACCCATGAATCAACACATGACATACCTGGGTTGTGATTTCTTGAAGATTGATGGAGGAAAACTTGAATCCTTAACTTGAAATTAAACATCCAGGGTTTCTTGTTCTTGGAGATTGATCTTTAAGAGGAAATCCTAATTTGATGTTGTGAATGAATAATGAACTTATGAACCTTGGTTTGATATAATTAGGGGTTAAAACGGGTGGAAAAAGAACCAAATACCCTTTAAAAATAACTTAAAATTCACTGAACGGGACTTGCAATCGCTTGTTCGATGGTCCATCGCTGGCTCGACAGTCCATCATTTTGACTGTCGTACATGGACAAAAAAAAAGATTCACTGCTTTATAGCGACTGCTTAGGCGACGGTCCATCGCAAGTTCGATGGTCTGTCAACCTGTCCATCACACCTTATCTAGAAGGTTGACTCACTGCCTTGGCTGCGACAGTCTACGCGATGGTCCATCGCAAGATCGACGGTCCGTCAACCTGGCCATTACACCTGGGCGATTCTGACAGCTCTGAGTAAAACGTCCATAACTTTTTACTTAGATACTAGATTTGGACGAAATTGGTATCGTTGGAAAGCTAATTCAATTTCCCACATGATAAAAAGTGAAAATCTTAAAAATTCCATGTGTACACAAATGTATTTATCTTTCAATGTAAATTTCTAACATTCTTGGGATGATTTCAAGCAAGGTAAAAGTACGGGGTATTACAATAAGGATAGTTATACTAATCACACTACCAACATTTAACTATATCCCAAATCTAGCAAAATAGATAAATCATTATACAAATTAGCTCAATCTATGAAAAAATCAATAGGATCCTAAAAGAATAATAAGCATTTCACCTTATGGATCAAATTACTCATCTATTCCCCAAAAATCTATAATCAAGACCCTATCATGGTGTTCCACATATAATTAATCTTAAATTCATATTCACATTCAATATATAACGCATATCATCTTGTGAAGAAGAATAGACAAAAGCCTACCTTAATGCCTAACCACAAATCTTTGTATCATTCACCGAACATTTGTCTTCACTCCACAATCCTAAAATGTTGCTACACTATAAAAATTGTAATCCACGCATCATTTGGAGTCGAATGAAACCCATATTACCATATAATAGTTCGATTCAAATTTTGTGTCAAGAACAAACCCGCAAGACCTGTAAATAAAATCCAAAATTGAACCCATCGCGAGGTCCCTCGAAGAAAAGGAAGTTGTGTTAAAAAGTTGAAAACAAATGGAGCACAAATCAGGTCTCAAATAAACCCTTTAGAGTTTAAGAATTCCAAGCCCTAATTTCTAACAACTTATCAAGAAATCAAAGAAATCTTACCATGAATTTGAAGGGAAGACATGAAATAATCGATAACCAAGCTCCCCAAATCATCTACAAGCTTCAATCCGAAGCTCTATCAGTATCTAGGGTTTAGATCTCTTGAAAATATATAAGAAAATGGAAAAAATAAGCTGAGAAAAGGGCATTTATACCCATAACAAGTCCTCAGATCTCGCAATCAAGACCCAACATTTATGATCACAATTCGTTTTGATATGGTAAGAAATTCTTATCGCATCATCCCCTTATCGCGATCATGAACTGACAAACTTTTTAATGAGTTGATTCACAACTAAAACTGTCTCAATAACAACACTTTCTACCCTACTCAAGGAGTCGCGATCACGTCCAAATCCACCACGATAGTGATGCACCAAAATATCAGATATATAGTTGAGACTTAGAAATTTTCCCAATCTAAAATTAATCTAAAATCCCATGTATTCAACCATCAAACTATATAAACTAACAAAATTTGATGTTCTAGATTCAATGATGCATTTAAAATTTCCATTTGGGTTCATTTAGATGAACTATGGATCCCATACCCAACTTTTATTTTCTTAACTTTTTACTGATAGCTTAAAATAATTTAAGATGCATTAAGACTCGAACCGAAAATCAATATCCTTGAGATGATGGCATTGTCAGAATTCTCATCTGAGGTCATCTACTGAGAGTTTTGGTCCATGGAAAAATTTGAAACAGCAAAAGCTCCAAAATAGTAAAATGAGCCTAAAACCTCAAAGAATGGTCTAATAATCATGCCGACAATTTTTTCAACTCATAAATGAACTGTGGCCTCTATAGGAAGGCTCGAAATGCCAAAAAGTCATGAAAATCAAGAAATAACCTAGAGGGTCATGACACCATAACTTAAAGCGATAAGTAATGGGCTAACCTGGTGAAAAATGGTCTAAAAGATGGAAATCAACAATTAATGACATAGAATTACAATAGAGAAGTCATAGTAATCTACTAGATAGATAGAAGGTAACCAATCAACCCAAGACTCAATAATGTTGGCACAAGAGCTACTGCAAATGAACCATTAGTACTAAATAGTCAAATAAAATTTGTCTTAAAAATTTTACGCTAGATATAGATACATAGAATGAAAAAGGGTAACTTCATCTCATAGAGCTCACTCAATCTCCAAAATCAACTCGGCACGATCATCGAATCAGCGACGACTACTGTTTTGCCCAAGCGCATATGCAAGTGTATAAGGTCTCACCAAGTAATATAGTGCTCTTAAATAAAGCCGAATATCAATCCTCAGAGACTTGTGCTGACAACTATCCTATTATAGTTCAACTATTAAGATAAAGTAATCAAGATATTTTAAGAGTTGTAAACTAAAGGTAAAGTAACTAATGCAGAAAAGTAATGACTTTGGATAATCAATGGATAGAGACCCATGGTTAAGGATTATGAACAATCATACTACGCTACTGAACTTCATTCATTGGATTACTTATCTTGATTATTAATTTGTAGGGTATCACATAATTATGGTCTCCCGACCTCTTATCGTCTGCCTAACTTGGACATTACAACTACATCATTGAGTGGGAATGTAATAATCCCATTAGATGCGTAAAGTTATCATCCTACATGTGAACAAAAAAGGGCATCTACATAAATACCTATCCTAGATGCTAATTTAAATTCCTTATTTCATAAAAGAATAAGAACCTTGTTCTTTCTACCCCACGTTCTATCTTTATATTCCCCCTCCCGAGATTACAAAGTCGACAATGAATAAATTCTAAGGGCCATGAATACTTAAAATAGTTATAACAAGGGTAAATAAGAAACCATAATGATAATAAATTCAAAAAACTTAAATAAAAAAAAAGTAGACATGATCTTGGCCTTAACCCCGGAAAGGGGGCATTTAGCCACTAATCAACATAATTGTAATCAATGTTGTTGAATACATGATTAAATCTATTAAAAAGCTAAAGTTAAAACATATAAACCCTAAAAAGTGTGTATCAGCCTCCACAACCTCCCAAATACATCGAAAAGTGATTTGCAAAATGTGACAAGTTCTATTTATAGTAGAAGACAATTTGTCGTCGGTAGGATTTAAAATGTGTCATGGAGGATTTTGTGTGGCAAGAGTAGTGTGTTGCTCCAATTTTGCATTGGCTTATTGTTTTGGGTTCCTTCTAAATATATTGGTTAATATCAAGTGCCCATTGTCCATGTATAATGTCCTACACGTGCTAGGGACATTCTAGGTGTCTGTTTGACGTCAGATCTTGTCCCGCGCTCTTGTTGATCCATTCCAATCCTTTAGGTGTTTTTATACTTAGTTTACATCTTGTATATCTTTCATATATCATCATAATAAACTATAAAAGCATCCTATAACATCAAACACCATAAATCAGATCTCAACACAACACAACATTCACAACGATGAACTAGAAACACAAGCTATGACTAGGCTTGCCTACATTGATCTTAAGCTTATTGTTTTGATTCTTACCTTGATACAATTGAACTTTAAACATTATAAACAAGTTTTTACACGTATAATTACATATTTAAATCTTTAATAACTCATTCCACACATTAGAATCCATCGTAATAGACAAGAATAATACCCAACTCAAGCTAGTAAACTAGTTTTCTTGGCTAGACTTTAAATAATTCTTTTAAACCCTAACTTGTTTGAAAACACCTTTAAACATTGTAATTACATAATTGAACACTTAAATTATTATTTACATCATCATTAAAAAATAAATCACCCGAATTAACCTCAAAATAAGGCAAAATAGGCTGGGATAACAACATTAAAGTGCATAAATACACCCAACTCAACTACTAGTACTCAAATCTACACCACTGATGAGCCATGGGAACATGGCACATTCAATGCTTAATATGGTAAAATAATGCATTAACTTAGGGTATTTCATTGGATATGATATATGTTTTGTATGTATTGAAGGTAATTAGGTTTAAAGTGGCCTAGAATGACAATAGAAGAAAATGCTTTAAAAAATTTAAATAATGGTTATGCTACGAGTCATTACATCACCTTAAAAATCATATACAGACTCGTAAGGATAACTTAAAATTCATATCTAGACTCATGAAGATAATAGTGCAAAAAGGTGAGCTACAGAAGCAAAGCAAAGATGTACCCTAACTCATAAGGAGTGACTACAAGTCATGGTGTGCAGTGGTAATTAGAGAAATGGTAAAATTTATGATTAAAAGTAAATTAATGAAAGATTATGAGTTATAAGGCCAAAGTATTACTTGTAGTGTGAATTCATATGGTGAAAAGTGTGGAAATTCCTAAGGATTTATGCTGCAATGGCAACGAGTAAACAGCAAGAGTTGTAATGACCGACTACGAGTCGTGGTGAGAAGTAATAATATTAACAAGCTCAAGAGCCTTGAATATGACAATCTACTAGAATGATGATTACTAAAAGCATATGACTCATAGGTCGACCCAGCTAGTCATTAACAGTGAAGCCTAAAGAGAGCTACGATAGAAGGCAATGAGTCGTAACCAGACCTAATGCGTCATTGCTCGAGGAGTGACCACTTCCAAGTTAATCTTTCTATTCTATTTAATTAGGATTTTTTGTATTATTTTGAGATACTATAAATACCCTAGGGTTAATTCTTTTATGAGGTTACGCACTTTCAATACTTTTTCCCATACTTTGTTTTCTTGATACTCAATATTTTTGTTCTTGAGTTTTTGGTTTCGTATTCAATTGGAGATTTTGGATTGTTCTCATTCAACATTATTCAATTAATTACATGTCTTCTTCATTGATTTCCATGGACTCTTGCATAATTATGAGCGAATAAATTCCTTAACTAGGGTTGTAGGAACCCTAATGGATTAGCACCATAGAAATAGTGGGAGATTCATCTAGATTGTTGTGATTGTGTCTATTATAATCTACTTTGTATTAATTGTCTTTGAAGCTTCTGTAGAATCTTAAGAATTTCCTATATTCAAGATCATATTCACAAGGGAGTTCAAGATTGGGAAAAGGGATTATCATTGTTATTCGAGGCTATCAATCCTCAACTAATAAAATTGAAACCTAAAAGAAGATAGTTGTACAGAGGTCAAGGACAAAGGATAATAAGGAGACACCTTGAGACTCAAAGGGAGAAGGGTGAAATTTATCAATCTGTTCACAAGACGATTGATAATACATAACTTTCCTATCTTTGCATGTTGAGTAGTAGGATAGGTGAATCAAAAATGAGAATTCTATGGAGTTAGAAGACAAGCACTCAAGTTAATTACATTTTATTGTGACTTGAAAATTCCCCCAGTTACTTTTCTGCACTACCCGTGATTTCCTCAAGTTCAAGAGATAATTCCATGCATTCCCTATGTGGTCAACCCAAACCTGGTTTGGGTTTCTATATATGACATCAACTACAATATACATCTTTGGAGGTTAGTTTTAGGCGACATCAAATTATGGTGTCATTGCCAGGGACTGTAGTATTGAATTGTTGATCAGATTTACTGAAGTTTTACGTTTTAATTTTCTACTTTTAGTTAGGTATTTGCTGGTGGATGAAAAATACTAGGAGTCAAGGAAATCTCTTACTCCTATTGAGTCCTAAATAAGAAAGACTAGTTCAACCTAATCACACTTTGACTGAACCAATACATGCAGGCAATATAGAAGGAGTTTGGGATGATCCGCTTTCTATACCTCCTCCTGCTTGATGTGATCCAAAGAATAATATTGATGGACAAATAGTTTAGATATTAGAAGAGGCATTTGAATAGAGAAATGTGGTTGAGAAAGCCTGATTGTCTTAGCAGGAAGATTAGCTAGGCCAAGACAAGTAGTTAATCGTCGAGTAGTACTCTACATAAATTGAGAAGGAGTGCAAGGTGGTAGGGCTCAAATGATCCCACAATATTAATATCTACTACCATATGATGGAGATAAGGATATAGGATATGTTGAGCCTACTGAGATAAGAGCTATTATTACTCTTGTCATACCCAAAATGTTACGGTTGATATTACCAGTGCATTGATCCAACTACTAAATTTAAAAGGTGTATTTTTAGGGTTGTTAACAGATGCTACGAATATTCATCATTACAATTTTACTAGGATTTGAACATTATATATCATTTCTGGAGTGGATTAGGAAGCATTAAGATTGATATTGTTCCCGTTCTCGTTGATTGAAGAAGAATCATTATGGTTGAGGATACATCCTAGAGGATCAATCATGAATTAAAACAAGCTGCGTAGATAGTTTTTTGAACTAGTTCTTTATCCTGCTAGGATGCTACAGCTAAAAGATAATATTTATAATTTCTGGCTATTACCTACTAAGTCTATGTATGAGGTATGGTTTCAGTTTAAAAAAAGTTAAGCATGGTACTAATCACCAGATTCTAGGTTCTAATTTGTTGGAGATACTCTACAAATCCCTGAATATAAGTTCTATGGCATTGACAGACACGAAATCTTGAAGTGCACTTCTGCATCTTCATTGAGATATGGCACAAAAAATGCTAGATGAAATCTCTATCACTGACCATGGATGGAAAATTTGGGAAGCTGATAAAGGTGCTGGTACATATACTATTGGAGTTGCTAGTGACTATAGAGTTGGTGATGATTCAGTGGTACAAGAAGTTGCACAACTCAGAATAGATATTGGGTTTCTTATAAAATAATTTGCAGCAATGAATTCTAAATAAGTGAATATAGTAAGGGATCTGGGGTCTACTTCTAAGGCATATGAGTTTGATATGGATGAGGAGGCAAAGTATCTAGATCGATAAGAGGTTGCTTTCTGAACCAAGAGTCAAGGAAATTAAGTTCAAAACTATTATGGTGAAAGATACCAAGATAGAAGTAGAGAGAAAGATAGTAATTGAAGGTATAACAATGACTATAAAGAGAAGAGTGACAAATATGTTTTACAGGATAGCCGAGATACCGATTCGAGAATTGAAGCAATAGTGTTGAAGCCAGTGAAAGCCCAAGAAATTCAAGAAAGATATCTTAAGGAGATTAAGGTAGACATATATGGGTTGAATTACAAAGTTGAGTTGCACTCCACCGCAATAAAATAATTAGAGTAGCAGTTTGACCAAATGTCTGCCATATTAAACCATAGGCAGCCTAGTACACTTCCTAAAAATACCGTGCAAATTTGGAAAAATGATAGTCATTGTCATGTTGTTACTACTCAAAGTAGTAAAACCACCATAGATCCCCCTATGCCTGCAGAAGAAGATCTAAGGAATTATGGTGATAAGATTAATGTTGATGAGACACCTGTATCAGCATTTGAAAAATTAATAGATGTTATGCATACTGGTGATAAGGCTAAAGGGAAGGGGAAGGTTGAAGAGCCATTGTTGAAGACTATTTTGAGACCTCTTTTACTTTTTTCTCAAAGGTGAAAAATAAATAAGAAGAAGGTAAATATCAGAAGTTCCTAGCGATGTTGAAGGAACTATCTAAAATACTCCCCTTATAGAGGCATTAGAGAAGATGCCTGGGTAAATAAAATTCATAAAAGATCTAGTTACTATGAAGAATATGGCGAGTTATAAGCCCTCTAATAATGTGCACCACTGCAATGTTGTCTCTTCCATATCATTGGTAGAGAAAAAGAGGACCCTGAAGCTTTTACTATCCCTTGGACTAGTGGGTCTTTCAACTTTGCTTGAGTTTTATATGATCTGGGAGATAGTATTAATCTTATGCCACTGGGTGTGTTTAATCAGTTATGGTTAGGGGCACCCAAACCAACATCTACGAGGTTACTAGTGGTATATCGGACTATAAAAAATATTGATTCGTATTCCTTGTGATGTGTTGGTGAAGGTGGCGTCCTTCATCTTTTAGTTGATTTCATGATTCTTGAATGTTAGGTGGATTTCCATGTCCCTATCATCTTGGGCAGACCCTTTGGTTGATATGGATTTGGGATAGATAAAGTTCAGACTCTATGATGAGCAAGTGATTTTCAGTGTGTGCCAGTCAATGAAGAAGCTTAATAATATGCGGGTAGTGTCTATCATAGACACCATTGATAATGAGGTTGATAAAGTGACTATTCCAATCAAGGATAGGCTGGATGTTAAAGCATTGGTAGCGATGATTATTAATTTTGATAATGATGGAATTGAGAAATATAATGATATGGTGGATTCTCTATATGGGAAAGGTTCTTACACTTACTTTTTCAATGAAGATTGATCTGGATCTCAAAAATAAAACCACTCCTCCATCTCGACCATCCATTGAGGAGCCATCGATCTTCGAGTTAAAGGCCCTCTTTCTCACTCGTGCTATGAACTTTGGGAGCTAAAAATACCTTACCAATGTTTATTATGGATGACTTAGGTGAGACTGAGGTATAGGCATTATTATCGGTGTTGTAGAGGTTCAAAAGAGCAAATGGGTGGACCATTGTAGATATTGTAGGTATCTTGCCTGGCATTTGTACTCACAAGATCCAACTTGAATTGGACTGCATCCCTTGTATTATGCATCAACATTGGCTAAATCCTTTTATGTAGGAGGTGGTAAAGAAAAGAATCATCAAGTGGTTGGATGTTGGTGTAGTTTACCCTATTACAGATAACAAGTGGTTAAGTCCTGTTCAGTGCATCCCAAAGAAAGGAAAAATTTCTATAGTGCGAATGAGAAAATGAGTTCAAGCCAATGAGACTAGTCACAGGTTAGAGAGTGTGCATGGACTACAGAAAGCTAAATACATTGATTCAAAAGGACCAGTTTCCCATGCCGTTTATCGATCAGATGATGGACAATTTAGCAGGCAGGGTTGGTATTGTTTTCTTGACGGGTATTTGGGTTATAATCATATCATGATTTCACTCAAAGACCAAGAAAAGATGACCTTTACCTGATCATATAGTACTTTATCATTTAAGAGAGTATCATTTAGGTTGTGCAATGCTCCCGTCACTTTCAGAAATACATGATGTCGATATTCTCTGATACGGTACAAGACACCGTTCAAGTAGTTATGGTCGATTTTTCTATGGTTGGTGATACTTTTGTTGAATGATTGGTTAATTTGGCCAATGCTCTTCGTAGATGTGAGGAATGCAACTTGGTGTTTAATTTGGAGAAGTGCCATTTCATAGAGAAATAAGGAATTTTTCTTATGCACAAGATCTCAAAATAGGTAATAGAGGTGGACAATGCAAAAATTAATGTAATTGAGAAGCTACCCCCACCAGTCTCGGTGAAGGGTATTAAGTGCTTTTCAGGCCATGTTGGCTTTTACAGGCTTTTCATCATGGAATTCTCAAAGATTTCAAACCCTCTATGCTAGCTTCTTGATAAGAAGATGAAGTTTGAGTTTGATGGCATGTTTGAAGGCTTTTGAGTGCCTGAAGGAATAGTTGGTGTCAGCTCCTATTATAGTGTCCCCCGAATAGTCCTTGCCTTTTGAGATCACGTGTGATGTGAATGGTGTGGCCTTAGTTAATGTCCTTGGCCAAAGGAAAGAAAAGATCCTCCACTCAATTTACTATGATAACGAGGCATTAAACCCTGCCCAAAAAAACTATACTGTTACAGAGCAAGAGTTCCCAGTAGTGTTTTCTGCCTTTGAAAAATTTTGGTCCTACTTGATTGGGACTAAGGTCTTCGTTCATACGGATCATGCAGCCTTGAGATACCTAATGGAAAAGAAATATACAAAGATGAGATTGATTCATTAGGTTTTCTTACTGCATAAGTTTTATTTTAGAGGTGAAGGACCAAAAGGACATAAAGAATCAAGTTGCATATCACTTGTCCAGACTTGAAGAAGAAGCATACAGAAAATGGGAGATGGGCTTAAAACCTTGTTTGCTGATTTTGTCAATTACTTGGAAAGTTATCTTATCCCAAAAGACTTGTCCTTCCAGTGGAGAAAGACATTTATGTATGAGGTAAGGAAGTTTTTCTGAGATGAGCCTTCTGTATTTAGGATTTGTGCAGACTTTATGATTCACCAATTGGGGGTCACTTTTTAGACTGCCTATTATAACTATCTCATTACTTATTGCAACGCCTATTTTAATATATTGTAATGGTTACAAACCGTTGTAATAGATATTGTTGCAATGATGTTGAACCATTGCAATAGCATCTATTGAGACGACATTAAACCGTTGCAATAACATCTATTACGACGCTTTTGTACCATTGCAACACTTTTTGAGTACCTATTGCAATGGTTTATTAATCTATTGAAACAATGATTGCCACATGTTATTAAATTGAAATAATGTATATAAATAGTTGTATTAATGTAAATTTTTATTAAATAATAAATTTTAACATAATAAATACACATTACAAAACAAAATCATTTGTTAATAATCTCATAATTCAAAACATGCAACAAGCTAGTAATATAAACCCAAAAGTAAAATGTAATCAAGTCCAAATGATTAGTTAAGTTTTTACATACTAGAATGTTCAAGTCGCGATATGTTTCAAAAAATTCAATGCAAAACTATTGATATTAGAGCATTTATCCACAACCTAAAAATTTTCTTAAGGAAGGTTAATGTTTTCATCATTTTCTTTATCTTCTCTTTCTTCATTTTGAACACCTATAAAAGGAGAACAAATAATATAAATTAGCACTTATTTAACAACATAAAAAGGACTATTCCACAACAAATAAGCATATAAACCATGTATAAGTTAGCTAGTGAAGAGGGAAATCCTCTCGACTGTCTAGCTCGTTGAAACAGCAAACTCCCCAAAGTGGTATGCTTGTAAGTTTTCTTCTAGTGTATCTGAATGTACTCTTCCATCAAAAATTGTAGCTTACTCTTTTCTGTAACTACATGTTTATTGAACTTTTGCAGCTTCTAAGTTGGACCGCACTATTAATATTCAAATTGTCTAACTTGATTTTTTGTTCTAGGTAGGAGAGAGAGTATCCTGCCACTAAGAAAGTAGCAAGGAAGCCTCTATGTCCCTTATACACCTAGAGTTGAATCAGCACAAATGAAAAAGGCTATTTGAAATCCATAAAATGTGATTCTCAAATCCACATAATTTCACTATAATGCAATGTTCAAAACTTGGAATCTTTGCAAGGTTTCCATAAAGTGTGATTCTCAAATCCACATAATTTCACTATGTCCCAAGCCAACTAAATTCACTTTCAAAAGTACTAATTAGGACTTGGTTTCTGCGTCCAGAAATGGCTCATAACTGAACAAGCCTTGTATTTTAGCTATCACTAATATCTACATATTGATATAAGACATAACTACACCAATATGCTTTGCCAAAGGGGATTCCCATTGAAGAAATAACCATTCCTTATTTTAATAAACCCAAAAAAAAATCTTACATAATAACAACAACTAACTGAAGGCAACACTAGTAAATTCATAACCACATACATAAGTGCATAGGAGAGATCAAGCTGATGAAACAACAAACTTTGTATTGAAAGGACCAAGTCAAAAATTAGCAGCCAAACACAATCACATCCTAATTTCCTGGAGGGAAGCCACAAGTTCATCATTATAGAGGACGAACGTTATAATTCTCCAAGCGCATTTCATACTCCATCTCCTTCCATAGAGATACACACTATAAACCACATTTTTAAGAACCATTTTCCCAATTTCTTAAATCTTCCTACAATATAACTTAGGAGAAAAAGAACAAACGTGTATATAGGCAATGACACAAATTGATCTACAATTTAATAAAAGAAACATATAAGTTTGCAAACTGAAGATCTAAGAACACATACAGCTCATCTACCCAAGACTATAAGAACAAAGGAAATGGATCATAAGCTTCAGGCAAATGATGAAACTCCCAGCACAAATTCAGAAACCAAAAATATTACTAAAATTTAAATTCTAAATTGTTTCCCATTAAAAAAAAGGAGAGGGGGATAACAATACTCAAAATTTCCAATTGGAGTTCAATGACAGAACTATCTGTCACGTCGAGAAAATGAGATACCAAGAACTGGAGTTGATTGGAAAATGAAGCCAGGATGAAATTGGTTTCGAACACATTGGGTAATTGAGACACGGACTACAAGGAAAAGAACAAGAACCTCCCCGTGAAAGAGCAACACCAAAGGACAAATTAATGGACCCCAACTATTGCTCTTCAAGAGTGTATCTAAACATCTTGCCATCTAACAGGAAACTAACTCTTCCACCGATGATCTTTCTATGCAAAAGCATTCTAACTTGTCAAAATGCTTTCACAATTACAAAATTTAAATGTACAAAACTAGCAAGAGAGCCGATCATATACCCAAAAAAGGCCAATGGAACAAAATAGCCTGCCAAAAGGTTAACAAAATTAATATAATAACAGCTGAGAACCTGGAATAGACTAATGGAGGTGAGATTAATGGAATAATTACCTGGTTAACTCCAATTAACTATTAAAGAGATTTTACAAGAGCACAACAAAAAGGCCACTCCTAATCCATCTCTACATTCCAATTAGACATGAATACCTGATGGCCCAGGTAATTGATCACCATTACTAAGTTTAGGTAATTCAACAGACCTATCAATCACAAGGCAAAGTTTTAGAGGTATCTCTGTCTGGCAGCCTAGAATTAGAGTCATAACGTGCAAATGCAGCTCTTGATTAATGGGTAACAAACTATTCTTAGACCAGTTAAAACGTAGAGTACTGATACAACTCCAAAAATTTGATATGAATAGTATAGAATCTACCTTTTGAATTGAAAAGGTATATCAAGCAACGCTTGAAAAAATTTCTCAGCTTCTGTAAGCTTAAAGAGGGGGATCATCTTTATATTCTTTCAGGACATAATACCAAACTAATAATACTAGGACACAATACCAAAATATTAATAACAAACTTTCACCTGCTAATCTGTAGCAGACACACCAAAAGCAATAGAAGTTCTACCAACAGATTGTTACTACTAACAAATCAAGAAATGGAAACTGACCTTGATTGTTACTACCAACAGATGGACGATTTATTGGTTGATTAGGAAGCGCTTCTACTAAAGAATGAACATTGAATCCTAGCATATTAGGATCAAGTGTTAATCCTGGATTTAAAAGTCGAAGTTGCGCAATATTGTCCATTGTAACTTCTCTCTCAATGACATCTCTTTGATCATTGATTGTTTGTTGCATCCTCTCTTCTAGATCATCCAATCTCTTCTCCACCAGTTCATCAGGTTTTGAAGACGATCCATAATCATTTACTTTCTATTTCAAAAGAGTCTTGGTAACCCCGCATCCCAGTAGTCTTACTCGACCAAGATGATCATGCCCCATAACTGTTATGAATGCATCAGTTGATTGAGTACCATCTTCACTTTCTTCAGTCTCTACTCTCTCCATTTCAACTGACACATCAGATCCAAGATTAAGTAAATTTAGTTGATTCAATAATTAAGAAAACAATGATCTAAATCAATTTTGAAATAGAAAATTTCATACTATTTTATTTGCAATCTCTTCAGATGTGTCCTTACATACTCGATCAGGTTTCCCCCTTCTAGTAGCCACAAAGAATTCCTTATTCGATATAGCATGAGAATTTTCCTTTTTTTCCTAGTTACATGCAAGTAAGCATTAAAATATTATCAAGTAAACTTAAAAAGTTCATAGTAACAATATGAGAAGACACCAACCTCGCAGATTAAGGAAAAACTTGTTTTTCTCATAGTGTGCGGATACTTAACTTTTTCCTATTTTCTTTGTTAGTCTTGGAAGTATCCTGCAAGTCAGTATTTATGAATAAGTTTTTAATAAAAATATCAAAGTAGTGAAGGTTTAAACACACAGAATTTGATGCTTTAAATCGAATGAAAGAACAACGTAAAAAGGAAGATCAGGTGTAATGAATTCAATAACAGTTGTCCAAATTGATATCATACCTTTTCCTCTTCTGAATTCCAATACTCAAGAAGATCCTCAAATACAGGTTCTGGAATAGAGGTAGGCCTTTTTTACCTTCGAATTTCATCATTGTTGTATGCATGAAAGTGATCTTTCTTGAATCTGGACTTATACCCTCTAAACGCAGCATCAATTGATCTCATAACCCATTCTTTCCCATTGTTGGGAATATAATATTTCTCCTATAATTTAGTTGAATTGGGTTAGTGTAAAAACTATGAAAACCATTCAAGTAGAAATCAAAATATTAAGAACTTAGAACCTGAATATAACTCCACATATCATCGTGTGTCTTCCACTTCGTCCAACTGAGATTTAGAGGACAAAATATTCCATTCCTTGCCAATGTGCCAAGAAAGCTATAAAATTCAGTGATCACTGATTTAGTTAGACCAATAGGCTGGTTCAACTCATTTAGCAGTATTAGTTGATGGTTAGTCCGTTCATGTACTGCTTGCATTTGTGTAGCGCCTTTTTTTCTTTTATTAGTTGAAAGGCCTATAGTAATATCAACAATAAAATTACTAAAATGCATACAATTTTTTAAATAGTATGAACTAATATATATATTTATTCTTGCCTTCTCCAGATTGTGCATTTGCTTATAAATTTAGAAGTTGTGACTGATCTTGTTGGACTCGTTCAACTGTGGGTTGTGATGCACGAATGGTGGAGTCTGCCAATTCTTGTCGCACTTGCTCCTCTACTGGTGCTGGTGCTACAAGAGAGGTGAAATTCGGACACACCTGTTGCACTTGTTCTGATACCTGAGATATATCTGGCACTTGTTGCACTTGTTTTGGTACTTGAGATACAGGTGGAATGATGTTTACCTTACCCTTTTCCTTTGCATTTATGCAGCCTGTGTTGTTCTTCTTCTTATGTTCTAGTATTTGTTTATTTCATAGAGTTGCTCGTGATGTAGCTGAAAGAAAGTTTTTAGATTTCTGATGATTTCTTAAACATCCTTGCTGATTCATGATTCTTTAAGTCTCTGTAAGATTAAGAGCAAAAATGTAATGTCAAGCTGCTTACCAAATTACCTTCCATATTCAAAAATTAGACCTAGATTAATGTACCAGTAATTCCACCAAGAACTGCCCTTTACATGACAAATTTTAAGACATAACAATGTCTTTTTTGGTTAATCATAGTAAGAGTAAATTTTCTTCAAAAGAATTGTGGCATATATTTATTGACAAGCTATCAAATTCAAAAGCATATACAAAACTACCAAAAGGCTTGCTAAAAGTGATATTGGAATAGTGATTGTAACAGACCAATAACTATCGTGGGAATATGATGCGATTGTCTCAGCTTAGGTATTGAAGATCTCAGAACTAATAATGTATTAATGACCATACATATAATTGGAATGTCCATTAAGATGTGAGATGAAGCCATTTTTCCCTGAATGTGCCATTTCCCCTGAATCCACAACCAAACCTGACCCGAAAAAGCCCGTAGTCGTACTAATCCACGGCTACGTTGGTGAGGGAATTGTCACATAGCAATTTCAAATAGGTGCATTAACTAAAAAATACTCTATTTATGTACCTGACTTACTTTTATTCGGGGGTTCAATAACCGTTAGGTCAGACCGATCACCGGGATTTCAAGCGAAGTGTTTGGGAAAAGGTTTAAGGAAACTGGGAATGGAGCAGTGCATAGTGGTTGCGTTCAGTTATCAAGGAATGGTGGCATTTAAGATGGTAGAAATATTTCTAGATTTAGTAGAAGTACTAGTTGTATCTGGTTCCATTTTGGCAATGACTGATTCGATTAGTACTACGACGCTTAATATTGCTTAAGAAAAGAAAACAAAAAGAAATGATCCTTACAAGTATGTATTGATCAATCTAGCCAAAAGGAGAAGAATTTCTATACACTGCCCAAACGACTGCAAAGGTTATGCAAAATGGCAAAACAGCCAAAGTAAGATATGAGACTGCAACAAAAAATGGATACTTTAATGAATGACTCTACGGTACGCTTAAACCACCTGAAAAGGAAAAAAAGAACCTAAAACAATTAGATATTCATCGTGTAACAGAACTTACAACAGTATTCTCAGAAGCAAAACTTCAAATACCGTATCTAAATTCTAATTGAATTATGGGTGTTCTCAGTGACCAATACTTTTATATATATGTGCAAATATTGAGGCTATGCTATTCACATAAGATTGGATTAGTATAAGACAATAATGTTGCTTATCATATCCTGTATGCACATCATAGAAGAAGTAACATTTTCAACATTGTCCCTCCTAATTCGGGTCACATAAAATTACGAAAATTAGATGCTAAATAACTTTCTCACCTGAATAGGAAAGCAACATTCACAAGGGTTCTTGTCCAGGCAGACAGACCAATGTTTGAGACACCAAAGCTAGCATCTTGTGGCAGTTTAATCATTAGCTCGATTAATAAAAAAGGAGAACAGTGTGATAGTAGTAATACAAAATTCATCCATTTACATTCAACCATGTAATGCAAATAGTGTAGAGATATAGACGTCAAAAACTCTGTGAAACTGATGAGCTAAGTAGTTGTACAAGAAATGAGGCAATCCAGGTGTGATTTTCCTAACGGAGTCAGTGTGACGTGGTGGCAAGCCTGAAATATAGAGATACAGACGTCAAAAACTCTGTGAAACTGATGAGCTGAGTAGTTGTACAAGAAATGAGGCAATCCAGGTGTGATTTTCCTGACGGAGTCACTGTGACGTGGTGGCAAGCCTGAAATATAATCGTAGTGGTAGACATTAGACAAAAGCACCAATCTTGAAATAACTAAGAGCGTAAAATTTTACTCATCCAATGTATTAAACAGAAGCATAAATCCCAAAACTCATGTTGATTATATAAATCTTTTGTATAATTCTACTCTATTCAGATACAACTCATCCAAAACTAATATTTTCAAACAAAAAAACCACTAAAGTACCATCAGATCACCCAATTCCTCTTGGAACTCGTACGAATTTCACCATTTCAGTACACAAAAACTGAATAACAACACCATCTTACTTTAAGAACAACATCTAACTACAAACAACATAATAACACAAATCAAGAGAAAAAAATATTACTACAAACAACAAATTGTCAAAAAGCAAAGATTAAAGCAGGATATTGAGAATGATCTCTGTATATTGAGAATTAAAGTGATCAACTTTCTAAACAAGCATGGATATAAAATATGTGCGAAAAAAATTAACACTCTTAAAAAAAGTAAAACTAATGATGAGCATATATTCACAGGAACTTTGTTGTTTAAACATTTGCCTCCATCTAATCCCAAACAGTATCGTCAAACTCATCCTCGTCTTTTAATATTTCCACAACTATATCTTTTGAATTTTCTTCAGTAGACGAAATATCAATAATAACAATGGTTCCATCTTTTCTTTCCCATCTAAAGTTATCCTCATCTAATCTAGTTGAGGGACTAATGTCATCATTAGGCTCCCTCTAAAGTGTTTCTCCTATATTAGGGCAATTCTCTTCCTCTAGATCATACAAATCAACTGGGATTTTAGTCCTTGCATAATAAACATCTTTCTCAATTGGATCCATAACATAAAAAACATGATAAACTTGTGATACCAACACAAAAGGATCATCTTGACTGCATAACTTGTTGAAGTATACCCGAGTTAACCCATACTCATCTACTTCATTCTGATGCCAATCACATTTAAACAACACAACAACAAAACAACCAAAGTAATCAATCTCAATAATATATCGAATGACTCCATAATAAACCACCACTTCATCTATGGGATTTTGGTCCCTAGGACTAGCAAAACTATCAGTTGTTGATGATAAAGTCACACCACTATTTTGAGTCTTGCGTGGGGCATCCCAATCTTTTGTATGAAATTTATATCCATTGGTGAAATATGCACTATAACTCTTGGCCACCATATTAGGCCCCTTAGATAGCCATTTTAAATAATGGGATACTTCAACATTTTTAACTTTCTCTTCAATCCAACTGCTGAATTCACGACTATGATTCCTTGTTGTTATCCATACATTAGATCTAGTATGACTACTCAATGAGTTTTTATTTTCCCTGCAATCAAGAATATTAAAAATATCATTACTAGGTCATTATAAATAGATGTTTATGTACCTTATCATAAACAAGCGAATGAAGTTTAAAGGGTAAATATCTTAATCAATGAACTTTTCCACTTATTCATCTCCCATGTTAAAAAGGACATATCGATGTTCTTCATAACGTAACTTTACATCAATAAAAAATGTGCAAATTTTTTTCGTCTCACTTCCAATTGGATGACTATTCTTAGGGAATATAGGGGACAAATTCAGAATGGATTCCTCATCTTTATTTTGGTACCTACTAAATCGCGTCTTCACACCATAATGTAGGTATCTTGAACAAAAAAAAATAAACCATTGTGCAACCAAATAACCTTCTGCTATTGATGCTTCTGGGCATGATCGATTACAAACGATCCCCTTAAGGTTACATAGGGCCCTCTCAATGGAATACATCCAGCGAAGATGAATAGCACCCCCAAGCTTAATTTCATTTATTAAATGAACAGGAAAATGTAGCATTATATCAAAAAATGCTTGATGAAATATCATTTCAATGTTAGATGTAATTTCACCAATTTCAAACTCCAGTTTTTCAAGATCTCTCGGCCTAATTACCTTACTACATATGGTTATAAGAAGATTGCACAACTTAATCAATGTCAATGCAACATTCTTATGTAACAGTTTTCTAAGAGCAACCTGTAGCAAGTGATGCATTATAAAATGAGCATCGTGACTCTTGTACCAGGATATCTTTATCTCCTTCATATTCACATGATCTAATATATTTGAAGCACACCCTTTAGGTAATTTTACATTTTTCAAGATGCTGAAAAATAATTTTTTCTTTTCCGGTTCCATGGAGAATGAAGATTAAGCCAAACTTACATTTCCATTACTATCTTTTATCAGTTGTAGCTCCTCTCGTACTCTCATTTCTTGTAAGTCATATCGAGAATTTACATGATCCTTTGACTTTCCATCTATCTCCAATAAAGTCCCAAGCAAACTATCACATATATTATTTTCTATGTGCATTGGATCAAGATTGTTCCTCAATTTATTATCTGGCCAATATGACAATTCAAAAAAGATAGATCTTTTCTTCCAAGGACCCTTATTATCTTGAGACCTTTTCTTTTTGCCCTTTCCAAAAACATTGTTGAATTCACATACCTCTTCAAGCACTCTATACCAGACAAAGGAATTGATGCGCGTCTATGTTCCTCCTTACCATCAAATGACTTCTTATTTTTTCACAGTGGATCATCAAGTGGCAAAAATCTTCGATGACCCAAATAACACATCTTTGGACTATGCCTGAGATATTGAGAGCATATGTTATGATTGCATGTAGAGCATGCCAATTTTCCCTTAGTGCTCCATCCTGAAAGAATTGCTAATGCTGAAAAATCACTAATTGTCCACATTAAGGTTGCACGCATTTTGAATGTTTGTTTGGTTTTAGCATCATAAGTATCTATTCCAGATTCGCATAGTTCATTTAATTCATCAAGCAGTGGTTGCAAATACGCATCAATATCATTTCCAGGAGAAGATGGGCCTGGAATAATCATTGACAACATAAGTTACTATGGCTTCATGCAAATCCATAGTGATAAATTATAGTTTATCAGCATAACAGGCCATGTGCTATGAGAAATACTCATTGCTCGAAATGGATTGAACCATCAAACGAGAGACCTAACCTAACAATACGAGGATCTCTTGAGAAGTCTGGATACAAACGATCAAAATCCATCCATGCTTGGCCATCAGCAGGATGCTTAGATTTCCATCATTTAGTCGTTCATTAGGATGCATTTCATTGCAACAGCTATTTCAGGGCACATGAACATCCTCTTAAGCCTAGGCTTTAAGGGAAAGTATCTTAGCACCTTTGCAGGAATTTTACAGCTTGCATTAGTTGAGACACCACCAACACTATTCCATCTAGAAGTCCCACATACAGAGCAAATCTCAGCTCTCTCATTGTCTTCCAAAATAAAATGCAATCATTAGGGCATGCATGTATTTTTTTATAATCAAGACCCAGATCTCTTATCACATTTCTGGCCTTATTAAAAGACTCTGGTATCTGAGCAAAGGGAAAGGCCTCTTTGATCAACACTAGGAGATCTAAAAATGTTGCACTACTCAACTCATGCAATGATTTAAACAAGAACAACTGAATGGTGAAACTCATCTTACTAAAATTTTCACACCCAGGATATAATTGTTGTTTTCCTTCCTCTAATAATTTAAAAATGTAGTTGCCTCTTAAGGTAACCACTCTCCAACTCCTTCTCCATGCCTCGATTCAGCATCTACATTTATAAATGTATAATGAAGTAGTCCATCAATATCATCACGCATATTAGAACCTTCATCATCATTGATTGGATGATGTATCTTTCTTGAGGAATCATTTTATCCATGGAAAGTCCATTTGGTGTAACTAGGAAGAAACCCTCTAGAAAGCAAGTGATCCTCTACCACATCTCTATAGCGCTAATGTTGATTCTTGCAGTCTCTACAGGGACATAATATCTCATTTCCTTGAGCAGCTCTTTCAAATGCCTTGTCAAGAAAATATTTCACTCCACGCTAGAACTCATTAGACCATATCAAACAATTCATCCAAATCTTATCTTCACTTTCCATTAAGATCCTACATATATATAATACAACAAAATCACCAAAATTATGATTCATGCTAAGCTAAAATATGAACATTGTCAACCACGTGAAACAGGCAGCCAAGAAACTTGTACAAATATTTTAACAAGTTTAACATACATAAGCAATCCATACTAAGAAGACTTTACCCAATAAAAGAACAAAATTATTAGGTTTTTGAGATTGCAAACTTAACAACATCTCTAATCTAGGTTGCTTAGACTCTTCAAAAATGTGAACCAACGATAACAATATCAATGAACTCACTGAGCGTAACTAGAACTCACAAGCAATCAATATAAAAAAAAACTATAATCAAGTAAATATACTTACAACAACAACATACCCAGTGTATTCCCACATAGTGGGGTCTTGAAAGGGTAGAGTCTACACAGAACATACCACTAACTCAGGTGAAGTAGAGAGTTTGTTTCCGATAGACCCCCGGTTTTGGACCGATAATGGTATAACAAAAAATAAAGATAAGTACATATACAATAGTACGGTATGCAAAATAAACTAACAGTATAACAGACAAAAAAGATAAGTGCATATTGCAAACCAAACTAACACCGCTAGCCACAAGATAATACTACAAGAACAACACCATGAACAAAAACTCCAGACACAGAAGAACTCTCCCCTACTATTACTAATGCACTCTCTCCCAATAACCCTACACCCTATCCGCATCCTCGACACCTTTCTATCGAGGGTCATGTCCACCCTTTCATAACTAATGAAATTTGAGCACTTATCCCACTTAAAGGAGCGGTCGTGCATATTTTAAAAGTGTGACCTGGAGGTCAACTGTTAATGAAACTGGAATGAAGACTATGATAGACCATGACTCATATCTCAATCGAGGCAAGCTAAGTGATTTAATCCTATCTGTCTAAGTTTTATAGGAAGAGTTACCTATCACTTGTATTAATAGGGGCTATATGTACCAAATGGAATAGTCTAGGTGCACAAAGTTGCCAAACACCACCAATTAAGCTAGAACCTTAAGACAAAATTAGAATGAAATGGATGACCACCTACTTGACTTCCAAATGTATCATTTCAAATCCTATCCAATTCCCAAAATGAGCTGGTTAGTATCTTAACTCAGGTGAAAGACACTCGCTTTTTAATAGGTTGTGTGTACTTCTACCAATTATTTTCAAGTTGTAAATAGTTTCATTAAACAAATTATTTCTATAATAAATTGAATTCATTTCATTAAAGAAATAGTTTTCTTTGGACCTAGGAGGATGTCCTAGTGGTTGCACTAGTGAGGCATGGGAGTAACAACTTGAAAATTCCAGGTATGTATCCCAGCTACAACACTTGGTATGATCCCATTCTATCCATCCTAGGTTGACAGGATTAACTCTGCAAAGAATGCTTATGAATTGAACAAATTATTGAGGTGAGTGAAAGCACAAGAAATTACAACAAAAATAGTTCTCCGAAAATTACATGAGCTTCTTTTGTTTAATAAGGACCCATCTGACAGAAAATTATGATACATTTTCTATTATTGAACCAAAGTACATAAAGAGCAACAACACATTCCTAGTATCAATGAAATCAACCTTACATATAACTCTCAAATACTGATCAACCAATAGGCTATAAATATTTACTAATTTATAACATAGTCCAAAATCATCTTAGCTCTCGTTGCTATTACAGAGATCAAAAATGAATTATCCATTTAAGTATTTTCAAAGTAACAGACTAAAGATTATCCTTTCCACAGAAATCATTTCTCATCATCATTTCTCGTTAATCTGAAAAGCCATAAAAACAAGAATAACAATCTAAACATAGAAACTACTTATAGACAAATTAAATCAACAATTAAGACTACAATAATTAACACTCTAATCAGTAACGCTCATCTTCCTCAACTTCTGGTTGTCAATATAATGCATTATGACATATTCCCCAACATAACGACTGTAATCAGCATAATTACAAGGACAAACAAAAAAATTCACGCAATCAAATGAACCCAAGAAAAACTCAAAATCCCAAAAAATTAGGGAAAAGTCACAGAAGAATAAAACTAACCTTAAAATTCAAAAATTGAAGCAATTGAAGTGCAAATTTGAGAGAAATTTCTATGCAAATTGGTTTGTCTTTCTAACACAAATCAATTTTCGAAACGGCGCCATTAAATCCCATGGAGCTCACCACCGGCAGCTCACTATGAGATCATCTCCACAAGATTGAATTGTTTGTAGCAACTGTAGCGACTGTCATTAGCGATTTTAGCGAAGAGTACATCGGTAGCCCTAATCGTCGATTGTAATGAGTCTATCAGCTAATGAAAGAGTACCTGGCAGTCCTAATTATTGACTATAGCAATTCTATTAGCTAATCGAAGAGAAAACTTGGCAGCCCTAATACTCGATTATTATTGCAATATCAGCTAATCGAAAGAAAACTTGGCAACCCTAATCGTCGATCACTGTAGCGATGCCATAGGTTTAAGCTAAGAGAAAGTTGGCAGCCAAATCGTCGATTATACTGCATCCATCCCATAGGTTTAGAGCTAAGAGAGAAATAAAATTGTACAATATGAAAGTTTAAAGCTGTAGGTTTATTAAAATGTTCTTTTTTTGGCGAAATGAATGAAAAGTTTTTGTGGAAATGGAGGTAATAAAATAAGCATTGCTATAGCTTATTTTATTTAGCTATTGCAACGCTTATGGTCAAAAGAAACGGTTATAATGTTAAATTATAGCTAATAGAACAATAATATTTGGCAACGCTTTAGACCGTTGTAATAGACCACCTATTGCAATGCTTTGTTAATCGTCGCCAAAAAGTTCGTTGCAATAGAGGTAATTTCCAATAGTGTATGTCTGATAATGCTAGCCTCAATAACAATTCCAATGCTAAGGATGAAACCTATACCAATCCCGCCCATTCCAACCCATACCAGTACCACAAAGCCTCTAACCAAAAGATTAATATAATCTGATTGGGACATCCCCCCAACCATGGTAAAAAATAATATCCAAAATAAAACTAAAGTGTCTATAAATATCATAACATGAAATAGGGCCATCTAAAAAGATGGAAGCTCACCACTTCAGTCCAAATGTTGATCCCCGAGTCAACCACTATGTAGGAGGAGTAGAATGGTTGGTTCTTTCATACTGTGGGTATACAACTGCCAGTAGATGGGTTAGTGGGTGAACGCTATCATGATCTCAATATAAGGATAAAATAATGTCATTTATAGAAGCAAGTAAAACCATCCATATTCATACAACCACACACATATACACACACACACATACATATATATATAACAGCATGTCGAGGAAAGGGGATTGGGATTAGCGTAGCTTAAAAACCTTTACCTGTGTTGTGTAGCTTTGTTGTCCTAAACTACCCATGGGCTAAATGGGTTCAGCACCCATTGCTGAAAGGGACCCAACGCGTGAAGCTGCACAACCAGGGAAGAGAAGATAGGATGACGAGTACATCCCCTAAAATATAGTGTGACATAATGCACACGATCACCAAGACCAATCTTACATCGGTAAATATGAGTTTTCAGTTTTGGTCCCCCTGGGATGTCCACGTTCCACGGTTTTGCTACATACTATTTATTAACCAAGGACATTTAGTGGTAGTATCGTCATACCAATCATACTTACAAGTATTATCCCTAGCAAACCATATATAGGTTTAAGGGGACTTCCAAGTGCTCTTCCATTTACCATATGACCACTTGGGAGATTCCATGTACCCCAAAAACATAACCATTTAGCCATTTACCTTTCTAAGAAATTTAGACCATGCACAATTCCCTTACCAAGTTTTTAAAACAAGCAAAAGTTCTATTAAAATAGTCAATGTAATGAAAACATACATATAGGCATTTTGTCAAACACATTGGGGGCATAATATAACCAAAACCAATTCCAATTACCATTAAACTATTCCCATGCATTTCGATTATCCAAAACCACCATTAATGCACATAAAGCATAATTAAAACCATGGAATACCATAACCAACCATTTTATATAATAAACCCTAACTCATATTTGAAAACCAAAATCTACAATCAATGAAGTCATGAAAACATTCATAAAAACCATACTTTTAGTTAGAATTAACAATGTGGGAGGAGAAAATGCCTTAAACCAAGATGATGATGGAAAGAAATCACCAAAACAAGCAACAAATAAATTCTTTTGTTTAAATCGTAGCTTTCCTTGCCCAAAATCTTTTGAGAGAATTATAAAGTCATTTAAAAGAGTTCTTAGGTGTTAATAAATGGAATAATTGGGTAAAGAGCCTTCCTAGTAGGTTAGAAGTCATGGGACCTTATTAGGATAAGTGGGGAAATGTCCAGAATACCCCCACTTTAGTTGGACAAAATCCTATCCCAGGGGTACGGCCAACTCTCATGAGTCGTACCCTCCAATATGATTTGTACCCTTCATTCATATCCTAGCCTCAACCTTTTGATCAAACACCATCTAACAAATGACTCATCCAACCAAGTCGTATCCAAAGCATACAATCCGTACCCTTCATTTGTATCCCTGGAAGATATAGACCCAAGAAAGATTTAGACATTGTCCACAATATGAGTCCTTGGTACGACTCGTACCCTAGTTTACAGCTCATGGTGAACCACTCGTACTCAGATCTAACCTAGGTAACCATGTCTAATACTAAGTTAAGGAATCAAAAGATCCTTAACCACCAAAATTCATCCCACCAACCAAAACTTGTCAGCATACGAATGGACCATACCATTCGTACCCCAACATATGGCTCATACCTATGAGTCATATTGGGTATAGAGATTAGAATTCTAGGAAATTTTTGAAGGTCCAAAAACTAGGGTGTTTCAGTCTCCACCACTAGGAACATTCATCCTCGAATAACTGACAAGGTAGGGGTAACCATACACACAAGTCATTTGAATTATCAAATATGTTTGCAATATTTAACAAAGTTTGAAAACAAAGAGGCAAAGTTATTAATCTTTCCGTCAACAAAATCTGAAAATAAAGATATGTTAAAGATAGATACCTTCCGCACGAATCCCAGAAGTAGAAAACAAATACAGATATTTGGACTTTATGTCCTCTTTCGCTTTCCATGTAGCCTGTTCCACCTTATGGTTCCACCAAAGAATCTTAATCAAAGCAACATCCTTGGTCCGGAGCCAACAAACATGCCTATCTAAGATCTTAATAAAAATTTCTTCATAAGACAAAGAATCTGTGATACCCAGTCCTTACAATGGAACAACCGAAGAAGGATCAATAAGACACTTCATCAACATGGAAACTTGAAAGACCGGATGAACCAAGCTTAAGCTAGAAGGAAACTTTGGCTCATAAGAAATATTACCAATTCTCTACAAAACATTATAAGGACCAAAAGATTAAGGACAAAGCTTCCCCCTCTTACAAAACATCACTACTACCTTCATGGGAGATACCTTGAGGAAAACCATATCCCCATTTTGAAACTCTAAGTTTGTACACCTAACATCTGCATAGGATATTTGTCGACTTTGGGCAGCCTTAAGCCTATCCGTAATTACCTCTACCTTCTCCATAGCCTAGTAAACCAAGTCAAGACCAAACATATCCATCTCACCAAGTTTAAACCAACCAATAGGAAATATACATCTCCTACCATATAATGCCTTAAAAGGGGCCATACTATTACTAGAATAATAGCTATTGTTGTAAGCAAACTCCACCAACGGTAGATGATCAACCAAATTTCCACCATAATCAATCACACAGGCCTGAAGCATATCCTCTAATGTATAAATAATTCTCTCCGCTTGCCCATCTGTCTGCGGATGGAAAGCAGTACTCAGACTAACCTTAGTCCCCAATCCTTTCTAAAAATATTGCCAGATGTGAGATGTAAATAACATGCAACAGTTAGAAATATTCAAAATAGGCACCCCATGCAGCATCACAATCTCCTGAAGATAGAGCTTTGTATAGTACTCCACCGAGAAGATAGTCTGCACTAGCAAAACGTGTGAAGACTTAGCATCCTATCCACGAAGACTCAAATTGAATCATGTTGATTTTGAAATCGAGGAAGACCAATAACGAAGTCTATATAGATCACTTCCCATTTCTACTCGGGCAATTCAATTTCTTAATACAACTCTTCTGGCCTTATGTTCTCAACCTTAACCTGTTGACACACCATGCACTTGGCCACAAAATCAGCCGCATTTTTCTTTATGCCATTCCACCAATAGATTTAATTGAGATCATGATACATATTAGTCGAGCCATAATGAACAACATAGCGCGAATTATGTGCCTCATCAAAAATTGTTTGTCGTAGCTCATCAACAACAGGAACACATAACCTACTTTGGTACCATAAAGTACCATCACCATCGATCTCAAATGATGTTACCTTTTGCTTACCAACATCACCCTTGATTTTCATTAGGATAGGATCTAGCACTTGCTTCTCCTTAATTTTTACACCAAGAGATGATTGACAAACGGTGAATATCCTTTACCAATTCTACACTTTTCTTTCTCCACATGAGCCAAACTTCACATGGCAAACCTGCTAAGAGCATCAGCTACCAATTTAGCTTTACCTGGGTGGTAGTGACGACTCATATCATAGTCTTTGAGAAGTTTAAGTTATCTTCTCTGCCTGAGATTAAGCTACTTCTGAGTGAATACATACTTTTGACTCATAGGATCAGAAAATATATCCATCTGCACAGTATAAAATTAATGCCGCCATATTTTAAAAGCAAATACAGCCACCAACAACCCCAAATCATGTATTGAATAATTTCTCTCATGCACCTTTGACTGCCTATAAGCATAGGCAATCACCTTACCATGGTGCATCAACACAAAACCAAGCCCTACCCAAGATGCATCATACTAAATCACAAACATATCATTACCTTCAAGTAAGGTCAGAATTGGAGCCGAAGTTGAATTATTCTTTAACTTTTAAAAACTCCCTTCACAAGCTTTCAACCAAGAAAAGTTGACCTTCTCTTGAGTCAACTTGGTCAAAGGAGCCGCAATCCATAAAAAATTTCCATAAACCGCCTATAATACATGGCTAAACCTAAGAAGCTCTGAATGTTGAATGGATTAATGGGTCTGGCCCACCTCTTTACCATAACAACCTTTTGCAGATCTACCATGATCCCCTCACTAGAAATAATATAAACCAAGAAAGTAACAATGCACAACCAAAACTAACATTTAGAGAACTTGTCATACAATTGGTGTTTCTTTAAGGTCTGCAACACCACACAGAGGTGATTAGCATGATCCACCTCACTTTTGAAAAAACCAGAATGTCATTAATAAACACAATAATGAATAGATCCAAATACTGATAAAAAATATTGTTCATCAGATCCATAAATCTCGTAAGAGCATTTGTCAATCCAATTGATGTCACTAAAAATTCAAAGTTCCAATACCAAGTATGAAAAGTCGTCTTAGGGATATCTATCTCTCTAATCTTTAGCTAATGGTAGCAAGACCAAAGATCTATCTTAGAAAAAAACTAGGCACCTTGCAACTGATCAAATAGATCATCTATCCTTAGAAGAGGATACTTGTTCTTGACCGTTATCTTATTCAAATGCTTATAGTAAATTCACATCCAAAGGGAACCATCCTTCTTGCGCTCAAACAAAATTGGTGAATCCCAAGGGGATACATAAGGACGAAAAAACCCCTTATCCAGAAGATCCTTAAGTTGCTCCTTGAGTTCCCATAACTCAGCCAAAGTCATCCTATAAGGAGGAATAGAAATTCGATGAGTGTTTAGAACTCGATAAATACCAAACTCTATTTACCAATATAGAGGAACACTAGGAATATCATCCAGAAAGACCTCTAGAAACTCATTAACCACAAAAACTAACTGGAAAGAAGGACCTTCAGAGTTATAATCTTTAACCTAGACCAAGAGATAAAGACAACATTTAAAGATTAACCACCAAACTCTAAGATAAGGAATAAATCTCCCCCTAGGAGCTAAGGAACCACCCTTCCATTCTATAACCGCCTCATCAACGAACCTAAAGATAACCCTATGGGTGTGACAATCCAAGGATGACTAACAAGAGTGAAACCAATCTATTCATTGTAAGAATAACATCAAAATCCACCATACCCAACTTAAACAGATCTACCAAGGTATGCTTGCTGCCATAAGATACCACACAACCCTTATAAACTATCTTAGCAATAATCAAGTCACGTATCGGGGTATAAATATTAAAAGGATCCGAAATAACTTCCAGATTAAAACCAAAAAATACAGCCACATAAGGAGTAACATAGGAGAGAGTGGACCCCAGGTTAAGAAAATAATATATGTCACAAAAGAAAAGCTGTAATGTACCAGTAATGACATCAGGTGATGCCTCAGATTCCTGTCGGGATGCCAAAACATACAAACTATTCCAACCAACACTACAACTAGGAGCACTAATAGAAGTAGATGTCATACCACCTGATATAGGAGCAAAAGATGAAGACACATAAATCTTATTTTCCCCTATAGAAACCTTATTAACTGGATAATCCCTGAGTTGATGGCCTACCTATCCATACTTAAAGCATTTTCCCCTTTATTTATCAAAATAACCTCGATGAGAATGACCACAGAACCAATATGGGGGCATAAAAGAACTGACTGACCTTCGGTTTCTAGTGATTAGGCACCTTATGCCCAAAAATTATCACTAGTTTGCCTGGTAAGAAACACTAGCAGAAGAGAAAGAACCATAACTCCCCTTTTTTTACTACAATTTTCCACCATCCCACCACCCTAAGACTGAGTATGTCCTTGGTTAGAAAACCTTCTCCTCTTACTCTACCTATCCCTAAACTTTGCCTACTTCCTATTTTCATCCTCCACTTGCTGCATATGAACAGTCAACCTAGAGATGTCCATATCATTAATCAGCAAGGCAGTCTTGCTTTAAAAAATAAAATCTTTATACAACCCATAAGCAAACTTGTTCATTCATTCCTACATGTAAGCCACTCAATTAGGAGCATACCTTGACAATTGGTGAAACCTCTATGCATATTCCTTGATAGACATCCTCCCCTACATGAGGTCTAATAAATCCTCCATATTTTTTTCCCTTAACTCTTGGGGAAAAAACCTATCTAAGAAGGCCTTAAAATAAGTATCCCACAAGATTAATTCTTCCACATCACCCCTATCCTTATCACACTCTTCATACCACTGATATGCAACCTTTTTGAGCTCTTAAGCTACAATGGTTACCCCCTCCACATTGGTAGCCTGCATTACCTAAAATATCTTTTCCATTTTATCCTAGAAGCCCTGTAGATCCTCCTCTACCTTAACTCTAGAAAAAATAGGAGGACCCATCTTCATAAATTAGCCAAAACTTGTGTCCTCAGTAGAAAAAGTACCAGTTATACCTTGCTCAGCCTGAGCAGTAACTATTTGAGCAATACTATAAATAGACTGATGGAATTCTACATTAGTTACCTCATCTTGACGAGGATTAGTAGCATCCGGTGGAATGCCAGATCTATTAGGGATAGGACCATGAGATCAAAGAAGAACCCCAAAAATAGGATGTACCCCTTCAACATTAACACCAGATGGGATAAAATAATTTCCTTGTGTTACAGATCTATGACACATGATCTGAAATATGAACAAATAAGAATTAGAGAAGATTCTAGGACTGAGACTCCATGCTTGAAAATTGAAAACCAAGAAACTAAAATACTCCTAAATGCTTTGCAGCCTCTCCCTTATGATTGTGGCGCTCTACACACTCTTAAAAGAGACTCTACTTGACATAAATTTGTGAACTCCCAATTAACCATGTACCTAGGCTCTAATACAAACTTGACATAACCCGAACAGGGACCTTATTGTAATGGTCATACTAAGTCCGACCGTGATTGGAGGCCACTCCTGTTACCCAACCCAACCTCCAGATACCTGCCCTAAGTTGGATGTATTTTGAGCATAAAATAAAATAGTGCAATAGCTCACATGAAGACTTTGGGATAGGCTTACAATCGTGACCGACCAAATCTCGTTCAACCATCCCATAACAACCATTAATCAAACCATACTAAATCAATACCCAAAAAAGGACCATAAACTAGGCCATAAAAACAGATGTTCAAAAATATAGTATAATTAATCCCAAAATAAAATATAATAGAAAAATAAGAAGTTATGTCCGATGATGCTAGCCTCAATACCAAATCTAATGATAAGGCTAAGACCTATGTCGATCCCACCCATTCCAACCCATAGGAGTACCACAAAGCCTCTAACTAAAAGAGTAATAGAATCTTGTTGGGACATGCTCCAAACTATGGCCAAAACCAGTATCTAAAATAAAACCAAAGTGTCTAGAAATATCCATAACATGAAATAGAGCCTTTCGAAAGGATGGAAGCTCACCACTTTAGTCCAAATGCTGATCCCAGAGTTAACCACTATGTAGGAGGAGTAGAATGTCCGGTTCCTACATAGCGTGGTATACAACCACAAGTAGAGCGGGTGAACACTAGCATGATCTCAAGATATGGATAAAATAATGCCATTTATAAAACAAAGTAAAACCATCCATATGCATACAACCATACACACACACACACACACATATATATATATGTAACTATGTTGGTAAAAGGGGATCGGGTTTAGCATGCCCTTAATTCCTTAACCTGGGCTGCGTAGCTTTGCCATTCTAAACCACCCATGGGCTATATAGGTTCAGCTACCCCTGCTGTAAGGGCCATAGTGCGACGCCGTATGACCAGGAATGAAAAACTAGGATAACTAGTACATCCCCCAAAATATAGTATGACATCATGCACACGACCACCAAGACCAATCCTACCTCAACAAATATGAGTTTCCAGTTTCAGTCCCCCTAGGCCTCCACTGTCCATGGCTTCGCTACACATCCCGCCATTATTGACCAATTAAAACCATTACCAAAAAATCAAACATTCCATTTAGAATTTATTAACTAAGGCTATTTAGGGGTGGTATTGTTATACCGACCATACTTATAAGTATTATCTATAGCCAACCATATATAGGTTTAAGGGGAATTCCAAGTGCCTTTCCATTTATCATACTAAACCACTTAAGGAATTCCATGTACCCCCAACCATAACCATTTAGCCATTTACCTTTCCATGTCATTTAACCCATACACAATTTCCTTACCTAGTTCCTAAAATAAGCAAGAGATTCATCAAAATACTTAATGCAATGAAAACATTCTTATAGGCATTTTGTCAAACACATTGGGGGCATAATTTAACCAAAACTAAGTCAAATTATAATTAAACTATTCCCATGCAATCCAATTATCCAAAACCATCATTAATTCAGATAAAGCATAATTAAAACCATGGAAAAAAATAATTAACCATTTAATAGCAAACCCCTATTCATTTTTTAAAACCAAAATCATACGATCAATAAACTCATGAAAACATTCATAAAACCATGTTTTTAGTTAGAATTAACTATGAAGGAAGAGCACATGCCTTAAACTAAGATTATGGGAAAAAATCACCAAGATAAGCCCCAAATTAATCTTTTAGTTGAAACCCCAACTTCTCTTACCCAAAAATTTTTGAAAGTACTATAAAGTCTTTTAAAAGAGTTCCTAAGTGTTAATAAATGGAATAATAGGGTAAATAGCCTTCCAAGAAGGTTAGAATTTGTGGAACCTTATTGGGATATGTGGGGAAATATCCAAAATACACTCACTTAAGTTGCACAAAATCCCATCTCAATGGTATGACTGACCCTCATGATTCGTACACTCTAATATGATTGATACCCTCCATTAATATCCTAGCCTCAACCTTTGGATCAAAAAATATCCAACATATGACTCATCCAACCAAGTTGTAGTTGAAGCATATAATTTGTACCCTTCATCTATATCCTTGGAAGATTTCAACCTAAGAAAGATTTAGACACTGTCCACTATACGAGTCTTTGGTATGATTCGTACCCTAGATTATGGCTCATGGTGAGCCACTCGTACTCATATCCAACATAATTAACCAAGTCTAAGATTAACTTAAGGAACCAAATGATCTGTAACCACCAATACGACTCGTAACCCTAAGTCGTCTCAATTCCACTAATAAAAATCCATCCATCCAACCAACAATGTTTAACTATGACTGGACCATACCATCCGTACCCTAACATATGGCTCATACCCATGAGTCATATTGGGTCCATAGATTAGAATTCTAGGAAATTTTCTAAGGTCCAAAAACTAAGGTGTGTCACTTCATGGGTCTATTCTTAAGCTCCTATAGTATGAAATATATATTCTAGTTGCAGTTGAGTATATGGACAAATAGGTTGAAGCGGTAATGCTCCACAATAATAAAGGTAAAAGTGTCACTGTCTTTCTAAAAAATCATATTTTTTCTTAATTTGGCACTCCGCGTGCAATAATTAGTCACGGTAGGTCGTATTTATGTAATCATCTATTCAAGAGTTTGATTAAAAAGTATAGAATAAAGCATAATATGGAAAAACCTTATCATTCTCAGATGAGCAGATAGGTTCAGGTTTTTAATAGAGAGATCAAGTCCATATTACCAAAAAGTGTGAATGCCAATAGGACAGATTGGTCGAGAAAGTTAGATGATGCATTATGGACCTGTCGAACATCTTAGAAGACACCCATAAATGCCTCTCCATATCATCCTATGTATGGTGAGGCATGCCACTTTCCTATTGAACTTGAGCACAAGTCATTATTAGTACTGAAAAGGCAGAATTTTGAGCGACATAATGCAGTAAAGAGGAGGATGAGAAAAGATGATGAGTTAGATCAATTTTAACTTTGGGTTTCTAAGAGTTCTACATTGTACAAGGAGAATATGAAGTTATATCATGTTATAAAAATCAATAAAAGAGTATTCAAACTCGATGATCAGGTGTTGTTGTATAATTTGAGACTTCACTTGTTTCTCAACAAGTTGAAGTCTAGATTGTATAGGTCATTCACTATAGTAAGGGTGTTCTCATATTATGCTATAGAATTATAGTGTGATGGTTAAGCCTCATTAAAAGTGAATGGGAAAAGGATCAAGCACTATATTGGTAATATTGAGAAAGTAAAAGTGGTTGATGATTTTAGCCTTGGCAAATTTTGAGTAACCAAGGCAACTGAGTCATGTCGCAAAGTTAAATCAGGTACTTCATGGGAGGTAACCCAAGGGGATAGTTGGTGAAGTCTGAGTATCCAAACTAGCCATCTCATTCTACAATTTTAAATTAAGTGATACGAAGGAGGCAACCCATGTTTTATACTTTATTAATTATAGGGTAATTTGTGTATTAAGTATGCAAGGCTGGGGATTGCAGAAAAAGATCAGAAAATTGTTTAGTGCTAGACCATACAAGTCACTTCATGAGCCGCAACCAGACTTCATGACTCGTGATAAAAATTCGTAAGGACTTGGGACTCAAGTCATCTTTAGGTATTTGGTTTCTAGAGTCATCACGACTCTCACAATGAGTCGTAGTCAGTGACTACGACTTGTCACCTTGAGTCATGATAACTGGAAACCCAGATAAGGTCCAGTTATTATGAGGGGAGTCAATGACCCATAGTATGTGGTTATGAGTCATAGTCAAGATTCATAATCAGGCCCAACATTGCGAGCCTAGGGGGTCAACTTGGTCTGATTTAATTGATTTAAACATGGGAATTCAATCAAAATGATTGAAATTCCCAATTTCAAGTATTCTGACTCACTCTATTTCCTTAAATGGACATAATAACATAAGAAGATTGCATCTTCATCCCATAAAATCGCATTTAACTAAGCAAAATCTCAAGAGTTAGGACACAAAATCATTGAAGTTAAGAAATCCAATTATCTAATAAAAAAGTAAGTATTTCGTGTTTAAATTTCAAGATAATAAGTTGGTTCGTCAATGTGTAAAAGTTGTTTGGGTTTCTTTCTTGAAATATTTATGCGTACAAATAGATGAGCCCTATTCTTGCGTAATTTGTAATGTAATGTGTTAAAGGGAGTAACTATGGACTTTATGCTATAAATTGTCAATTAGGAATAAAGTAGGAACAATGTATAATTAATCTTATGTAAAGGGTTGTATTGGCAAGAGGTATCGAGAACCAACTTGTAAAAAATCATGTTGCAATGTCTACGAGACTCGTTGAAAATCGTAGGATAACCTAATGAGTTGATACGTGAATCTTAACCACTAGCAGCATGGTTGATTAGAAGAGTTTGGATTCTATTTACTTTATGATTCATAGGAAGGAGTCGTAATGACTAGAACAAATGTTACATCAATAGAGTATTTTAGGTTAGCTAATGAGTGTTGGAAATAAGTCATAATCAAATATTACACCTCATTAGGGGGATCATTACCTACCAGTGAATACTAATTAATCTTCTGTCCACCTTACGAGTCGCCTAAATGACTCGTAACCTATAGGTACAACTCAAACCCTTGAGTCGTAAGGTGGACAGTACCTGCTATATTGACCAAATTTTCTTATTTTCCTTTCCTTTTCTTAGAACCTACTAACAGGTATGTTTCAATAGGTATCAATGACTATAAAATCTGATTTGATAAAGAAGCAATCAACAAAGAAGCAAATCCCAAAAAATCCTGACCCAAAAACAAATTGTCAGCTCATAAATAAGGACACCGATGAGTTAAACCACTCAGTCAAAGAATACCCATTGGTGGGGCAGGTGGATCTAAGGGTATGAAAATAACCTTAGAGTAGGTCATACCACCTACAACTATGCCAAGAATAAAGAACCCTAGCACCTTACCACCCTACCTATTACCATCCTCTAAGGAAAATAATGATGATGATAAAAAAGAGGATGGTAAGATTGAATATAAGAAGGGGGTCCAACACTAAGGAAGAAAACAATGAATATAAGGCTAGAGAGAATTAAGGGTATGAATTTTGAGAAGTGAGTGAGGATGAGGAGAGTGATGCACCAGTTGAGATTCTACAACCATGAGAACCTCCCTTTCCACTCTCTATTGATCCTGCTCTGGCATCCATCATTGGTTGGTGGTGGTACGTTGGAATATAGGTCCTATATAAAAAATACATTTATACAAATCATTCTACCAGAAGTCCACAGAGAGGTACTTATATTGAGAGGAAGTTGTCTACTGTAGCCATGTATGAGATGACTGCTTTTTGATGCCAGATAACTAGAGCTTTAAGGTAGTATAGTGCAGCGTTGGTTCGCAAGTTTTACACTGTATATTTGATGGAGATGAAAAGGCAAAACCCTCAGGAGCGATTGTGGAAGGGTGACAAATCGCTATCTGATTTGGTAGTTTGAGGTCTTTTGGTGAATTCTTTAGCACAGACCATTCATAGATTCTTGAATAAAATAGAGTTCTTACCTCCAGCCAGCACGTGAGAAATTGATTTTAGGTAGAGATAATGGGAAAGGTAAAATTAAAGTAGATAGGATCAGAGGATAAACTCATTTAATTTTTGTGTATAGTTGGAATCACTATTCCAGATTAGGGGAAAGATTTTTGGGTATTTAGTAGTGTTGGAGGTTTATTGTAAATTAAGATGGGTAGCCTGAATTTTCATGCCAAGGCTTGGTAGACCTTGATACGACATAGGTTGAGCTCCACTTTAAGGGACAACATTTTGGGTCCATACAAAGCGACCCTATTACAAAGTATAACGGTAGGCTATGAGATAGATGTATCCAAATGAATTGCATAGAGATAAGAGATTAATCAATGAGTACTAATATGGTTATGGCCTTACCTTTCCTATTGACGCAAATTATTTTGTATGTGAGAGTACCAAAACTCTGAGGTATTAATCAGTTCATCAACACCATAAAGTACTATGCATTTGGGCCTAATATAAGATATATCTAACTCGATCTCTAAGGTAGATGTAACGCCCCAAAATTGAATCCCAAGATGTCACACGGTGCTTAAGGTAACAAGTGACCCCAAGCTAATCCTTCATCTAGCATAACCCAAAGCAACTGAACAAAATACATAAAATATAAGGAATAATGCAGAAACAACCCATAACTTAGTCTGACCAACATGAAAGTAAATTTACACTGTCACAATTCTGCTCATATATATACAAATCTGAAACTGAATCACTAACTACTAGTGACTGTCTATAAAGCCTTTACTAGCATTGACCAAAGATAGCCGGGTCATGACTCCCAACTACCCCTACTCAATACGACTGAATACAGAAAATACAATGCACCTCAAATCTGAACAACTCAAGTCCCTGAATTAAAAGGACTAATCACCTGCCGATCGAGAGTTGCGACCCAGCTGAACATGATATGTGCGCTACAGCTTGTACCTATATTTTGGTAAGAATATAGCACATGGAAATATATGGGCCGGCACTTTAAAATGTACTGAGTATGTGGGGGTGCATGCAACAATATAAATAGTATAATAATTTCATTAAAACATGCATACGGACAATGATGTCTCACTTGGCTTGAGTTATATCAAATCATACTTTTCGTAATTTCATAATAAACAGTTTATATGATAAAATCTCGTAATCCATGTAAATCATTATAGATCATAAATTATGATAAATCATCCTATATTATCATAAATTATCATATTATCAAAAATCATCATAGGTAATTATAAATTATCATAAATCACCATAAAACATCATAAACATCTCAACTCTTTGACTCAAATCTCAGAGTGACTTGGTAATTCAAGAAACTTAATCTTATGGATATGGGAGTTTCCTATAACCGACAATCCCACTTGAGCTACATGGAATACCAACATTTAAAACTCCCGTTGGCGGAAGCGTCATACTCTTTGCGAGGGAGTATGACCTTAAAACTGCAATAATCACAATTGGGCTCTCTGGCCAATAATATCATCATCAAACAATCCTACGGTGGCACATAGGTTTGGCAAAATACCAAATTTCCCTCTCGGTGCTAAGTACTACTCCCCGACATACTTAGAACACGTTAGAAAATTCACCACAACATCACAAGGGTCTATCATAAATACCAAATCAAATCTCTTTCTCATTTATCAAATCATATCAATTTGTGGACTCCTAACTCAACACATTTTAGCTCAAAACATTTTAATCTTCATCAACATCAACAAGGTATCAATGCATTGAACCATAACCGACTCAACATTTGGACAAGGATATGAAGACTCAATACGTAATATTTTTAATAATTTAACTCATCAAAACCATCCAAAAAATACCAAGACTCATTGCAACTTCAATATCAATATACCCAATAACTCAAATCGTCATAACGAAGCTCAAAATTTGACACATGGCTCGAAAATACTTAGAAATACCAATAATTCATTCTTGAACTTAAAACGTGGATATATGTTCAAATTATATCAATTCTTGATAGAAACACCAAGAATCCCAATATTAAATCTCAATTCATTGAACGAAAATAGTCAAATACTCATGTGATTCAAAACTTACAATTCGAATCTTTATTAGTTCATAATCAAATTATTTAGACATAATTCAACTTATAAAACCATATGAATCCATTAAATAATCATAACTGGCAAGCTTCAACAATTTAAATATATACATAATCAAAATCTCATGGTAGGATATCTTGGAAATAAATTCATTTGCCAAACTCATAATAATCCATAATAAAAATTAAAGATATGGGCACAAGAACGGAAGAATTATTCTTGTTCAAAGCCCCACATACCTAAAAATGGAAGATTGGAATGAATTCTTGCCTCAGAACACTATTCACAAAATTGATTGGTGCATCTCGAAGAGCTCGGAACGGGGACTTCATTTATTGGATTAATTTGGAATTTCCACGGTTATATTGTAAGATTTAGAAAGGGGAATTTAGAGGTTTAGGGTTTCTTTCTTGGATTTTCTTTTGAAGATAACAAACTTTGATGCCCAAAATCAGTTTTTATGCTTATTTCCACGAAATGGGGCAAGGGTGAAATGACTTGATTGCCCCTAAGGAAATTGAAAAATAGCAGAAAAATCCTGCGTACCTTGGCCACGAAAAACTGAATAACTCCTCGTTCGGGCATTGTATTTTTGCAAAATTTATATCGTTGGAAAGCCAACTTAAAGATATTTAATTTTATATATGGTAGGCCACCCATTTTGTCATATATAAGGAGTTATGATCGACCGAAGTTGACCCAAATCAAATCCATCCCTCAGTTACTGATTTGACATGCTGAAATAAATTGATTGTAACTTATTATTCTGATGTTGGAATGGGGTGAAACAAGTATCATTGGAAAGAAGACTCAAATAGATTTTGTTTGATATATAGAAAATCTCCCAGTTCTTTATATTCCGGAAGTGATGATCGTTTGAAGTTGGCCCTGAAATGCTGATAATTTATGGAGCATGCTAATCACATGGTGCCACTGTTTTGGGCACTCAAACGTGCCCTTATGCTACTCCAAAAATTCTGAAACTCACTCGGGATGTTTTACGACCTTTACCAATCGCAAAACAACTTGAAAATTAAAAAACAGATGTCGGAAAGGTCATCAAGTAAATACCCAAAGATCAGAGGTCTAAATGAGAAAGTTTCAACACTTAGCAATTTTTTTTTGAGTTCTAAGCTTCTCTTGGCAAGATAAAAAGGCTTTATCGACTCGACACATTTGGGAGTGAAATATTTAATGGAAAAACTCGAGGTATCACAGTATCCAAGTATGGATTCATGAAAATTAGAGAGACTAATGAGGCCGGAGGGCATGGAAATAACACCACAGGGTTTACCGACATGGGTTATGCCCCTACTGAGATAGGCCATTTTTATCCCCAATCTCTGATGTAGCAGATACTTCCTAGCCTTCTACTCTACTACCTATTGTAGTACCATGACATCCACCTCCAGGTTAATTCCACCTAGCTATGTCTTACTACTGTAGTACTTCCTATCTGAAGTAATGAAGAGTGTAAGCATAATAGAATAGAAGTTTCAACTTATGGAGGAAGGAGTAAAACCAAGGGTAGTTAAGCGGATGAAGGAGGATATGAGAACTATGTAGGAAAGATTTGATGGTTTTGAGAAGTGTGTTAATCGACATCTTGAGGGTATCCAATCCCCAGACATAGCAAGTGAGTTACCCGTGCTATAAAAATCAGTGAAAGAGTTACATGATAGGTTGATCCTCTTGATTCCTTTTATTTAAGGTACCCAAGATGAGGAGTAGGTTGAGGATATTTGGGGCGTTGTAGATTTGATCCCCATACTAGTGAAAAGGAACCAAAGGAAAAAAAGAAAAAAAAGAAACAAAGAATTGACAAAGACAATATTGAGACCGTGAAAGCAGTGAGTGTACAAAGTGAGCATGACTACTAGACGAGGTTCTAAGAGATGGCAGTGGGGGCTGGTATTTCTTGACCTACAGATGTTGATTTAAGTAGTATTATAGCCCTGTTGCTTGAGCCGACACTAAGCACACCAACCTCCACCAGTGATACTGGTGATTTGAGGGACTCGATCACCACTTGGGCCACTAATTATGAGAGTAAGGCCTATACTGAGGCCCCACATACTGATACCCATTGAGTTGGCACCTAATGCACCTAGGTATATTTTCTCCTCTTGTTTTTTACTTTATACATACCCTGGGGACAGTGCATTAGCATTTAGTTGAGGGTAGAGGTGTATTACTTAGCCACCACAAGTTGTTATTTCTATGTTTTTGTGCCCATCACCTGTGGTTTGAATGCAAAACTGATCTATTTGTTATGTTTTTATGTTTTGTAATGATTTGTGTGATGTTTATTTGGAAAGAAATTTTGTATCTAAGGAAGTTGATGTTTTTGGTAAGATTGTGCGGAATTTTCTAAAATAATTATTTGAGAAAATTATACTGCTCCTAAATATTTTAAAACTATGTAATTTGTTTATGTGTGTGACTACTGTGAATCAGGTAATGTCATTTGAATTAGGGAGGAAATAACTAGGAAAATTATATCATGAACTCAATAGATAGTTACTAGTGATTTGACTATGTACAAGGTGTATGTGAGTCGCTACCTAGTTCCTTATGTGTATGGAATCCAGAACTTTCCTGGTTGCTCTTGCGTAGGTTGTAGGGTATTAGGTTAGGAGATGATCAGAGGCCATTTTTGTGATTAGTCCATTTTAACCTAAGTTGACCAACCAAATGAAATATGAATCCCTTGATCCCAATTTTTGAACTAAATAGACCTGTTCTTTTGTTCACTCTAATTCACCTTCCCGTTCTCAATTGCAATGAACCTTTTTTGGCCCTGGCCTTACTTGGACACTGCACACCTCGACTTTGGCAAATTGTCTAAGTTAAGATTGGCTATAATAGGGGTGTGCAAAGAATCATTGGTATGAAGAACGGGTATAGATAAATGAAAAAAATGTGTAAGGTTGGGTATAGTAGAAAAAATAAAAAGAAAAGAAAAAAAGAAAATCAATAAGAAAAAGAAATATTTGGAAAAGAAGAAAAAGAAAGAATAAAAGAAACCACACCCGTCCTGAATAAGAAAGAAACAAAATGAAAGAGAGAAAAAAAGGGCGGAATAGAAGAAAGGTTGGTAAATAGTGGACCCTAACTTAATCATAGTTCCCAGGAGACTAAGTCACTAAAACAAATACTCAAATATACCATACTATCCCCAAGCCTACAGTACAAGCCTAGTAAAGCCCTATAATGATCCTAACTCGACTGTCTGAAAACTCAGGTAGAGAGCATGTGGCAAGCATATGGCATTCTATTAACATTGCTTGGAACTTCTTTGAGAGTGTGAGTGTATCTTGACCTTATCTTTAGGAATTTATTTATCAAATTAAGCGATAGGTACTTTTTTTCCTATGAGGGTGCACGTGTTGCATTGGTAGATTTCTTATCTGTCCAAGTAGTGTACCGTGGATATGCCTAGTTGTTCGTTGCTAATGTAATTCCATCACTTGATTCCTATGAGTCATATTGTTGTATCAAATCAATCATAGTTGAGTTTGAAAAAGTTTAAAATAAGAGAGTGTAAACTTTTTTGAGAAATGATTGATAAGTTGACTGCCAATGATATCTTAAGATCTTCCCATTTAAATATCATTTATGTGTTTGTTTTGTGTTTTTTCCCAAGGACATGACAACATTCTAAGTTGAGGTTGTTGATATGACATGGGAACATGGCATATTCGAAGCTTAAAATGGTGAATTATGCAATGACTTAGGGCATTTCGTCGAATATGATATGTGTTTTGTATGTATTGCAGGTAAATTAGGTTGGAAGTGGAATGTAATGAAAAATTAAAGAAAATGCTCAAAAAAATTATAGTACTAGTAAGGCTATGAGTCATTAAGTCACCTTAGGACTCATATCTAGACTTGTAAGGATAACAGTGGGAAAAGGTGAGCTATAAGAGCTAAGTGATGACTGACCATAACTTGTAAGCAGTGGTGTGAAATAGTAATAAGAGTAGTGGCCAAATCTAAGATTTCAAGTGAATTAATGGAAGACTACAAGTCATAAAGATAGACTACGATTGTAGTGTGAAGTTGTATGGTGAACAGTGTGTAAATCCTTTAGGATTTACACTCCAGTAGTGATGAGTGAAGACCACGAGTCTTAATGAATGACTATGACTCATGGTGAGGATTCGTAATGTTAGCAGACTCAAGATCCATAAAGATTGCAAGCTATTGGAATGATGATAACTAACAACATATGAATCGTAGGGAGACTGAATGAGTCATAACCACTAAAGCCGAAAGGGAGATACGACAGCAGGCAATGAGTCATAACAAGACCTAATGACTCATTGTTAGAGGCAAGACCACTACAGACTTAATTTTTCTATTCAATTTAATTAAGATTTCATTATTATTTTGAGATACTATAAATACCCTAGGGTTATTCCTTTATGAGTTTACACATTTTTGATATTTTTTCACATACTTTGACTTCTTGATACTCGATATTTTTATTCTAAGGTTTTTGGTTTCATATTAAATTAGAGATTTTGGATTTTACTCTTTCTTCATTGTGCAATTAATTACATGTCTTCTTTCTTGATTTCTATGGCTTATTGTATAAGCATGAGCAATTAAATTCCTTTACTAGGGTTGTGGGAACCATGGAAGATTAATAATATAGGAGAAGGGGGAGATTCATCTTAATTTTTCTGATTGTGTGTATTGTAATCTTCTTTGTATTAATTGTCTTCTAACATACTACAGAATCTTGGGAATTTCCTATATTAGATCATCCTCACAAGGGAGTTTGAGATTGAAAAGAGGGATTATGACAGTGATTCCATGCTATCAATCCTCGTCTAATCAACTTGAGAACCAAAAGGTAATAGTTGTACAGGGATCAAGGTCAAAGTATAGTAAAGAGAAGCCCTGATACTCAAATGGTGAAGGGTGAGATTTATCAACACGTTCCCAAGATGGTTGATAGTACATAACTTTCCAGACTTTGCATGAAAAGTAGTAGGATAGGTGAATCGAATAGAAGAATTCTACAGTGTTTGAAGCCATGAAGAACACTGTTCTAGTGTTCATCTTCTATTATTTACAACCTCAAGCACTCAAGTTCAATTACATGTTTTTGTGACTTTAAAATCCCCCCTTTACTTTTTTGCACTGTCCGTGATTTCCTCAAGTTTGAGAGGTAATTCCTTCCATTCCCTATGGGTTTGGCCCCAACATGGTTTGGGTTACTATATTTGACATCAACCGTAACATACTTATTTGGAGGTTAGTTTTGGGCGATATACCCTAAAAAGGTACAGAAGTGTAGTATGAGTTCCAAAACCATGTGTACACACAAGCATCATCGACCGACTGAGCCAAATCATGATATAAATATAAAATAAAATAGGCTAAGTCAAGGTAAAATAGGGAAAGCTAAAAATAAGATCCAGCACTATTGTACATAAATAAATAAATAAATACTAAATAGTAACATAAAGATGATACAAAAATAACTACAAGATTAACCCCTATAAGCTAATAAGTATGGAAAAGTAAATAACCCAATGCAGGCCCCTATAAGCCTGGAGGGTACAATAAAGGAAACTAAATAAATGAATAACCGTAAATTACCAATTATCATGCCATAACAAAGAACCCATCCGAATTGTATCATATCATAAATAACTCCCAATGTTGGAATTGAACCAGAACTGAATAACATCATTATCATTATCCTCATTTGTCTGATTTAAACTGAAACTCATATTATCAATATCATCATCATCATCATCATCAACTCTCAGACTTGAATCAGAACTCAAATTTATAAATCATACTAACGAACCATACCAATAATCCTTATTTATAAACCACCTCAATAAACAATATCAATTAACGATCCCTTTACTCGTATCTAAACACCGGACGAAGAATCATATCAATAGTTCATACCAATACCAACGTTCATAAACCATAAACCATATCTATTAAGTCATGACAACAACCATGTCTATATGTCATATCCATAAGTCATATCAATATCCATAGATATAAGCCATATCATTAATCATATTTTTAAGATATAGAATTAAACATATCAATAGGACATATCATTAACCATATCGAGTCATACCTGGAATTAGCATCAAATTCCAATTACCAACTAACATACTCATTAAATATTAAATCTCCTCAAGGCCCCAACGTAATCATTTATAAATATATATCATGTGAATAAAGGTCAACAAAAGCTAACATAAATCTTGGCCTCGGGTGGGCCAAAGGGCCCACTTTTAATACTTGAAATCTATTTTTAGGAAAATTATACCACAATATAGGCGAAGGTATCAAAGTTAATTTCTAGATGTTTAGTATACTATAACTATCCCTAGGATAACAATTCTTCCAAAAAATTAACAACTATGTCAAATCCTACCTAATAGCAAGTAAAGCAAGTTCACCTAACTTGAGCAAAGAAGGATTTTGTATCCTAAACATGAGCCACGAAGACAAATTTTGCTAAGACATGAGTAACTAAGATAATTTCACCTAAATTACTTTTTAAAGATAGTTTAAACCGTCCCAATAAGACTAATCATATCAGTCATTCTTTCAATACCTAAATATTATCCCATTTCTAGCGTAATATCATAATTGTACTAGAATTAGCTCAATCTAAGAAGATGATGAATATAGCATACCTAGATGCCAAGAAAGCCTGGAAAATTTGCTAAACCACTGATTCCCCTTTCCAAGAAGGTTTTGAAAAATGCCACACTATAAAAATCATAATCTATTGACTAAAATGAGAACAATGATACCCATATTGACCTATTATGCTTCTGATCAAAAATAATATAAAAATCCCATATAGGACCCATTAATAGAATCACTTTTGAAACCAACACAACATCTTTCTATGCTTAATAAATATTTATCCACAAAAATGGGTTAATTCCAAGATATATTGGTGCTACAATCAATCCACCAAGATTCTAGTGATTTTAGAAAAAGACAAAGGATTCTATCCAGAAATTAATGGAAGCTTACTACAAATTTGAAGAATAAATGCATAAATTAACTTTATCCAAGCTCCCAAATAACCAAAAATTAACTATCCCAACTTTTCCCAATTTTTAGGGTTTAATATTCAAATGAATGGATTAAAATGCTTAAAACTGCGCTATTTAGGGGTATTTTAACCCTTCCCATGTCAATAGGTATCTCTTAAGAGGACATAGTGCTACTTACGAAGTCAACGCTTAAGCAATATATTGTTACTTTAGTGATATCTGGTGCCCTCCTAGATACTGCTTAAGTGATATTTGGGTACTTAAGAGGACACAATACCTATCAATCAATGCTAGGCCACTTAAGCAACAACCAGGTCATTTTAACGGCATTCGCTTAAGCGACCTTATGTGCGCTTAATCAATTCTCCAGCACCAGCTCCGCTAACCCCTCGGGATCCATCCGGAATCCCGTATATGCAAATAAACTATGCTAACCTATCAAATTCAATGTTCTGGACTTAATGGCATAGTTGAAATTTCTATTTGAGGTCATTTCAATAAAAATTAGGTCCTACACTCGCCATTTTTCTTAACTTTCGACCAATAACCCAAAAAGAGTTTGGGAGCCCCTACACCCAAAACAAGGGTCTTTATAACAAAAAATTGATGTTTTGGAGTAGTTGGAACTATCCAATTTGCATATAAGGTCATTTAACTTTAATTTTTACTTGGTTGCTTGTTTGACTCAGCAAAGTCATGAAAAAAAGGAATTGGCTCTATAAACTAAATGAATTATCTGATAACTGCACTGCCAGTTCTAGTAAGTCATTAATGACTTAGGACAGCTATAAAAAATCTCTAAAAAAATAAAAATAAGCAAACATACAAAAAATGACCTAGAAGGTCATTACTATATCCACTACTAAAAGAACTTTCATCTGTAAAAATAAAGGATTAGGATGTACCTGAAGCCTCAAATTGGTGAGGATACTGGGTCTTTATAAAATTTTTGATCTCCCATTTAGTAACATCTATTGGGCGATGCCTCTACTAAATCTTAACTATTGGATTATCTCTAGTGTGGAATCGTCAGACACCACTCGCCAATATGAGTAAAGGCTCCTTCACGAAGGCTATTTACTTATCCAATTGAATTAAGTCCATCTAAGAATATGAGATGTGTCTACAATGTTTCTCCATAATATATATACATGGAAAACTAAATGGACAACAATAAAATTTGGGGGGTAAAGCTAACTTATAGGCCATCTCACCATGCAAAAAATCTTAAAGGTTCCAATATATTAGGGGCCAAGGTTGCCTTTCCATTTGAATGACATCACACCCTTCATGGGTGACACACGAATAAATACCCAGTCACCAACTCTGAATTTTAACGTATGAATTCTATGATCTGCATATTCCTTTTTCCTAATCTAAGTTGCCCTAAACCAATCTTGAATCACACTGACTCTATCCCTAGTCAATACCATAGGGTAAAATTAGAGGTCTCAAGCCACCCAATCTAAGAATGATATCGTATACATTACAATGCCTCAAAATTTGCCATCTCATACTCGAATGGTAGTTATTATTACATGAAAACACTACCAAAGCTAAGTGTTGTTCCCACTGACCTCCAAAATACATAATGCAAGCTCAGAGCATATTATAAAGAACTTGAGTAGTCTGCTCTGATTGTCTATAGATCTGACAATAAAAGTCTTCATTCAGATATACTTGAGTACCCAACTTCTCCTAAAAAGCTCTCTAAAATCTAGAAGTGAACACTAAACTGCATCTCAGATTGTAATACCCTGGATTTTGGTCCCTAAAAATTTCTTACATTTTATCCTCACTGCCAATACTACGACTCTATCTATGAGTCATAGGGATTCTTGATGGGTCTTAAGGACCCAATCATAGCTTATCTAGTAGGTCAGCCTGGAGTTTTTGCCATGACTACGACTAGGGGGGTATGTGTCGTAAAGACTATAAATGAGTCATATGGTGTATTCCATATCCTAATAAGTGTGATACCCAATTGTTTTATCTTTGACAATGAATGGACCATGCGAGTCATAATGTCTAAGTTCAACTTATATGTACGACTCATAGCCAAGTCAGTGTTGATGATCATGGACACTATCTAGACTATGAGTGGGACCTTATGAGTCATAAGGTAACCTTATGAGTGGTATTTTAAATATTTTTATTAAGGGAATTCTAGTCTATTCCTTTTTTCCCTTACTCAGACCCAAAGTCCATAAAGCACTCAAGGGGTCATTTCTAATCCATGAAAAAAATCAAAATACTCTCAAAACTCTCTAAATTCTCAAGGTCAAGACACTTAGGGTTTCCAAGAAGTTGGTTATCTAAGGGATAAAGGATTGAATTCTCTTCATAAATCAGGGTACTTTAGGCATGTTACTCTTCAACAATTATTACTTTATAAAAATCATGTATTTAAATGGTTTAATTAGATAGTTTTGAATATGGCTTTGACTTGGTTAATGGTTTTGATATGGTTGATACTTAAATTGTATTTCCATTATTTATTATGCATTATTTATGCTTTATTATTGGTTTTGAACTAGTGGGCAGTATTGGAATGGTGAATATACTAAGTGTCCATGGTTTCCCCAAATTGATATTTTGATATTGGAATTGGTTTTAAATAATTGTGTTCCATCAATTCACTAGTGTAAATGGCTTTGAATTGTGTAATTGTCACTTGGTTTGACTTACCTACCTATTTTATTGCACTGCATAAATAATTAAACAATGAATATAGATTTTGAAAGCCTTCTTGGCTATGATTTAATTAAATGAACAAAGGGGGTCAGGGAAATCCTCTAAGTTAATGTGATTGATATAGAATATATATATAAGCTTGCAAGTGTAGGAGGTATGATAATACCCAAGGTATGACTTAATACTAGGTTTATTGGTTAATAAATATGTTATGTAAAACTTCTTAAAAATTAGGCTTAATGGGGGTTAGGATGACTTATATTGGGAACTCTTGTTTGCCAATATGACATTTGGTATTAATGACATGTGTGAATGGTTCACATTATTAATATATTTTATCTTGGTCTAATATGGGGTCGGGGCATTCTCTGGTTTTCTTTGTTACCTCTGGTTCATGCGGCTAATATGCACTAGGGCCCTTTTAGTAGGGGAAGATAAACCTATATAGCCCATGGGTGCCTATTATGATGGTTGATCTACATAGTCCAGGATAATATTTTACTTTATGCTAATCCTTTTTCCCTACCTTGGCATATTATTTATGTATGCATATAATGATGTTCTCATGGTTTTGAATCAGATTTGCCTTAGCATTATTTTATCCCTTAACCCTAAGTTGCATGCTACTATTCAACCTACTAACCATTTCAAGAGGTTGTATCCCTATGAAATGTAGGTACCAGAGATATTTTTAGTTTTTCTATACCATATTAGATGGATCAGCTCAATTCATCAATCTTTTATGGGGAAGTTGTGAGCTTCTAATATCCAAAATACTTTATCTGTTTATCAGTTTCCTTTATGAAACTAGAAGTGAAGAGTTCACACTATCATTATCATTTTCATTAGCATTGTTAGAGTTGGGGACATGTCCCGACCTAGATTGTTTTTTCGTTTTGTAGTGGTTTTGTGAATATTTCTATGATTGGGTTGTGATGATTGACATAATTAGTTATGTCAAGTTTATTATCTTTCTATCTTTTATATGTTCAGGCTTCAACCGTTGCTAGGTGTGTTATGTTTGGTGTGGTTTGACAAAAGAGATGGTCTCTAGCCCTCGATGGACTTGAGATATCCATCACAGCGAAAGCCTGGTTTGAGTTGTGACAAAGTTGGTATCAGAGCCTAGGTTTTATTTCATTGGGTGTCCATCAAGTAGTGTCAACAAGATTCTCTTTTATGGGTGTGTAGCATGCCATACTTATAAATAGAGGCTATGAGTCATTTGGAAAGATTCCCCTTTCTTGTGGTCTACTTTTAGGCTATAGAGTCTAGGGTATTCAAATATTCTATAATTCTTATTTTTTTTCTTTTCAAATCATGCCTCCCATAAGATCTGATGCCTGTAGAAACTCTTTTGTCCTGCTTGAGGACAATGTGGATCGGGCTCGTCCTACTCATGAAGTTCAAACCCAGTCTAGGGTCACTGCTTCTGATTGTCCTAGTAGAGTTCCACTAGTCCCCACTTATCCTTCTCTCACTGGTAATACTCCTGTTCGGTCACCTCTAAGAGATATTTCTAATGTTGAGTTTCGTCGTTCCATTCATCTATTGACCTAGTTGGTGACATCTCAGTCACATCAGTCGAGTCATGTTGGTGCTTCTATGAGTTCTTCTAAGGTGAATAGGGTTGTCCAATTCATGAGGCTTAATCCTCTGACCTTTACTGGCTCTAATATTGAGGAAGATCCTCAAGGGTTCATAGGTAAGATGGAGAGGATTTTCCATATGATAAATGCTTTTGACTTTGAGGGTGTGGAATTCATTTTATACCAAATCAAGGATGTGGTATATTAGTGCTATCAAGAGTAGAACCTGTCTAAGTAAGATGATGTAGAGTTCCTTTATGGAAGGATTTTTCTAGTGTTTTTCTTGATTGCTTCTTTCCTTGGGAGTCTAGGAAGGAAAAAATGAGGAGTTCATAAATTTGAAGCAAGAAAGATAACTGCAAAGGAGTATACCTTTAAATTTTATTAGCTGGCCCATTATTCTCCTGATCTTGTATCTAGTATGAGGGACAATATGAGAAAGTTTTCTTTGGTTTTGTCTTGAGACTTGTTGTTAGAGTGAAAGGCTGCCTTTCTAAATAGTAATATAGATATCTCTCAACTTATGGTGTATAAGCAATAGGTTAAGGAGAAAAAAAAGAAACAAGCCAAAATGGGGTAGAGGAAAAGTAAAAGATCCTAGTTTTCTGAGCTATGTGGTGGCTAGCAAAGTAATGTCAAAGATAGTAAGCAATGGTCTAAGAATAAGTGGGGTAATTTTGTGTCTTATTCTCAGCTAGTGATCCTTATCCTAAGACGTTTGGTGATCATCACTTTCAGAGCAACAGTGGGTTTAAGGAACAAGGAGCACAATCTCAATTCAGTGAGGCTCAGTCATCTCCATCTCATCCTCCTTGTAGATTCTCTGGATATTAGCACCATGAGTTTTTTGATGAGTAGAGGAATAAGTAATTTAGATGCGGCTAGCTTGGCTAAATTTATAGGAACCATGCTTCAAGCTATATTTCTACTAGCGCTAATAAGGTCCCACTTGTTGCTTCGTCAACTCCCACTCAAAAGGGTGCTATTTCTAGCTCCGGCACTAGTCTAAACCATCTATATACTTTTTCCAACCATCAATATTCTAAGGCATCTCCTAATGTTGTTATTCGTACACTAAAAATCTTCTCTCATAATCTATAGTATCTATTTGATTTAGGATCTACCCTCTTTTATTTGACCCCTTATGTGGCTATTCATTTGGGTTTTGATCCTGAGTGTATTCCTAATCCCTTTTTTGTGTCTACCCTATTGGGTGATGCTATTACGGCTAGAAAAGTCTATAGGGGTTATGTGGTATCAATTTTTGTAGGGAGATGTTAGTGGACCTAATTGAGTTAGCCATGTTAGACTTTGATGTATTTTAGGGATGGATTGCTTGTACTCATGCTATTCGTTTCTCGATTGTCAGGCTCGAAACATTAATTTCCAATTCCTGAATGAGCTAGTGATTGAGTGGAAAGGTAGTTCCTTATTGCCCAAGGGAAGTTTTATATCTTATCTTAGAGCCCATAAATTGATTTACAAGGGGTGTCTATACCATTTAGTTCATGTTAAAGATTATAACTCGAAGGGTCCTTCTTTTCCATCTATCGTTATGGTCCTTGAGTTTCCTGAAGTGTTTCCCGATGATGTTCTCACTGTTCCTCCCGATAGGGAAATAGATTTTAGTATTGATCTTCTTCGTAACACTCATCCTATCTCTATCCTTCCATACAAAATGGGTCCAGTTGAATTGAAAGATCTTAAGGGGAAGTTGAAAGATCTTCTATATAAGGGTTTTATCTTCCCTAGTATTTCTCCCTGGGGTGCTCCGATTCTCTTCATGCGTAAAAAAGATGGGTCCTTTCGAGTATGTATAGATTACTACTAATTTAATAGGGTGACCATGAAGAATCAGCATTTGCTTCCTAGTATTAATGATCTCTTTGACCAGCTTCAGGGTGCTAAGTACCAGCATTTGCTTCCTAGTATTAATGATCTCTTTGAATAGCTTCAGGGTGCTAAGTACTTTTCTAAGATTGATCTTCAGTCTGGTTACCATCATTGAAGATTAGGGAGAAGGATGATACCTAAGATTATTTTTCGAACCTGGTATGGTCATTTTAAGTTTTTTGTGAGGTATTTTGGTTTGACTAATGCTCTGCCGACATTCATAGATCTTATAAACTGGGTCTTACATCAGTTCTTATATTTATTTGTAATTGCATTTATTGATGATTTTTTTGTGTTTTCCATGAGTGAGGAGGGTCATTCCGACCACCTCCTCATATTGTTGCAGACCCTTAACAATCAGAGGTTGTATGCCAGATTCTCAAAAGTGTGAGTTCTGGTTGAATCTTGTGACCTATCTGGGCTATTTTTTTCAAGTTAAAGGATCATGGTTGATCCATAGAAAGTTGTAGTGGTTAATAAATGGCATATACCCATGACTCCAACCTATATTAGGATATTCTTAGCTTTATCCAGTTATTATAGAAGGTTTGTGGAAAGTTTCTCTTCCATTGTGGCCATGTTTACCAAGCTAACTCGGAAAAAGGTAAAGTTTATATGGTCTGGTGGTTATACGGGTAGATTTAAAAGGTTGAAGGATAATTTGACTTCTTTTTTAGTTTTCACTCTACTCAATGGTACTGATAGATTTGTTGCTTATTGTGATGCCTGCCGTATGGGACAAGGTTGTGTGTTAATGCAACATACTAGGGTAGTTGCATATACTTTCAGGCAGTTGAAGGTGCATGAGAAAAATTATTTGATGAATGATTTGGAATTGTTGGATGTAGTCTTTGCTTTGAAGACTTGGCGTCACTATTTGTATATGGTTCATGTTGACATCCTCTCAGAAAATAAGAGTTTACAGTATGTGTTCTCCCAGAAGGAGCATAATCACATGCATATGAGATTGGTTGAGGTGCTCAAGGATTATGACATAAGACTTCATTATCGTCCAGGTAAAGATAATATGGTTGTTGATTCTCTTAGCATCTTATCCATGAGGTCTTGGCTTATGTTGATGAGGAGAAGCGAGGTTTGGTAAAGGATATTCATCATTGTGCTAATCTTGTAGGTCAACTTTAGAATCTGAGGATGGTGGTGTGGTTTTTCATGAGGTGGTTAAAGTCATACCTTGGTGCTGAGGTAAAGGAGAAATAGATTTTGGACCCTATTTTGATACATATCAAGGATAATGTGGGTTACCAGAAGGTGATAGATTTTGGGATTGGTGGTGATGGTATCTTGAAGTACCAAGGTAGATTATGTTTTTCTAATATTGATGGGCTGCGAGAGAGGATCCTTGCCGAGGCCCATGAGTCGAGATCTACTGTTTATCCTGGTTTGATGAAGATGTACCATGATTTTAAAGAGATCTATTAGGGGGATAACATGAAGAGGGTTGTTGCCAATTTTGTGGCTAAGTGCATGGTGCGTCAACAAGTGAAGGTTGAGCACTTGGAGCCTGGTGGTTTGTCTCAAGAGATTGAGTTGCCCATGTGGAATTGGGAAGTTATTAATATGTATTTCATTATTTCTCTTCTACGGTCTCACCATTAGTTTGATTTTATTTGGGTCATTATGGATAGGATGACCAAGTCCTCTCATTTTCTAGTAGCAAACACTAATTATTCGGCAGAGGATTATGCTAAGCTCTTCATTCGGGAGATTGTGAAGTTGCATGGTGCTCTAGTTTACATCATATCTGATCGAGGTAATCAGTTTTCATCTCACTTTTGGCATTCCTTTTAGAGAGGTTTGGGAACTAAGATGAACTATAGTACCGCTTTCCACCCACAAATGGATGTACAGACGGAGAGGACGATACAAACTTTGGAGGATATGCTATGGTGTGCGTAGGATATTCGGAATCCACCATTATAGATTCGTCAACCAATGTTTAAAATACAATACACATGCCTTTGATTTGAAATAACAATGAGGGAAAGAGTACATGCCTTATACATGAAAATTCATGGAAGAAATCTTGGCTTTTGATCCCTTTGAAGAACATATGAAGAAACTCTAGCCTCCCAATCTTCTAAGAGTGTTTGAGAGAGTATTTGATGTGTTATGATCCTTTAATAAGTGTTATGGAAGGCATATATGGTTATATAATGTGAAGACATAAGGGTTTAGGATTAGGATCCAAACTACCCTTGACTTAAAAATTAAAATAATTCACGTCCGGGGGAAAGACTCACCTAACCATTTGAATCCAAGGGTATGTGTGACACCCCTACTGGTAACCCAACTCGTATCCAACCTTGCCAAGATCTTACCTACTAGTTTCTATACGACTTACCCTTGCTAACTCATACCTAAGGGTATCAGTGGTATCCTCAATTGTATCCCCCTACCATATGGTGGACAGATTATACTAGACAACTCAAACACGCACCATACGACTTGTCCTATACCACTCATAAGCTCCCATACCACTCTTACCCATATGATTCATACATTGGGCTGTAGCTAATCCTACCTTACTTCCTATGGTGTAATTAGATCACCTAGGAACCCTACTACTCTTACCCAAGAGGGCGAGTGACTCCTTTGAGTCGTACCAAGCCAAAAAGGTCCAAAACCTTTGAATTTTCAATAGTCCCAAATCCTAGGATGGAACATTCTCCCCCACAAGGATCATTCATTATCGAATGAAAGGCAATAGAAAGGATAAGAATGAGGAAAATACCTTAACACACATCAAAATTTTCTCCAACCAAAAGAGGGGACAAGAACACAAACCAAGATGAGAAGATCACCACATACACCAAGAACGATTTACACCCCTACACCTTCATTCCGACCTCTAAATAAGTTATGAACAAAGATGCAAGAGGAGCCGTTCCTTACCTTTAATAAAGTTTGAAAACAAAAAAGTATTGAAGAACACACACCCTACGCATGAATTTCTGGAACAAAGAACTAACACGGATCCGTGGACTTCATGTCCACTTCGGCATCCCAAATGGCTTCCTTTGGCTTTTACTTCCACCATGGAACCTTACCAAAGCCATACCTTTGGTTCACAACTGGTGAAATTACCAATCCAAAACTCCTTATAGAGAATAAGGAATTCAAGATACCAATACCACCTAAAAGAACTAACCACACCTTACCCCAACATAAATACATAGGATACAGAATGAATGGAACTTACGCTAAAGAGTAAATCCAATCCATGTCAGAATTTTTTTTCCCCAGACACCTCACTACAAGAGCTTGGGTCTAACTATATACCACCACTTCCATGTTCAACCCTATCCAAAGATAAGGTGAGTTAACCTAGACCACCGGACTTTACTCTTACATCAATCCCAAAAAATATTCCTCCTCCATTACCTCTATAATATGGAAGCCATGAGTAATGGACATGAACAAACCCATATCCAACCCCTATAACCAAACCCCCAATCTATAGTTGAACACCTAAACCCATCCAACTAATTATACCATGAAGATAATTCATAAAACCATGCCTTTCCAAACCACTTTAGTACCCAACAAAACCATGGGTATATCTACCAGTCACAACACTCGATACTACCAGTTACATACCCGCAGTATGATCTATCCATCAAAGATCTAACACTATTTAATATTTCATAATGGATTTTCACCACCTATTCCTTTACTAACTATTTCTTATGACAACCATCTTATCTCACCTTCAAACCTTAACTCTAGTAGTCACCCAAGACTTTCTGCCCCCCCCCCCACTTAGGGACTTCTACATTCCCCATTATAAAATATCATTATTCCCTCCAAGCCACAACCACCCAAGGCAAGACAGAGACCCCTAAAATAAGGCACAACACCGTAGACACAAAGTACTTCACAACAACCACCTAGGACACAATGAAGAACCATCCCGACCAAACCATACCATAAAAGGATTCCCTAGAAATGGACTTTGAAAGAAACACAACTACACCTACCATGAGTAATGTAATGCAAGGTCAAAACTTATATTTCAAGAAACAAGGCGGATGCAAACCTTAAACATAAGCGCTATAAGAATACACACCACACTAGTAGAGTACTCACTTAACCAAGATAGAAGTGTATCGCTAGAACATACAACCTGACCTTCCCTTAAAGTCCACCACTAAAGAAAGGTCTAGACTAACCATCATCTCTCACCCTATTACACCAACAAGAGCAACACTCCACACTAATAGGTGTCCCCAAGGATGTAAACTAAGGACACTTGGTTTTCCTATACCCCAAAATCACATCCAGCCAAAGGCTACCTAAAGCCTAGCAAAGACATGCAAAACTATTTAGACCAAATTGACACCAAGTTTTCTAAAAACAAAACCATTTTGAATCAAACTATGGCCACTAAGACCCTTTTTAAAATTATTTGAATCCAATCAAAACCAATTCATGTTCCTTTAACCATTTATGCAATGCAGATATTTAAGAATAGTCAAACTATATGGCAAAGTCATATTCAATGGCAATTTCCCAAACCATATGAGAGCATAAATTTTACAATTTCGAAACCAAGTAATTGGTGAATCCATAGTACCCCAAAATTCATTTACCTTTTCTATGCATCCCAAAATGTTCACAAACATTAATAAAGGGGCAAAGATACATACAAGCTCCATAATCTAACCCATCTAATTACTAGACCCTAATACATACCCATCCATTCAACATGAATCTCTGACCAAAGTCACAATCTTCCTACTATTGTATTCCTTGAGTCATCAACCTCATCCAGCCTATAAATTTACCTCCATAATCCCCGCATTGCTATCCCCGAGATAACAAACACCCTTTACCAAAATCAAGCATCTAGATTCAAGCCTACGATCAACCAACCATTTTGTACTACTACCAAAGTATCATGTATAGAATGGAATACATAAATAAGGTCCACCCCACAAGGAGGAAATGATGATAGGCGAATTTACGCGCCTATATCAATATATTTTGCCCATATTTTAGCCTAGTTTTGAGAACTAATTATCTATTTCATGCACTTTTAGTCCTTTTTCCTGTAAATGAGCTAACAAATATGATTAGTAAAGTTTCAGGTATAAATGATGCAAAACATAGCATTTTATGGCTTACTTGACGCAAAAGAAAGCTCACGAACGAAGTGGAAAGGAGCTGGACGCCTAAAGGACCAAATTTGCCGCATGGAAAATCTGTCCCGGGCTAAAACAGCAATTCTGAAGACTTTGGGGACTTACAAACACAAAGCTGGATTTTTACAAAGATACATTAACCTAGTATAATTAGGTTATGTGTTTTACTATTCTATTTGGATTATGATATTGTAACCTTACCCTAGTACATTTGGGTCAAGGATTTCATTAGTATATTAGGATTTGGTTATTTATTTCATTAGCTTAGTAGGAGTACGATAGGAGTATTATAAATACCTTATCATGTTAGAGATTTTTAAATAACTTCTTCAACTATCAATTCAACTATTAATTTTCCTCCATTCTTCTCATCTTCCTCATCTACAAACACTTCTAACCTATTCTTCTATTCATGTATTCCACAACAAGAGAATCGTTACTTTCTAGGGAATCACCAAAACCACACGCCTATCACCTATTTCTCATGCCATAAACCATGCAAATTGTGATGTCCTTCGCATTCATGGGTAACTAAACCTCTTAGATGGGGTTATGGAAGCCGAATGAGTTACTATCTATAGCTGTGAGTTTGTGAGTTCAAGACATGTATATTGCTTATATCATTACGCTCTTCATCTTAATCTACATTCTTTGTGGTTGCAAACGCATAGAATAACGCCAGTCTAACATTTAACTTGTTCGAGAGAAAGGTTATTTGTCTGGAAAAGAGATAATGTCAAGGTAGTAGGACACCCTTTCCTATTAAAAAGCTAGTGCCGTAACTGGACTAACCTCTTGGAGAATTCATACCGTTAGACACACTTTAAGCTCGAGAGAGTTAAAGTGAAATAGTCCTTGTTCAGGTCGAGAGACGCTTGGATTTACCATCGACTACAATTCTTTATAAGCAATTGCATGTCAAGACTCTACACACTCATAGCCAATAGAGACGTATACCTCAGAAGGTGGACATAACCCCAACGCTTCAATTCTCATTGTTTACAACCAACGTAACATTCTTTCTCTTTTTACTTTGCTATTTTCAGCTTTTACTTCATTACTTTGGTTACTTACTACAATCCCCCCTTCTTACGAGACTTGCACCAAAAGTCTATTAATTTTGCTTACTTGTTGGCCAAGCTATTCCCTGTGGGATAGACACCCAACCTAGGTTGGGTTCAATATTTGCTAACGACCGCTTTACACTCCCACGAGAGCTGTAGATTGAGCGTTATCAAAAATTGGCGCCGTTGCCGGGGAATACGAGTGTAAATCAAGTTTGTGATAATTACTAGACCCTTTGGTCAAAGATTCTCGTACTTTTACTTTTAGTTTTTGTTTTTGTTTATTGCAGGTTTTTCTTTTAGTGCATGCCCCATACTAGAAGTTCTGGTCAACCGTTATTACCAATCAATCCTGAACCACAACGAATTAGAAGAATGGAAGCACAAGCTGAAATCGACAGGATGGCTGCTCAACACGAGCAAGCAAGATTAGCTGCTCTTGCCGCTGCTCAAGTCCAACAAGAAAACATTTATAATCCTGGACGAGCAACAAATCCTGACGATGAAGATTTAGGTGATGATGAGTTACTGAACCCTAGGCGTGATGCTAAAATTATAACACCTGCCAATCGAAGAGGTCGACAAGCTCGGTATAGGTATGATCGCCAACCTTTGCAACCAGATTTCGACAATGATGATGATGATCTTGATGGTGCCGGAGCCACTGGAGATATAATTCCACCACCATTAGCGCCCAAGGCCAAGTTCAACATCACAAGCACCATGATTCAGTTATTGCAACTCAAGGGATTATTTGGTGGACTAGCAGGCGATGATCCGAATATGCATCTCATCAACTTTATTTCTACATGCAAGTCTTTTGACAATCCTGGTGTTGGTCAGAATGCTATTCGATTACGTCTATTTCCATTGTCTCTGTCTGGGGAGGCAACACTATGGTTGAATGGGCTGACTCCTGATTCAATTACAAATTGGAGGCAATTGAGAGACGCTTTCCTAGAAAGATTCTTTCCGCCATCCAAGAGGGCTCAATTGAGAGATGAAATCAGCAACTTTCGTCAGCTTCCCTCTGAAGCTCTTCACAAAACATGGGAGAGGTTCAAAACAAAGCTAACGAGATGCCCAAACCATCACATGACTAATGTTCACCTCATGGAGATCTTGTATAGAGCCTTGAATTCAATAACTAAACCAGTGGTGGACAACGCAGCTGGAGGTTCTTTCATGGACCTCACCTTTGGTCAAGCAAGCAATATGCTAGATCGCATGACAAAGCAAAGTAGAGCTTGGCATACCAGGGATTCAGAGGTAGCAAGCCCCACTTTATCTATCGGCATGTCTGCAGACCAAAGAAGAACAGAAGAAGAATGTGAGCAAGACATGGCGCACATGAAAACACAATTGGATCTTCTGACAATGCACTTATTATCAGGGAAGACCGAAAAAGTGAAAGTTGTGGCGCTGAAAGGAAGAGACGAATCTGATTCGGAAGAGGAGGCCAACTACTTGAATAATCAGGGGGGTTTCCGTGGGAATGCCCAAGGAAACCAAGGTCGGAACTATTATGATAAATCCGGAAGCAAAGACCAAGGTAGTTGGAAGAAAAATAATGAAAATAGTGGTTTGTATGTTCCCCCTGGTAAACGTGATACCACCACATCTAATTCTATGGAAGACATGATGGCTAAGTTATTGAAAGGAGTGGAAGCAACGAGCGCGGGAGTTAAGGAGGTGATTGATGGTTTGTCCTCCATGAAGCAATTAGTTGATTCTCATTCCACTTCTATCAAGCAAATAGAGTAGCAATTGAGCCAACTTTCAGCAGCATTCAACCAAAGAAAGGCTGGCACCTTACCAAGCGATACTGTGCAAAACCCAAGGAATGATGGGTCATGCATGGCCATCACTACCAGAAGTGGTAAGGTGCTGGAAACTTCAGCAAAAGGCAAGCAAGTGGTTGACGTAGCAGCAGACATTGACGCCACACCTAGTGACGTTACAAGAGAAGAAGCCGCAACAACTACTTCAAACGTCAAGGATGTGCTACCTAGTGACGTGCAGCCTGAAAAAAATTATAAACGGAAGCAAGAGGAGAAGAAATCCGTGGAGAGAACACTTCCATACCCACCACCGCCTTTTCCACAAAGATTGAAGAAAGTGGCCGATGACACTAAGTTCAGCAAATTTATGACTATGTTGAAGCAGCTGACCATTAATGTCCCATTGGTAGAAGCACTTGAACAAATGCCTGGGTATGCGAAGTTTATGAAAGACCTTTTGACTAAGAAGAGGGCAGCAAGTTATGAGCTGAAAGATGATGTGCATCATTGTAGTGCAATTGCTACCCGATCGATAGTTCAGAAGAAGGCCGACCCCGGAGCTTTCACGATTCCTTGCACCGTCGGATCTTTGGACTTTGATAAAGCATTGTGTGACTTAGGAGCCAGCATCAACTTGATGCCATTATCGATCTACAAGAAGTTGGGGTTAGGAGATCCTACACCAATTAATATGAGGCTTGTTATGGCGGATAGGTCGGTAAAACGACCGGTTGGTATTCTATGCGATGTCTTGGTGAAGGTATCTTCATTCATATTCCCAGCAGACTTTGTCATCTTGGATTGTGAAGCAGATTCAGAGGTTCCCATAATCTTGGGACGCCCTTTTCTTGCTATGGGAAGTGTGCTCATAGATTTGAGAGCTAATGAACTTTTATTTCGAATCAATGACGAAGTGGTTCGTTTTGATGTTTGCAAATCAATGAAGCAACCCAAAGATCTGAGTGTATTTTAGGTGGCTGATGTTGTCTTTGATGACGAGAAAGAGTTATTTGCTGAAGAGCGAATTCTTGATGATCCTTTGGAGGTTTTGCTCATGAAAGGAGAGAATGAGGATGCTGAAATTTCTGATGAAGATATTTGTGCTCTATCAGGATTAGGGACATATCGTTATACTCCGAAGAAGCTGGATCTTGATCTCAAAAATCGACCCACACCACCAGCTAAGCCATCTATTGAAGAGCCACCCACGTTAGAATTAAAGGAGCTGCCAAGCCATTTGAAGTACGCATTCTTAGGAAGCGGAAACACTCTTCCAGTCATTATAGCAGCCGATTTGGGTGAGCAACAAGTTGCAGCTCTTATTACAATCTTACGCAAGTATATTAGAGCTATTGGATGGACCATTGCGGATATCATTGGTATTCCACCTGGGATTTGCACTCATAAAATTCAGCTTCAAGAAAAGTGCACACCCACCATTGAACATCAAAGACGTCTAAACCCACCAATGTAAGAAGTGGTGAAGAAGGAGATTATCAAGTGGTTAGACGCAGGAGTCGTGTATCCTATTTCTGATAGTACATGGGTAAGCCCAGTACAATGTGTTCCCAAGAAAGGAGGTATGACGGTGGTTGCGAATACAAAGAATGAGCTTATTCCACTCAGGCCCGTTACTGGATGGAGAGTATGCATGGACTACCGCAAGATGAATTCTTGGACGCTCAAGGATCACTTCCCCATGCCATTTATGGACCAAATGCTAGATCGATTAGCGGGGAAAGGATGGTTTTGCTTCTTGGATGGTTATTCAGGTTACAATCAGATTTGTTTTGCCCCCGAAGACCAAGAGAAGACAACGTTTACATGCCCATATGGTACTTTTGCCTTCAAACGCATGCCATTCGGGTTGTGTAACGCACCAGCCACCTTTCAACGTTGTATGATGTCTATTTTCTCTGATATGGTAGAAGACACTTTGGAGTTATTTATGGATGACTTTTCAGTTGCTGGTGAGTCTTTTGAAGCATGTTTAGCAAACTTGAGCATGGCATTGCAAAGATGTGTAGAGTTCAACCTTGTATTGAATTGGGAGAAGTGCCACTTCATGGTAAAAGAAGGAATCGTTCTTGGGCACAAGATCTCCAAAAGAGGAATAGAGGTTGATCGCGCCAAAATAGAGGTAATTGAGAAGCTACCGTCTCCAATTTCGGTGAAGGGAGTTCGTAGTTTTCTTGGCCACGCTGGGTTTTATCGTAGATTCATCAAAGACTTCTCCAAAATTTCTAGTCCATTGTGCAAACTATTGGAGAAAGATGCGAAGTTTTACTTTAATGATGATTGCTTAAAGGCATTCGAATGCATTAAAGGAAAACTCATTGAAGCCCCTATCATGGTAGCACCAGATTGGACGCTCCCGTTTGAAGTCATGTGTGATGCTAGTGGTGTAGCCGTTGGTGCTGTTCTTGGACAGAGAAAGGAGAAATTATTTCATCCTATCTACTATGCGAGTAAGGTCCTAAATGAAGCCCAAAGGAACTATACTGTTACTGAACAAGAGCTCTTAGCGGTTGTGTATGCGTTTGAGAAGTTCCGTGCCTATCTATTGGGTACTAAGGTGATCGTTCATACAGACCATGCAGCTCTTAGGTATCTAATGACAAAGAAGGATGCAAAACCAAGGCTGATTCGATGGGTATTGCTGCTGCAAGAGTTTGATTTCGAAGTCAAAGATAGAAGAGGTTGTGAGAACCAAGTGGCTGATCACCTATCTAGACTTGAGAATGAGTATGTGGCGCAACCAAAAAATCAGATTGATGATGCATTCCCTGACGAGGAGATACTAGCAACAACAATGGAGAAATTACCATGGTATGCCGACTTTGCAAATTTCGTAGTGAGTAATGTGTTACCTTCCAATTTATCTTACCACCAGAGGAGGAAATTTATGCATGACGTTCAGCACTACTATTGGGATGATCCTTATTTGTTTCGAAGATGCGCGGATGGTATCATTCGACGATGTATATCCCATGAAGAAGTTCCTACTATATTGGAAGCATGCCACACTTCGCAAGTTGGAGGACATCATGCAGGGAATCGAACGGCAAGAAAAGTCTTGCAAAGCGGTTATTATTGGCCTACAATATTCAGAGATGCATACGACTATGTGCGAAGGTGTGACCAATGCCAACTTCAAGGTGCTATTTCAAAACACCATGAAATGCCCATGTCCAAAATTCTGGAGGTAGAACTCTTTGATGTGTGGGGTATTGATTTCATGGGACCATTCGTGAATTCGTTTGGAATGAAGTACATCTTGGTTGCTGTGGATTATGTGTCAAAATGGGTTGAAGCTGTAGCATTGGCAGACAATGAAGGAAAGCGTGTTGTAGCGTTTTTAAAGAAGAATATCTTCTCTCGCTTTGGAGTACCTCGTACTATCATAAGTGATGGAGGATCTCACTTTTGCAACAAGCTATTCAAATCTATATTGGCCAAGTATGGAGTCAAGCAACACAAGGTAGCTACGCCTTATCATCCCCAAACCAGTGGACAAGTTGAGGTTTCCAACCGCGAGATCAAGCAAATCCTTGCCAAGACGGTTAATGTGAATAGGAAGGATTGGTCTCGAAAGCTAGACGATGCACTATGGGCGTATAGGACTGCATTCAAGACACCCATTGGCATGTCACCTTATCAGCTAGTTTATGGGAAGGCTTGTCATCTACCCATCGAGCTTGAATACAAGGCATTGTGGGCATTGAAGAACTTGAATCTGAATTGGGATGATGTGAAGAACCTGAGGTTGGAGCAGCTGAATGAACTAGATGAATTTCGTCTCCATGCATATGAAAGATCAGATTTATACAAGGAGCGGATGAAGAAGTATCATGATCAGCGGATTGTTCGATGAAACTTCCAAAAAGGTGACATGGTACTACTCTTTAACTCCAGACTCAAGCTCTTCCCAGGTAAGTTAAAATCGAAATGGTCTGGTCCATTTAAAGTTATCCAAGTCTACTCGTCTGGAGTAGTCGAATTGTAAAACAATGAGGGTGTTATCTTCAAAGTGAATGGCCAACGTGTCAAGCCATATATCGGTCCTCTTGACTCGATGAATGACATGGCCATCACTTATCTCAACGAAGTCTAAGTACTCGAGATTAATACGTCGAGCCACGACAATAAATAAGGCGCTAGATGGGAGGCAGCCCATCGTTTTGTCGTTTTATTGTTTTATCGTTTTATCGTTTCGTCGTTTTAGTATTTTTTCTTTTTGATAAACGAAAATTCAAAAATAAGAGTCGTGCCACGACCAAAACTAAGGCGCTTGGTGTGAGGCAACCCATTGTACTAATCGTGTTCATTTGTTTGGAGCTAATATAGGTGCAAGAAGTATGCAACGAGGAGATTGATTTCAATTGACGATTTGGTCGCATTGTATGGTAAAGTCGGTAAGTGAGGAATGGTGATGCATAAGGCTATGAATTGAGCCTTTCTCACGTCATAATAGGCTTCGAGGAAGGCTAGGCCTTGGTAAAAATAGGCCACGAACGATGCACAACCTATTCTATAGCCTAAGGACTCGGAATCTAGTGTGCTATACACTATGCACCGCCTATTCCTAGGTATGCTTTTGACTATGCACCGCCTATGCTATGGCATTTGAGATACTGAAACCAAATGCCATAGACTATGCGGCGCATATGTCTAGAAATGCCATAGACTATGTGGCGCATATGTCCCATTATGCCATGGACAATGCGCCACATATGTCATTGATATGCCGAGAGATATGCGCCGCATATGTGGTGATTTTGTCCCCAAATCCGATTGTAAATGGGTCATAACCCGACCCATACTCTTCCTATATAAAGGGGACTTGGTTTTATAATACAACCACATTAGAAACAACCCTAAAGGCGCCGCATATCACTCCAAATCCTCTCAAAATTTTCTTCCTTTGTTCTTCCAATTCACAACAACTTCTCCACAATCTTCAAGAAAGTAAGTACTCTCTTATTCTTCATCTATTTATCGTAAGTACTACGTTGCTATGCTTATTATATTTTGCTAAATCATGTGAGATTGGTGGTAATGTTCATGTGTTTGGATAATTGTTACAAGATCGTGTGATTGAATATATACGTAGGGAATTCTTGACTTGTTTCCGACTTGAATTTTGTTTCGATAGCATTGTTATGATAATTGCTGAATTGATATGGCTATGAATATTGCTTAAGATTGTTGGTTGGATGATTACATGATAGACTATCCCGGCCATCGGGATAAGGTTATAGTGCCTATCGACTTAGGAGGTTGTGCTTGTTGTAAGAATAATAATTCCATGTGGTAACCCCTAGGTTGTAGTGTTGCTATATCCACCATGAAAGTAGTCCAATGGCTGCAAATAAGTGATGTAATGCTGATTTTCTTGTCGGAATACAATCCTAAAACGTATGTCGACGAAATCTGAGTACTCGACCACTTTCACTTCACTGATTTGTGCTAACAAGATTAAGTGTGGGGTGGTACCCCTAGTGCTTGAATATAGATTGTATAAAGTGAGATTGTGCTGCAACTAACATTATTTCTAGTCTCAGGCACAATGGCACCTAAAGCAAAGCAAGGCTAGGAGAAGATACCACGTCCCGAAAGGACAAGAAGAGAAGTCGAAAAGACCAAGGAGAATCATCTTCAGCACACCTACCACGCAGAATGTTCGGAATAAAGTGGGTTCTTGAGGAAGAAGCCAAGGCATGGTACAGCAGCAACAAAGAAAGGAAATATGTGCATGTCGACTTAATCAACAAGGAGACCTTAGCAAAGAAAGAGCCGCGTATGTTGGCAAAAATAATGGCTTTGAAGCTGGATTTCATCTTCCACGACATGGGAGAGTGTAATCTTGACTTAACAAGAGAGTTTTATGCCAACTGTTCGCCAAACACAACAGGCAATGAAGTAAAAATTCGGGGCCAAGTGTTACAGCTTACAGCGGATTGGATCAACTCTTTTCTTGGTTTACCTTCGGTCGACACTGCACCATTCAAAGATCTGTACAGCAGTCCTCCTTACAGAGCAATACGACACACGCTTTGTGGAAGCAGATCGATGGCAAGATGTGGCAGACATAAGGAAACAGGCCGTCATAACACCTTCCCCTATGCTCCACTAAATAGGGAAGCACGAATCTGGATGCGCATTGTCAACTCATGCCTTATTCCTGGGACTCAATACACCAAGATATCGAGAGATAGAGTGTGTTTGGTTTATGCGTTGATGACGAATGTCCCTATCAACTTTGGGGCAATTATTCGATCTACCATGAGGAAGGCCAGACTCCACAGAAGGTCCCATTTCACATTCGGAAATTTGTTGACAGCTATGTTGCGGAAGGAGGATATAGAAGAGAAACCAGCTGACCACAAACTCCCACATAACCCAAAGAAGGTTGACCTCACAAAGGTCAAAGATGCTGAAACAACTCATGGAGTCAACCTTACCACTGCGGAGAGACATGCTCGTGACGAGAGTTTCTTCTGTCATCTCTATGGCATGACACGATTCACTATGATGAGTGGTGGACGTATTACAACTGCTGAAGAGCTCCAACAGCTGGACCACGACTACCCAATGAACAGGCATGCACGGGAGATGTGTGGAGTGGGCGTATATTTTGAGGAACCTCTAGACGATGACGTGCCAACTGATGATGATAGACGCTTGCCTGATTCTGATGATGAGGAGAACTCTGACGACGACTCTTATGATGATTCCGACAAAGGGGGTATGACCCCCGACATTGATGAGGAGTCCGACTAATTAGGTTCTTCGACTTTATTTTCCACTGAGGGTAGTGTCCAGTCTAAGTGTGGGGTAGCAAAATCGCATGCTATACTTCTTTGTTTGCACCTATGTTTGTATGTTTGCTTGTTTACTTTGTTTTTTTTGAGTCCATTTTTTTGTTTTTTTTCGTTTGACGTTTTTTAGTTTTTTTAGGAGTCAAATTTTTTCTAGCTTCGCATGAAATTATTTTGATAGGCAGCATGAGATTAGAACAAGAGTTTGTGTTACAATTGTGACTATTGAGACATTTAGGCTCTAGTTGTGACTTATTATGTGATATTGTGTGATTCAATTCCTTCACTTGTTGGGCTGAGAGTCTATATTACTTCCAATCAAGTCGACCATGTGCCTTGTGTGTGTGAGATAATAGTATATTCTATGTATGTGGCTGATGCTAGAACTTGCCTGGTATGTATGCAAAGCAAAAATAAGGAGTGTAAGTTAGGATATGATTTAGGCATTTCTTTGGCAACCTATACATGTTTACCTTCAGTTTTACCTACCCATGGACATCATCCTAGTTAAACCTTTTTGAGCCTTTAGCCTATTTCTTTGACAACCTTGTATGTAAGCCTAATCCATTTCTTTCAAGACCATAATTTTATCCAAATTCCTAAGTGCTTTAAAGTGAAAAAGTCATGTGACAACATAAGAGGAAATTGGGTGAGTATGATGCTATAAATTGTAATGGTGCTTGAATGTGTTATGAAAAAGAAAGTGCTATCATAAGAGGTATGTTGTGAAAAGAAAAAGGAAAAGAAAGCTGAAAAGTGAGTTGTTCTTAAAATTGAAAAACAAAAGAGGAGAACAAGGGTGGTAGAATAAAAGAAAAAAGAAAGGTTGAAAGAAAAAAAAGTGCCAATGATACAAAGTGATGTATTAAAGCGCTTAGGAACTTAGTCACTATTTCTGGCCAAAATAGCTGATCCTACCCGTCCCTTAGCCTACATTACAACCGTCAAAAGACCTACTTGATCCTAATCTTAACATTCTGACATTTAGTGGAGTACTACATTAAGGGCAAGCTTATGGTCATTAGTTGCTACATATGAATTCTTTGTGAGAGTGAGTGCAAGGATATTTTGATACCCATGTTTGAAAAATATGCTATACTTGTGAGTGATTATGGGTACTATATTGTGAGACACACATGGTTGATGAGTCTTGGATAGTTGTATATGATTCTATGTACCTTAACGTTTGCATGCGAGTTGATCACCATCACGAGTCTATGCTTGAGGTTAAATTGTTTCTACTTATAATCAGAAAGCTACTCTTTGATGATAATTGTTGTGCTTGTCTTGATAAATGTTTTGTGTTGTTGTTGTAAAAACCCTAAGTTGATGTTTAGAAGGACATGATATTGTGTTCGAGGACGAACAAAGCTGCAAGTGTGGGGTGTTGATGATAGGCGAATTTACGCGCCTATATCAATATATTTTGCCCATATTTTAGCCTAGTTTTGAGAACTAATTATCTATTTCATGCAATTTTAGTCCTTTTTCCTGTAAATCAGCTAACAAATATGATTAGTAAAGTTTCAGGTATAAATGATGCAAAACACAGAATTTTATGGCTTACTTGACGCAAAAGAAAGCTCACGAACGAAGTGGAAAGGAGCTGGACGCCTAAAGGACCAAATTTGCTGCATGGAAAATCTGTCCCGGGCTAAAACAACAATTCTGAAGACTTCGGGGACTTACAGACACAAAGCTAGATTTTTACAAAGATACATTAACCTAGTATAATTAGGTTATGTGTTTTACTATTCTATTTGGATTATGATATTGTAACCTTACCCTAGTACATTTGGGTCAAGGATTTCATTAGTATATTAGGATTTGGTTATTTATTTCATTAGCTTAGTAGGAGTAGGATAGGAGTATTATAAATACCCTATCATGTTAGAGATTTTTAAATAACTTCTTCAACTATCAATTCAACTATTAATTTTCCTCCATTCTTCTCATCTTCCTCATCTACAAACACTTCTAACCTATTTTTCTATTCATCTATTCCACAACAAGAGAATCGTTACTTGCTAGGGAATCACCAAAACCACACGCCTATCACCTATTTCTCACGCCATCAACCATGCAAATCGTGATGTCCTTCGCATTCATGGGTAACTAAACCTCTTAGTTGGGGTTATGGAAGCCGAATGAGTTACTATCTATAGCTGTGAGTTTGTGAGTTCAAGACACGTATATTGCTTATATCATTACGCTCTTCATCTTAATCTACATTCTTTGTGGTTGCAAACACATAGAATAACGTCAGTCTAACATTTAACTTGTTTGAGAGAAAGGTTATTTGTCTGGAAAAGAGATAATGTCAAGGTAGTAGGACACCCTTTCCTATTAAAAAGCTAGTGTCGTAACTGGACTAACCTCTTGGAGAATTCGTACCGTTAGACACGCTTTAAGCTCGAGAGAGTTAAAGTGAAATAGTCCTTATTCAGGTCGAGAGACGCTTGGATTTACCATCGACTACAATTCTCTATAAGCAATTGCATGTCAAGACTCTACACACTCATAGCCAATAGAGAAGTATACCTCAGAAGGTGGACATAACCCCAATGCTTCAATTCTCATTGTTTACAGCCAACGTAACATTCTTTCTCTTTTTACTTTTCTATTTTCAGCTTTTACTTCATTACTTTGGTTACTTATTACAATCCCCCCTTCTTACGAGACTTGCACCAAAAGTCTATTAATTTTGCTTACTTGTTGGCCAAGCTATTCCCTGTGGGATCGACACCCAACCCAGGTTGGGTTCTATATTTGCTAACGACCGCTATACACTCCCACGAGAGCTGTAGATTGAGCGTTATCAGGAAACTCTCAATTCCTTTGTCACCCACCAACAACCTACTCATTCCCAAGGAAACCATTCCCCTTATGCATGCAAGAGTGAAAGCACTCCATTGAGAAATACTAAGACGGATGAAAGTTTCATCTAAGAGATCCCTTATTTTATTCTTAATCCTTTCAACTCCACCAAAACCATTTTATAATGAAGGAATAAAAATTTGGACAAATGTCCAACATAAGATAAATCCCAAACCAACCATGCCATTATAAAGACACCATGAGGTTCTTCAAGAAGACCTCAGGGTATTCATATACCACTAAACCAAACTAAAGAAGACTTTCCGAGTTAGAATCTATTACCCGGACCAAATAACAAAGACAACCCCTTGGAGACCAATCTACGAGTTCTACGATACAACCTTTACCTTAATAGCCAAGGAATGAAACCACTCTTATATCCCATAATTAACTAACCAGGGAGCCTAAAGAAAATCCTTACAGACCACATAATCTAATGATGAATGGCATGAGTGCGATAAATCCATTCCCGAATGACATCGAAATCTACCACATCCGAGTTAATCAATTCCACTAAGACCCCTTTATCACCAACAGATAATATGCACTCCTATGGAATCTTTTGACAACTGCAGAGTCACCTACCATAGTAGAAACAAAAGAAAATATTCTGAAACAACCTTGCGACCATAACCAAAATGCACAACAATAAGTGGGGTCACATAAGAGACAGGATCTCGAACCACATAACCCATACACATCACAAATAAAAGAGTTTTCAACTCACTAGTGTCGGCATCAAAAGATGCCTCAGACTTTCGAGTGATAGTAATGGCATTTAGACCATCCCGACCAATACCAAACTCCAAAGTATCACCCCTTAGTGCCACCTCTTAGTTTAGAGAATTTAAACCTCCTTACCTTACCTATTTCTAACCTCACCTTATTTCTTTCCATACAAATAGGATTGGACTGGCATGACAAAGGTTTTTCTATTTCGGTGCATAGATTAATAGAATGTCAAAACTCAACACTGGTAACCTCTCCTTAAGATAACCAAGAATGAGTTCCTCCTCCCAAGATAGGTTCAGTGGAGACCGATGAGACTCCACAAGAAAAATTAGAAGCTGCAACCTTTGACTAGGTCTGTGGCTCATGAGTTGGACTAGATCCATCTTTGTTGTCATCGAGTAGGACATGTGAGTTTCCAAGAACCTTTGTATCTTTGAGAAGGAACAATCCGAAGAGTGAACCAAGGAAGATGTAGAAAAGAGTTCAAGACCTTAGACTCAATAGCTCGAAAGTAGAATAACTAAGAAAGTGAAGCATTCCTAAATGACTCTTAGTATCGTAATTATTAGTATGGTGAACGAAAAACCCATAAGCATGACTCTAATCAACATAGCTTTGTGGAAATACCATGACACTAAAAACTACAGGTCTGATACTAATTTTTCATGACCCAAACCAGGGCCTAGATGTAATGTGCAATCCTAAGCCCAACCTGGATTGAGAATCGCCCTCATTACCCAACACAACCCCCAAATACATACCTTGAGTAGGTTGACGTTTGAACATATAACAAGATAGTGTGTACAACCATGTGGAGATTTTGGGATAAGTCTATAGCTGAGACTAACCTAATCAAGTCCAACCAACCAATGACCAACAAAATCAGTGCGAAATCCATAAACTAATACCATAATAATAAGTCGGTCTATATATAATATAGCAGTCCATACCATACCCAAGTCCACAGTTGTCTATACAAAGCCTCTAGACCAACCAAAGAGTGCCTAGTGGGGACATGCCCTTGACCATAGCCAAAAACCAAAGTTTACGGATGATAAGAAATATGTAAAGTAAACCATGACATGAAATAAATGCATTCCAAACTATGTAAGCTCACCACTTTAATCCAACATTGACTATACCCGAATCCAATCACTAAGCGAGAGGATTAGAATGGTCGGTCCCTGCTTAGCATGGGTATATAGCCTCTACTAGATAGGTTAGTGGGTGAACACTAGCATTCACTTAGGATAGTGATAAAATGATGCCAGCCAGAGAAAGCCAAGTAAAACCATCCATAATACATACAACCATACATATGTATATATAAGTTTTGGGAAAGGGAGTCGGGTTTAGCATGTGTTTAAAACCTTTACCTGGGTTGTGTAACCTTGTAGTTTAACCACACCCATGGGCCATATGGGTTCATCTCCCCCTTCTGAAAGAGTCCTAGTACGTGTAGCCTCCCGACCAGGAAATATACCATGGGATAACTAGTACATCCCTCCAATATAAAATGTGACACTCACACGTGGTCATCGAAAACCCATCATATTGGCAAATATGAGTTTCCAATTTCAATCTGCCCAGAACATCCACCATCCATGGCTAGGTTGCACATTCTACCATTAATTCCAAAATAAAAACCATGTCCAAACAATCCAATTACCATTTATTAACCAAGGCTAATTATTAGTGGTATCGTCATACCAACCATACTTGAAAGATTTATCTATAGACAAACCTTTTAGGTGAAGGGAACTCTCAAGTGCCCTTTTTATTTACCATATTAACCTCTTAGAAGACTACCATGTTCTCTCTAAGCATAACCAATTATCCTTTTAACCATTGTAAACCATTTAAACCAATTCTATTTATGCATTCATTTGGGGTATTTCCATGTATCCCACAAGGTTTGCAAATAAGATCAACCATGACCACCAAAACTATTATCCTTTAAACCATGCCAAACATTTAAAGCATTTAAATTATTTAAACAATGTAAAACATTCAAAACTATCCAAAAGCATTTAGTGTTCCATTACCAAACAAAACCATGCAAGAGTTCCAATAAAAGTTCAGCAATAGAGTAAAACCATTTTTTGAGGCATTTTACCGAACATGTTGAGGGCATACCTTTACCAAAGTGTAAATCACCATAATTTGGGTTAATCATGACCCATTAGTTAAAAATTAACCAACAAACAACTACATATGCAAACTATTACCAAAAATATGTAAAAACATAGTTTAAACCAATACCAAACTATATGCATAAAGACCCTCAATAATATTTTGAGATCCACAATTATAGATTCATAAACCAATGTTTAAAACACAATACACATGCCTTTGATTTGAAATAACAATGAGGGAAGGATTACATGGATTATACATAAAGATTCACGAAGGAAATATTGGTGTTTGAGCCCTTTAAAGAAAATATGAAGAAACCCTAGCCTCCAATCTTCTAAGAGAGTGTTTGAGAGAGTATTTGATGTGTTATGATTCTTTAATAATTGTTATAAAAAGCCTATAGGGTTATATAACGTGAACACATAAGGGTTTAGGAGTAGTAAATTTCCAAACTACCCTTGACATAAAAATTAAAACAATTCATATCTAGAGGTGTGACTTACCTTACCATTCCTATCCAAGGGTACGAGTGACACCACAACTCGTACCCCCACTCGTATCCACCCTTTCCAAGACCTTACCTACTGCTTTATATACGACGTACCCTTCCTAACTCATACCTAAGGGTATGAGCGGTAACCTCAATCATATCCCCAACCTTATGGTGGACAAATTGCACTAGACAACTCAAACATGCACCATACGACTTATCCTATACCACTCTTAAGATGCCATACCACTCTTACACATATGAGTCATACCTTGGACAATAGCTAAGCCTATGTTACTTCCTCAGGTACAATTAGACAACCTATCTACCCTACGACTCATAACCAAAGGTACAAGTGACTTCTTTGAGTCATACCATACCAAAAAGGTCCAAAACCTTAGAATTTTCAATGCTCCCAAATCCTAGAATGTAACATAAAGACTCAAAATGATTCATATAGTGTATTTCGTAGCTTACAAAGTGTGATACCCAATTGTTTCTGCTTTGACTATGACTCGACAATGCGAGTCATAATATATGAGTACGAGTCATATGGTTTAAGTTGTAGCCAAGTGTATGGGTTGTAGCCAAGTTAGTTTTAGTGAACATGGACACTATCCAGACTATGAGTGGGACCTTATAAGTCGTAAGGTGACCCTACGAGTCATAAATTCAACCATAGTGATTAGGTGGTAAGTTTTTACTCTTTTCTTTAAGGGCATTCTGGTTAATTCCCCTTTTTCCTTACTCAGACCCAACGTCTATAAAGCACTCAAGGGTATTATTTCTTATCCATAAAATAATCCAAACACTCTCAAAACTCTCTAAATTCTCCATGGTCAAGATACTTTAGATTTCCAAGAAGTTTGTAATCGAAGTGCTCAAGGGTTGAATCCTCTCCATAAATCTTAGTATTACGGGCATATTACACTTTCCCAATTATTACGTTATGAAAAGCATGTATTTAAATGGTTTAATTGTATGGTTTTGAATGTCGATTTTGATGTGGTTGAGGATTTTGACATTGTTGATCCTTAAATTGTTTTCCCAATTATTTATTTTGCATTATGTATGCTTTATTAATGGTTTTGAACTTGTGGAGTGAATGGGAATGGTAAATAAACTAAAGGGCCATGGTTTCCCCTAAATTAATGTTATGAGAATGGAATTGGTTTTGAATAATTGTGTTCCCTCAACCCAATTCTGTAAATGGCTTTGAATTATGAAATTATCAGTTGGTTTGACTTAACCATCTATGTTTTTGCATTGCATAAATGATTGAACAAAGAACATGGATTTTTAAATCCTTATTGGCTATGATTTAATTTAATGAGTAAAAGGGGTCAACACATTCACCCAAGTTGATGTGATTGTTATGGCGTAGAGAAAAGATTGCAAGTGTGAGGGGTATGACGATACCCATGGTGTGCCTTAATGGTTGGTTCATTGGTTAATAAATGGGTTATGTGAAACTTAGTTTAAATTGAGATTAATGGGGGTTATGTACCTAAGTCGTGAAGGTGTGGATCTTGGATGACTTATACTGGGAACTCGTGTTTGATGATATGTGTTTTGGTCTTGATGACCTGTGTGCATGCTTTACACTATTGATATATTTATATATCGAACTGGTGTGGGGTTGGGGAATTCTCTAGTCTTCCTTAATTACTCTGGTTCATGCTGATAATACGCACTATGGCCCTTTCGGTAGTGGGGTCTTAACCCATATAGCCTGTGAGTTCCTGTTATGATGGTTGAGCTACATAGTCCAGGATAATGTTTTATTTCATGCTAAGCCTTGTTCCCTATCCTGATATATTATTTATGTATGTATATGATTATGTTCTCATGGTTTTGAATTGGATTTGACTTGGTATTATTTTATCCCCTACCCCTGAGTTACATGTTAGTGCTTAGCCCACTAACCATCTCTACACGTTTTATCCCCATACGTTGCTGGAACAGGAGATTCTTCTACTTTTCCTATAAAGTGTAAGGTGGATCGGCTCAGTTCGTCATTCATTGGTGGTAAAGTAGTGAGCTTTAATTCTCTAGAAGACATGGTCATTTCATCGGTTTTCTTTCATAAGCTAGAATCGAAGAGTTTATAATATCATTGTCATTGTCAGAGTCGGGGGCATGTCCCAACCTAGATTGTTTTTCTAATTTGGTGAGGCTTTGTAGATATTACTATAGATTGGGTTGTGATAATTGACACTATTTGTTGTGTCGAGTTTGTTATATTTCTATATTGTTCAATGTCCGAACTTTAGCCACTACTAGGTGTGCTATGTTTGGTGTGGTTACGTAGAAGGGCTGGTCTCTGGTCCTCAGTGGACTTGAGATGTTCGTCATGGACAGGCCTTGGTTTAGGTCATGACATAGATGATGGAAATAGGTACACCATGCTAACAGACTATCTCACTATCATAGATATGGGCCAACCTCTCAGCACTGAGGTATATATGAATTGGAATGAAGTGTCTCGACTTGGTCAATCGATCCACAATGACCCAAATACCATCGAAGCCATGGGAAGTATGAGGCAACCCACTAATAAAGTCTATGGTAATATGCTCCTATTTTTACTCAAGAATGGGTAATCTCAGATCAAGCCATTAGGTCTCTGATGCTGGTCCTTCACCTACTGACAACAGAGGCAATGAGCTACAAAGTCTGCTACATCTCTCTTTATACCACTCCACCAATAATGTTGCCTTAAATACCTATACATCTTAGTTGTACCCGGTGAATAGAGTATCTAGAGTTGTGAGCCTCACGTAATATCAACTAAATCAATTCATCAACCCTCATAATACAAATGCGGCTAACAAATCTCAAAATACCCTAAAAATCTATGGTATCCCTCTTGGACTCACTACCCTATAGTTGATCATGGCTGATACAAAGTCTCTACTCCTGAAACTGACAACTCTGTATCTGCTCAAATAAAGAAGGCCTTGCTCGACACTAGCAAGAATCATCCTATGTTCCAAAATATCAAGTCGCACCATCAGGTTGGCCAAGGACTGAATATCCCGTGCCAACGACATCTGAGAAACTGAGATAGAAGACAAGCTATTCATACTCACCATTTTTTAGCTCAAGGCATCTGCTACCACATTCATCTTGCTTGGATGATCAAGAAAGAGATATAATAATACTCAAGCAACTCCATCCATCTATGCTGCGTACAATTAAGCTCTTTCTGGGTCACAAGATGCTGAAGACTACGATGATCTATGAATATCTCAACAAGCACACCATAAAGATAATGTATTCAAATCGTAAGTTGAAACCTACCACCGCCAACTCCAAATCATGAGCGAGGTAGCTTGTCTGTTGTACCTTCAGTTGCCTTGCCACATAAGCAATAACTAAACTTTCCTGCATTAATACACGATCTAAATCAACACTAGAAGCATCACAATACACGATAAATCCCTTACCCTCGTTAGGAAAAGCTATAATAGGAGCTGAAGTGAGAAATCTAATGAGCTTTCAAAAGCTCTACTCACACACCTTGGACCATTAGAAAGGAACCTCTTTCCAAGTCAATCTGGTCATCAGTGTTGCAATAGTAATAAAACTCTCTACAAACCATCTATAATAATCGGCAAAACTAATAAAGCTACAAACCTCAGTCACATATTTAAGCCAGTCATAATCATGAATGGTGTCACTCTTCATTGGGTCTACCATAATCCCATATTTTGCATCACATGTCCAAGGAATGTCACGACTCCAGCCAAAACACACACTTGGAAAATTTAGAAAAAAGAGTATGATCTCTACAAGTTTGGAGCACAATACTCAAATATTGCATATGCTCCTCTATACTCCTCAAATATAGAAGGATGTCATCGATGAACATAATCACAAAGCAATCCAAGTAAGTCCTAAACACACGATTAATCAAATCCATGAATGCGGTTGGGGCATTAGTCAATCCAAAAGGCATCACTAGGACTTCATAATGACCATAATAGAACCTAAAGGCTGTCTTTGGGATATCCTCGATCTGAATCCTCAATTGATGGTAACCAAACCTCAAATCAATCTTAGAGAACATTGCTGCTCCTTAAAGCAAGTCAAACAAATCATCAATATGAGACATAGATAACGGTACTTCATTGTCACCTTATTAAGCTACCTATAATCAATACACATACACATGCATCCATCCTTATTTATCATAAATAACACAGGAAATCCCCAAGAAGACATAGTCAGTCGAATAAAACCCTTACCTAGAAGATCTTGAATCTGACAATACAGCTTCATAAGCTCGATAGGAGCTATTCGGTAAGGTGCCATAGAAATAGGTTAGGTGCCCAACTCATTATCAATAACAAACTTAATACTATACTTAGGAGGAAGAACAATTAGATCGGTAGGGAAAATATCAGGAAACTCATAAACTACAAAAACAGAGTCAAGTGACGGACTCTCCACACTAATATCGTGAATATAAGCTAGATAAGACTCACAACCCCACAAAATAAGCTTCCTATCATGAATATAAGAAATAATCCTTGTCAGCTAATGCCTAAAAGATCCCTATTACATGATCGACGGTACTCTAGACATAACTCAGGTAAAGGTCGTGTCAAAACAATCTAGGACCGTATGATAGCTGGATAACCAGTCCATGCCCAGAATTACATCAAAATCCATCCTATCTAAAAAAAATAAGATCAGCTTGAGCATTAAACTCTAAAAAAGTCACAACACATGATCTAAAAACCCAATCAACTACTATAGAATCAAACACAAGAGTGGATACACATAATGGCATAGATAATGAAACCTAAGATAACTCTAACCAAAGGGAATAATAAGCAAACACATAAGAATAAGTGGATCCCTTATTAAATAAAGCAAAAGCCAACTGACGTCACACCAAGATCGTACATTGTTAACAACATTCAAATACTCAACCATGGGTCTAAAAGGTACGACATATAACTGAAAATGCCCACCACTTGGATGGGCTCCTAACCGACCTCCTATCCTACCTGCTAGAGAACCTCCATAAGAGCCATAGGGACCACTACTATAACCATGCATACTACTTCTAACTAGGAAGAATTGCTAGAAATAGTGAAACACTCTAAACTGAATGAACCATTTCTCCATGATTGGGGCACTCTCTCAAGAAATGACCAAAAGCTCTACATACCCTAGGCACTATAATGAAACTAGGGGATGTGACTGACTCAGAATAACCATCATGACTAGAATAGCCAAAAAATGAACCACTCATAGACAGACCATGACCCTGGCCAAGACGATCACTGAAGCTAGACTAGCCTTTATCATTAATTTGAATAGCATCTTGAACAGGTCATCTAGACTGACCCTAATGCCGATACAACTAACACAGAGGGTACCTACCCCGTGAACTACTACGTCTAAACTATGAGCCATTACATCTCATACTGAAACTACTTTGATAATGCAACCTCTTATTGATGCCCCCTTGGGCTTCATGATGAATCTCCTCCATAAGCTGAGCATAATCAAAAGCCTCGATAAATGACCTACTTACAATAACCAAACTCTATGTATACATACAAATAGGAAGTCTCAATCCTTGGACAAAGCAATGAACACTTTCATACTCAGTAGTCAAAATAAAAGTAGCATGTCTAGCCAACTCATGAAATTAAGCCTTATACTCTACAAAAGTCATGGATCCCTACTCCAACCTCTAGAACTGATCCTTTAAATGATTCTTATGGTTATGAGGCATATACTTCTCCAAAAAGATCTCAAAGAATTAAGTCTATGTCAAAGAAAGAGATTCAGCTAGCTTAGTATCAAGATGATCTCTCAACCAATGTCGAGTTGCCAATTCCAACTGAAAAGTAGTCAACACATACCATGAGTCTCAACTAAGCCCAAATTATGGAGCCTATCCTCACAAGAAACCAAGAACTCATACGCATCCTCACCTGGTGCATAAAAAACCCTAGCCGGAGCCAGTCTCAAGAATCTACCCGAGATCTTTTTCTCCTCAATAGACATAAAAGGTCGTGTAATCACTAGCTAAGAAACTACCAACTGGGAAACCACCAGTGTAGAAGGGACCTTAACCTTAGGAAATGCAACTAAAGGTTGCTCTCCCACATCAATATTACTCTAATCCATAGACCGTACACCATCAAATAGTGCACCACAACCAATCCCAAAAGATAAACCAAAAAATCTCTAAGAATTGAATAAGAAATAAATCCCAATGGCTACAACATAAGAACTATAAGTATTGAATATTCAAATACATTCTATCTCAAAAACAAAAGACTAGACATAGATACGTAAAAGTAAAAAAGGGTAACTCTGACTCCAAGAGCTCGCTTAATCTCCAAAATCAACTCAACATAAACATCAAATCAATTACTACTAGTACATGGATCTGCATTAAAAAGGTACAAAAGTGTAGTATAAGCACCAAAACCGTGGGTACTCAGTAGGCATCATCGGTCAACTAAGTTAAATCATGACATAAATATAATAAGATACAAGATAAAATAAGTTAAGTTAAGGTAAAAGGGGAAAACCTAGAAATAACCTCCAACACTATTGTACATAAATAAATACAAAATAGTAACACAAGAGCACACAACTACAATTATAAATTGGCCCACATAAGGCAATAAGTGAAGAAAAGTAAATAACCCAACGTATGCTCCCATAAACCTGGAGGGTACAATAAAGGAAACTAAATAATTGAATAACAATAAATTTCCAATTATAATACAATAACAAAAAATCCATCCAAACTATATCATATCATAAATATCTCCCAATGACGGAATTGAATCTAAACTCAATTGAATATCATCATTATTATTATTATCATACTTGAATCGATACTTATATCATCATTATCATAAATTATCGAACCTGAACTAAACTCATATTTAAAAACTGTATCAATAAATCATACTAGTAAGCCATATCAATAAACCACCTAAATAAACTATACCAATTAACCATCATTTTACTCATATCTATATGTCAGACTAAGAATTATATTTGTAATCTATACCAACAGCCACGTCCATAAACCATATTGATACCATATCTGTTAAGTCATGTCAATAACCATGTCTATAGGCCATATCAATAGTCATATCAATATTTATATCTATAAGCCATTTCATTAATCATATCAATAAGTCATATTATTAGTAATATCTATAAGACATATTAGTAATCATATCAAGTTATACCCAAAATTAACATCTACTTTCAATACACAATTAACATACTCATTAAATATTCAATCTCCTCATGGACCCAACATAATCATTCATAAGAGTATATCATGAGAATAAAGGTCTATAAAATCTAACACAAGTCTTTGCCTAAAGGTGGGCCAAAGGGTCCCACTTATAATCCCCAAAATCAATTTATAGGGAAATTCTAACCCAAACTAGGCTAAGGTAATTAAGTTCATTTCTAGATGTTTAGTATGACACACCTATCCCTACGATAACCATTATTTCCAAACATGAACAACTAAGTCAATCCCACCTAAAATAGTAGCGACTAAATCAAGTTCACCTAACTTAAGAAACTAAGGAATTTCCATCTTAAACATAAGACACAATGAGAAATTCACCTATGACATAAATAACTAAGCAAATTTCACCTAAGTTACGTTTAAAGATAGCTTAAGCCATCCCATTAAAACTAATAATAGAAGTCATGCTACCAATACCTAAATCCTATCCCATATCTAGAATAATATCATAATTATAATACAAATTATCTCAATCTATGAACAACATAAATCTGGCCTATCTAGATTCTAAATAGAAGCCCAGAGAATCCACTAAACCATATATTTCCCTTTCCAAGAAGCTTCCATAGGATGTCATGCTATGAAAATTATGTAAAAATCCCATATAAGGCCCATTTACGGAATTGCACTTTCAAAATTAACACAAGATCCCTCTATGCTCAAGGAACATTCACCCTAAAAATGAGTGAATTTTTGCTTTAATGGTGCTATAATCAATCCACAAAGATTCTAAGGATTTTACAAAAAAGATAAAGGATTCTATCAAGAAATTTATGGAAGCTTGCCATAAATTCCAAGAAGAAATGTGTAAATTAAGTTTACCAAAGCTCATAAATGACCCATAATTGATTACCCCAAGTTTTCCCACTTTTTAGTGTTTACTATTCCAAGGAATGGATAAAAATGGTGAAAATCGAGCTAAGTAGGATATTTATACCCTTCCTAGGTCCATAGGTGTTGCGTTCGCTTTGGAGGTCACTGCATAAGAGACACGGTGTTTCTTTAGTGACATCAGGTGTTATCCCAGATACCGCTTAAGCGACCTTTGGCCGCATAAGAGGACATCACTTAAACACCAAAGGTATCACTTAAGCAATACCTGTTGACCGATGTCATGCTATTTAAGCAATAACCAGGTCACTATCATGACTCAAACTAGGGCCTGGACGTGAAGGGTATATCAAGTCCCACGTGAACTGGAGATCGCCCCCTCACCTAACCTAACCAACATACAAACCATAAGTGATGGATGAATTCGGTCCATAAAATAAGATAAAGTAATATGAGACTAACAACAACTCATAATATGTCTAATCCATTAATCACCACCACACACTAAATCATCACACCTAAGTCCATAGTAATAAACAAAGCCTCTACAATCTAAAGTCAACAAAATATTGAGACATGCCCTCGATAATAACCAAAATTCAAGTCTAACAAAGTCTATGACATAGAGTAAAAAGACCATGAAATGAATGCCTTTCATAGTATGGAAGCTCACCACTTCAATGTCAACATACGAACCACTTAAACACCTGGTCACTACGAAAGAAAAAAAGTATAAGCTATTCATGTATTACATGGGGATACAACATCCAAAGATGGTTGGTGATTGGAATTCTAGCATGTAACTTAGGCATAGAGGAATAAAATAATATTGTCAATAAAGCCAAGTCAAATATTCATATGCAATTAGGCGTATACCTATATATATTTATATATATATATATAGTGTGTCAGAATAGGGAGAAAGTCTTAGAATAAACTTTTAAAACTATAACTTAGCCTGTGTAGCATAATTGTCATATAACAAGGCACCCACGGGCTATATAGGCCCAACTCTCCCCTAGCTGGAAAGGGCCCAGTGCGTGTAGCCATACGAACCAAAGAATGTCCATATCCGTATATGCCATTATAAGGGACTCAAACCTCCCGGCATAATCAAGATGCGTAGAACCAATATATATAATATGGTGGACTCAAACCAACCATTCATATATGCATTTAGGGGAGTCAAACCTCTGAATCATATAGACACCTATACTAGCTAGCCGGTTTCCAGTGTTAGTCCTTTGGACTCCACTTTTATGGATCGGCTACACATTCTGCTTTAAAGACTAATTTAAAAATTTCTTTACACATGGATATAACCATTAGTCAAATTATTTACCAAAGGCATCCCATTGGTATTTTCATACCAACCCCCAATTGCAAGCATACAAAATGCCATAACCATTATCATTCGAATTTGGGACTCGAAACTTTTGTCTATGAAAATTCATCAATTCAATCCAATATATAGGGACTCAAACCCATTTTGCCAATTAAACTACCAAGATTACAATTCAAAACCATTTATGACCCGCAAGGTCTTTATGAAACTATTTTCCAACCATTTACATTATTAGCCAATGTGTTAGTTAAAATCACAATTCAATTCAATTTATGGTCATCAAGACCTTCACAAAATTATTGATCCTTTATTAACATTCTTATACCACGCATTAGTTCAAAACACAATTCATCATGTGACAAGATCCTTCTAATAGACATTTTCAAAAATAGGTTAAGGGCAAACTATTATCAAACCATTATTCAAGTCAAAAAACAATCATGTTAGGGTTAACTATGACCATTTATTAAACCAAAATTTCCATACACCCCCATGTCCATAACCATTATCAAAATTATGTATAAAAACAAGTGAAAATATAAGAGGATATTACTCAACAATATACATTCAAAACCCTCAACCACGGATTTCAAAACCACCATTTATGATTAAAGAACAATGTCTAAAATACATGATTTTTGAGAACTAACAATGAAGGAAGAGCCACATGCCTTATTCAGAAAGATTCACAGAAAGAACTTCACTCTTGACCCTCTAGATGAACACCTTGTAGAAACCCTAGCCTAATCATTAATAGAGAGTTTAGAGAGGATTTTGAGAGTGTTTTTTATCTTTCCAAGTGTGGTATGAGGGACCAAACTGTGTTATAAGACGTGGGGTCTTAAGGGCTTGGGGTGGGAATTGTCTAAAATACCCTTAGCTTAAAAATTATAAAAGGCTCGTAGGAGAGTATGGTTTGGCCTCTCCACTCGAACCCACATCATACGAGTGGTACCCTCCACTCGTATGTTGATCAAAATGTTGGAAACCATAATCTTTAAAACATATTACTCATTAGCATGAGTCATACCATACCATACGACTATTACCCATTAAAATCATACCCTAGGCAGAACATCAAGGCTAGACACTGGACAACATATGTTTGGCATTATACTTCTCATATCATGTGCATATAACTCTTGTGATGCCTTCTCATACAAAGAATAGAACTTGGCTGATGTGACACTGGCCAGCCTACGACTAGGGTCGTTGACCCGTACCCATAACATACGGGTAGTATGGTAAGTCATATGATGCACAGAAGGTCCAAGAATCAGTAAATTTTGCAATGACCAAAGTTTGGGGTGTTTCAGTTCCCCCCCTCCTTAGGATCATTCATCCTTAAATGATGGGGCAAGGCAATACGAGCACAATTATACCTGAAATATATCTACTTTTATTTTTAAGATAGAAAACAAATACGAAGAGATTTACAATATATCATTAACAAAGATAGATAACATGATATTCAGAACAACATATACCACAAGCACAATTTCCTAAAATTAAGAATTTAAATAGATACTTGGACTTCATTTCCTACTTGGCTTCTTAAGTAGCTTCCTTGGACTTTTGGTTCCTCCATAGAGCCTTCATTAAATCCATATCTTTCATTAGCAACCGAAAAACTTATTGATCCAAGATACTTATTAGGACCTCCTCATAAGATAAATAATTGAAGACACCAATGTTCTCCAACGGAACAACCAATGATGGATCACCCACACATTTTCGCAACACGGACACATGGAATACCGGATGAATGGAATTAATTCAAGAGGGAAAATCCAACTCATATGCAACATTACCAACCCTTCTCAAAACCATATACGGGAAAACATACTAGTGACTAAGCTTCTCCTTCTTCCTAAAGTACATTACTTCCTTCATAGGAGATACCCTCAAGAATACCCATCTCCAACTTTGAACTCCAATTCTTTTCTCCTCACATCTGCATAGGATTTTTGGTTACTTTGGGGGGTCTTAAGCCTTTCCTGAATTACCTTCAGCTACTGGAGTGAGGTGATTAGGCGGGACATGGAGCAGTTATAGCTCACCGAGGACATGACCCTAGATAGGAAGATCTGGAGGACGCGAATTAGGGCAGAAGGCTAGGGTCAGTTTGGGTCGCTAGGGTAGGGAATTACTTGGTGGGGGTATTATTCTTGTTATGGTACCTTGTTCCATGTTTTATTACGAATCTGTGTGCTTTTCCCTATTTTTATTACTTATGGGTGTCGTATTTATGTTATGAAATCTTGTTCTGTGCTTTACTATGTATTTGTGCGGTATCTCGTGTCTTGAGCTGGGGGTCTATCGAAAACAGCCTTTCTACCTCATTAGAGGTAGAGGTATGGACTACGTACATCTTACCCCCCCCCCAGACCCCACTTGGTGGGAATACACTGGGTTTGTTGTTGTTATTATTGTTGTTGTTGTTTTCCATAGCTTGATAAACCAAATTTAGGCCAAACATATCTGCTTCACCAACCTTAAACCACCCAATAGGATCTCTACATCTCCTACCATACAATACCTCAAATGAGGCCATACCAATACTAAAATGGTATCTGCTGTTATAAGCAAATTCAATCAAAGTCAAATGGTCGAACCAACTACCACCATAATCAATCACACAGGCTCAGAACATATCCTCCAAGGTTTTAATGGTCCTTTCAGCTTGTCCATCCAACTGTGGGTAAAAAGTGGTACTAAGACTCGCTTTGGTCCCTAAACCACATTGAAAAGAGTGTCAAAATGCAATAAGAACTAGGTCCCACAATCCCAAATAATTGAGATAGAAGCACCATGCAACTTTAGAACTTACTGAAGAAACAACTTCGCATAATCCTCATCAAAATAGGTAGTTCTCATGGGCAAGAAGTGAGAAGACTTAGTCATCCTATCCACGATGACCCAAATGTAGTCATACTAATTCTGTGACTGTGGAAGGCAGTAATAAAATCCATATTAATTATATCCCATTTCTACACCGGTAATTAAATCTCTTAAAGCAACCCACCAATCCTCAAGCATTCCACCTTCTCTTGCTGGTAGACTATACACTTAGCCACAAACTCGTATACATCCCATTTTATGTTATTCCACCAATACATCTCCTTGATATCATGATACATCTTTGTTAAACCTGCATGAACTATAACCGCGACACATGGGCCTCAGCCAAAATCCTACCTCACAATCCATCCACTTCAGGAATACACAACCTTCCTTGGTCCCTCAAGATACCATCTCTACTAATCTCAAATGCTATCACCTTTTTCTTACAGACATCATCCCTAATCTTTATCAAAAGAGGATCTAATACCTATTTCTCCTTTATTTTCTAACCAAGAGACGACTGTGGTACCTGCTGCACTAACACACTACCATTCTTAGAGTACAAGAGACAAACTCTAAGGTTAGCCAAATAGTGAATATCCTTTACCAACTCTTTCTTATCCTTATTTATATACGACAACCTACCCATGGACAACCTGCTAAGAGCATCAGCAACTATGTTAGCTTTACCAGGGTGGTAGTGGTGACTTGTATCATAGTCCTGTAGCAACTCAAGCCACCTCATTTGCCTTAGATTAAGCTCTTTATGGGTAAATACATACTACAGGCTCTTATGATTAGAAAAGATATCAACATGCACCCCATAAAATAGTGACGCCAAGTCATTAATGCAAACACCACAGCTAACAACTCCAAGTCATGAGTCGAATAGTTCCTTTTATGAACCTTCAACTATCAAGAGGCATAGGCAACCACCTTACTATACTGTATCAACACATATCCCAAACCAATCTGCGATGCATCATCATAAACCACAAATCCCTTCGTACCCTTGGGTAGAGTCAATATTAGAGCTGAAGTCAACTTATCCTTTATCTTCTCAAAACTACCTTCACAAGAATTAGACCATAAGAATTTTACTTTCTCTTAAGTCAATTTGGTCAATGGAGAATCAATAGAAGAAAAATTCTACATGAACCTCCTATAATGCCCTACTAAATCCAAGAAGCTCTAAATATCGATTAGAGCATAGGTCTAGGCCATTTCTTAACCATAAAAACTTTTTGAGGATCCACCATAATCCCCTCACTAGACACAACAGGACCCGGATTCACACTTGGAGAATATAGCATCTAGTTGTTGATCTTTCAAGGTTTGCACACAAGATGGAGTTGATTGACATGATCCTTCTCACTCTTAGAGTATACTAAGATGTCATCAATATAGAAAATGATGAACAAATCCAAAAACTGATAAAAGATCCTATTCACCAAACCCACAAATATTACAGGGGCATTGGTTAAACCAAATGACAATACAGAGCACGAAAAGCTACCTTGGGGATATCCGCCTCTCTTATCTTTAAATGATGATACCCGGGTCAAAGATCGATCATAGAGAAGAATTTGGCACCCTGAAGCTGATCAAAGAGATCATCAATCCTCAAAAGAGGATACTTATTTTTCACCATCACCTAATTCAACTGTTGGTAATCAATGCTCATCTAAAGGAAACCATCCCTCTCTCGCATGTACAACATCAGTGCACCCCACGAGGATACACTAGATTAAATTAAACCATTGTCTAAAAGGTCTTTCAACTTCTCCTTAAGCTTGTTCAATTCATCTAGAGCCATTCTATATGGGGGAATAGAAATACAACGAGTTTCCGAAACAAGGTCAATACCAAAATCAATCTCTCTATTAGGAGGGACACCAGGAAGGTCATCAGAGAAGACCTTAGAAAACTAATTTACCACAAGAATAAAATGTAAAAAAGGACCTTCCAAGTTAGAATCTTTAACCTGGACAAGATGATAGAGACACCCCCTGGAGATTAATATCTGAGCTCTAAGATATTATATAAACTTCCCCATAGGAGCTAGGTAATCACCTTCCTACTCAACCATCGGATTATTAGGGAATTTAAACATGACCTTATGGATCCAAATATTTAGGGAAACATAGCACGAATGCAACTAGTCCATTCCCATAATAATAAAAAAATCCACCATGTCTAACTCTATCAAGTCCACCAGAATTTCTCTACTACCAACAGCTACCACACACACCCTATAGACTCTTCGAACAGCCATAGAGTCTCCTACAGGGGTAGAAATAGAAAAGTAGATCGATCGATACTTGAGACAAAAAACAAAATGCATAACCATAATTGGGGTCACATAGAAAAAAAGAGGACCCCAGATAAAGTAAATAGTACACATCATGGGAAAATAGTTTCAATATAAGAATAACAACAACTGGTGATACCTTAAGCTCCTAACAATTAGTGAGAGCATAAAGGTGGTTCGAACTAGTGTTGAAGCCAAAAGTGATACCCTTCAATGCTAGTGATGATAAAGAGGCAATAGGAACCTTGTTTTCCCAAGAAACAACTCTAAAGGGATAGTCTCGCTGCATATGAAAAATTTGACCACATATAAGACATTAGTTCCTCCCTTGCTCATATAGACCACGATGATGTTGACCATAAAATCTATAGGGAAGGTAGGATAGTACGGACTCGGACCCACTGGCATTAGAATAGACAACCTAGTACCTAAAAGCATCACCACACTAAAAATATCTATTTTCCAATAGTTTGGGTAGGGAGCACTAGCCATTGAATAGGAGTTAGGACTCCCCTAACTATTTCTCTTAGGCCACTTCTCACTCTGTTATTGGCCTTCACTCAATTTTGAAAATTGAGACATCTTACTCTGCCTCTCACCAATCTTAATCTATTTTTTGTCCTCTTCGACCTATTGCATATACACAACAAATCTGGAGATCTCCATGTCCTTAATCAATAAGGAAACCTTACTCTCAAGGATCAACTCATGAGACAGTCCTGAAGGAAACATTATTATTTGGACCCTCATATTAGATACTAATTCAGGAGCATATTGAGACAATTGATTGAATTTTAAGGCATACTCCTTGACTGTCATCCTTCCTTGCCTCAATTTACAAATTATTCCTCTTTAGCATCCCTTAACTCCTGAGGAAAGAAGCAGTCCAAAACACAATAGAGAAATCATCCCATACAGCAGAACTAGCTTCCTCACCTCTTGGTTGTTCCCACTCATTGCACCACTAGTATTCCACATCTTTCAATTGGTAGGCAGCAAACTCTACTCCTTTAAATTCCAAATCATTCATAACACTGAAGATCTTCTATATCTTATCAATGAAGCTTTGAGGATCCTCCTTAACCTACATACAAATAATCATCAGGGAGTGAAACCTTATGAACTGTCCAACTCTAGTGGCCTCAGATGAACCTATAAAAGCCCCAGCAAAACCAAAATACTATGATGGAGATGTCACCAACTGAGTCAATGGGGTTATAGAGCGATGAAACTCAATATTAGTAACCTCCCTGGAAAGTGACTGAGTATGAGTGTAACTCTAAGGAGGAATATTAGTGGGGGAAGGTGTAATACCACGAGGACAGCCAGCTGCAATAACCCTACACCGGGTCTGTACCCCTAAAGTTGGATGAGCTTTGTCTATATTATCCTTAGATTAGACAGAAGAGTTTGCATGAACATCAGATCTTCTTGGAGGCATGATCTAAAAGATGAGAAAATAGAAATCAGAAGAATCTAAAACCTTAGACTCTACAGCTAAAAAATAAGACAACAAGAAACGGAAACATTCCTAAATTTCTCATATCCTTTATTTTATAAGTGTGGCATGCTACATACCCATAAAAAAAACTTTACTTGAGACGACTTTGTGGACACCCAATTAACGATGAACCTAGTCTCTGATACCAACATTGTCACGACCCAAACCAAGGCCTATCTGTGATGGGTATCTCAAGTCCCATGGGGACTGGAGATTACCCTCTTACCTAACCTAACAAATATACCAATCACAAATGACGGGTGAATTTCATCCATATTATAAAATAGAACAATATAAGACTAACAACAACTCTTAAGATATCAAAACCACTCATCACCACCACAAACTAACCCATCACATCTAAGTCTACAGTAATCTATAAAGCCTCTACAATCCAAAGTCAACAAGATGTCGAAACATGCTCACAACAATAGCCAAAATCCAAGTCTAACTAAGTTGATGGCATAGAATAAATAGACCATAAAATGAATGCCTTCCGAAGTATGGAATCTCACTACTTCAATGTCAACTCATAAACCACTCAAACACCTAATCACTGTACCGGAAAAGAAAATAAAGCTCTGGTCCCTGTATCACGTGGGGATACAGCATTCGAAGATGGTTAGTGATTGGAATGATAGTAGGTAACTAAGGGATAGAGGAATAAAAATATACCCTTAATAAAACCAAGTCAAATCATCATATGTAATCACACGTATACCTATGTATTTATATATATAGTGTGGGCTATTAGAATAACCATCGTATAAAAAAGCACCCACAATCTATGTAGGCCTAGCCCCCTCTTAGATATAAGGTCCCTAATTTATATAGCTGCATGAACAAGAGAATGCCTATATTCGTGTATGCCATTTGGGGGGACTCAAATCTCCCAGCATAATCAAGTTAACATAAAACCAATGTATATAATCTAGGGAACTTAAAACTCCCATTTATATATCCATTTAAGGGACTCAGACCTCTCCGTGATATATACATCCACACCAGCTAGCACGGTTTTTAGTGTTAGTCCTTTGAACTCCACTTTCAAATCCCGACTACATATCTCGCTTTAAAGCCAAATTTAAAATATTCTTTACACATGCACATAACCATTAGTCCAATTATTTACCAAAGTCATCTCATTGGTATCATCATACCGACCCCCACTTCCAAGCGTACAACATGCTATAACCATTATCATTCGACTTTAGGACTCGAACCCATTATCTATAAAATGCCATCAATTTAATTCCAATAATAAAGACTCAAACCCATATTTCTAACTAAACAACCAGGGTTACAATTCAATGCCATTTATAACTCTCAAGGTCTTTATGAAATCATTTTCCAACCATATACATCATTAGCCAATGCCTTAGTTCAAATTATAATTCAATTTAATTTATGGTCATCAAGACCATTACAAAATCATTTATTTGTCATTAGTATTCTTATACCAAGAATTAGTTCAAAACATAATTTACCATGTGACAAAATCTTTCTCATTGACATTTTCACAAACAGGTTGAGAACACACTATTATCAAACCATTATTCAAGTTAAAAGCCATCATGTTAGGTTTAACCATGACCGATTCATTAAACCAAAATTTCCATACACCACCATATGTAAAACCACTCTCAAATGCATGTATAAACACAAGTGAAAACATGAGAGAACAATACTCAAAAATATACATTCAAAAGCCCCAGCCATGGATTTCAAAACCACCATTTATGAATCAAGAAAATATTTAAAACATATGATTTTTATGAACTAACAATGAAAAATGAGTCACATGCCTTATTCCTGAATAACTCCTGAACCTCTAGATGAATACCTTGTAGAAACCCTAGCCCAATCTTCAAGAGAATTTAGAGAGAATTTTAAGAGTTTTTTTAATCTTTTCAAGTGAGGAATAAGGGACTAAATAGTGTTATAAGATGTGGGGTCTTAAGGTCTTGGTGTGGTAAATGATACCCTCAGCTTAAAAAGAGTAAAAGGCCCACAGGAGATTATGATTTGGCCTCTCCACTTGTACCCATATCATACGAGTGGTACCCTCCACTCATATATTGATCAGAATGTTGGACACCATAATCCGTCTAACATATGACTCCTTAGCATGAGTCATACCCTACCATACGACTAGTATCCATTCAAATTGTACCCTAGTTAGAATGTAAAGCCTAGACATCAAACAACACATTGTTGGCACTATACTTCTCATATCATATGCATACAAACTATGTGATATCTTCTCATACCAAGAATAGAACTTGAACGATGTGACACTGACCAATATACAACTAGATTCCTTGACTCGTACCCACAACATATGAGTAGTATGGTAAGTTTTATTATGCATAGAATATCCAAGACTCAAGAAATTTCTCAAGGGACATAGTTTGGGATGATTTGGTCACTTTAGTGGCATTTGCTTAAGTAACCTCATGGGCGCTTAAGCGATACACCAGCACCAGCTAAGACTTGAAATTTTTTCAAGTCTCTATCAACTCCTCAGGATTCATCCGGAATCTCGTATACATGAAAAAACTATGTTACCATATCAAATTCAATGTTCTAGACTCAATGAAGCAATAAAGATTACAATCCAAGGTTCTTTTAATGAAAAGTGGTTCCCACACCCACTTGACATTTATCTTAACATTCGACCAATAGCCCAAAATAAGTATGGGAGCTTCAAGACCTAAACCAAGGGTATTTATAACCTAAAATTAATGTTCTAGAGCTATTAGAACTAACAATATTAGCATAGGCAGTCATTCAACTAGATTTTTTGCCCGGTAGCCAATTTGAACCTGAAGGCTTCAAAATAGGGATTCGACTCTAATATCAAATAAATTTCTTGGTAACCGCACTATTAGTTCTAGCAAGTCATAAATGATGTGGGGTAGCTACATAAAATCTCTAATTGGAAAAAATGAGCAAAAATATACAAAATGATTTGGACAATCATTACAATCTCTTAGTTTATTTTTATTTGCCTTGGTGGTGGATGTTTTAAAGTGGTGTATTCAAGGAGATATACCTTGGTAAATTATATTTACAGATAACGTAGTTTTGATTAATGAGACTCAGGGGGTGTATTAATTATAAGTAGAGGTTTCGAGACAAACTCTAAAGTTTAAAGGAATTACGTTGAGTAGGATCGAGATGTAGCACTAAGAATGCAAGTTGAGTATATTAACATATGAGGATAAGGTTATTGTAAAGATGGATTCCCATGTTGTTTGTATGAGGTATAGTTTTAAGTATCTTGTGCTTATAATCTAAGGAAATGAAGAGATTGATGATGATTTTTGTAATACCCCAAAGATTTCTAGAAAATTTTATCCCAAGAATGCCTAGTAATAGTTTCTAAAGTGAATGATAATTACTCCATGATAAATTTTCAAGATTTTCACTTTTTTTCATGTGGAAAAGATCAATAACCTTTCCATCGATATATAATTTTATTAAATCCGATAACTGAGTAAGTTATGACTATTTCAAGTTCCCGTCGTAAAACAATGCCATATTAGTCAGTGGCGCACCGCGCCACCAGAGGAAATAGAATTTTGCAATTTTCAATAGGTGTCCGCGATTATGGATCGTCTCGCCAACACTCAAATTCAGAATTTGTCCTTTCTCTAGTGTCTCAGCACGATTTCTCCCACGTTGCACCAAAGTTCCAAGTCACGAAGGAAGGGGCAATACGATGGCTCCGCGTTGCGCCATCCATTAATTTCCCAATTATCAATTACCAGTGACACGGAGAGATAATGTCGCGTTACTTGGGGCCTAATTCGGAAAAATTTTACTGAAATTAAATAATGCATCCATTGCTAAAAGGGTCAATTTCCTACCCCTATTTAAACCCAATAACACGTGATTTAGCTATTCTTCACCCAAAATATACTATTTTCTCCTAAGTTTCTCTCAAGAAAAAGCTAGGGTTTCTATTGGGGATTCAAATTAAAGAAGGTTTCACCATCAATCTTCATGAAATAACGCACTAAGGTATGTAGTGTTCATTCATGGACTCCTTTCGTCCATGAAGCCCAAGAATCCCTTTTCTAAATTTAGGTTATGGATTGTCTTATGAATTTCATGATTTGGCTACTTTTATTCATGTGGATAATGAGTAATTGAATTGTATTCCATGAATGAGTGTTAAATTCCATATGGGTTGATTTGTATCGCTATAGATTCATGAAACCCAAGGACTAAACCCTTGAATGATTAAATTGGAATTAAATCACGATAGTTAATTGTTGTATGATGTTGTTTACATATTCTATGCATACTATGTGTTTGGTTGACTGCCTAGATGAAGGGAAAGTGTCTAATTAGTATGATATCATGAAATCCCCATGTACGAACAAGCTTATGCCTATCAGTTTTCTTCTATCGAGTCCTGGGTGTACTTGTACCCGAAACATTAATTGTGTACCTAGAGCCATGTCATACTTTCATGATACTCTCAGTCAAGCTATGAATCCTTATACTTCAGATAGCATTACGACTCAGGAAAAATCTCCATGATCTTATGACTCTTTCAGTTGCCAGATATCAGTAGTATTCCATCATTAATGGAACTTAGTAACTCAGGTCATGTTTAGTTTTGTAAATCATGTTCAGTGTCTATTTATATGGGAGTAGGAATTAGCACCGTGTGAACCCAAGGATGGGGACATACACTATCAGATTAGTGTGTGAGCCTTAAAAGTCATCCTTACATTCCAAAACTATATAGCCAGCATAGGTTGAGACATCAACACTGTCTGATGAGGGTTGACGAGATGGATAAGCATTGTTAGATAAGGGCCCTACCATTCTCTTTTGGGGATATTATTGATAAAGTTTGGCCACAGCTTGTCCTTACTAGTGGCGCGGTATTGACACCCTTCCAATTGGGGTCATAGATTAGACCCCAACTCAACCATAATGGCATATTAGGGGAATGTCGGTTAAATACTACATCCCACAGTTTTAGTACCAGTTTTAGTAAAAGAAATTAGATAGTTCTATAAATTCATGACTGTCAGATACAGTCAACTCAGATACTGTAAGGAACTCAGATAGTTTCACCAATTTTAGGACTGTTAGATACCGTCACCCATGTTATCAGTTACATTCAGATACAGCTATTTTTGCTATCATTTATATCAGTTATTAGAATGTCATGTCATAAGTATTCAAATTCAGTAATCACGATATCATAGTGTCAGTTACAGTTATGTATTTATGTATGCATTCTCGTATTTATGTTAGACAGTTAGCTAGCATTATTCATACATGTTAACCCTTATATTAGCCTACCTCACATGTATACTCAATACATTCCATTGTACTGATGCATTTCTACTATGGTGCTTTCTTTTTATGTTACACCATAGGTTCAGTGACACGAGTTCCAAATCAGTAGTAGATTCTAGTCTCAGCAGTCAGAATAGAAGTGAGTCCTTATACTGTGAGGACATAATTATTTATCTACTATTTCATTGATTATTTATTAGTTGTAGTTAGTTGGGTACATGTCCCATCAACTCCTTATTCAAATTATTCAGATAGTAGAGGCTTACAGACTAGATGCAGACTATTTGTTTTAGACTTCAGTGTTTACAGTTTTGATTTTGGTATTGCATTACCCCACAGATATTATCTAATCTTCGTTATGTTTAGTATTGAACCTTATGGCCTTTCAGTGCATATTTTTACATTATTCAGTATTTTATGCAGTATACAGGTACAAATATCAGTCATGGGTTAGCTTGTGATCCTTCGGGTTTATGATCACCATGTAGCATTCTCGGTTCAGCAAATAGGGGTGTTACAAACTTGGTATCAGAGCCTAAGGTTCAATAGATTCCTAGGAAGTCTGAAAGCCTCATCTAGTAGAGTCTTGTACATGGGTGTGTGGCGCGCCACATTTTAGTCCAAGAGGCTATGAGATGTTTAAGAACTGTTTCCCTACTTTTAGTATTCATGTCATGCCAGTGAGCATAATCACACGTCAATCTCTCAGTCTAAACTGTTTCTTCTCCTTATTTTAGAATATGCCTCCTAAGAGAAGAAATCAGTCAGCCCCTCAGCCCGAAGAACCTTTAGGGGATCATGTTTATCATACGGAGTTCAGGACCGCATTTACCACCCTTGCTTAATTAGTAGCTTCCCATAATGAGCAACTACGTATTGTTCCAGCCAACTTAGTGGCCAACTCAGTTGCAGCTAGGATTCGGGCCTTCACCTAAATGAATCCTCCGTCCTTCCATGGGTATAAAGTAGATGAAGACCCTTAAAAATTCATTGATCAAGTTTAGAAAGTTACAAACATCATGGGGTGACTACTGTTGAGAGTGCTGAGTTAGCCACATGCCAGTTGTAGGATGTGGCTCATCATTGGTTCAAACAGTAGAAGTCAGAAAGATCAGATGATGAAGGTACTATAGAGTAGGAGAAGTTTGTCACTACATTCTTACACAGATTCTTTCCCCAAGTGATTAGAGAGACTAAGGTTCTAGAATTCATCAACCTCAGGCAAGCCAATATAATGGTGAAAGAGTATTCTCTAAAGTTTACTCAATTAGCCAGATTTGCCCCTCAGGTGGTTGCAGACGGAAGAACCAAGATGAGTAAGTTTGCTTCATGGTAAATGATAGCATGGTTAATGAGTGCAGATCTACCATGATAAATAGTGACATGACTTTAGCCAGACTTATGACCCATGTTTAGCAGATAGAGGAGCAAATGATTAAGCAAAGGGAAAAGTAGAATAAGCAAGCTAGGATAGGTAGCTTCAATTTTAGTCAGCCTAAATCAGAAGGAGAAAACCATTCTCAGTTTTGTCCTAAGTCATCAGTCCCATCTCCTTCTTCAGCCAGTGCTCCAACTCTTAAGTTTAGAGATAGAGTGTCAGGCTCTAAGTCTCAGGGTAGTGTCAGCAATGCCCGAACTAATCCTCTTTCTATGACTTGTGGTAAGAACTACAAGGGTTCTTGAAGAACTGGAAGTGATGTCTATTTTAGCTATGGAAAGAGAGGCCACAGAGTAAAAGACTGCCCTTAGTTAGGTTATTAGAGTTATCTCCGCTTCTCAACTCAGTTCGTTCACCCAAATCAGTAGGGTGCCACTACCAGTGCTACTATCGGGCAATGCCCAAATTGACTATATGCTCTTCAAACCCAAAAAGATCAAGAAAATTCTCTTGATGTAGTTACTAGTACATTACAGATCTTTCATGTGCATGTTTACGCTTTGCTAGATCCAGGAGCTTCTTTGTCTTTTATTACTCCCTATATAGCAGTTTATTTTGGAATCAATCCTGAAATTCTAGCATAGCCCTTCTCAGTCTCTACCCCAGTAGGAAAAACCATCATAGCCTGGTGGGTATACAGGAACTACCTGATTATGATGTTTCAGAAAGTCACTTCAACAGACTTAGTCAAATTAAAGATGACAGATTTTGATGTCATTCTTGGCATAGATTGGCTTAATTCCTACTAAGACACAATCGATTGCAGAAACAAAATAGTCCAATTTCAGTTTCCAAATAAACTCATCCTTGTGTAGAAGGGTAGTGTATCCACTTTCAGGGGTCAACTTGTTTTCTACCTTTGAGCAAGGAAAATGATATCTAAAGTATGTGTCTATCATTTTGTTCGAGTTAAGGATACTAGTTCCAAAACTCCTAGCCTTGAATCAGTCCCAGTAGTGAATAAATATTCAGATGTATTTCCCAAAGATCTTCCAGGAATTCCTCCTGAAAGGAAAATAGACTTTGGCATTTACCTTCTTCCAGATACTCAGCCTATCTCTATTTTGCCATATAGAATGGCACCAGAAAAACTCTGAGAATTGAAAGAACAATTGAAGGATCTCTTAGATAAGGGATTCATTAGACCCAGCATTTCCCCGTGGGGCACACCAGTCTTATTCGTTCCCAAAAAGGATGGTCTATCAGAATGTGCATTGATTACCATCAACTCAATAAAGTCACGGTCAAGAACAAGTATCCTCTTTCTAGAATTGATGACTTGTTTGACCAACTTCTGGGTACCAGTTATTTCTCTAAGATAGACCTCGGATCCAGCTATAATCAGCCCAGAGTTAGAGAAAGTGACATTCCAAAAACAACTTTTCATACTCGGTATGGTCACTTTGAATTCTTAGTCATGTCATTTGATTTTACCAATGCCCTAGAATCTTTCAAGGACATGATGAACTACGTGTTCAAGCAGTATTTGGACAAGTTCATCATAGTCCTCATAGATGATATTCTGGTCTATTCCCGCACTGAGCATGATTATGTAGACCATCTTAAAACAATACTTAAGACTCTCAAAGATCATCAGCCATTCGCCAAATTTAGTAAGTGTTAATTTTGGCTATGGTCAGTAGCATTCCTTGGTCATATCGTTTTCGGTGATGGAATTAGAGTTGATCCTCAAAAGACTAAAGTAGTAAGAAATTGGCCAAGACCTTTCTCACCATCAGATATCAGAATTTTCTTGGGTTTGGCTGGCTATTACAGATGATTTGTTAAAGGATTTTCATCTATTGCATCCCTTATGTCCATATTGACTAAAAAAAAGACAATTTTCAGTGGTTAGACCTTTGCGAGAAGAGTTTTCAGGAGTTGAAGACTCGACTTACCTCAACCCAAGTCTTAACTCTTCCAGATAGTTCAGCTGGGTTTATGGTGTATTGTGATACATCTAGAGTAGGTTTGGGTTGTGTCCTTATGCAGCATGGTAAGGTCATAGCCTATGCCTCCGGACTACTTAAGCCCTATGAGAGAAATTATCCTACTCATCATCTTGAGTTAGCAGTCGTAGTCTTTGCCTTGAAGATTTGGAGGCATTATCTCTATAGAGTTCATGTAGATGTCTTCATAGATCACAAGAGTACTCAGTATGTCTTTTCTCTAAAAGATCTCAATCTTTGTCAAAGAAGGTGGTTAGAGATCTTGAAAGACTACGACATGAGTGTCCTCTATCATTCAGTCAAGGCCAACATTGTGGCCGACTCTCTCAGTAGGCTATCCATGGGTAGTGTTTCTTATGTTGAGGTTAGTAAGAAGAAGTTAGCTCAAGAAGTCCATCAGCTTTCTAGACTAGGCGTTTGCTTGGTCAATTATTTAGAGGGTGGTGTCTGTGTTCAAAGTATTTCAGAATCATCTCTAGATTCTAAGGTAAAAGAAAAGAAAGATAGAGATCCCAGCCTTTTCAAGTCGAAAGAGTCAGTTCAGGATCAGAAAGTAGAGGTTTTCTCCCAAGGGGGAGATGGTGTTTTGCATTGTCAGGGTCGTCTCTGTTTTCTAGGTGTAGATGACTTAAGGCAGCTAATTCTTACTGAAGCAAATTGTGTGTCCAACTTTATTCATCTAGGTGCCACAAAAATGTACTACGACTTGCGGGAAATCTATTGGTGGAGTGGGATGAAGAGATACATTGCATAGTTTGTTGCTAAAAGCTCTATATGTCAGCAAGTTAAAATAGAGCATCAAAAGACTTTTGGGTCCATGCAGGAGTTCAGTATTCCTACTTAGAAGTGGGAAGTTATGAACATAGACTTCGTCATGGATTTGCCTCGAACTCATCATCAGCATAATTCAGTCTGGGTTATTATAGATAGAATAACGAAATTAGCTTATTTCCTTCGAGTTCATACCTCTTATTCAGTAGAGGATTATGCAAAACACTATATCAAGGAGTTGGTCAAATTTTACGGTGTTCTGTTGTCTATTATATTAGACAGAGTTACCCAGTTCACCTCTCATATCTAAAAACCATTCCAAAAGTGTCTCAGTACCAAAGTTCATCTTAGTACAGGCTTCCATCCTTAGACAGATGGTCAAGTAAAAAGAACTATTCAGGCTATAGAAGATATTCTAAGGGCATGTGTAATTCATTTCAAAGGAAGTTAGGATGACCACTTGCCTTTGATTGAGTTTGCATATAACAACATCTATCATTCCAGTATTCAGATGGCTCTATTCAAAGCTCTCTATGGTAGGATATATAGATCTCCAATTAGTTGGTTTGAAGTTAGTGAGGCCTCAGTCATAGGTCCTGACTTAGTATTCGATGCCTTATAAAAAGTTCAGTTAATCAAAGAAAGACTCTGGGCTACTCAGAGACAACAAAAGTCTTATGCAAATACTCATAGAAAAGATCTCGAGTTTGAGGTTGGTGATCATGTCTATCTAAGGATCTCTCCCATGAAGGGAGTGAAGAGATTGGCAAGAAGGGAAAGCTCAATCCCTGATATATCGGTCCCTTCAAGATTCTCAGTCGTTTGGCAAGGTAGCTTATGAGCTCAAATTGCCTTCAGATCTAGCCTCAGTTCATCCAGTCTTCCATGTCTTTTCCCTCAAGAAGTTTATAGGTGACCCACCAGTCGTAGTCCCTATTCTGAGCATTGATGTTCATAACAGTCTCTCTTATGAAGGGATTCCAGTCAAAATCTTAGACTATCAGACACGTAGATTGAGGAATAAAGAATTCCCTCTAGTTAAAATTCTTTGGCAAAATCAGTCCATTGAGAGAGCTACTTAGAAAGAAGAAGCAGACATGCGTACCAAGTATCCTTACCTCTTCTTGACCTACTCAGATCAAGCTCAAGGTAATACTTCTCCTTAAGCTTACTCAGATTCATGATCAGTGTTCATCACTAACTTGGTATTCAGTTTCATGTTCATATTCCCAGTATAAACTTGGTATCAAGTACCATTGCATATTTAGTCATGAATTTATGTATCAGCTCAGTTATATAATTATGCATCAGAAATGCATTCTCATTGTGAGAAACTTAGTACCTCTGAACATTCAATCATGCCTTTATGAATCAGTTACACATGCATCAGATATGCATGTTAAGTATGTTATGTTTAGCTTGTCAGTCATGATATCATGTTCTATTTATTCATGTTCAGTTCATGTTTAGATTATTGTTTCCCCTCTCAGTCAGTGTCATTCGAGGATGATTGTTCTCAAGGAGGAGATATTGTAATACCCCAAAGATTTCTAGCTAATTTCATCCCAAGAATGCCTAGTATTATCTTCTAAAGTGAATGATAATGATTCCATGAGGAATTTTCAAGATTTTCACTTTTTGTCATGAAGAAAAATTCAATAAGCTTTCCATCGATATATGATTCTCCTAAATTCGATAACCGGGTAAGAAGTAATGACTATTTCAAGTTCCGGTCATAAAACAGCACCATATTAGTCAGTGGCGTGCCGTGCCAAAAAAGGAAATAGCATTGGGAAACTTCCAGTAGGTGTCCACGATTATGGCACGTCGTGCCAGCATTCAAATTAAGAATATGTCCTTTTTTAAGTGTCTCAGCATGATTTTCCTCATGTCGCGCCAAAGTTCCAGGTAGCGAAGGAAGAGGAAACATGATGGCTCTGCATCGCACCATCCCTTAATTTTTCAATTGTTAATTTCCACTAACACGGTGTAATAACGCCGCGTCGTGCTAGGGGCCAGTTTGGGAAAATTTACTGAAATTAAATGACGCATCCAGGGTTAAAAGGGTCAATTTCCTACCCCTATTTAAACCCAATAACATGTGATTTATCTATTATTCTCCCAAAATATACTATTTTCTCACAAGTTTCTCTCAAGAACAAGCTAGGGTTTCTATTGGGGATTTAAATTAAAGAAGATTTCACCATCAATCTTCACGAAATCATGAACTAAGACATGCATAGTGTTCGTTCATGGACTCCTTTCGTCTATAAAGCCCCAAAATCCCTTTTCTAAATTCAAGTTATGGATTTTCTTATGAATTTCATGATTTGGCTACTTTTATTCATATTGATAATGAGTAATTGAATTGTATTCCATGAATGAGTGTTAAATTCTATATGGGTTGATTTGTATAGGTATAGATTCATGTAACCCTAGGACTAAACCCTTGAATGATTAAATTGGAATTGAATCACGATAGTTAATTGTTGGATGATGTTTCTTACACATTCTATGCCTACTATGTGTTTGGTTGAATGCCTAGATGAAGAGAAAGTGTCTAACTAGCATGATATCATGAAATCCCCATGTACGTACAAGCTTATGCCTATTACATGTTTGATGAAATGCTTCAGTAAATGTATTATGATGATTATTATGTATTCAAGTAAGTCATGCTTTATAAGTTTCCTTTCATCAAGTCCTGGGGGTACTTGTACCCGAAATATTAGTTTTGTACCTAGAGCCATGTCATGCTTTCATGATACTCCCAGTGGAGCTATGAATCCTTAGACTTCAGATAGTCTTATGACTCAGGAAAAATATCCATGATCTCATGACTCAGTTAGTTGTCAGATATCCGTAGTATTCCGTTGGTCAACGGAACTTTGTAACTCAGCTCATGTTCAGTTCAGTAAATCATGTTTAGTGTCCATTCGATGGGAGTAGGAATTAGCACCGGGTGAACCCAAGGATAGGGACACACACTATCAGATGAGAGTGTGACCCTTGGAAGTTATCCTTCCGTTCTAAAACTATGTAGCCAGCATAGGCTTTGACATCAACACTATCTGATGAGGGTTATGAGTTGGATAAGCACTGTCAGATAAGGGACCCACCATTCTTTTTTGGGGACACTATCAGATAAGGGTCACCCATAGCTTGTCCTTACTAGTGGTGCAGTATTGACACCCTTCCAATTGGGGTTACAAATTGGACCCCAACTCAACCATAATGGTATATCAGGAGCATGTTAGTTAAATACTACCTCCCATAATTTTAGTACTAATTTCAGTTAAAAAACTCAGATAGTTCTTCAGATTCAAGACTGTCAGATACAGTCAACTCAGATACAGTAAGGAACTCAGATAGTTCCATCATATTCAGGACTGTCAGATACAATTACCCATATTATCAGTTAAATTCATATATATCTATTTATTCTATCAGTTATTAGTATGTCATGTCATCAGTATTTAGATTCAGTAATCACGATATCATAGTGTTAGTTGCATTTACGTATTTATGTATGCATTCTCGCAGTCATGTTAGATAGTCAGCTAGCATTATTCATGCATGTTAACCTTTGCTTTAGCCTACCTCACATGTATACTCAGTACATTCCATTGTACTTTCGAACTTATGCTATGGTGCTTTCTTTTTATGTTACACCATATGTTTAGAGACACGAGTTCCAGATCAGCAATAGATTCCAGTCTCAGTAGTCATAATAGAAGTGATTCATCATCTTTTGAGGAAATTATTATTTCTCCACTATTTTATTTATTAGTTAGTAGTTGGATTTAATTATGGACGTGTCCCATCAACTCCTTATTTAGATTATTCAGATAGTAGAGGCTTTCAGACTTGATGCAGACTATTGTGCTTCAGACTTCAGTGTTTACAGTTTTGTTTTGGGTATTTTATTACCCCACAAATGTTATATCATCCATGTTATGTTCATTATTGAACCTTATGGACTTTCAGTGCATGTTTCCGCATTATTCAGTATTTTATGCAGTATACAAGTACAGATATCAGTCATGGGTTAGCTTGTAGTCCTTTGGGGTCATGAGCACCGTGTAGTGTTCCTGGTTCAGAAAATTAGGGTCTTAAAATTTCACTCACCATATTAGGGTAGAGTTGATGAAATAGAGGTTTGCCTTAAGAGATTTATGTAAATAGAAGGTGCCTCCCAAGCTTAAAGGAAAATTCTATAGAGTGGCAGTCCATTCGGCCATGTTGTATGGAGTGGAGTGTTAACAATTCAAAAACTCTCACATCCAAAAGTTGAAGGTGGTAGAGATGGGAGATGTTGTATTAGATATATGGACTTACTAGGGAAGATAATATTAGGAATGAGATTATTTTCGAGAATGGGGGAATGTATTAGGTGAAAGACAAGATATGAGAAGTAAGTTTGAGGTGGTTTGGTCATGTGTTGATGAGGGGAATTGATACTCCATTTCTTAGGTGTGAGAGGTTGGATCTGGATGGCTTCAGGTGGGGTAGATATAGGTACAATAAATACTGGAAGGAGTTGATTAGACATGACATGGAGTAGTTATAGCTTATTAAGGAAATAACCTTAGATAGGAAGTTTGGAGAACATGAATTAGGGTAGAGCTCTAGTGCGTGTGTGTGAGTCATAGGCATTAGATAGGAGTGATTGGTGTAGCATTTCTAGTAGAAGTAGATATTTGTACATAGGTTGGAGTTTCTAGTTAAGAGGATTTAGTGAGGTGTATACGTCTTATTTGATAGTGTCTAGTACTACTTTGTGGGTGTCTTATTTTTGTTATTTCATCTTGTTTCATATTTTATTATGACTTTGTTTCCTATCCTTTTGCCCTAAGTTGAGGGTCTATCCGAAACAATGTCTCTAATTATATGGTGGTAGTGGTATGGACTTCATACATTTTTTCATCCCTATACCCCACTATATGGGAATACACTTGGTATGTTATTGTTGAAAAATGATACAATGATTTCTCTCACTTATAGTTTTGTTCAAGCCTTTAAAATAGATTTTTAGTTACAAACTTAAAAGTTAACTCTCAAATAATTTTTATATACTGACTTGAGATATTTCTTCACCAAATTTGTATATTCAATATTATGGAATCCATCTATCTTTATTATTATATTGTTACCGTTATTATTTTTTAAAATTTAACCTTACATACTCAGTAAATTCCCATATATTGATTGCATACTTTTCACTACATTAGATTTTACTATTAATGTAGATTCCGGTGAATGTTCCTAGACTAGTGGCTAGACAGGTTGTAATGATTCCATTAGCAATTGTGAATCCTCCTTATTCTAGGACTTCATGGAGTAGTTAGTAGCTAGTTTCATCATTCAGATAGTTATTTTTTTAGGTAGTTGGGGGCCATATCCTGATAAAAATAATGCATTTAATTTAGTAAAGGATTTTGTTAGACATTAGTTGTTCTGATTTTTCATGGATCTTTTTTATTACAATCTGTTATAAATTAAACTATTATTGCCTGGTTAGCCAGGTTTCAAATTTTGCTTGAGCTGCTTTAAAGTTTAATAAATCATTAGTAATATGGAAGTACCAAGGTTCTGTACGGGATCACTGGTTGTCCTAACTATTTATCATACCTAGGGTGTAGACACGGGTCATAAAAAGGGTTAATTTTAGTACCACTTTCTACCTATAGATCGGTGGGTAGGCAGAGCATACTTTTTAGTCACTTGAGGCTATGTGGAGGCTTGTATTATAGAATTCAAAGGTAACTAAAATGACTAATAATGCTCACCTATACCGTTTAAAGTGGTAGAGGATGGTCGTTGTCAATAACTCAACTTTCATTAAGGTCGAATCTACGAGGATCGAAATTTAGATTTCAAAAGCTATAGGTGTCAAGATTAATAAAAAGATACCCAAATTGTACAGAATATAAAACACATAATGTAAAATGGGGGGGTTGGGGGTTGGAATAGGATGTTATCAATATTAAGTAACACAACACACTAAAGTAATACTTTTGTTTTAGAATTCAGTTTTTGGAAGGATCTTTGGATTATGTCTACCTAAGGGTAAGTTGTGCATGGGATCATGATGGTTTGGTATAAGTTATCATTGTTGATAACATGGCAGGGTAGGTTAAGAGTCCTTGAGACTAGTTAGGCAACAAGGCCTTAAGTATGTCATTCATTAACTTTTTCGAGTACCTAACGAGTGTATCAATAAAATCCACCAAATACCTCAATTGAGCATCCCTATTTCAAGGAAGATGCCTATGACATAGCCTATTATCCATCTACCCTTATTTAGAAGTTGGAAAAAGAAAGTAAGCTCTATTCAGAATTTTTCACTATTGCTTTGGCCCCCTATAGCCCTCTTTTAAGGAATCTATTGGTTCCCAAAAGTTCAACCACATTCCTCTTTCAAGGATGATGAGAGCTTTCAAGAGTTTGGGGTTTTCACCCAACAAACCCATTTTGTATATTCGGAGTTTTCACTTACAAATCCCAACCTACTTAAGACAAGAAATAATGGAATCCATAATAAACAACTAAGAATTACACAAACACATCATCACCCAAACACAATTGTACCATAGTTCATCAAAATCCCAAGAATAGAGAATTTAGCTGCTCATGAAGTGAAAGAGAAGAAATAAACCAAACAATTCATTCATGGCATCCATAACAATGGAGGATAAGGAAAATCCTCACTTTATACTTCAATTTCACCAATTTCAACTTAAAATTTTAACTATACAAAAATGTTTCCTAAATTCTAGGGTTCACCTCTTTTCTAATTTTTCAATCCTTTTCTGTTACATAATGTCCTAAGGGAAAAAGAATTTTTCCTTATATGGGAATCGGAATCAGATATGCCTTTTGACTAAACTTCCCTTGATCATTAAACCCATAAGGCCATAATCGCTGACACTTGTCCGCGATCGCGGCTACCGTAACCGTGGTCAGCATTCGCGATTGTAGTATATTGACCTATCTTAACTGGCCACGATCATGGCACTCAGACCGCAATCATGGTAATGGAGGATTATTTTTACTCCATGTCTTCTAGCTGCACTTCTTTTCTCCTTCTCATTCTTTTTATCTCCAATCCACATCTTTCCGTCTCATGACTTGTATGCTGCAAAATGTGGAAATTAGTGCCTTCAATCACAATTTTGTCTCATTTATACTTTCAAATCATGGTAATGTGCAGGAATGTTGAGTGTAAATGAGTGGTAAATACACCACTCAACAACACCCCCAACTTAAAGTTTTGCGTGTCCTCAAGAACACTACCTCTTACCATAAGAAAATGCATATTTATGCCCAAACTAGATGACTCAATGATCACAATAACTTCAACTTGAGTACTACCATAAATAGCTCTTCAAACATGGGAAAAACTATTTTCACGACACACCTCAATATAAAATGTGATTTTCAAGGATGCAAAAGACTTCGTAGGGCATACATGAATCAATCACTAATAATCTAGAAGTGACTCACCTTTTGAACTCAACTACAATATACTCCTTTTGCCTTATTTTTTTGGAGATGACAAAATCACCCACCTCAACTTGTTCCTATGCCTCCTTACAAGAAAGAAAATTCCACACACTAAGTTATCAAATATGCAACAGGGAATTTAAGTGTGAAACACACACTCTCTCTCTCTCTCAAGAACACTCGATGCTAACAAGTACCATGCCATAGGCTTGCCCCTATTTTAAGTCGCCACTACAATAAAAATACTTGGTTGGAAATCACGAAGGACTTTTTAAGCTAGTAACATAGATTTGGGGTAGGGTAGGATATTATTTAGGAACACCATGGCTATACCCTCCTTGAAAATCTACATCACATTATTCCATCCAACTTTTGATCTTGGTCCACTTCTTTTTGTTTTCACTTTTTACACATGCATACTTTTATTTCTTTAGTTCACCCATTTTCATTTCTTTTCCTTGCACCCTTTGTGCTTCTCTTTCCTTTGTTTGATCCATTATTTGTTCTCAATGCTTAAGTCAATAGACACTCACTTACAACTTTGTGGCCCAAATTTACCTTTTTCAATCCTCATCACCCCCAACTTTGGCTTTTAGCTTCAAGTTGCAATTTTACGTTCAAGAAGGGTAGGGTTCAAAAGAGGAATAAAAATAGAAAGGATCACGGCTTGCAATAAGTTTTCCAAAGAAAATTCTAAAGTCTCAAAGTGGGTAACTAGAGATAACATCTATGCAAGGGTAGGCTTTTTAGGCTAAAGTAGACTTCTAATGTCACAAAGATGGATTAAGATCATCTCACAAACCAAGTACAATAAAAATTAGCCTTGAGAGATTAATGGGGAAGTTCTAGATGGTACAAGTACACATGAGATTTGGACAAATGAGCTCACCACACATGGCATGAAAATTCGCCAAAGAGGATCAAACTCCCCTTTCGCTAGAGACAAAAATGGAGTTTAACAAGCCAAAATTTTTGGAGTCACAAAAAGAGAAAAAGAATTGTTACAAAGTAGTTCACGGCCATGCCCTTGATTTTCCAAAAAAAATTGGATAGAGGGGAGTACTTTCTTTGTATTTGTACCATGCATAATTTACTAAATAAGGCATCAACCCAAGCCTTTATCTCACATTTTGGCCTTCATATGGGAAAACCATATGGCTACTCAAACTTCACCTTAGGTATAAGTGCAATCCCAAATTACAAATGCCACAAGTTCTTAGATTTCCTTTATATTTATGACCTCGATGCCATGGGTACTCAAATTTCCCCTGCATCTATAGATCAAACTCAATCACAACACTTTTCCCTTAAGAATATAGTCACCCAGTTCATCATAGGGAAAAGTTCATCCAAAGTTACGTACAAAGAAAACAAAAGTAGTCTCTCATACCCCTAACTTAGGGATTTGAAGTGACCTCACTGCAGCATAATTAAGATGGACAAGGGTTATAAGGGACTCCCTTAAGCAGCAAGAAGAATGCCCCTCGGATGCCGTAATCATGATAGAAAGCTCCACGATCGTGTTACTGTGATCGCATCCCCAAACCTCGATCCTTGTTTTTGCTTTATTTTGGTTTCCTGCACAACAACCATTTTCCAGCTCTGTTATTCCCCTATTTTTTTGGACATCAACTTGAGTTAAAGCACTAACAAAACATCAAAACAAATAAGAAATAAGTCAAGGATGGGTTTCCCCCCATCAAGAGCTTAATTTAATGTTGCGGCACGACTATCCTTCTTTACCACATAGCATCTTTAAATTGAACAAACTCCACCTTGGCCACCACGAGGGCTTTCACATTGTAGTGCTTTACCCATTGGAGATTTTCTACAAACTTCTTTCTTTCATGATCTTCCAATTCAATGGCACCACTAGGGTAAACATTAGAAATCACAAATAGCCCCGACCATTTAGAATGAAGCTTCCCCGCAAAGACTTTAAAATGAGAATTGTAAAGGAGTACATTCTCACCGGTATAAAATTACCGATTTAATATTCAAGAATCATGTCATTTCATCATTTTCTCCTTATAAAATGTGGAACTCTCATAAGCCTTGAGTCAAAAAATCTTCCAACTCATGGAATTTTGTGACCCTCGCCTCAGAGGCTTCTCTCCAATTCATGTTCAGCCTCTCTAAAGCACACAAGGTTGTATGTTTAAGCTCAACGGTCAACTGACATGCCTTTCCAAACATGAATTGGTAGGGTTACATGCCTATTGGAGTTTTGTAGGCCATTATATTAGCCAAAAGTACCTCATTGAGCTACCTTGCCCAATTGGTTCGGCATATGTTTATCATTTTCTCAAATATTTCTTTTATTTATCAATTTAAAACTTCAACTTGGCCACTATTTTAGGGGTGATATGGGGTAGCCATTTTTTTTAACCCCATACTTGTCAAGAAGGGCCCCGAATACCCAATTACAAAAATGTAAGCCTCTATCACTTATGATGGCATGTGGCATTCCAAACCTTGTAAAGATATATTTCTGTAGAAAGAAGGTAACACTTTTTCTCTCATTATTCGAAAGTTCCACATCTTCCACCCATTTAGAAACATAATCAACCACCACTAATATGTATTTTTTTCCAAATGAGCTCATAAACAGTCCCATAAAGTCAATTCCCCACACATCAAAGAGTTTAACTTTGAGGTTTGGTTTGAGAGGCATTTCATGTCTTCTTGAACACTACCTTGCAATTGACATTGGTGGTATGATTTTACCCACTCAATGGCATCTCTATGCCTAGAAGGACAATAATACCCACATTGAAGGATTTTGGCGGCGGTTTAGATCTCCCCATGGTGACCACCATAAGATGAAGAGTGGCAAGCTTGAAGAATATCATTAATCTCAACCTCCATAACACACCACTTAATCACACCATTACCACACTTCAAATAAGAATCACTTCTTTTGATGGTAGTTAATCCCGTCAGGAAGTACACCACTTGCTATATAGTTGGCATAGTCGGAATACCATGGTATGCTTTTTCCCATAAGAAACATGAACATCTCGTTGGGAAAAGCATCATCAATTTCAATTTCTCTATGTTTTTCATGGTTGCCTTCAAAACGCGAGAGATGGTTGGCCACTTGGTTTTAACACCCTTTTTGATCATTTACCTAAAAGTTGAATTCTTGCAAGAGTAATATCCATCTAATTAGGTGCAGCTTTTCTTACTTCTTTGACATAAGGTAATTAAGGGTCAAATAATCCGTGTGCACCACTACTTTTGTGCCTAACAAGTAGGCACAAAATTTTTCAAAAGCATACACAACCGCCAACAACTCTTGTTTGATAACGATGTAGTTTTGTTGAGCATCAATAAAGGTCTTTCTTGAATAATAGATAGGATGTAAAATTTTCTCCTTCCATTTACCTAACACTGCACCCTATGTAGTCCTACTTGCATCACACATTACTTAAAAAGGGGATGACCGATCCGGGACCACAATGATAGGGGCCGAAATAAGCAATGCCTTAAGATGATCAAAGGATTTTAAGTAATCCTCATAAAAGTTAAATTTTTTCTCCTTCTCAAGGAGTTTGCACAAAGTATGTGCTATTTTGGAAAAATCTTTGATAAAATAATGATAAAACCTAGCATGTCTAAGAAAACTCGAAACATGCTTTATGAAAATGGGGGTGGTAACTTCACAATTACAACTACCATAGCTTGATCGACTTGTATGAATTTTCCTGATATTTTGTGGCACAAGAAAATACCCTCCTTGACCATGAAATGGCTTTTTCCCAATTTAGGACAAGGTTGGCTTCCACGCATCACACAAGCACCTTACTTAGATGCTCAAGAGTTGAGTCAAATGAGTTCCCCACCACCAAGAAATCATCCATAAATACCTCCATTGAGTTATCAACCATATCAACAAAGATTGACAAAATGAAATATTGCAAGGTTGTCGGGGCATTGCATAACCCAAGTAAAATTTGTCCTCTCTTGGTCCTCTAGGGATATATAAATTTAATTGTACCCCAACTAACCATCTAAGAAGCAATACCATCCTCTCCCAACCAACCTATCTAATATTAGGTGTATAAAAGGCATCGAACATTGGTCTTTTTTTGTCTATTCGTTCAACTTCAAGTGATCCATGCATACCTGCCATCTGCTGATCAGCCAGATGAGGATAAGGTTATTCTTTTCATTTTCAACTACTATAATGCCACCTTTCTTTGGGACACATTGTACCAGACTCACCCAAGTTCTATTTGATATAGGATAGATTACGCCTGCATCAATCCATTTCATGATGTATTTGCTTACCACCTCTTGTATAGGTTGATTTATCCTTCAGTGATGTTCCACACTAGGTACATGATCTTGTTCTAGCTTTATTTATGGGAACAAATGCCAAAGGCTATCCCTATGATGTCTGCAATTGTCCATCTAATGACTCGGATTAACCTTTTTACCATAAACTTTAAAGCTTCTACTTAAGAGTGCTCAAGGTCACTTGCAATGATGATAGTTAACGTGTCTCCATCTCCCAACAAAACATATTTAAGATGGGGTGGCAAAGGCTTTAGGTTAATTTTTTATTGATCGAGCATGGATGGTTTTGCGGGTGGGATCTCACAGTTTTTATGATCAAGTTCCAACTTTGTTGGGTTCTTGGTATATAATCCAAGTCCCATTAAAGATGGAACAATCTCATCAAATTCTTCCACTTCTTCCCTTTCGGAATCCCATATCACTCCTACCAAAGGATCATCCAACAAGCTCACATCAACATGATTTGTCACCTCCCTATTAATGTCATCAATTACCGAGATGGTTTGCAAGTCCATAGGTTGTTTTATGGATTTACATATGTTGAAAGACACCTCCTCGATATTCAATCAAAATTTTATCTCATTAGATTCTACATGCACCGAAGCCTTTCTGGTGGCTAATAATGGCCTCCCGAGAATTATATGAACTTCAATATCTATTTCACAATCAAAGATCACAAAATCGATTGGCAAGATGAACTGTTCAACTTTGACTAGAACATCATGAAGAACTCCAATCAGTTTATTGAAGGAACGGTTGGCCATGAGAAATTTCATCATGGTAGGTTGTTGCTTCACCAAGCCAAGCTTATGGAACATGGCATATGGCATTAGGTTTACACTTTCTACAAGGTCACACAATATTTTTGCAAACTTAAACAATTCGATGTTGCATGGAATTGTAAAAGCACCAGGGTCATTCTTTTTTTTTTGCCAATGTTCTTGACATGATGGCACTAAAATAATGCATTATTTCTATTGTTTCGTCCTTCACAAGCCACTTCATAGATATCAAATCCTTCACAAATTTAGCATACCTTGGCATATCTTTCAAAGACTCAACTAGAGGAATATTTATGGATAGGGTACTAAATTTATCAAAAAGCTTGTTGAACTTTGCATTTTCTCCCTTTGGTGTGAACTCTTTTAGGAAAGGGGGAGGACTATTGCTTGATGGCATGGAGACATTTGGAACTCATTTACCTTTGACTTTTCAAACACAATCGCACTTGGTTTTGGCTCATCATTATTTGACCTCTTTCTCTTTGCCTTGTTTGATCATCCTTTTCTTTTCCACTAGCATTATCAAGCTCCATACTATTTCCAAAACGTTTTTCATCTTAAGTTCCTATAGAATTTGTTACCTTCACACTTGGCATTTCTTCATTTTACTTCACAATGAAATAAACTGATATTTGATTCAAACTTGTCTCTAGTTGTTGGATGGCGGTTGAGTGGTACTCAAACATTTGGTAGATCATGGAGAAATCACTTCACATTTCTTACACCATTTTGCCGGTCACCTTAACACAAATCAAGATACGAGCCAAAAAATTTTCATTGATGCACCCCTTCTTTTTGTATTGTCTCATGCTTTGACTTTTATGGTTTCGACATTGATTTTCTCCTTGATCTTGAGAGGCAAGGTGAAAACCCTCCATATATTTAGACAAAACAATAAATTGGTCATCAACTATCTCTTTCCCCACACTTTTACATGGCCTAGCCTCTGTTTCATTTATCATTTTTATGCTTTCAATATGGGCTTCTAACATATAATTCACAATGAGCTCAAGGTGTGACATTACCTTTATCATGTTTGCAACTTTTTCTTCTTCTTGACCTTTTTCATTTTTGTACACAAAGGATGAGGAGGGATCCCCCATGACCACCACTATATCCTTCATGTCCTGTCCCCTAGAAAAACTTGTTAATTGATCCAACATCTTTGATGCAACCCCATATGATGATTTAATGAGCGACCATAGGATGCATCATCTACTATCACATTGTTGAGTTGTTACAATTCCCTATAGAAGATTTGAGAAGCATCTTCTCAAGATCTCATGGTAAGGACATTTCAAGAGTTTCTCCTTGTATCTTCCCCAAGCTTCATACCACGGTTCTTCTTAGAATTGAAGAAAATTAATGATTTTATCCCGCAATTGTAACATTTTCAAAGATGGGGAGTATTGACTTAAGAAAGCCTCCGTAAGACTTATCCATGATGTAATGGAACCAGAGAACAAAGATCTCAGCCATAGCACTACCATTCCCATTAGACAGAATGAGAAAAGGCACCATTAGATGGACTTTTGGGATATGTGTTCAATATTAAAGGGTGCACAAACCTCCACAAAGTTCTTCAAGTGCAAATTTGGGTCCTAATGTGCTTGACCCCTAAAAATTGCATTCAAATGAAGCAATTAAAGCATCACTCTTGTGATATAAAATACTCTATTTTCCTTGGTGAGGGGATGCAGATTGCACTTTCCTGCTCATCGGTGCAAATATAATCCAAGACATCTTGACTCATAGTTATTTGGGAGAAATAGTGATTACCTTATCAAAAATAAAAAACAATAAGGAATTTAAATCAAAATCACCACAGGTATACCCAAAGTAACATTCAACACCACCGTAGTAAAATCTAGATTTCACTCTCCGGCAATGGCGCCATTTTGGTAATGCTCACCTATACCATCTAAAGTGGTAGAGGATGGACATTTTCAATAGCTCAATTTTCATTGAGGTCTAATCCATGAGGAGAAAGATTTAGATTTCGAGTCCTATGGGTGTTAAGGTTACCAAAAAGATACCCAAAGTGTACACAACATAAAATGAATAATGTAAAGTGGGGGGTTTGGTTGTAATTGGATGTTATCAATATCAACTCATGCTACACACTATAGTAATACTTTTGTTTTAGAATTTAATTTTAAAATGATCTTGGGATTATGCTACTTAAGGGCAAGTTGTGCATGGGATCATGATGGTTTGGTATAAGTTCTAATTGTTGATAAAATGGTAGGATAGGTTAAGAGTCCTTGATTCAAGTTTGTCAACAAGGCCTCAAGGCTTTAACTCATTGAATCTTTTGAGTACCTAACGAGTGTATCAATAAAATCCACACAATACCTCAATTGGGCATCCCTATTTCTAGGGAGATGCCCATGACATAACCTACTCTCTATTTACCCTTATTTAGAATATGGCAAAAGAAATTAAGCTATATTCACAATTGTCCACTATTGTTTTTTCCCCCTATAGCCCTCTTTCAAAAAAGATATGGGGTCCCAAAAGTTCACTCACATCCTTCTTTCAAGGATGATAAGAGCTTTCAAGAGTTTAAGGTTTTCACCTAACAAACCCATTTCAGGTATTTGAGGTTTTCATCCACAAATAACAACTTATTTAAACCAAGTAATAATGGAATCCACAATCAACAACTAAGAATTACACAAACACATCATCACCCAAACACAATTGCACCTTAGTTCAACATAATCCTAAGAATAGAGAATTTAGCTACTCATGAAATAAAAGAGAAGAAATATACCAAATAATTCATTCATGGCATCCATAACAATGGAGGATATGGAAAATCTTCACTATACACTTCAATTTCACCAATTTCAACTTGAAATTTTAACTACACAAAAAATGTTTCCCAAATTTTAGGGTTCACCACTTTTCTAATTTTTCAATCCTCATCTCTTTCATAATGAACTAAGGGAAAATGAATTCTTCCTTATATGGAAATCAAAATCAGCTACGTCTTTTGACTGAACTACCCTTGATAATTAAACCCTCTATGTCGCGATCGCTGACACTTCTCCATGATCGTGGCTACCGCAATTGCGGTCTGCTGATGATCACAGTATGTTAACCTATCTTGACTGCCCAAGATCACATACCTTAGATCGCTATTGCAGTAATTAAGACTTATCTCTACTACAGATCTTCCAGCTATACTTTTTTTATTCTTTTGATTATTTTTAACTCCAATCTATATCTTTCTATCTCATGACCTGTATGGCTGCAAAATATAGAAATTGGTGACTTTAATCACAATTTTGTCTCATTTATACATTCAAATCATGGTAATGTACATAAATATTGAGTGAAAATGAGTGGTAAATAAACCACTCATCAATGACCACCTACATCGCATTAATTTTTCATATAATAGTAGTTATTACTCTAGTATATAGATGGACCCATTTGAGGCTTTATATAGGTGAAGGTATGGATACCCTATTAAATAGTTTGAGGTTGGTGAATCAGAGTAGATAGGTATAGACTTAGTACATTAAGTTATGGAAAAGATTAAACTCATTTAAGAGCAGTTGAAGATTTCACAAAACTGCCACTATTACTCAGATATAAGATAGAGAGATTTAGAGTTTAATGTTTATGATTGGATAATATTAAAGGTTTTTCCCATCAAGGGATTCATGCAATTTTGTAAGAATGGGAAACTTAGTCCCAACCATGTTATGAATAGGATTAAAAAAGTAACTTATAAGTGAAAACTACCTATGGAATTTGCATCTATACATCCCATGTTTCACATCTCTATGCTAAAGAACTATGTTGGTTAACCTTTACTCATTATTCTTATGGAAAGTGTTGGGGTAAAATATAGCTTATCATATAAAGAAATTCTAATTGAGATTTTAGATGATCAGTTTTGCAAGGTGAGAGCCAAAAAGGTAGCATCAGTCAAGGTCTTATGGATGAATCAATTTATTAAAAAAGTTATATTGAAATCAAAGAAGATATGAAAGTTAGGTATCCACATCCATTCACTCATCTAAATAAAAATATTTAAGGTAATAGTGCTTATTTAGTAATAAAACCTATAATTTCTTATTTTATATCCTTTATGTTATAATTTTATGCTAGTAATTGGTGCTCATACTCTCTCTAGTAGTTGGTTGTTAATCTTGTTACTAGGGTAGTCTACTTTTTGTTAATGAGGATAGTTCAACACAATCAATAGAAACTATGTGTAGTTTAATTCTTATGTATTTCCTTTGGCCATGACCCTCTTTCGAGGATGAATAATCCTAATAGAGATATATTATAACACCTCAAAATTCTTAGCTAACATTTGAACCATTCTAAATATGTATATAGACTCGAATTAGATGAAATTAGTACCTTTCCTAGGTGTAAAGACTAAGTCGTAATGGTTGGAAGTTTAACAAATATGAATTAATGTCATAGGGAACCTCTAGCACAAAATTGAGTTGCCTAGGTTTTTGCTAGTGTTGTTCTTAGGCATATCTGTATACCCACTTGCTGAATTTTATCCACATTTATCCATGATTTGATTTTGAATTGCTCATAAGTGTGCATTTTGACTGCATATTATTGATAGTGAGATAACCAATGTGATTAGATGTTTTTTATGAAAAAAGTATTAGAAATCAAACCAAGTGACATAATAAGGAAGACTTGGAGCTTTGGAGAAACTTTGGATGAGATTCCATACAAAATCATGTTGGTGCATTGAGTGGGATACTATCCAAGAGCCAAAACTTTAGCAGGCTAGTGTTGGTGCACTATAGGCATACTACACTAGAGCTATACTTCAGTTGTATCAAATTTGGGTAGCATCTTACACTGAGTGGTGTGTTGTGCTAGTCTTTTTGCAAAATACAAGGTTTTCATTTTATAATACACATCCAATAAAGATTAAGGGTTGTTATCCACTACTATTTGTATTACCCTTGGACGTTTTTGTTAAAGTTTGTTACGTTTTAGTGAGAATCAAGCAGAGAAGGAGATTTCACCATTAGATTTCTTTTCTTCTTAATTATTTTTGCCATTAATTTGTATGAAAACATCAAATTCTTACTTCCTTACCTGAACATGAATGTCTAAAACCCTTTTTACTAGGGTTACAACTATAAACATAAATGTTTTGGGTTAATTTAATTAATAAAGCTAATTTATAGAAAAAAATTGGTTAAACTTTTGGATGAAAGTGTCCAAGTTTTATTAATAAATCAAAATTCAATTTACAAAACATGGCAAAATGCCAAAAACAAAAAAAAAATAGAAAATGATTTTTGTGTTAACTCGACCTAATGTCTTAAATAAATAACAAATATTAGGTATCAGATAGTATAACAATTTTTATACTCATCCCCTTGATTATTTATCTTCTCCACAGTCTGAAGATGCTACTACTTTGTGTGCACTTCACTCTTGTGACCATGCTCAAGACGGTGAGATCTATACTATCCACTTCACAGTACAAAAGTAATATTTTTTTCACTTTAATCTTTTTTATTGATGTTAAATCTGCAAGTGGTCGGGGAGAAAGAATGGGTGTTTATCTAGGCTAATATTAGGTTGGCTATCTCCTTCACCTTTGTTTATATTTTTTTATCGATCTAATTATTTTTTAGCTAACACATGATCATAGAGGTGTGGAAGATATGATTTAATATCCTTATCACAGGGATATCTATGCCAACAACCTCTATGTTCAAAATACTAAGATCCTTCATTTTTGGTGAAGTATTTTTGATAGCTAGATCATAGATATAGCTAGTTGATACGCAACTATGTCTTCTTCTAGGCAAACATTATTTTAAATATTTTTTCTATGTATCTCTCTCTCTCTAATTGCTTGTCTGCTAAGCTGCTCTCTCTGTCGACCATGTTCTTGAAATGAATGAGTGTGATTTTTTTTAATTTGGACACATTGTTGGTTGATTTTCCTTGTCTTTACTCTTAGGTTAGGGATTTGAGTATTTTCCATAGTTAAATTCCTTTTCATAAAGTAGGAAGGTCTTGAAATGCATTAAAATCCTATTGGTATCACGCTCAAAGGCTATATTAGCCAGTGAATCTACTAAACTATTCCGTTCCATATAAGTATGACAAATCTTGATGTTCATATTTTGACCAATCTTGTTGATTTCCTCCACTATTTCTCTAAGTTCCCATGGGACTTTCCATGCCTCCTTTATGATGTTTCTTATACTAAGTGAGTATATCTCAATAATAATCTTTTATATCCCCTTACCTTTGCAATATAGTAAAGACTAGAGGTTTGTCCTAGCTTTAGCCACTGTATTAATTGAAATTCCTATTGGTCATGCTTGAGCAAATATAAGATCTCCCTTGTTATTTCTTAGGCAGAATACATATGAACTCTAACGAGGATTTCCCTCTACAAGTGCCATCTATATTACATTTTATGGTTCTATTATCAGGAATTTTCCATGTTACAACATGGTAATATAGTTTGGGTCTATAATTCTTGAATCTATTAACCCCTATTGAACACTCTATATGAATACCTTTAATCCATGATACAATCTTTTCACCAACTGATTAATCAAATTTTGCACTTGCATCACCATGTTTAAAATCCTCCCATTCTAGAGTGTCCACATAATAAAAGTTTAGATACATGTAATTAATAGTCATTAATTTTATTTCACTTGTCATTCTTCACCATGTCAATATCACCAGTTGTAGATGCATTTCATCAATGTTTATTCCCTTAAAAATAGCAAACTGTCTCCATTGCCTAATAGCTATGAAAGCTATTAGAAAAAGGTGACTCGTGATTTCCTCCTAATTGGTACTGTAGCAATGGCATCTTCATATAGTTGCAATCCCAATTCTTCTTAAATTATCATTAGTGGAAATTCTTCTTAACCATAGCCTCTACAAGAAAATGTTAATTTTAAAATATCTTACTTTTGGCCACTTCAACTCATAACATATTATGCTTTTATCTCCCTTTCTCACAATATCCCAAGAAGAAATCACATTAGATATTCATTTTGGATTGCCTATCCACCAAGGTTTATCATAGAGTAATTCTCCAGAAGGGGGTTTTATGTTCGGAATTATATACTTTATTATCTTTTCAAAGATCATACATATAATATTTTGAGAGTTCCATTCCCTATTTTGTTTAAAATCTTTAACTTCAAATTCCTCCTCTCATGCATTGTCCCCTTTAATGTAGTACAAAGTCCTTTGTTTAGTTCCATTATCAAACCAAAAACTTAAGTTACCTGTGTGAATCTACCACCAGATGTAATGTCCATTTTTTCTCATGTCAAAATAATCTTTCTCCATACCTGAGAAACCTTCGTACTTTGCATCATTACAGGGTGAAACTTATTATAACACTTGTTCAACATAAAATTACCTTTAGTAAAGAATTCCTAACTTGGAATACCCATAAAAATTTAGCAAACAAATCTTTCTAAACATCTTTGAGATATCTAAAGTCCATGCCCCCTTATTCCTTTGGCAAACTTAACCTATCCCATGATACCCTATGTTTACTTTTTTCTCCTACTATTTTACCCTATAAAAAATTTTCAATACTTTTATAAAGATTGTCATTCACACTTGTTGGTGGACTTATAGAAGATAATAGATATATAGGCATTGATTTTTGGAAAATAAAAACTAAATATACCTTCATCAAAAGGATAAAATCCTATTATGCCATGAACTAATCCTATTCAAAACCTTCTTAACCAACTCTTTGAAATGAGGTTTTTATTTCATCTAAAATAAATAGGACACTAAAATATATGAAAGGAAAAGTACCTTGTCTAACTCCTAAAATACCCTTTATATTAATGCACTTTCCAATGGGAACCTTTCTATGCACGTAGAAAAACACTTTTGTTTAAATTAATCTTTTTCCCTGACACCAGCTCATACTCTTTTAAAACTCTCATAATTTTCTCCATTGATCATGAATTCCCAAAGAAAAAAAAAGGATGGTGTCATTTGTATAGGCTAAATAATTCACTGGTGGGCTCCATTTTGGAAGTCCATAGCCCTTAAAATCGGGAGATTTATATGGTCTAAATTTCTATAGAGGACCTCAATAGAAATTATGAATAAAGTTGGATACAATGGATCACATTGCTTTTGTTCTCTAGAATATTGAAAGAATCCAAAGGACTATCCATTCCAAAGAATTGAGTTGTAATTGTTAGAAAGTAACCTCTACTCTATATCTATAATGATTTATGAAAAAACAAAGCTTCTAATTACTTTGGTTAGGAATATCCAGGACACTCTATCATAGGCCTTTGCCATATGTAGTTTTACCACCACATTGTGTTCATTATTCCTCTTTTTAATGTCATTTATGATCTCTTATGCTAACAAATCATTTTTGTGATAATTCTTACTTTCACAAACCTTGTCTAATTACTTGATATGATCTGAGGTAGAATAGCCATAGTCCTTCCATAAAGAACCCTTAATATCACTTTATTAGAACAAGGGATATAACTGATGGGCCTTAGATTCCAAAAATTAGTGATAACTGATAACGCTCAACTTACACATCAATTTAGTGCAAGGCGGTCGTCATCAATATATTTACCCAACTTTGGAGTTGGGGTCGAATCCACGAGGAACAATATGAGTGACGATTAGACTAATTTGAAACCATAGCTACAAGTTAAATTCAAAAAAATGGTATGTAAAGATAAAATGGGGGGTTTTTAATGATTGAAGAAAAGTTATTAACACTTCAATTCGCCTTGGAACTCAAAGCTTAAACTGCAATATTTCAAATCAATGATATGGAGATACTATAGTTGTGATCACTATGATTAGTAATCCTCCATTGAGTAATAGTTGTAGTATTGGATTCTTGTGACTTATGGGAAACACCAAATTATTAGTATTAACAGTTCATCTAAGTGTTTCTCAACCTACCTAGATGTTGAGTTCCCTAATTCTCTCAAACTTAATAACCTTCTATTCACACAGATTTTATTTTGAGTTGATTAATCTTGTTACAGAATTAATCATTAGATGGTAACTTAACCTTCTCAAATCCTCGTTGATAATTCACTACCTTTAGTTTATTTCTCAGTTCAAGCAAATCAACATAAGGTGAGATCTATTATTTGCAACCAATAAAAAATAATTAATATAGAAGAATTATCAAGAGTTCTCATAATCACTCGAACCCTAACCAAATATTAAGACAATACAGGAGTAATCAAAGATCCCACAATCCTAGTTTTGGATTTTAGTTCCACATAAAAGAGAAAGCGATAACAATAACTGAATTCATAATTCCAAGTGATTAAACTTACAAAAGATGGGGTCTAAAATTGATTCTCTTCCTAAATTCAAGAAGAATATCCCACAACTAAATCAAAAGAATTTAAAATTGAAATCCAAGTTTAGAGATCAAAGATAAGTAAAGTAGTCTTTTAAATAAGTTCAAGATGTTAAGCTGTAAAACCCCGAGATTTCCAACCGATACTAGAACCATGCTTCAAGCTCATGAGAAATAAATTCTAGTGTTTTTGTAGTTTTATGATCAAGGCTTATTTGTATTAAGATCTCAAATACGTCCTAGCTATTAGATGACTCAAAACATTCCTTACCGATTGAATTTTTGAGAAAGTTATTGCCATAGTCAGCTTCAAACATGCATATCTCTCTTTATACTACAAAATTTTTAGCTCACGACCCACCAAAAGATATATAGTTGAATTATCTTTCCAACGATACCAATTTCTCCTAAATCCAATATTGTAACAAAAAGTTATACCCATTTTACTACAGCATGTCAGCCTGAAAACTGAGTGACGACCTGTCTGACGGCTTATCATATTTCTAACAACCTGTCAGATGGCTTATCACATTTCTAACGACCTGTCTGATGGCTTATAACATTTATGATGACCTATCTGACGGCTTATCATATTCTTGATGACTTATCAGCCATGTCGTCAAGCTTGGACAACAACCCATCAATTCCAGCTCCTAGGTGACGACCTGGGCTGACGGGCTATCACAGATCTAACGGCTTATCAGCCTTGGTCATCATCCAAGAATTTCAGCAACTGGAAAGTTGTTTTGTAGGGGTATTTTGTATTTTTCCTTCACATTCCATGACTTAAATCATCAAAACCACGTACATAACCATCATAAATCAGTTTTAAAAACCCTTAAATCCTCTCCACCCTCAAGAATAAGAAAATTAGGTTTTCCTCTCAAGATCATCTCCCAAGAACAAGATTCAAGATCTCCTTCAAGGAAACCAAGAAATTATCATTCTCATTCAAGAACCTTCAAGAAAAGACAATCTCTTTCAAGATTCAAGCCTTTGAGGTATGTTAGATGTTGATTCTTGGGTTCCTTTCACCCAAGAAGTTCAAGAATCCTTTTCTAAATTCAAGATTATATATTTATGAGATTGTCATAATTTTTGTAAATAGAAATTGAAGTTCATGTTGTTGATGAGTTTTAATTCATGACTTGATTTCAAAGATCCAAGCTTTGATCCGACTATGTGATGTTCATGATAAAAATCCCTTCAAGTTGCATGATATTGATGTATTGATGATAATTAAGTATAGAATCTGTGGTAAAACCAAAGCATGTTCCCCATATGTTTGATAGAATGTTTAAGTAAAGAGAATAGTTCCTTTTTAGTATGTTAAGCATGAAATCCCCAATTATGTGATAACTAGTTCATGCCAAGCGTTTGTTGAAATGCCTTAGTGAATGTATTATGACAAGTTGTATGCCTTCTTATCCATGGGTATTACTTATTAAAAAACTATGAGATATAGGTATGAATACCCAATACATTTACATGTTTATGACATTCAAGTGATTGACGAGATATCATATGGATTGTGTTGTGAATGAAAGTCCATTGTCATGATATTAAAGTGTGGTCCTGGCTTATTTATTTATGCTATCGAGTCTTGGGGGTATTTATAATCAAAAACTTAGTTTCTTTTCTAGAGCTGAGTCAGTCTCAGGATAATCTTAGTCGTGCTATGATCCATAGAATTCATCCAGTGATAGAACATTAAGGAAATTCAGTAATCTCAGTACTAGTTCAATCCAATCTCGGTATTCAGTTTAATCAAGCTTAGTAAGTCACAAGACTCAGTCACATTTAGACAGAAAGTAGAATTCATAATTATTCTGTCAGATAATAGAACCAAGTGAACTCAGTTAGATCAGTAAAGAAATATGAACAGTAATAGATTTAGCTCAGTCTAAGTTTAGTTAAGAATCAGTTTAGAGTCTTTCAGTTGGGAGTCAAAACTAGAACTGAGTGAGTGCAGGGATAATGACTTCCCCGTTAGAGAGGCGGAGTTATAGTAACGGTCCCTGAACTCTAGAACTGCATAGCCAGCATAGGACCAGGAGTCACCCGTTAGATTAAGTCTTAACTATCATACTGCCTTAGGCTTGACTTACTATTCAAGGTCACCCGTAAGAGAGGTTTGACCATAGCATAGTTCTTTACCTGTGGCACAGTATTGACACCTTTCTAGCTGGGGTTACAGGTTGGACTCCACTAGATTAGATTCGGGGCATGTTGGTTAAGTGAGAACTCCTACAATTACAACAACAGTTTGTCTCAAACTTCAGAATAGAAATTTAGAAATTTAGGACTGTCAGATACAGTCACTCAGCTCAGTAAGGAACTTAGATAGTTCTACAAATTCATAGACCACCCGCTAGATAGGTCTGGTCTTAAATAAAGTAAGTCGGTATCAGTACCAATAGATCCAGGGATCACCCATTAGATAGGCCCAATCTCAATCTCAGTTAATCATAATCACTGTTAGCAGATTCAAAGATCACCCACTAGATAGGCTTGATCTCAAATTTCTTCAATCATTGTTCTTATCAGTATGCTAAGAGATCACCCGCTAGATAGGACTGATCTCTGATACAGTTAGTTAGCATCAGTAACCTCAGATTTTAGTTTTAGTAACTTCAGATACTAAGAATCTCAGTATGTTCAGAAACCTCATATTGACAGTATATTTAGTATCAGTTATCAGATTCAGTCCCAGTATGCTCTGTCGCAGTATGCACAGTATGTTTAGTAGTTACATATTCTCTGAGTATGCTAATCCAGCTCTTGCATATCATTTAGTTAGTTATTGATCATACATATAGCCCTTGCATTTAGCCTTACCTCATCTAGAATGCTAGTACATTCTCACGTACTGATCGCATACCCATTTCTTGCGCTATGATGTTTAATATCATAAGTTCAGGCCAACGATATCCAGAGCATCCATAGCAGTTCAATTTTAGTCGGTTGCAGTAGACCCAGTAGTAAGTCCTCTTCATTTGAGGATAATCTTTATTTTATTATTATATTAGATTCAGTTTATTTTAGTAGATGGAGTAAGTTGGGGACATGTCCCATCAACTCCAAAGTTCAGACAGTTAGAGGTTTTTCGGACAGATGTATAAGTATTCAATTTTTAAATTTATGTATTTTTCATGTTTTGAACCTTATGTCAAGTGTTTGCTAGTTTTCTGCATGTATTATATTATATAATGAACTGCTTAGGTATAGATACTAGTACAAAGTTAGCTTGTGGTCCTTCGAGATCATGAGCACTGTGTGGCATTTCGGTTATTGAATGTCAGGGCATTACAAACTTGGTATCAGAGCCTAAGGTTCAATGGAGTCCTAGAAAGTCTGAAAGCCGCATCTACTAGAGTTTTGTACATGGGTGTGTTGCATGCCACATTTATGTACATAAGGCTATAAGATATTTTTAGGAATAGTCTCCCTTCTTTCAGTATTCATGTCTGCGAGTGAGCATGAGCTCAAGTTAATCCTCAGTCTAATCCATCTCTTTTTTCTATTTATAGAGTATGCCTCTTGCAAAGCCAATATCCATAGGGATAATAACCAACCATCTCAGCCCATAGATCCTTTGAGTGAGAATGTGTCATACGCAGAGTTTCGGGCAGTTTTTCAGGCGCTATCCCAAGCTGTGATGACTAATATTTAAGGGAATAATCAGGTTGCAGCCCCACCTCCGCAAGATGGGGATTCAGCCATAGCCAGGATCAGAAATTTCATGAGAATGAACCCGCCTGAATTCTTTGGGTCAGTAGCAAGTGAGGACCTACATCTTTATCTTAAGAAAGTAAAGAAGATCACCCAGATTATATATGTTTTTGAGGAGGAGAGTGTGGAGTTAACATCCTATAGGCTGAAGGATATTAATCATGATTGGGTAGTGATGTGGAAGAAGAGTAGAGGGGAGGAAGCATCCCCTATGACTTGGCAAGTATTTCAAGATGCCTTCTTAGATAAGTTTTTGTAACGCCTCGCATTTTAGGCTACAATATAGACCATGATTCCGATGTGCTGATAATCCCAAAGCCATAAATCCTATGCCAATATGGCATGTTAATTATTTGTGTAGTATATGAATCCAGCAAGCTTGAATTTAGACCATAAAGGTCCTTTGACTCAAGGACGAGGTCAAAACTACTTCGATCGATTAAGTTTAATTGAACATCATAATTTTTGTCAACTTGTATCGACCATGACACTTTGTATATGTCAAATTATAGATCCTACTATGTGTAAAATGATAGGTTTTTGAGTTATCTTTCCAACGATACCAATTTTTCAAAAATCCGGCACCCGAGCAAGATGTTATGGCCTTTCAAAGTAGTATGCGTTGCCTAACCAACCGCACATGGCGACTGAAAAGCATAGACGATAGCATAGGCGATAGCATATGTGGCGCCTATGTAAACATAGGCGATAGCATACGCAGCGCCTATGTAAAGGTCTCAAGTGACTTAAACACTCCGTTTTTTGGGCAAAATGGTCCTTTTCCCACCCTTATTCAGCCATAAACACAAAATCCAGCCCCCAATTCTCCAAAATACATCCACATTCATCTAAAAATTCTCAATAACACTCCCAAGGGTTTCAAACTAAAAACCCAAATAAATGAAGATTCAACCGTGAATTTTCAAAATCAATTAGAGATTTGGAATCCGCAATCCACAGGCTTGAAGAAGCACCCATTATTTTCTAAAATAGAGGTACGCGGGGTTTTCCTAAATTCTCATGGGCATAGAAAAATTATGTTTTAGAATGGGTTTTTGAAACTATGTATATATTCACGTACTAGATGTTTTAATATCATTGTTATGGTCTTTTGACCTTCCCCAAGTAATTTGAGAATATGAATGTATGAAAGCATGTATTTAAGAACGATTTCTTGTTGAAAGGGTGACTTTAGGTGAATTCCCTCTTATTATGAATTTTCAGATTTTTCATAGTATATGAATTGTTTTGCAATGCATTCTTAAAAAGCACTATATGAAATGGTTGTACTCTTGTTATGATTTGTAGGTGGTTTTAAATCACTAAAGAGGGAATTTAGCATGAATGTTTAATGTTCATAATACATGTAATGAAGGAGTGCATGTTTTGCTAAAGGCACTAGACCACCATATGTTTGATGAAGTTTTTGCATGATTTTGACATTATTTTTGAAACACAAAAACTTCTATATCAGTTGCATATTTTTGGGTGGTCTAAGCTCTTCTTTAAATGAAAGATTTATCTTAATGTATTATGGCTCAGAAATCATGACTTTCAAGTCTTGGTATGATGATACCAATCTTAGAAAATTCTATAACAGACGCAGACGAATACAAAAATCAAACTCTATCAGATTTGGATATTTTAGAACTTCAGAATGATGCATATTCAGAAAAGGGCTAAAATAGGGCATAAAGAGAGCTTAGGTGGTTCCCCGAAGAACGTGTGAGTACATAAAACTCTTTGCCCAAAACTGTGGTTTGCTGACCTAGGTATATTATTATACGCTGACTTAAGTGTCATGTGGCATATCAGATTCAGGAACTCCAACCCTTGCGGCACGCTCGGGTTGGAGGCTTCCCCGCCGAGTCAATGGCAGATTCCAGATCGCCCATGGAATATCAGACATGTAGGGGATACCACCTATCTTAGAAGTAATATATAGATCAGAGTTTGAGATTTACAGACAGGTTACATATTTTCAGAATGTGCCTTTGTGTTTTTCAAAAACTTTTTTATACATGATGTTTTGATGAAAATTGCTCTCATGTATTATATATATATATATATATAAATATGTTCAATTACTCTATTTTGGATTGCGACCCCCCCTCCTTCCAGGTTCTGAGGCACAGTATAGGGGTCTAGATAAATAGTAGAGATTTCAGATCACAGACCGAAGTTGTAGTGGTGAGCCTCCTATGATTTAGAAGGCCTGGTTATTTCATATCACTACTATTAGTTAGGTTTTTAGTCTTCTAGGGGCCTTGTCCCAGCTTTTAAGCAACTTTGATTAGTTCATGGTAGAGATTTCATAGACTAAGTCAAACATTATTATTCAGATGCATTTTTTTAGTTTCAGTATTATGACCATGTTTCCATTTCAGATTTTAATTTTTGCATTATCTTTTACTTTATGAATATTATGCATGATTACCAGATAGATAAAGATCATTCCAGGCCTTCGAGTTCGGGAATGCTCGTCACAGCCAGGGCCCCAGTTTGGGTCGTGACAAACTTGGTACCAGAGCATGGTTCATGGTCCTAGGGTATTTGCAAAATCGCGTTAGGTAGAGTCATGGTTATGGGTGTGTAGTGCACCACACTTATAAGCAAGAGGCTACTAGGCATTTTGGAAATGTTTTCCTTCTTTGTGATTTAGTTCATGCTTTAGAGTCTGAACTGTCCCCTAATCAATGATCACTTGTATTTTAGAAACACAGTTATGCCTCCACGTTGTATCATCGATCAGAATGCTCAAGTAGATGAGGTCTGTCCCACACATGGGATGCATACCCATAACAGAGCTCATAATACAGAACTTGTCCCTAATCTGGGAGTCCCTCCAGTACCGACCAGTCCACCTCAGGCTCCACAGACTGATGACAACTGTCCCCCGACTGCTTAGAGAGATATTTCAAATGTAGAATTCAGACGGTCTATTCATATGCTGACACAGTTACTAGCTAACTAGGCTCAACGATCAAAAGATGTTCGGTCTGCATCTGTTATGTCTGAGGCTACCAGGGTCAGACATTTCATAAAAATGAACCCACCTATGTTCACTGGTACCAAGGTGGAGAAAGATCCACAAGAGTTCGTGTATGAGATGGAAAAGATCTTTAGGGTAATGCATGTGGATGAGGTTGAAGGGGTGGAACTAGCAACTTATCAACTTAAGGATATTGCAAATCAGTGGTATGCCGACTGGGACGATGCAAAAAGTGAGAGTGCTGAGCCTACAGTTTGGGGTGAATTTGTGAAAGCTTTCCTTGATTAATTTTTTTCTCTGGAGTTGAGGGAGGCCAAAGCGGAAGATTTTATGAATCTGAAGCAGGGCCGTATAAGTGTCCAGGAGTACACTTTGAAGTTTAATAAACTAGCCCGCTATGCCCCAGAGTTGACTAGTAATATGAGAGCTCGGATAAGGAAATTTGCATCCAGGCTTTCTGATAACCTGGTGCTTGAGTGCTAGGGGGAAATATTGAATAAGGAGTTAGACTTTCCTACATTGACCGTTCATATGCAGTAGGTATAAGGAAAAAATAAGAAGATCTCTGATGCTAGGGAGGTACAAAGATAAGCGAAAAGATCCAGATCAGCCGACCAAAGTCACAGTCCGCCTCAGGGCGGTAAGTGGGGAAATAAATGGTAGAAAAAAAAGAGTTGGGATAATGCACAGTATAATGCCAGTTCCCTAGTACCCCGACCACCAGTAGGCAGACAATTTTAGAGTTTTCAGACTGACCATTGAACTAGAGCTCAGGATACTCGGTCATAGGGTAGTGTGGCTCAGAAGCATCGTAATTTTCCACGGTGTGAGACTTGTGGTAGAAATCATCCGGGAAGGTGTCAGTTGGGCTCATTAGTGTGTTATTCATGTGGTTAGCCGGGACATTTTCAGAGGGAATGTCTATCTTCTAAAAAAATATTGGTGGTGCAAAGTCTAGGAAAATTCTTCGGCACCAGCCCCTCTTCCAAAAGGCACCACATCAGCTGCCGAGAACAGTCGTAATTGATTATATGCTTTGACCAACCACCAGGAGGCATAAGATTCCCCAGATATTGTTATCGGTATGATACAAATCTTTTTCTGTGATGTTTATGTGTAACTTGATCTCGGGTCTACTTTATTCTATTGACCCCTTATGTGGCTATTGGTTTCAGGTTTAAGCCCAGTGTAATTTCTAAACCCTTTGCTATTTCCACCTTAGTGAGAGATTCTATTATTCCTAGGAGGGTGTACAGGGGTTGTGTTATGACTGTTGGTAGCCGGGATATGTTAGCAGATCTCATAGAGTTAGATATGGTTGTTTTTGATGCTATCTTAGGAATAGATTGGGTCCGTTCGTGCTATGCCACATTAAATTGTAGGACTCGAAGGGTCACTTTTTCATTCCCAAATGAACCAGTGATAGAGTGGGAAGGACATTCTTTAGCACCCAGAGGGCACTTTATATCCTATCTCAGAGCCCGCAAACTTATTTATAAAGGTTGTTTATACCACCTTATCCGAGTTAAGGACTCCAATGCCGAGAGTATTCCTCTTCAATCTGTTCTCGTAGTAAAAGAATTCCTAGAAGTCTTTCCAAATGATCTCCCAAGAATACCACCTGATAGGGAGATTGAGTTTGGTATTGATGTGTTGCCAGACACTCATTTTATTTCCATTCCACCATATAGAATGGCTCTGGCAGAACTAAAAGAGTTAAATTAATAGTTAGCAAATCTCCTAGATAAGGGTTTTATACGCCTTAGTGTTTCTCCTTGGGGTGCGCCTGTACTTTTTGTGTGAAAAAAAGATGGTTCCCTTCGTATGTGCATAGACTACCGTCAGCTAAATAAGGTCACGATTAAAAATAAATATCCTTTTCCTATGATTGACGACCTTTTTGACCAGTTTCAGGGTGCCAAGTGTTTTTCAAAAATAGACCTTCGTTCGGGTTATCATCAGTTGAAAGTTAGGGAGTCAGACATAACCAAGACAGCCTTCTGAACCCGATAAGGGCACTACGAATTTCTAGTCATGTCCTTCGGGTTGACTAACGCCCCTAAAGGTGGTACTTCCCAAGAGATAGCCCTTTCTTTATGGAAGTAGAAGATGATAAACATGAACTTCATTAAAGGACTTTCTACATCCCGAAACTTATATGATTTTATATGGGTGATTGTAGATCGGTTGACAAAGTTAGCCCACTTTTTGCCTATGAGGACTAATTATTTGGGAGAGGGTTATGCTAAGATTTACATTGAGGAGATAGTTCGGCTGCATGGGGAACCAGTTTCCATTATATCCAATAGAGGTACGCAGTTTTTATCTCAGTTTTGGAGATCTTTTCAGAAGGGTTTAGGTACACAAGTGAATTTAAGCACATCTTTCCACCCTCAGATGGATGGGCAAGATGAGCGTACTATTTAGACCCTCGAGGATATGTTGAGGGCATGTGTCATTGATTTCAAAGGTAGTTGGGTAGATCACCTGCCATTGGTTGAATTTGCTTACAATAATAGTTACCATGCAAGCATCAAGATGGCTCCTTTTGAGGCTTTATATGGAAGGAGAAGTAGGTCTCTGATAGGATGCTATGAAGTGGGTGAGACTCAGTTGTATGGGCCTGATCTTGTTCATCAGGAGATGGAGAAAGTGAAGATCATTAGAGAATGACTCAAGACTGCTCAAAGTCATCAGAAGTCCTATTACGATGTTTAGAGAAGAGAATTAGAGTTTAAAGTTGGTGATTAGGTATTTCTCAAGGTTTCTCTTATGAAAGGAGGTATGCGTTTTGGAAAAAGGGTTAAATTAAGCCCTCGCTATATAGGGCTATATCAGATTCTGAGAAAGATTGGTGCAGTTGCTTATGAGCTAGAATTGCCTACAAGTTTGGGTGTCGTTCATCCGGTATTCCATGTATCCATGTTGAATAAATGCATTGGAGATCATTCTTTGGTATTGCCAGTAGAGGATATTAAAGTGATAGATTCCTTGTCTTACGAAGAAGATCCCATTGAAATCTTATATCACTAAGTTCAAAAGTGAGAAGCAAAGAGATAGCCTCAGTGAATGTATTTTGGAGGAATCAGAAAGTTGAAGAACCAACTTGGGAGTCAGAAGATGACATGAGAATTAGATATCCCAATTTGTTTGCTTCGATGGAGGATGATACAGAAGGTACTATTCCTATCTTATCTTTCCTAGTCATTATTATTCTTGAAATCATTTTTGTCAGTGTCCCGCATCATCATTCGGGGACGAATGATCCTAAGGGGGGATAGTGTAACGCCCCATATTTCGGGCTACAATATAGACCATGATTCCAATGCGCTGATAATCCCAAAGCCATAAATCCTATGCAAATACGGCATGTTAACTATTTGTGTATTATGTGAATCCATTCAAGCTTGAATTTCGACCATAGGGGTCCTTTGACTCAAGGACGAGTTGAAAACTACTTCGATCGATTAAGTTTAAGTGGATATTATAATTTTTGTCAACTTATATTGACCATGACTCCTTGTACATATTGAATTAGAGAGCCTACTATGTGTAAAATGATAGGTTTTCGAGTTAGCTTTCTAACGATACCAATTTTGCAAAAATCCAGCACCTGAGCAAGAAGTTATGGCCTTTCAAAGTAGTATGCATCGCCTAACCAATCGCACATGGCCACTGCAAAGCATAGGCGACGCCTATGTAAACATAGGCGATAGCATAGGTGGCGCCTATGTAAACATAGGCAATAGCATAGGTGGTGCCTATGTAAAGGTTTCAAGTGACTTAAACACTCCGGTTTTAGGGAAAAATAGTCCTTTTCCCACCCTTATTCAGCTATAAACATGAAATTCAGCCCCCAATTCTCCATAATACATCCACATTCATCTAAAAATTCTCAAGAACACTCCCAAGGGTTTCAAACTAAAAATTCAAATAAATCAAGATTCAACCACGGGTTTTCAAAATCGATTAGAGATTCGGAATCCCCAATCCATAGGCTTCAAGAAGCACCCATTATTTTTCAAAATAGAGGTACGTGGGGTTTTCTTAAATTCTCATGGGCATAGAAAAATCATGTTTTAGAATGGAATTTTTGAAACTATGTATATATTCACGTACTAGATATTTTAAAATCATTGTTTTGTTCTTTTGACCTTCCCCAAAGTGATTTGAGAATATGTATGTATGAAAGCATGTATTTAAGAACGATTTCTTGTTGAGAGCATGACTTTTGGTGAATTTCCTCTTATTATGAATTTTCAGATTTTTCATAGTACATGAATTGTTTTGCAATGCATTCTTGAAAAGCACTATATGAAATAGTTGAACTCTTGTTATGATTTGAAGGTGGTTTTAAATCACTAAAGAGGTAATTTAACATGAATGTTTAATATTCATAATGCATATAATGAAAGAGTTGATTCTTTGCTACAAGCACTAGATCACCATATGTTTGATGAAGTTTTTGCATGATTTTGACTTGAGTTTCGGAACAAGAAATCTTCTATATCAGTTGCATGTTTTTGGGTGGTCTAAGCTTTACTTTAAATGAAAGATTTATCTTAATGTATTATGTCTTAGAAATAATGACTTGCAAGTCTTGGTATGATGACACCAAACTCAGAAAATGCCATAACATACGTAGACGAATATAGAAATCAGACTTTATAAGATTTGCATGTTTTAGAACTTCAGAATGATGAATTTTCAGAAAAGGGATAAAATATTGCATAAAGAGAGATTAGGTGGTTCCCCATAAAAGATGTGAGTTCAGATAACTCTTTGCCCAAAACCGTGGTTTGCCGACCCAGGTAGATTATTATATGCTGACTTAAGCATCGTGTGGCGTATCAGATTCAGGAACTCCAACCCTTGTGTAACACTCAGGTTGGAGGCTTCCCCACTGAGTCAATGGAGGATTCCATATCGCCCGTGGAATATCAGACTTGTAGGGGATACCACTTAATTCAGAAGTAATACACAAATCAGAGTTTGACATTTACAGACAGGTTACATATTTTCAGAAAGTGCCTATGTGTTTTTCAGAAACTGTTTTTATGCATGATGTTTTGATGAAAATTGCTCTCATGTATTATATATATATATACATATATATAAATATGTTCAATTACTCTATTTTGGATTGCTTTGTGTGCCAGTATAATTGTGCTGACCCCCCTCCTTCCAGGTTCTGAGGCACAGTCTAGGGGTCCAGATATATAGTAGAGATTCCAGATCACAGACCGGAGTTGCAGTGGTAAGCCTTCTATGATTCAGAAGGCGTGGTTATTTCATATTACTACTATTTGTTAGGTTTTTGGTCTACTGGGGGCCTTGTCCCAGCTTTCAGGCAACTTTGATTAGTTCATGGTAGAGATTTCGTAGATTAAGCCAGACATTGTTATTTAGACGTAGTTTTTTAGTTTTTGTATTATGACCATGTTTCTATTTTAGATTTTAATTTTCGCATTATGTTTTACTGTATGAATATTGTGCATGATTACCATATAGACAGAGGGCATTATGAGCTTTTGGGTTCGAGAATTCTCGTCATGGTCAGGGCCCCGGTTCGAGTCATGACAGTTTTTCCTACTAGAGATGTGAAAAGATAAGGTAGAAGAGTTTATGAACCCAAGACAAGTCTCTATGAAATTAAAGGAGTATTTCCTTATGTTCAACTAGTTAGCTAAGTATGATCCTGACTTGATAGCTGACCCTAGAGCGAGTATGAGTAAGTTTGTGACTGGTGTATCCGGGTTGGTGTTAAAGGAGTGTAGAACTACTATGCTCAATAGAGACATAGATCTTTCTAGGTTAATAATACATGCTCAGCAGATAGAGGCAGACAAATCTAAGGAGAGAGAGAGAGAGATCTAATAAGAGATCCAGAATAGGTAGTTACAGTTTTTATCAGGCAGGTTCACAAAGTGGTAACCATTCTCAACATAGCTAGAATTTTTTAGTCCTAGCTCTATCCTCAGCTAGTGTACCCACACCAAAGTTTGGGGATGTCAGTCATGATGGGGCATCAGGCTCAAAAACCCAGGGTAGTGCTAGCAGTGTTCATACCTATCCGCTTTGTAGAGAGTGTGGCAAGAATCACCTAGGTATGTGTAGAGAAAATAGTAAGGTATGCTTTGGATATAGTGAGCCAGGCCACAAGATACAGAAGTGTAGAGTGCTAGATTTTAGGGGTTGAGAATTTCATCAGTAGGGTGCCATTGCTGGTAGCAGTAGTGATCAGCATCAGAACAGACTTTATGCACTTCAGGCGTGCCATTATCAAGAAAGTTTCCCTAACATAGATTCGAGTACGTTATGAGTCTTGTATCTTCATGACATACATTGTTAGGTCCTTTGCTCCCATTTGAGTTTAAGTTTTTAGCATGAGTTAGTTTGTAGAACTAGCAAGTCGGTTTAGCAGTCAGACAGTCAGATTCATATAGTTTGTTTTGTTATCTTTTGATCTAATTATGCAATCAGAAATCTCAGGCATATAACTATTCCAAGATAGAGTATTCTAGTAGTTTCTAGTATAACTTATTTCATGCGTCATGCATTAGATTCAGATGTCAGACATTTAGTTATGAACTAGTTCATAGGTGCTTTGTGCATCGCCTCAATTTTCTCAAGTACTTCGGTGAAGTAAGTATTGTTAAAGAGACATATTGTCCCAAGTGGGAGATACCCTATAACCCCCTGATGGTTTCAATTCCTAAAACCCATTCAGTTTTATGCTTAGATTCTCATTAAAAGCTTTGCATTAGTTATTATTGCATAGTCAGTCATGCTTTAAAGAGTCAGTTCATTCAAATATTCATGCATTAGATATGTATGTTCAGTAGAAAAGTTCAGTTCATCAGCGTATTCAGTCATGCATGCATGAGAGCAACTCAGTCAAGTATCCATGCATCAGATATGCATGTTCATTTTGAGAATTCAACTTATCAATAGTTTCAGTCGCGTATCCCATGCATCAGATATGCATGTTCAGAATAAGCACTCAGAATATCAATAGCTCCAGTCGCATAGTCATGCTTTAGATGTTATCATCCCTCAATTAAGCTCAGCCGATCAGTACTCTTAGCCTAACAAGTGATATTCGAGGATGAATGTTCCCAGGGGGGAGATATTGTAATACCCCGAGATTCCCAACCGATAATAGAACTATGCTTCTAGCTCATGAGAAATAAATTCTAGTGATTTCGTAGTTTTATGATCAAGGTTGATGTGTATTAATGTCTCAAATACGTCATAGCATTTAGACAACTCAAAACATTCCTTACCGATTGAATTCTTGGAAAGGATATTGTCATAGTCAACTTTAAACGAGAATATCTATCATTATACTATGAACTATTGATCTCATAACCCACAAACAGATATATAATTGATTATCTTTCCAACGATACCAATTTTGCCCAAATCTGATATTGGAATAAAAAGTTATACCTATTTTACTACAGCATGTCATCTTGTAAAATGATTAATGACCTGTCTGACAGCTTATCACATTTCTGATGACCTGTCTGATGGCTTATCACATTTCTGATGACCTATATGATGGCTTATCACATTTTTGACAACCTATCTGACGGCTTATCACATTTCTGATGAATTATAAGCAATATCGTTAAGCTTAGACAACAACCCATCAATTCCAGCTCCTAGGTGATGACCTGGGCTGATGGGCTATCACAGATCTAATGGCTTATCATCCTTGGTCATCAGCCAAGAATTTCAGCAGCTGGGAAGTGGTTTTATAGGGGTATTTTGGACTTTTCCTTCAGGCTCCATGACTTAAATCATCAAATCCACGTACATAACCATCATAAATCAATTTTAAAAATCCTTAAATCCTCTCCACTCTAAAGAATATGAAAATTAGGGTATCCTCTCAAGATCATCTCCCAAGAACAAGATTCAAGCTCTCCTTTAAGGAAACTAAGAAATTAACATTCCCAATTCAAGAACCTTCAAGAAAAGATATTCTCTTTCGAGATTCAAGCCTTTAAGGTATGTTAGATGTTGATTCTTGGGTTCCTTTTAGCCAAGAAGTTCAAGAATCCTTTTCTAAATTCAAGATTATATATTTATGAGATTATCATGATTTTTGTAAATAGAAATTGAAGTTCATGTTGTTGATGAGTTTTAATTCATGAATTGATTTCAAAGATCCAAGCTTTGTTCCTACTATATGAGGTTCATGATAAAAATCCCTTCAAGTTGCATGATATTGATGTATTCATGATAATTAAGTATAGAATCTGTGGTATAACCAAAGCATGCTCCCCATATGTTTAATAGAATGCTTAAGCAAAGAGAATAGTGCCTTTTTAGTATGTTAAGCATAAAATCCCCAATTATGTGATAACTAGTGCATGGCAAGCATTTGTTGAATTACCATAGTGAATGTATTATGATAATTTTCATGCATTCTTATCCATGGGTATTCCTTATTGAACAACTATAAGATATTAGTATGCATACCCTTTACATTTACATGTTTATGATATTCAAGTGATTGACCAGATATCGTATGGATTGTGTTGTGAATAAAAGTCCATTGTCATTATATTCAAGTGTGGTCCTGTCTTATTTATTTCTACTGTCGAGTTCTGGGGGTATTTATACTCGAAACCTTAGCTGCTTGTCTAGATCTGAGTCAGTCTCAAGATAATCTCAGTCGTGCTATGATCCATAGAATTTAGTCAGTGACAGAACATTAAGGAAATTCAGTAATCTTAGTACTAGTTCAATCCAGTTTCAGTATTTAGTCTAATTAAGCTCAGTACTCAGTTCAGATTTCAGTAAATCTTAGTAAGTCACTGGACTCAGTCACATTCAGACAGACAGTAGAATTCATAAGTATTCCGTCAAATAAAGGAACCAAGTGAACTCAGTTAGATCAGTAAAGAAATATAAACAGTAACAGATTTAGCTCTATCTAAGTTTAATTAAGAATCAGTTCAGAGTCCTTCAGTTGGGAGTAGGTACTAGCACCGAGCGAGTGCAGGGATGATGGCTTCCCCATTAGTGAGGCAGAGTCATTAGTAATAGACCCTGAACTCCAGAACTGCGTAGCTAGCACAGGACCACGAGTCACCCATTAGATTAAGGCTTAACTATCATACTTTCTTTGGCTTGACTTCCTGTTCAGGGTCACCCGTTAGAGAGGCTTGACCATAGCAGTGGTCTTTAATCGTGGCATAATATTGACACCATTCCATATAGGGTTACAGGTTGGACCCCTCTAGATAGTATATGGGGCATGTCGATTAAGTGAGAACTCCCACAGTTACAACCACAGTTTTAATCTCAATCTTTAGAAGAAATTTTGAAATTCAGGACTGTCAGATGCAATCATTCAGCTCAGTAAGGAACTTAGATAGTTCCATAAATTCATAGACCACACACTAGATATGTCTGGCCTCAAATAGAGTAAGTCAGTATCAGTACCAACAGATTCAGATATCACTCGTTCGATAGGCTTGATCTCAATCTCAGTTAATCACTATCACTAACAGCAGATTTAGAGATCACCCACTAGATAGGCTTGATCTCAAATTTCTTCAATCATTGTTCTTATCAGTATGCTCAGAGATCACCTGCTAGATAGGACTGATCTCTGATATAGTTAATTAGCATTAGTAAGCTCAGCTTTTAGTTTCAGTAGCTTCAGATACTCAGTATCTCAGTATGTTTAGAAATCTCAGATTTACAGTATATTCAGTACTAGTTATTAGATTCAGTCCCTGTATACTCAGTCACAGTATCCACAATATGTTTAGTAGTTATAGATTCTCTATGTATGTCAATCCAGCTCTTGCATATCATTCAGTTAGTTATTGATTATGCATATAGCCCTTGCATTTAGACTTACCTCATCTAGCATGCCAGTACATTCCCACAAAATGATCGCATTCCCATTTCTTGCGCTATGATGTTTAATATCATAGGTTCAGGTGCAAGAGATCCAGAGCATCCATAGCAGTTCAGTTTTAGTCAGTTGCAGTAGACCCAGTAGTGAGTCCTCTTCATTCAAGAATGATCTTTATTTCATTAATATATTAGATTCAATTTATTTTAGTAGATGGAGTAAGTTGGGGACATGTCTGTAACATCCCGTATTTTGCTTGTACTTGTTCTAATTATATGGAACTTGGTATAGCCTTTTGATATATATAACATATCAGAAATGTTATGGAAGTATTAATGGTATAAATGGAATTATAGATGTTGCCCGTATAGTTTAATGTGATGCGACTAAGTTAACGTTAAGATAACTATTTAAACTTGGAATCGTAAGCTAGTATTTGAATCTAAAGTTTAAAGTGACCAAGTATGTATAAGTTGAAGTTTAGATTAAAGGGATTAGGAGCAAAAAATGGAGCAAAATATTGAGGTTCTTGCTTGACTTATTTAATCTAGTAGGTGAGTCACCTACTTAAGTTGTTTTGACCAAATTAATGGACCCATGGTTGTGGCTCGGATTTAGGTCTATGTTAATATACTCATTTGGGCCAAATTGAACAAAAGAGAAACCAAATGGATAAGTGGCCCAACACACCAATCTACCAAGGCCCAAATATAATTGATCCCAACAAGAAATTAAGCAAGTAGGTGCATCACCTACTTTGAACTTTTAGCAGCTTGGATCCTTAAGTAGGTGCATCACCTACTTTGACCAATTTGACAAATTTTATGGTCCAAAATGCAGCTAAGGAGGTGGACAAGATAGGGCCTTTAAAAGGCCAAGTTTTTGTTCATTTTACTTCACTTTTAAGTCACAAAAAAGGAGTATATTTCATCAAATCTCTCTACTCTCTCTAAAACAACAAGAACATCAGCCCTATTTTTCCTTCTAGGGTTCTTGAAGAAACCCTCACCTTTGCAGCCCAAGGTAAGTGAAAAACATTTAAGGTTTTGTTTAATTATCTCATGAAAGATTAGGAAAATAAGTTATAAGTGTTTGACTATAAGTATATGGTTGATTATACAACAAGATATTTGTTCACGTTTCCTTGTTATTGACGAACTTTTTTTCTTCTTATTTGGTTTAAGTGTGAAGGAAAGTTCAAGCTCTTGAAGAGTTCAATTAAAAGAATAAGTTGCTGAATTGAGGTAAGGTGATTGCTCCATTTTGTTTTTCTTATATATGAATTTAAGAGGGGATTATGGATGTCTTGTTATTGAGAACTCAAGAGATGATGAGTTCAATAATTGATTTCTACAATAAAAGGGATTTGGGACTGTTTTGTGGACTGTTTTGTATGTATATGTCATGGGTTGTCAGGTTGAAGTTGGATAAAGGTGTGATGAGTTTGTAATGAACCATAGAAGAAAGATATGGTGATATACCACCGAACTAATATTTGCTGCCCAATCTATTTTGCGTATTGTTTGGAATGTGTAATGAAGTCGAGGTGTTTTCGGTGAACCTTATAAGAACCTAAATGGTATGTGGGTGTAATTGGAAGAATAAAAGGATTAAAATAACACCCTTGTTTGATAGATTAGTAGTTGTTGCCCGGTTACTATTTTGGGTGAAATTAAGTATCTCAAATGTGTTGATTGGTTACTAATACTAGTTTACCATATATTCTATTGTAGATAAGTAATCTAAAAGGCGGGAAATCAAGTTGGGTTAGTTTCCGAGTCAAATAACCAGGTATGTAAGGCATACTCTATTTCACACTCTTTGGCATGAAGTCGTACAATTGTTCCATCAAGCAAGTTTTTGAGGTTATCCTATAACAAAGTTCTACATAATGGCAGCATATTACACTCCATGTATCCAATTACGTTGTTCCCACTCTCTAACGCATTAGAACACCTCAATACATGCTTATTATTAAATCTGCGCGTCTATCTTCACTAAAAATTTTAGGAGTTCTCCGTTTGTTCAAAAAAGACCCATGTGCTAATTTCAGCGTCTAAACACTTTATTTGTGTGCCAAAATCTCCCTACCTCATTGTTGTTGCATTAAGTTTCTATTTACATGTCTCTTATTAGTGTATTACTGGTTCAAGGTACCATAATGTGATGACCACCAAAGTTACAATCTCAAAGGCTAAATAAACTAAGTAATGCAAATCTGTAAAACGACGAGTGGCAGCTCAGGGGCACTTGCCTAGCATGGGCCGATCTCAATACCTTTATTTGTGGGTGGCAGCTCAGGGGCATAAGCCTAGCATGGGCTGATCCCAATCTTTATATGTAGGTGGTAGCTCATGGGCGTAAGCCTAGCATGGGCCGATCCTAATTTATCTATTTACCACTGATCAGCTGGTCATTTGCATTATATGGCTTACAAAGATTATGAATTAAGAAGGTAAAACGAAGAAAAGAATGTAATGTTTATTGTCCCACAAGTATTTATAAAGGTGGTCTACTAGTACTACTTATACACTTGTCTCTGATTTTTATTGAGCTCGTGTACCATGTGCTGTTACTTTTAGACTTACATATTCAGTACATATTTTCATACTGACATCCCTCACGGGGGACCTGCATTTCATACTGCAGGTACAGGTACTTCAGCTCATACACCTCACTCATAGGAGCACAGTCTATTTCGTGCATATTGGTGAGCTCCAGGTTGATTCGGCGCTTTCCGAGTCTGTTCCATATGTTTTGGTATTGTGCAGTAGGTTAAGAGTAGGACGTGGGGGGTTTTCCCGATGCTAACTAAGTCTATGTATCTTTTAGAGGCTTTGTAGACTAATGTAAAGTTATGGTAGTGTCCTGATTTAATACATAATGGCCCCATCGGCCAAATGTTGTACATATCAGTTTGTACGTACATGTGTAGTTATTTTCATCGATACATAATATCATTTTGTCAGAACATTTTGTTGTCATAGTTACATACATAGGAAGTACAAGGTTATGAATTGGTTCTCTCGAGCCTTTACGGCTACGGGTTCCTGTCCGCCCCAACAAAATTTGAGGCATGACAAAAGTGGTATCAGAGCGGTCGTCCTAGGGTGTCTGCAAAGCCTTTTCTATATAGAGTCCTATTTATGGGTGTGTTGTCCACCACATCTATAAATAGGAGGCTATGTGACATTTAGGGGTTGTCTCTTTTTTTTATATCTTAGATCGTGCAATAGAGCTCATGTTGTAGGTGAAGTTATATTTAAACATTGAACCTATTTTTTTCCTCTTATAATAGTAAAGATGTCGGTTACAAGAAGGAGTAAGAATATAGGTAGGCGGATAGATGAGGCTGCCGGGGAGGGGACCAGTAAATCACCACCTAGATAAGCTAATCAAAGTGAGGCTCAAGCTGAGTTTGTATCCCAGACTTCTTCTACTCCTCTCTCTCCAGAAGATCTAAGAAGGAGAAAAACTGCATGCTCAAAAATACCTACCAATGCTACAGACCAAGATCTAAGGAATGCAGTACAATTGTTGGCTCGTATAGTTGCTGGACAAGCTCAAGAACAAGCCATTCCATCTATAGATTCTAGTGGTGCATATAGGGCAGCTAGCCTACGAACGCAGGATTTTCTCAAATTGGATCCTCCTACGTTCACTGGATCAGATCTTAATGAAGACCCACAGGACTTTATTGATCAAATCAAAAGGGCTCTAGATGTTATGCATGTGTCGGGTAAAGAGACAGTTGAGCTAGCAGCATATAGATTCTAGGGGGAGGCTATATTTTGGTATGAAGATTGGAAATGATCTAGGGGTATCGATGCACCTTAAGCTACTTAGAAAGAGTTCAAATAAGCATTTCTTGATCATTACCTTCCATTTGAGATTCGAGAAGCCAGTGCGGCTCAGTTCCTGAATCTTCGCCAAGGAAATATGAGCGTGAGGGAGTACATCCTCCAGTTTAACTCCTTATCTAGGTATGCTCCTAATGTTGTAGCTACAATGGATGATAGAGTTCATCGATATATAGATAGATTAGATCCATATCTTGTTAGATATTGTACTATTACTGCTCTGAACAAAGACATAGACATAGAAAGGATACAAGCTTTTGCACAAAAAAATGGAGGATCAGAGACAAAGAAGAAGATCACAAAAATTGGAAAGAGGGTATTCCAAAAGGGCTAGATCTACAGCTAGTGCTGCACCATAGTTGCAAGGGTCTAAAGGTAACCAGTTTGGGCAGAGAAGTGAGAGTTAGAGTTCATAGACATAAATGCAGAGACACCAACTCTTCAAACTATTCCAGTGGTAAATGAATTTCGTGATGTATTTGCTGAAGACCTTCCGGGTTTGCCTCCAGAACGAGAAGTAGAGTTTGGTACTGATGGGATTCCAGGTACTCAACCAATCTCAATTCCTCCATATAGAATGGCCCCGGAAGAACTACAGAAGTTGAAAGAGAAATTGAAAGACTTGCTAGAAAAAGGATTCATAAGGCCTAGTGTATCCCCTTGGGGTGTACCAGTGTTATTTATGAATAAGAAGGATGGCTCGTTAAGAATGTGTATTGACTATAGACAACTGAACAAGGTCACTATTAAGAACAAATATCCCTTTCTGAGAATTGATGGCATAGATCAGTTGCAAGGCACCAAGTGGTTTCGAAGATTGATTTAAGGTCTGGGTATGACCAAATGAGGGCCAAAGAGAATGACATACCCAAGACAGCTATACAAACATGGTACAGTCATTACGAGTTCCTAGTCATGTCCTTTGGGCTAACTAATGCACCTGAATCTTTTATGGATTTGATGAATAGGGTGTTCAATCCATTCTTGGATGTGTTTGTGATAGTTTTTATATATGATATTCTAGTTTATTTTAGATCAAATGAGGACCAAGCCAAACACTTACGACAGGTGTTGCAGGTTCTTCGTGATCGTAAGCTATTTGCAAAGTTCTCTAAATGTGATTTTTGGTTAAAATCTGTGGCATTCTTAGGTCATATGTATCTGATGAAGGAATAGAGGTTGGTACTCAAAAGATAGAAGCCATGAAGAATTGGCCAAGGCCTATAATGCCTATGGAGGTTCATAGTTTCCTTGGGTTGGCAGGTTATTATAAAAGGTTTGTTAAAGGTTTTTTCTTCAATTTCTTCACCTTTAAAAAAGCTAATACACAACGCATCCAAATTCCAATGGAATGATGCATGCGAGAGAAGTTTCCAAGATCTGAAGAATAAGTTGACTTCTACACCCGTATTGGTGCTTCCAGAAGGCACAGAGGGGTATGTAGTGTATTGTGATCCTTCAATAATGGTCTTAGGGTGTGTATTGATGCAGCATGGTAAAGTCATAGCATATGGCTCGAGACAAGTGTGGCCACATGAGAAAAATTATCCAACATATGATCTAGAGCTAGCAGCGGTTATATTTGCCTTAAAGATATGGCGTCACTACCTGTATAGGATTCATGTTGACATATACACTAACGATAAGAGTTTCCAGTATATCTTTAATCAGAAGGACTTGAATTTGAGGCAGCGAAGATGGCTTGAATTATTAAAAGACTATGATGTTGCTATCTTATATAATCCGGGAAAAGCAAATGTGGTGGCAGATGTGTTAAGTCGTAAAGCTATGGAGCCATCTATAGAAAGACAAGGGATGATTAAGGATCTACACCAACTAGCTAATTTGAGGGTTCATCTTCTTGAAACTCCAGATGAAGGGTTTATTGTGCATAATGCAGCAGAATCTTCACTAATAACTAAAGTAAAAGAGAAGTAATATGCAGATCCTATTCTGTTACGGCTTAAGGAAAATGTGCAATGTGGTATGACAAAGTCATTTGAGCTTACGCAAGAAGGGGTACTTCGGTGCCAAAATATATTGTGTATACCTGATATAGATGGGCTAAGAAAGAAGATTATGACAGAAGCACATCATTCAAGGTATTCTATCCGTCCAGGGTCAACAAAAATATACCATGATTTGAGAGGGATGTTGATACAAGATCCAAACCGACAACAACAAGAACTTCAAGGTGCCACGGATTTTTCAGTTTTACAACACAAAAATCAGCAAGTTTCAGTTTCGGTTTTCAGCAACAACACAAGGACAACAAACTGTTTTTCGGTTTTTCAACAACAATACAAGAACAACAAGAGAGGCAACAATGCTAGTGAATCGAAAGAGCCCCACACGGCTTCACTAGACTTTCAAGATAATCAAAATCAACAAAACAACAACAAGAATAAGAAAGATAGATAACTTGACATAAAACATTCAATAAACTAAGAACCCTAACCTCAAGATAGGACCCTAAATCTAATGAATGGAAACACCAAGTTCTTACGAGGACCAAGAGGTACTTAACAACCTCAAAACCCTTGTTTCTAGCCAAAGATACAACCCAAGTATCCCTCTACTTGTGAGGAGATAGTGGCGGCTCTCTAGAGTGAGATAGAGAGGAAAATGTTTAGTGTTTTAGGTTACAACTTTCAGATTTCAAAAACTACCCAATAACTCTCTAACATGGTCTATTTATACTACAAACAAAAGGGCTAAAAGGCCCATCCGCCCCTTGCCTATTGGGCCAACCTTGGAGGCTAGTTTATGGCCCATTAAGACCCCTTCTTCACACATAAAAGGCCCATCCGCCCCTTGCCTTTTGGGCCAGCCTTGGAGACTAGTTTATGGCCCATTAACACCCCTCTTCACACATAAAAACGTTCAGGTCCTTGGCTGGTTCAATCACCAACTCACACTCGGCCGTTTGCATGAACAAAGCTTGGAGTTTTTGTAATTCCCGAGCTCGGCTTCGTGTGAAGGGTCGTGTACTTGTGGAGGCTGCCCCAACCGTATCATGTATCATCTAGGTGCGGCCATGGTGTGTAAATACACCATGGTAATGTCCAAAATGCCCTTAGTTAAGGCCCAAAACCGTGAGTCCTCACTCTTAAATGCTCCAAGCATTCTTCCATACGCGAGATGGCTTTGAGTCACGCTCAAAATGGGTCCTCCATGCATGTTCTTGTATCATCGAGGTGACCAATTCTTGAGCCTCTATGTGTTGGCCTCCAAAGATGTCACCGAAAGATAAGATGGCCATTTGTCCCGTATCATCCTCCCCTTCTTGAAAAGGATTCGACCTCGAATCCAAACCTTGCAAAACCGAAAAAAAGAGGACAAACAAATACAAACTCCTCATGGTATGAGGGTTAGGGTTAGCATAACAAATCATCTCATCATGCCAAGGTTGCACATATTTGCAATATAACCAAGAATCCTTTGGGTTGATCGTGAAAAGCTTAGTACAAATGTCACAAAGGAAGTGGCTATGCTGAACATCAATAAATAATGAGCATGGACCGAGACAACTCCTACCATACCCTAAGATGGTACCGGAATCAAATGGGAGAAGTATCCACGGACATGGGTTTCGGCCAATCTCACTTTTCCCTAAGGTGTCGTCCTCAAAATTAGGCATACCCTCTAGCCCATTAGTGGAATTGTCATGAGCACAAAGAGGGTAGAGAAAGGTGTCACACAAGCTAACTTCAGCTATGGTGTCCTTATGCATGTACTCACTAGCTTCAAGTCCATCACCACTAGTATGCTCAATATAGGAAACACATAAAGAAGAAGTAGATGGAATTGCTAAGCATGCACCCCCTTTTATTTCAAGAGAATAATCCCCACATAGATATAGATCACCATGGACAGCAAAGGAATCATTCACAAAAATATTTTTACAAGAATAATCATATTTTGGGTTTCCCAAGTAAAGCAAATCATGGTCATCTTTACCCGATTGACTATTCCTTTTCAAGACTACACATCCCCTACCCTTAAGAGTACTTTCATCTTCCAAGAAGAGATTTCCATCTTTAGGAGAAATGTTGTCACACCATAGTGGGTTAGCATATAGGCTATAGCTTCCAAGGCAAGCTATACCATTATTTTCACCACTAGGTTCATTAGAAGTGTTTAAATCATCTTCAAACAAGACATTGTACCTAAAAAGCGTGTGATCTTCCTCACGGACAGATTTGGAACAAGCAAGTTCCTCACTCTCTAAATGATCAATATCAAGTTTCAAGGATGTTTCAAACACAATGTTACCCCAAGAAGAGCTCTCAGGTTCATGCTCACTTTGATCAACATTTTCCACATCATCATTCACTTGAGGTTCGTTAATTACATCAAACACATCCTCAAGTGGTGGATAACTTTCACGCATAAGTTGATCAACACAAATTTCAGAAGATAATGTATTTTCATTCAACATAATGGTTTCAACACTAGGTGGACATGGATCGATCTTACAAGAAGAGTCTATCCGGTCATCAATAGGATCAACTAGTGTATCCACACTCACAACATGTACATCATCATCAAGTGGCAAAGAAATAATACACTCACATATAGGCAAGCTACAACTCACACTCAATGGGCTACTAGCCACACAATCATTATTCACATGTACAAAAGTGTAAGAGTTTGCCATTTTACCTTGAAGTCCTTGAGTAGATTCTTCTTTGTCATGGTGTGAAAGTCCTCCAAAAGTTTGGGCAGCAACTTCCTTTCGGCATTGTTCTTCTTCGCTTTCCATGTTGCTACCTGCACAAGTGTCCTTAGAAATAGAAGGACAAACGACGTTAGCATGGTTTGGTGGTAATCCCCTTACTTGGCTCCACACAACCTCTCCTTTTTCCACTCTCGGATTACCACCTTTCACTCCCTTACTCCTCTCAATCTTTTGTCTCTCATAATAATTCGGATTGGAGTAGGTAGGAACTTCTTTTTGCGGCCCGGGCAGAATGTACGTCTCGAGGCAATTTCCCCATCGGTCTCTTACAACATTAGGCCAATTTTGCACATTTGGAACTTTATGTTGTGCAAACCAATCGGCGCCTAAACTCACATGACCATAGGTTATGGGAAAAACATCACACCACACCTCCTCGTGGTAATTAAATTGGGAGAAGACAACTTTTACCCTCTCGGTAACCTTAAACCTGTCCAAGAAGTATGGAACAAGTAAAGGCTCACAAAATAACCCCAAGTAATCAACCATGGACGGAACAATGTAGTTTCTATAGTACTTATCATCTAACACAACGAGGCAGCCCGGTATCCCACAAATGGTCACCTTTCCGGAGTGTACACTCCTTCTCGGATCAACATTGTAAAGCACATGAGGACCCCTCGATCTTGGAGATGTATATCCTCTTCTTCCCATCGGACAACCTACGCTATAGCTAGCATACCCATTCACACTATATCGACCTTGATAAGAAGTACTACAAGGTGGAGAATATGAATCTTCACACTCCTCACGTGTACTCTCATCATAAGATCCATCACGAGGTCCTACGTCATCTCCAAAGTCACCATAAGCACTAGGCACTTCATTCACCTCATTTTCTCCCTCACAATAGTAATTTTCAAATCTGCCTATGTTTTCACCATGGCCATTTTCATAGCCTCCGCAATCTTCCTCAACTTCGTAGCCATAAAAACCCTCACTACAATCATAGTCTCCCATATTGTAGTCACAATAATCCCCGGCTATCAAAGTCATTTTCCTCTTATATCACCCTTTAAACCTACAAAAATGAACAAACAATATTAGTAGTAACGCTCCTTCCATTGTCAAGGTATTAGCCGCTTTAGTTCACCACAAGTTCGTGTTCCACAAGTGTTGTATAATCGGCTAGTAACCGTGAGATGTTAAGGTAGGAGTAAGCTCTTGTCCGGAATGGATTCTTGTTTGAAGACTCAAAGAATACTTGCCGGACTAGAGTCAAAAATCAGCAATTCGTTCAAACGAATAAAAGCACACAAATAATCGTTGACACGAAATAACGGCTCAAGGAACTAGTTAACAACCTAGTGGAAAGATACTAGTTGGTTAATTAGTTCTAAGACCAAGTAAGAGAAACCAAGAATCAACAATTAGCAACAAAGAATATATCCTAAGTTGAGCTTATAGTGACATGGTAGCATGCAATGGCCCACACGTTTTTCTCTTCGGGTTTAGATGTATATATATATTTTTTTTTTTTGTCTTGAATTAATATTCACACAACTTGGAAGAAATTGAAAAGTGTTTTGGTGGGAAAACTTAAAAATTTGAAGTCTTGACTTTTGTTCAATCTCAAGAAAGTGGGTTTGGTTGACAATTTCCACAAGACAAGGTTCCTTGATTTAAGGGAAGTGATTGACAAGGCTACAAAGTGATGGGAGCAAGTCTTTCACAATCAACTTTATAAGTCTACCACTTGAACACACAACAAGATGAACACTCAATCAAGAGGAACAATATGCACAAGTTCAAGAGATGAACACTCCACAAACTTCAACACCTTCTTAGCACATTATCACACATCCACCGATTTTTCTTTTGGTCATCAATAACATTCAACTTTCGGCCACCTTACAACATGCAACTTTTCAAGCTCAACCTTGGTTCTAGACACCTTAGTGTTGGTGAGAAAGAAACCAACACTAGAAACTCACTAAACAAGCAAAATGACACCTAGATCTAAGTATACAACACCTTTCTCGGTTTCAACTTTAGTGGACAGAAATTTCAGATTTCAGAATTTTTTTCTTGGTGTAGTTTGGTTTTAAGCCGAGAACTACTAGCCCAAGATGGGTTATGTTGGAACACAACCGGTCTTGCTTTGATACCAAATGATACAAGATCCAAACCGACAACAACAAGAACTTCAAGGTGCCACGGATTTTTCAGTTTTACAACACAAAAATCAGCAAGTTTCAGTTTCGGTTTTCAGCAACAACACAAGGACAACAAACTGTTTTTCGGTTTTTCAACAACAATACAAGAACAACAAGAGAGGCAACAATGATAGTGAATCGAAAGAGCCCCACACGGCTTCACTAGACTTTCAAGATAATCAAAATCAACACAACAACAACAAGAATAAGAAAGATAGATAACTTGACATAAAACATTCAATAAACTAAGAACCCTAACCTCAAGATAGGACCCTAAATCTAATGAATGGAAACACCAAGTTCTTACGAGGACCAAGAGGTACTTAACAACCTCAAAACCCTTGTTTCTAGCCAAAGATACAACCCAAGTATCCCTCTACTTGTGAGGAGATAGTGGCGGCTCTCTATAGTGAGATAGAGAGGAAAATGTTTAGTGTTTTAGGTTACAACTTTCAGATTTCAAAAACTACCCAATAACTCTCTAACATGGTCTATTTATACTACAAACAAAAGGGCTAAAAGGCCCATCCGCCCCTTGCCTATTGGGCCAACCTTGGAGGCTAGTTTATGGCCCATTAAGACCCCTTCTTCACACATAAAAGGCCCATCCGCCCCTTGCCTTTTGGGCCAGCCTTGGAGACTAGTTTATGGCCCATTAACACCCCTCTTCACACATAAAAACGTTCAGGTCCTTGGCTGGTTCAATCACCAACTCACACTCGGCCGTTTGCATGAACAAAGCTTGGAGTTTTTGTAATTCCCGAGCTCGGCTTCGTGTGAAGGGTCGTGTACTTGTGGAGGCTGCCCCAACCGTATCATGTATCATCTAGGTGCGGCCATGGTGTGTAAATACACCATGGTAATGTCCAAAATGCCCTTAGTTAAGGCCCAAAACCGTGAGTCCTCACTCTTAAATGCTCCAAGCATTCTTCCATACGCGAGATGGCTTTGAGTCACGCTCAAAACGGGTCCTCCATGCATGTTCTTGTATCATCGAGGTGACCAATTCTTGAGCCTCTATGTGTTGGCCTCCAAAGATGTCACCGAAAGATAAGATGGCCATTTGTCCCGTATCAGATGTATTGGTGGGGTGACATGAAGAAGAACATTGCAAAATTTGTAGCCGAATGTCCAAATTTTCAAAGAGTTAAAGTAGAGCACCAAAAGCCCAGGGGTTATATGCAATGTATAGATCTTCCAATCTGGAAGTGGGACATGATCAACAAAAAAATTTTCACTGGTTTGCCTCGTACATCTTGAAGGTTTGATTCCATATGGATGATAGTTGATAGGCTTACCAAATTAGCACACTTTTTACCGGTTAGGACGACTTACACAGTTGAAGAATATGCCAAGTTATATATTAAGGAGATAGTTCGAATACATGGAGTCCCAATATCTATTATATCAGATTGAGGAGCTCAATTTACTGCAAATTTTTTGTAGTCTTTTCAGAGAAATTTGGGGACACAAGTGAATCTAAGTACATCTTTTCACCATCAAATGAATGAACAAGAAGAACGTACCATTCAAATACTTGAAGATATGCTATGAGCTTGTGTATTGAACTTTAAAGGTAGTTAGGATGATCATGTACCTCTCATTGAGTTTCCCTAAAACAATAGCTATCATTCAAGTATCAAAATGGCACCATATGAAGCTTTGTATAGAAGAAAGTGTAGATCACCAATTAGATGATTTGAAGCGGGTGAAACTGCCTTATTCGGGCCAGATCTTGTTCATCAAGCTATGGAAAAGGTTAAAGTGATCCAACAGCGACTAGAAACAGCCCAAAGTAGACACAAGTCATATACGGATATTAGGAGTAGGGGGCTAGAGTTTGCTATAGGTGATTGGGTATTCTTGAAGGTATCACCAATGAAGGGGTTTATGAGATTTGGTAAGAAAGGAAAATTAAGTCCATGTTATATAGGTCCATACCAGATTGCTCGAAGGTTTGGCCAAGTTGCTTATGAATTGGTGCTACCCCAAGAGCTCTCAACTGTTCATCCGGTATTTCACGTCTTAATGCTTCGAAAGTGCATTGGAGATCCATTTCATATTACTCCTATTAAAGATGTACAATTTATGGAAGATCTTACCTATGAAGAAATACCTATTTCTATCCTATATCAACAAGTTAAGAAGTTAAGGAATAAGGAAATAGCTTCTGTAAAAGTTCTTTAGAGAAATCAGCAAGTAGAAGAGATCACATGGGAAGCTGAAGAAGCGATGAAATCCAAGTACCCCCATTTGTTCAAATACGAATAAAAATTCCAAGATGTTGAATTGGAGCAATAACAAGTGTAAAATATATAGGTACTATGTGGTAATAGGGATATTAAATTTAGGCTTGAACTTGTTTTGGTTGGACAGTTATGCTAACATTCAAGGATGAATGTTTCTAAAGGGGGAAGGATGTAACATCCTATATTTTGCTTGTACTTGTTCTAATTATATGGAACTTGGTATAGCCTTTTGATATATATAACGTATCAGAATTTTATACAACTATTAATGGTATAGATGGTATTATAAATGCTGCCTGTACAATTTAATGTGATACGACTAAGTTAACGTTAAGATAACTATTTAAACTTGGAATCGTAAGATAATATTTGAATCTAAAGTTTAAAGTGACCAAGTGTTTATAAGTTGAAGGTTAGATTAAAGGGATTAGGAGCTGAAAATGGAGCAAAATATTGAGGTGCTTGCTTAACTTATTAAAACTAGTAGGTGAGTCACCTACTTAAGTTGTTTGGACCAAATTAATGGACCCATGGATATGGCTTAGATTTGGGTCTATGCTAATATACTCATTTGGGCCAAATTGAACAAAAGAGAAAGAAAATGGATAAGTGGCCCAACACACCAATCTTCTAAGGCCCAAATATAATTGATCCCAACAAGAAATTAAGCAAGTAGGTGCATCACCTACTTTGAAGTTTTAGCATCTTGGACCCTTAAGTAGGTGCATCACCTACTTGGACCAATTTGACAAATTTTATGGTCCAAAATGCACCTAAGGAGGTGGAGAAGATAGTGCCTTTAAAAGGCCAAGTTGCTAGTCATTTTACTTCACTTTTAAGTCACAAAAAAGGAGTATATTTCAGCAAATCTCTCTACTCTCTCTAAAATAACAAGAACAACAGCCCTATTTTTCCTTCTAGGGTTCTTGAAGAAACCCTCACCTTTGCAGCCCAAGGTAAGTGAAAAACATTTAAGGTTTTGTTTAATTATCTCATGAAATATTAGGAAAACAAGTTATAAGTGTTTGACTGTAAGTATATGGCTGATTATAGAACAAGTTATTAGTTCACGTTTCCTTGTTATTGAGGAACTTTTTTTCTTTTTATTTGGTTTAAGTGTGAAGGAAAGTTCAAGCTCTTGAAGAGTTCAATTAAAAGAATAAGTTGCTAAATTGAGGTAAGGTGACTGCTCTATTTTGTTTTTCTTATATATGAATTTGAGAGGGGATTATGGATGTCTTGTTATTGATAACTCAAGAGATGATGAGTTTAATAATTGATTGCTACAATAAAACAGATTTGTGACAGTTTTGTGGACTGTTTTGTATGTATATGTCATGGGCTGTCAGGTTGAACTTGGATAAAGGTGTGATGAGTTTGTAATGAATCATAGAAGAAAGATATGGTGATACACCACCGAACTAATATTTGCTGCCCAATCTATTTTGCGTATTGTTTGGAATGTATAATGAAGTCGAGGTGGTTTTGGTGAACCTTATAAGAACCTAAATGGTATGTGGGTGTAATTGGAGGAAAAAAAGGGTTAAAATAACACCCTTGTTTGATAGATTAGTAGTTGCTGCCCGGTTACTATTTTGGGTGAAATTAAGTATCTCAAATGTGTTGATTGGTTACTAATACTAGATTACCATATATTCTATTGTAGATGAGTAATCTAAAAGGAGGGAAATCAATTTAGGTTAGTTTTCGAGTCAAATAACCTGGTATGTAATGCATACTCTATTTCACACTCTTTGGCATGAAGTCGTACAATTGTTCCATCAAGCAAGTTTCCGAGGTTATCCTATAACAAAGTGCTACATAATGGCAGCACATTACACTCTATGTATCCAATTAACTTTTTCCCACTCTCTAACGCATTAGAACACCTCAATACGTGCTTATTATTAAATCTGCGCATCTATCTTCACTAGAAAATTTAAGGAGTTCTCCGTTTGTTCAAATAAGATCCATGTGTTAATTTCAGCGTCTAAACATTTTATTTGTGTGCCAACATATCCCTACCTCAATGATGTTGCATTAAGTGTCTATTTACATGTCTCTTATTAGCGTATTACTGGTTCAAGGTACCATAATGTGATGACCACCTAAGTAACAATCTCAAAGGCTAAATAAACTAAGTAATGCAAATCTGTAAAATAACGAGTGGCAGCTCAGGGTCACTTGCCTAGCATGGGCCGATCTCGATACCTTTATTTTTGGGTGGCAGCTCAGGGGCATAAGCCTAGCATGGGCCAATCCCAATCTTTATATGTAGGTGGAAACTCAGAGGCGTAAGCCTAGCATGGGCCAATCCTAATTTATCTATTTACCACTGATCATCTGGTCATTTGCGTTATATGGCTTACAAAGATTATGATGTAAGAAGGTAAAATGAAGAAAAGAATGTAATGTACATTCTCCCACAAGTATTTATAAAGGTGGTCTACTAGTACTACTTATACACTTGTATTTGATTTTTATTGAGCTCGTGTACCATGTGTTGTTACTTTTAGCCTTACATATTCGGTACTTATTTTTGTACTGACGTCCCTCACAGGGAACCTGTATTTCATGCTGTAGGCATAGGTACTTCAGCTCATACACCTCACTCGTAGGAGCTCAGGCTATTCCGTCATATTGGTGAGCTCCAAGTTAATTTGGGGCTTTCCGAGTCTGTTCCATATGTTTTGGTATTATGGAGCAGGTTAAGAGTAGGACGGGAGGGTTTGTCCCAACCCTAACTAAGTCTATGTATCTTTTAGAGGCTTTGTAGACTAATGTAAAGTTATGGTAGTGTCCTGATTTTAGACATGGTGGTCCAATTGGCCAAATGTTGTACATATCAGTTCGTACGTGCATGTGTAGTTATTTTCATCGATACATAATATCATGTTGTCAGAACATTTGGTTGTCACAGTTATATGCATCGGAAGTACAAGGTTATGAATTTGTTCTCTTGGGACTTTACGGATATGGGTGCCTGTCCACCCTAACAGGATTTGAGGCATGACAATGTCCCATGAACTTCAGAGTTCAGACAGTTAGAGGCTTTTCAGACAAATGTATAAGTATTCAATTTTCAGATTTTTGTATTTTAGATGTTTTGAACCTTATGGAAAGTTTTCACCAGTTTTCCACATTTATTATATTATATTATGAAGTTCTCAGGTATAGATATCAGTAAAGGGTTAGGTTGTGGTCCTTCGGGATTATGAGCACCGTGTGGCTTTCCGATTGTAGAATGTCGGGGCGTTACATAATCCCTCCCTTATAATAAAACCTTAGAACTCTCCCTTAAATACCAAGAGCTAAATTTGGAATCAAATCTCAAAGTACAACTTTTTGTCGTACAGCTAATGATAAAGTTTGATGTCTTATCAGGAGTCTGACGACTTATCAGACATTGTCATTAGATCCTCGTCCAAGTTTGGTGAGTTCTACCTTACGCTGACAATGACACTCTGACAGCTTATCAGGAGTCTGACAACTTATCATAAATATTGTCATCTCCTCTTCCACTTTCATGATCTCTACCTTAGGCTGAAGGCGTTCTTGATGGCTTATCAGACACTTGAAGGCTTATCAGGGGATGTCGTCACACTTCTTCTCCAACTTCCTCAAATTGTCTGCAACTGATGATGACTCTGATAATTTATCACAAATTTGATGACTTATTAGACAAGTCATCAACTACACTTTCATGGCTACTTATTCCAAATTCACCTCTTTTTCTCTTATTATCTTTGGTTTTTTTGCATCTTGACTTTCCTACATTATCAAAGAGAAAGCAATCAAAGACGACAAAAGCTGCTTAAAACTTTACAATAAATTCTAGTTAAAAGCCTCAAATGTGTTAGCATTAGCTCACACATCAACACCCTCAACTTAAAACAATTGATTGTCCTCAAGCAACTTAAACATAACTAAGAGGATACAAAGCACATTTGACAGTCAATCATCCATTTTATCTCCAAACACATTACACTCTCCAAGTTCAGTCACTCTAAACCCAAATGTGTATATCAATAAAGATCAATAATGAGACACAAGGGAATTAATATATTGCATCAAATTAGCAACAATAACCAAGCCTATATACAAATTACACTTCCTAAATAAGTAGGCAACTAGAAATGCAACCGATGTGCCCGTACAATAAAGAAGTCCCTCCTCACTCATATGTGAACTCAAGCATGTCAATGAGGGGATGGTCAAGAGACACCCACTCTCATAAGGAAGTTCTAGTCAATGTACGCCAAATACCATAAGTTTTTCTTTATTTTCATTACCGAAGCTTTCAGACAGTTAAGTTAGGATCACTATAGGACTTTTCTTTATCTTGTAATGTAGGCTTGGGGATGGTATGATACACAAAGATATTTAAAGAAACTAAGCCTCCTTGGCACTACACTATTTTTGGGGTCTCACTTATCAACCTTTACCTTATTTATACCTTTTTTGATTAAAGCACATTCAAGCTGGGTGCAGTTTTTATTCATTCATTTTCTCTTTTTTACAACTTTTATTTTCTCATTCTTTTTCTACCACACCCAGCCTTGCATCTCTTTTTTATTACCCTTATTCATACTCACTTTACATCACGCACTCATATGATAGCTACCCTCAACTTAGGCTATTTGCCTAAGTCAAAGTGCATAATGTCCAAGGACGACCAGGGCCAAAACAGGTTCATTGTGATACAAATGGGAAGGTGATAGGTATAATAAAAAGAATAGGCAATCAGGCTCAAAATTAGGATAAAGGGATATTATTCACACATGGAAGGTCATTTAGGCTAAAAGTAGACTAATAACAAAAACGGCCTATAATCCTTTCCTAACTACTCTCCTACAACCAAGTTAAGACCAATCGAGCAAATTCTGGATTTAACACACAACGGGAACTCGGTAGTATCTAACACACACATGGCACAAAAGTACATCATAAGCTACTAACCATTTGGTTTATGCAATTATTTGTAGTGATTATCATATTCCTAGTACTAATACCATAAAAAGATTCACAATAGTCACATATAGATGCACATCATACTGTTACCAGATAGATAATTAGAGAGGTATTTATCATTCCAAGATAAATGAATAAAAATATGGAAACTGTCCTAGATACTTATTTTCCCCCTAGTTAACCACAACACATCACAAAACAAACACAATACGCCTAAACATGCCAGATCTACTAGGAACAAGACTCCGGGGAAAAGAGGCACGGCAATAAAAACCCAAGGAGGACATCAACACCCACAAATAGCCCCACCCTCAACTTAAAATCATGCAATGTCCCCAATGTGTCAAACCAAAACAAGAGAGTTAGGAACATACCTATGGAACCATTGGTGTAAAGATCTGATGTCAATCACATCATACGAATACAAACAACAAAATACATTGGGGTTTCCTCCCAAGAAGTTCCTAATTTAGTGTCGTGGCATGACCCAACTCAGTTTTTTCCTCCTCCTTGAGGATATGAATTTAACCCCCAACTTGGAGTCCATCTTCTTGCCTCACTCATAGGGGGTGGTACAAAAATTAAAAAGTCGAGTAATGGATTGAGCATGGTAAACCACTCAACCTTAAAGTGAGGTATGTTTTTATGTTGCTTGTCTAATGTAAAATCAAGAATATAGGATTCTTGCTCCTCATCTTCACACTCTTCTACTATTTAAATGATTCCACAGACAAGATATCATCTAAACATAATGTAGAAAAGTGCTTTGAATGAGGCCCAATCAATCCTACTTCAAAATTTACATTATCTACTACACTCTCACTTTTATTCACCTTTTCGACATCTTCACTTTGAATTGGGCTAGAGTCTTTATTAGAGATTTTCTTGGTTTCTTCTTTTGCTTCTAGCACCATGTCCTCAATCTTGGCATCATCTCTCATGGTTGGTTCGGTTGGTTGGGAAATCACTGAGGGTTTCTCAACATCAAGATCAACATTAATATAGGATTCTTGCTCCTCATCTTCACACTCTTTTATTATTTTAAATGATTCCATAGATAAGAAATCATCTAAACATAATATAGAAGAATGTTTTGAATGATTGGCCTTTATATCCATCTCCTCATGAATGATTGGCTTCATGTCTTAATGAATATCACATATGATATCATACATTTCTTTTTGGAGATCCAACATTAGTTGAAACATAACTTCAATGCAACTTTTTCTGGTGCTTAATTCTTTCTTTTCTTGACCATAAGACCTATCAAACCCATAAAAAGAACTAAAATTTGGGTTAGCTTAGTAGGGGGAGGGGGAATTTGAGCAATCACTCCAATGTCTATCTTGACCACCACATAAAAAATAATCATACTCCCGGTAGGATAGAGATGGTGCACACATCTCTCTCCGGGGAGCATATCTATAATCTTACCAAAAGTGAGGTCCATCACAATATGGACAAGGATCATCAAGATAAGATTTCCAACCACCAAGCTATTGTTCATTCCACGATACCATAGTAATAAGTAAACTAAAATAAAAATCTACCTAACACAAGAAATAAAAGAAAACTAAAAACAAATATTTACAAGTTTGAATTCAAGCAAGTAGGCTAAAATTCCAAACCAACTCAATACGCCAAATTGTTCACTGGCAACTGCGCCATTTTTTATAATTCTCAACTTACATGTCAATTTAGTGCAAGGCGGTCGTCGTCAATATATTTACCCAACTTTAGAGTCGGGGTCAAATCCACGAGGAACAATGTGAGAGGTGATTAAACAAATTTGAAACTATAGCTACAAGTTAAATTTAGACAAATGATACAAAAAAATAAAATGGGGGTTTTTAATGATTGAACAAAATTTATTCATACTTCAATTCACCTTAGAAATCAAATCTTAAACTGCAATATTTCAAATCAATGATATAGAGAAACTAAAGTTTTGATCATTATGATTAGTAATCCTCCATTGAATAATAGTTGTAGTATTTTATTCTCGTGACTTATGGGAAACACCAAATTATCAGTATAAACTGTTCATCTAAGTGTTTCTCAACCTACCTAGATGTTGAGTCCCCTAATTCTCTCGAACTTTGGAACCTTCTATTCACACTGATTTGTTTAGTTAATTAGCCTTGTTACAACATTAATCATTATATGGGAACTTAAATTTCCCAAATCCTCATTGATAATTCACTACCTTTAGTTTATTTCTCATTTCGAGCAAATCTACATAAGGCGAGATCTATTGTTTGGAACCAACAAAAAATAATTAATACAAAAGAATTATCAAGATATTCCCACAATCACTCGAACCTTAACCAACTATTAAGACAATACAGGAGAAATCATAGATCCCATAACCCTAGTTGTGGATTTTAGTTTCATATAAAAGAGAAAGCGATAACTATAACAGAATTCATAATTCAAAGTGATTAAACTTACAAAAGATATAGTTAGAGATTGATTCTCTTCCAAAATTCAAGAAGAATATCCCACAACTAAATCAAAGAATTGAAAATTAAAATCCAAGTTTAGAGACCAAAGAGAAGTGAAGTAGTCTTTGGAATAGTTCAAGATGTTAAGCCCTCTCTTATAATAAAACTTTAGAACTTTCCGTTAAATACCAAGAGCTAAATTTGGAATCAAATCTCAAAGTATAACTTTTTCTTGCACGGCTGACGATAAAGTGTGACGCCTTATTAGGATTCTGACGACTTATCAGACATTATCGCTAGCTCCTCTTCCAAGTTTGATAAGTTCTGCCTTAGGCTGACAATGATACTCTGATGACTTATCAAGAGTCTTACGACTTATCAGAAATATCGTCATCTCCTCTTCCACTTTTATGATATCTGCCTTAGGCTGACGGCATTCTTGATGGCTTATCAGACACCTGACGGCTTATCAGGGGATGTCGTCACAGTTCTGCTCCAACTTCCTCACACTGTCTACAGCTGATGATGACTCTGATAATTTATCACAAATTTGATGAATTATCAGACAAGTCGTCAACTACACTTTCATGGCCACTTTTTCTAAATTCATCTCTTTTGCTCTTATTGTCTTCTGTTTTCTTGCATCTTGACTTTCCTGCATTATCAATGAGAAAGCAATCAAAAGTGACAAAAGTTGCTTAAGACTTTACAATTATTTCTAGTTAAAATCCTCAAATGTGTTAGGATTAGCTCATACATCAATAACCTCAATTTAGGAATTAGTACCAGATTGGTGTGAGCGATAAACTTTGGAAAATCCTAATCGTAGAAAAATTACTTTCACTATATTGGTGATTTTATTATTAATAATATTCCAATAGCTTTGAAAAAGTGCTCTGAGAGGCCTTTTGGACCACCTGCAATATCCCCATTTAGACTAATGACCGACTCTGTCACTTTCTCTTCTTTAGATAGCTTCATCAACTCCTTATTTTGCTCACTAGCAATAATCTTAAGAATCTGATTCAACATAGTAATATTTGTATGGAAACTTGTCTTGTTGAGCAACTCGTAAGAAACACTGACTGCCTTTTCTCTTATATTTTGTATGGTATTAATGGTATCCCCTCGGGAGGATTGAATTTTAGAAATATGCAGCATCTTCCTTCTCTCTTTCACTTTAGAATGAAAGAATTTTGTGTTTGTCTCTATCTTGAAACTAACTTATCCATGTTTTTGCTCCTAGAACTCCTCTTATAAATGTATAAACCTTTTAATTCTGCCTCTACTTTTCTTAATTAAACCCTATTATAAGTTGAACAAATTGCTAGTTGAAATTCTTTCACCTTTAACATGTCCGCAAAGGTTGAGATTTGCTGAAAAATATTACCAAAACTGTTTCTATTTTAACAGGCTAGAGCTATAATGTGTTATAGATTTATAGAACTTCAGACCCGTAAAACTATGAAAATATGAAACTTTCTTTGGCTGTTTTGTATGATATGATGTGTTTTTGGTATGTTTTGTAGGAAATTAGGTTTTGGATGCTAAATTAAAGAAAAAGATGAGAATTGAAGTTTTTGGATACTTACCAAGGCAAATTTGTGCGTATTTGCCACTTACTGGCGTAGGTGATGAAAGTATGTATCAGAACTTGAAGTCCAAAGGCTAAGAAGCAGGAAAAAGAAGACGTTTTCACTTACTAAAGTAACATACGATCTGTATGCAGGACATATGGTTCGTACGTAAGCAAAGTAAGTTATAGAGATCAAAGTCCAGAGATTTCCAGCATCTGTACAAAAGTTGTGGCACTTACATAGGCCTGCATATGATTTTTATGGTTTCCTTGTATATTATATATACCCTTTTGATGTTTTGTAGTTAATTGATGTACTCTAAACATTCACAAACATATATTTTTATTCCAAGATTTGAATTTGATGTTGGGATTACTTTTGTATTGATTTAGATTAATAATTTAGTTTCAAACTTTTGAGTTTTATTCAATTATTCTTGTGATATTGTTTAATGGCTTCAATCATGTATTTTGTTGATTGTTTCACAATCATGAGCAGTGAAAACCCTCAACTAGGATTGTGGGAACACTGGCATATTGATAAAGTAGGGCAAGTGCGAAGTTGTTCTGAACCAGTACTTGTGCATGTATTGTATAATCTTTGGTTTGATAGATGTTCTAGCGGTTGCAAACGTTAGGATCCCACCTTGATTATTACACTTACTCCACAAGTAGAGTAGCGACTAGGAAAAGTGACACGACCCAAAATGGGGCCTAGTCATAATGGGAAACTCAAGTCCAACTGGGCTCGGAGATCACCCCCGATACCCAACCCAACCAACCAACATATAACCTGAGTCGGATGAACTATAAACATATAGCAAGATAACACATTTAACAATGTGATGACTTTGGGATAAATCTATATCCAAGACCAACCCAACCAATCCATTCCATCCAATAACCAACAAACCAAACCAAAAATGATAACCTAATGTATATATATAAATATATCATGACCATTACATACCTAAGTACACAGTTGTCCATACAAAGCCTCTAAAACAAACCAAAGAGTATCTTGTCATGACATGCCCCTGACCATAGGCAAAAACCAAAGTCTATGAAAAGACGAAACTATGTAAAGTAATTCATGACATGAAATGGATCCATTCCAAACTACTGATAATCACCACTTCAATCCGACATCGATATCCCCAAATCTGATCAATGAGTAGGAGAAGTAGTATGGCCTATTCCTGCATCACATGGGGCTACAGCCGCTAGAATATGGGTTAGCGGGTGAACTCTAGCAAGTACTTAGGATAAGGATAAAATAATTCCAACCTTTAAAACCAAGTCAATAACCATATGTACACACAACCATACATATACATATACATAAACCATGCCGGGAAAGAGAATTGGTTTAGCATGCCATTAAAACCATTAACTTAGGTATGTGTAGCTTAACCATCATAATCCAAACACGGGCTATATGGGTCCAGTGTTACCCCCTGGGTGGGCCTCGATGCATGTAGCCGTATAAACTGAGATACCATAGGAGTAGGTGATTACCGTGTACCTTTCAGTCTCCATGATACATATATACTAGTATACTTAAGGGCTTTACTTGTACCCTATAAGTATATTATGAGGTCCCCATAACCTATCCTCGTGTCAGTAAACATGAGTTTCCAGTGTCCGTCCATTAGACTCCCACCTTCATGTTTAGCTATCACAACCCGCCATTATTTCCCAATTAAATAATTACCACACAATCAAACAACTATTCCATTTATTATTATTCAAGGATATGAGAAGTGGTATCGTCATACCAACTATAGCTTGCATGCAATGTCTTTAGCCAACCTTAGGGGATTCCCATGTAACCCATAGGTTACATTATTAAGTTTACTTGGGGTATTCCCATGTACCCTGCAAGTACATCATTATTATGCTTACTTGGGGGATTTCTGTGTACCCCACAAATATTTAATAGTTAAGATTTCCTTGGGGGATTCCATTGTACACCACAAGACGTTCACCATTCAACCCAATTTCATTATTACATTTGCTAGGGGGATTCTCGTCTACCCCATAAGGTTTTTCAATTATACCATAATAGTTACAACTAAGACCTGACCATTTAACCATTCCAAACCATTCATACCATTAAAAACCATTTCAAACAATTCTAAACCATACAAACCAATGTAAGGTTCCATTACCAAACCATACCATGCAATATCTTAAATAAATGTTCAGCAATATAGTAAAAACATTCTTATAGGCATTTTATCAAACATGTTGAGGACATACCTTTACCAAGACCAAAACCAAGGCATAAACCATTAAATTTAGGGTTACCCATGACCCATTTGTTAAACAATAACCAATAAGCACACACATATGCAACCCATTACCAAAAACTTATGAAAACATAATTTAAACAAAGAGTAAATAATACGCAACAATATACACAAAAACCCTAAACATTGGTTTTCAAAACCACCATTTATGATTCAAAATCAATGTTTAAAACACATTAAAACATGTATTTATTGGGAACTAACAATGAGGGAGGAGTATCTTGCCTTATACAAGAAGATTCACAAAAGGAAACTTGACTCTTAAGCCCTTCGAAAAACACTTGTAGAAACCCCAGCCTTAAACCTCAAAAGAGTATTTAGAGAGAGTATTTGAAGTGTTTTGATCTATACATGAGTGTTATGTGTGGCCATCAAGGGTTATATAACTTGGGGACTCAAAGGTTTTGGGGTGGGAAATGTCTGGAATGCCCTCAGCTTAAAAGCTGGAAAACACACACAGGGGGGTACGACTCATCCCTCCTAAATTGTGCCCTAGGGTACGAGTGGTACCCTTACTCGTACCCTAAACCTCCCCATGTACCCCATACTGATCAACATAAGACCATACAAGGACATGTCGTACATAGCATATGAGTAGTACCATTGGAGTCATACCTTGGCCATAATCATCAAGACCATACTTAAGACATCATACGACTTGGTAACATACCACTTGTAAACTATCATACGATAGGTATGGTGCCTAGTCGTACCTAGGACAAAAACCAACCCATACATACTATCTAACATACTAGAAAAGGGACACCAAGAGATACCCTAGAATACTACTTATACCCAAGAATTGCACCTTGTCCAAAATGTCCAAAACTCAAGAAATTTTCCAAGGGCAAAACTTTAGGGTGTTTCATTCTCCTCCACTTAGGATCATTCGTCCTCGAATAACGAATAAAGGGAAGAACAAGAACGAGTTAACACATTAATTCCCAACAAGTTTCCCTTTAACAAAATTAGAAAATAAAGACATAAAATAAGATGAGAAGATCATCACATAACCCAAGCATGATTTACACCGCAACACATTCATCCCAAACTTTAACAAATTTAGAGAACAAAGCTACAAGAAAATCCACCCTTTAACCAAGTTAGAAAATAAAGATGTGATAAAGAACACATACCTTATGCATGAATTTCTAGAATGAAGAACCAACGCGGACACTTGGACTCCATGTCCACTTCCGCATCCCAAATGGCTTTCTCGGGCTTTTGGTTCAACTATAAAACCTTTATAGAAGCCACACCTTTTGTTCGCAACCGATGAACTTTCCAACCCATGATCTATACCGAAACCTCCTTAAATAAAAAAGAGTCTGAGATACCAATACCACCCAAAGGAACCAACCAATGAAGGACTATCCACACCTTACCACAACATAAACACATCGAATACTAGATGAATGGAACTCATGCTATAGAGAAACTCCAATTCAACCTATAATTTTGCAAAGACAGATCACTACGAGATCTTGAGTCTAGATATACACCACTTCAATGTTCAAGCCTATCTCAAGCTAAAAGCACTTAACATCAGACATAGAGCTCTATTTCTTACATCCATCCCGAAATAGTATTCTATTTTCATCACTACCACCATGCATTGATAACTCTCAACGTCTCCCATCAAATTAAGTGCAAGGGGATCGTCGTCAATATATTTACCCAACTTTGGAGTCAGGTCGAATCCACGAGGAACAATGTGAGTAGCGATCAAATTAATTTGAAATGATAGATACAAGTTAAATTCAAACAAATGGTACAAAAAGATAAAATAGGGGAGATAAGTTCCTACACTAATATTTCTTTTTGGGTTTTTCTAGTATAAATTCGGGGCTACGAATAAATAGAATTTTAACAATTAAGCACAGATCTTGGGATTACGCACTACTAAGGGAGTGACATATGGGTATTAATCATCAACATCAATTTTGTAAATCAAATATGGTAGGATTGGTTATAGATTTTGATGCTAGTTTTCAACAAAACACCAAACTTTCACCCATTGATTCTTTAGAATACCTAATAGGGGTGTTCAACAATTATTGACCACAACCTCAATCTAGGCATCGCTATTTCTAGGATGATACCTATGGAAAAGTTTACCTCACATTAACCCTTATGTCTAAGATAGTAAAAATTTAGCATACTATACACATAATTGTCTATCATTGCTTTGGTCTCCATATGCCTCTTTCGAGGATGATATGGATTCCAAAAGTTCACTTGAAACCCTTCTTTCAAAGATGGCCTTGAACTTTCTAGAGCTTGGAGATTTCACTCATAGAACCCATGTGGGTGTTTGGGGCTTTCACCCATCAAATCCCAACAAAAATAGCATAGCAATGATAAAACCCATAAAATTTAACCACCAAATAGATGCTAACAATAACAACCTACACACACACTTTAACCCCTTTTAACACATAACCCCAAGAGGGAGATTTAGCTACACATAAGATAAATAATCATAGATATACCCATAATCTGTATGGAAATTAATTGTTGAAAATTTAAGTGAATGTTACTTCAAACTTGGATCTCCCACAATATCAACAATGTAAGTGAGCAGATCTTCCACTTAGAGAGTCTCCAATGTATTCTTCACCCAAAATTTATACAATATTTTATTCTCCAAAAATGGAGGATATGAACTCCACAAAACTGAAACCTAAAAATATGGAAAGATGGAATTTTTAAATAATGATAGGGTTTGATTCATTTTTGTCAAATTGGGATCAGCACGTGCAAGTACAATTTTACCCTTAGGCTGAAATCCTATGCTAGGCCGCAATCGTGTAGGTCTGGCTGTGACTGCGACTACGCGACCATAGTTTACCTCCATGGCGATAAATAATTGATCATCCTTATTGTTGTGACTACGGTCAGCAAATCGCGACCACGGTACCTGAGGCTCTTTTGTCTCAGATCTTTAGCTGCACGTTCTTGCTCTTTTTTTATCATTGTGAGCCCCAATCCACATCTTTCCAACCCTTTAACTCTATGACTACAAGAAGTGGATATTAGTGCATCTAATTACAATTATGTCTCATTTATTCATCCATAACAAGGTAATGTGCATGAATAAGGAGAGCTATTGAGTGGTAAGCTCACTACTCATCAACACCCCCAACTTAAAGCATTTTCTTGTACTCAAGCAATACTACCTCTTATCAGGAGACATATTCATTTAAGCCAAACCTTTATGCCTTAAAGATCACAATGACCTCAACTTTAATCACAACCACAAATAGCTTATTGCACATGGGCTAAGCTAACTTTGGTACACCCCTCCTTATAAAATACTAAAACCAAGGCTACATAGGACTTCAAAGAGAGATAAAGAAACAAAAACCAATACTGTAGAAATGACTCCCTTTTGACCATAACTAAGCTATACTCCATTTGCCTCATTGCCAGAAGGTGACAAAATTACCCACCTCAACTTGTTTCACATGTCATCCTCACGAGAAAGAGAATTTCTCACATCAAGATATAAAATATGCAATAAGAAATTGTAAGTGCACAAACTCACTCTCACACAAATAAATTCTCAACGGAACAAGTGTTATACCATAGGCTTGCCCCTATTTTCAATTGCCACTATAAAGAAAGAAAATAGTTGGAGATCTTAAAGGACTTTCTAAGCTTGTAATGTAGGTTTGTGTTAGGGTAGGATATTGTTTGGGCAAAACACGGTTACTCCCTTCCTTGAACATCGGCATCACACTTTTCAATCTTTCTTTTTGACTTTTGGCCACTCTTCTTTGTTTTCTCTCTTTTTTCATGCCTACAATTTTCTTTCTTTGTTCACCACTTTGCTTCTATCTCTTTTGCTTGAACCTTTTATTCAATTCTATCCTTTATTGGGTTCTTTCTTTTTCTAAATATTTGTTTCAATCACTTAGGCACCTTGGCATTCTACTAAAACTTCGTGGCCTCAAACTTCTTTCCACTAACTTTACCACCCTTAACTTAAGATTTTAGCCTCAAGTTACATTTTCAAATTCAAGGAGGGTATGGTTTAAAAGAGGAATGAAAAGAATGGTTCACGGCTTGTAATTCATTTGCCAAAGAAAGGGCCAAAGGCTCAAAGTGGGTAACTAGGGATTACATTTATGTTTAGGTAGGCTTTTTAGGATAAAGTGACTTCCAAAATCACAAGGATGGACTAAGATTATTTCTCTAACCAAATACAATCAACACTAACTTTGAAAGACTAACGGGGCAAGTTCTAGATAACATAAGTATACAAGAGATGAATGCAAATAGCTCACCACTCATGGCATCCAAAAACTTGCCAAGGAGGCTCAGTTGTCACTTCCGTTAGACAAAATTTGAGTATTTATCATTACTTATAAATAAACAACTTATGAAGGCACAAAAAGAGAAAAAGAATTGTTATATTGTCGCTCACGTCTATGCCCTTGATTTTTGAAAAACTTTGGACAAAGGGGTTGTTTGTTTTGCAATAACACCATGCAGAAATTGCTAAACTATGGCTACAACCAAAGCCTTAGGCTCAAAACGGGCAAACTACCCATATGGCTACTCAGACTTTGCCAAAGGTATATACAGTGACCCCGATTTTACAATATGCAATGCCACAGGCACTCAGAATTCCCTTAAATTCATGACATTGATGCCACAGGGACTCAAAATTCCCCTACATTTATATCTCAAAACCCAAACACGATGCTTTACCCTTTAAACTGTCATCGATCAAAACATCATAGGGCAAATCTAGTCATGCATCAATAAGATTAAAATAAAATAAAATTACAAAAACACTCAAATTAAAAGAAAAGCATGATAATCCATAAGATGTGGGCACTATTAGAGTACCCAGAAATATAGCATCTAAAAACAAAATAAAAAAATTAGTATCCAGAATGCCCCAAAATATCATCAAAACACTACCCAAATACATCAAATAGCACAAATATGGGACAGGCTACCCCCAACTATTAAAAAGAAAAGAGTAAATGGTGCTTCCTAAATCAGCCTCATCATCTTCAGTATACCCTGCATCTTCTCCACCATCACCAGAAGTAAGCCACTCAACAGGAGCTTCATTATTACCCTTGTCTCTCGGCGAAGGTAGGCGCTCCTTATATTTGAACACCTTTAAGATGCTCTTTACTCCTTTCCACACTTTGGTAAAGAATTTTATCTCTTTTTTTCCCTCTTCACTATATCTTCTTGTGATTCCTAGAGGTTCCTGTGAGATATTGCCAAAGCTGAATATGTTTTTTCCAATTTGGCAACCTTTGTAGCCTGCCTTCTTTGCTCCTCCCAATATATTTTATAGTTGGACTGCAAAACATATGAGCGGCGAGCAGTGGAGGACTCCTCTGGCCCCTGAGGTAACCCTGGAGCGAGTTCCTTGATACCAACAAGTCTGTCAAAGAATTTTGGGAACTTTTCTTGGACTCTATCCATAGATATAATCCTTTCTAGGAGTAGATTGGTCTTTGGAAGGTCATTGTACTCCTGGATTGCTGAAGGCCTAAATCTGGTATTATCTGAGTCTCCTATTTTGTAGCTGCGTACCTGTATGGAATGCACTTCGGACCACTATTAGTGTTTTCAAGGCAAAACTTATGATAAATTAACCATAAAAACTCAT